>OY720151.1:35109775-36309775 GCA_963082725.1 Pedicia rivosa
TTTTCTTCTCTTTTTTTTTTTTGTTTATATTTTTTCATGAATAATGTAGAACAAAAAAAGGTAACTTTATTATTCAAAGATAGAAAAAAAAAAAAGTTTTGTGATCAAAATAACTTCTTCTTCTTCTTCTTCCTGTTTTTTCTTTTTTTTTCGTTCGTTCGGTTTTTCTTTCATTTTTTTTTTGTTCTTTCTCTCTCGACTTTCTTTTAGTCCTTCTTAACACATTTAATGATACTGTATTCAAATTGGAATACTTTAAAGAATAAATATCGTATAAAAGAAGAAGAAGAAAAAGAAGAAGAAGAAGAAGATGAAGCGGTAAATGTAGATGATGTAGAAGAAGAAGTAGCAGAGATAGAAAGAGATCTTCTAACTTGATCTTTGAAGAAAAAAAAAAATTAAAATATATAAAGTCCTTTTGTTATTTTTTTTACTTCTTCTTTTTCTTATAAAATAAAAATATGTCCCTTTATCTGTCTCTCTCTCTCTCTCTCTCTCTTTCTCATTCTCTCCCGTACACCCTTAGGTTCACTTCTTTTCTTTTTTTTTTTTGAGTCGGTATATTGTCAACTGAATTTTAATATTTTTAATACGAAAAGAAAGAAAGAAAAGAAAAAAAAAAATAAGAAATGGAAAAAAGTTCTTGAAGATAAAGAAAATAATACAATTTACAGGAAAAGACAAATAAAAATAAAAAAATTAAAGGGAAACAAAAAAAAAAAAAAAATGTTAAAAAATATTTTTCTTCGATTTTATTTTTTTTTCTCAATAAAAATCTGGGTCGAACTTTTCTTCTTTGGTTAACATAAATATTATTTTTCTTTTCTATTTTTTTTTTTTAATAAACAAAAACTAAAGTTTTTCTTTCTTTAAAATTTCTTTCGTTGTCTCATCCTCATCATTTTTTTCTCTTGTTCTCTCCCGTTGATGCATTTTTGTTGCATTGAATTGTATTGAATCCTTCGTTTTTTTTTTCTTCTTATCAATTCGTTCAACTTCTTTCTTTTTTTCTTTATTTTGTGCCAGTTTGTCTGTTTGTTTGTTTACTTTCTGTACATAACTTTCTGAGGTTATTTTCAGGATTATTTTGTTTGTGTTGCAAACATCATCGAAAGAAAGAAAGAAAAGGAAAAAAAACAACAACACTAAAAGTGTGAGTGGAGGAAAAAGTATTGAGAGAGATTTATTTTCTCTGTTGCAGAATTGCAGAGTTTCTTCTTGTACAACAACAACAACCACAACAACAACAACAAAAATAAAATACAAAACAAAACAAAACGAAAAGAAAATGAAAGAATGAATGAAGGAAGAAGACTTATCCGGAATTGAATATGATTTTTTCTTTTCTTTGATTTACAGTTGACAATAAATTCACTTTTATTCCAAATAAATAAATAAAAAAAAAAAAAAAAAAACATAAAATAGAATTTTTTTTCTTGTCTATTCAATTTTTGGTAGATTTTCTTTCTTTCTTTCTTTGTTTCTTTTTTTTTCTTTCTTTTTTATTCAATTGATACGTAAAAAATGTTAAAACTTTTTTATATGTTTTGTCGCATACAACAACACCTATACCTAACAATAACAAGATAAAGAAAAATAAGAAGAAGTACAACAACAACAACAACAACAACAACAAGAACCAGCAACTAACAACAGTGAACAAATACATTTTATTTGTTTCTTATATTTGTTGTTGTTATTGTTGTTGTTGTACTTATTTGTTTGTTCATTTGTTGTTGTTGTTGTTGTTGTTGTTGTTGTTGTTGTTACTTTTTTTTTGTCTTCCTTATAAGTTCTGATTTAAATTTTTCCAAATATTTCTTATGTCATTTTTTTTTGTTCCTTTAGAAAGTTATCTGTTCCGTTTTTATACTATTTGAATGTGTTCTAAGAACCGTAAAAAAAAAATTGAACTTTCAAAATGGATTAAATTTTTGTGTCAGTTTTGAACTTTGTTCTCATCTCATTTTTCTTTTCATTTCATTTCATTTTTGATTTTTTTTTCTTTTTATTTTATTTTTTTTTCTCAGAAAAAGAAGAAAAAAAAAAGAAAAACGAAAAGAAAAAATAAATAAAACTTTAAAGCTTTTCTTATTGTGATTCTGTAAGAAAGGTCACAGATTTTTATCTGACAAGAATAATATTCTTGTTAGAGTTTTTATTTTCTCTCTCTCTCTCCGTATTTGAATTTTCTTCTTCTTCTTCTTTTTTGCTTTTTAAAATAAAATGACTGATAAAACCATTTACAGATTCAATAAATTTTTACATAGAACAACAGAAAGATTTATGATTAAAGTTTTTTAAGTTTCATCAAAAAAGAAAATTCATATTTTTCTTTTAGTTGTCTAATTCAAAAATTGAAGATTCTTCATTCACGAATCACGATGATTAATTATTAAACGTTTACTTCAATCAAATGTCATTTGAAAAAAAATAATGTTAACTGAAAAATCTCACGAGAATTAAAAGGATTAACTTTTATCAGATTTAATATTGTGAAAATCGTGACTCGATATTTCAAGGAATTCCATAAGGAATTAATTGTTCGATTGACATTTACGTTTGTGAACGTCAATATGTCACGTTTTAGATATTTTTACATACACAACTTTTTTTTCACCAGTAAACTGATTTCACTGAATTATGAATTAAATCAAAGATTCAACTATTTTTCAATATTTTTTGTTTCATAGAAAATATTCCATCAAGAAAATAGAAAATTCTATGAAGTAACAAAAGGGAGGAATGCAATTGATGATTACAGTTTTTATATAAAATATGTGACAATTTGTGACAAAGGGGATGAGGTTCCAAAATCATAGAGTTTTACATTACGTAATTTTTTATGTGAAGGAAATGAAAAGGAAAATTTTTTAATATAAAAATAAGAAAATAATATTTTGTGTTATTAATTTGTAAAAGTCTTGCATATAATCTTTTTTTTCCCCTCTTCTCTGATAAGACACAAGAGAAACCCATAAACATTTTTTACATAAAAATTATAATTTTTTTTTTGTGTCTTTAAATGTAAAATACAAAAAAAAATTGTTCACAAAAATGTTATAATTATTAAGATTATTAATATTATCTGGTTTTAGCTCTGCTTGAAAGAGGTTACCATAATACCTTTTCATATATTCTATTTATAGACTGCATTCATAAGATTTTCTCCACACTTTCTTATCAACATAATATTCTCTGTTGAAGGAGCTTAACAAAAAAATAAAAATTTTACATTAAATCCACATCCCCAAACCTTTAACATCAACCCAAAAAAAAAACAAAAACTTCCCATAAAATTTATTCCAGTTTCAATTTTATTCATATACGTTTATTATTCTTAGAATACAAAAAAAAAAAAAAAAAACTCCACCACCAGATAAGTATCCTTTGTTCTTATCTTAAAGTAAACTCTTTAATTTAGCAAAAAATTTTGTTTGGTTAAATCTGGTATAAACGGCGCTTCGTTCCCGTTTGAACAATTCTTGAATTACCTACGGAATTAACTTGAAATAATTTTAATTTAATTTAAAAACTTCTTCTTCTTTTTTTTTTGTGTAAAATCACGTGACAATTGAAGTGGTAAACTTTAAGATTTTTTAACGTCAGTGGGAATGTGGGGTGAAAAATTTGATGTTACAAATTTTTGAGAATCAACCCAAAAAAAAACCGATAAAAATATTTTTGTTAAATTTTTGAAATTTTCGCTTCCGGGAAATAATATTTTGATAAGAAAAGAAACAATTAAGTAATATTTTGTTGAAGTAGAAAATTTTGATGTCGTTCAATCTTCAATCTAATATCTTTTCTTTTCTTTTTTTTTTTTAATAATGGCAAATATTTTAATCCCCATACAAAAAAAAATTAATCAGCTGATTTATAACCAAAAAAAAGACATTTTAATATTTCGCATTCTATGTTCCCTTTTTTTTCTTTTCTTTTCTTGTTAGGGCTTTTCAGAAGATATTTATGGAATCTCATGGATTCGAGGATAATACTGAAATTTGTTGAAGGGTAACGAGTAAATAAAAGTTGTGAAGATTTTAACTTTAAAGGAATATTATTTTAGTCTACTTTAGAATGGAAATTGTACATTTGTTATCGTTACGTCAATTTCAATCACATAAATGGGGGTTGGAAAGGGGAAACGCAATTAAATTGATTTTAGTCAATAATATTGAATAATTATTTCAATTATTATTGAAAACCTATAAACATCTACATCACCGCCCCAACCACCCCTAAACACAGTCCCCCCATAATAAAATGATTACAATCATATTGGTTGGATTTATTCTTTTATTTGAATATTTTTCAATTTATATAAATGGAAAGTCATTATCCAAATTATTTTTCTAACAAATAATATTATTATTATTATTATTATTTTTGATGAACCAACATTTTTCCTTCTTTTACAATAAAAATATTAAATCTAAATAATTAAAGATAATTTTATGTTTTATATGATTTTTTTTTCTCTTGTACATTAATGTCTTGTAATAATCATAAACTCATGGGTCAACGTTATAATAATAGAAGCTTTCATTTGACTGACAAATACAAAAAAATATCTTTAGAATTTTAACAATTGATCTGTATATAGGGATTTACTTTATATGCGATCTGAGAGTTTTAAATATGAACTAAAATATTCTGTATTATTTTTTTCTCATTTCCAGTTTCTTATAAAAAAATCTCCAAAACTTATAATAAAAAAAAGTTTTCCTTATAAACTGAATAGGGATTTGTCTATTATATTCTGTAATACTGAACATGAACAGTAACTGAATACTTGCAGTTCAATAGAAAATACGTCTAGTAATAATATAATTTATATAAAATATTATTTATGATGTGAACAAATTTAATGTACAAAAATTTGATCGATGGATATAATATCCACACATTAAATCTATATATAAACAGACAGAAGTTTAGTTTAATCCATTCTTAAATCGTTTCTCTACATTATTACTATTATTTTATTTTTTTTTTATTTTTCCCCATTGAAAGGTAAGATTTACTCATATCGTATAATATTGCTGATGGTATAAATATGGATAGATTGATGTATTTATGGGTTATTTTTAACGAAAGAAAATGGATTTGTACAGATAAAAAATGTGTATTCTTAGATTTATTATTTATCAGAATATTCATTCGTTGGATGATGATGACGATGTAGATGATGATGATGATGATGATGATGATGATGATGATGATGATGATGGTGATGATGATGATGATGGTGATGATGATGATGATGGAAAATACAATTTTGTCTTGTGACATTGATCAACGTTTTTATTTATTATTTTTCTCTACTTTTTTTGGTTAAAGAATGTGGATGAAAAAATGATTATTGGAAATGGATAGTTTTTGACACGATTGAATTTTCTCCACACTAAAAATAGAATAAAATTTATGTTGCCCTTATTGAATTAGAGAAAAACAAAAAAAAAAAAATTATTCTACGCCTCTGTAGCGCGGGCGCATTCAACTAAAACTAAAACCCCTTCTCTCTATTTTTCTATATTATTATTTTTGTTCGTTGTCAATTTCACAGAATTTACTCTCTCTCATCCTCTCACTCTCTCTCTCTCTCTGAAACTTTTATATAACTTTTAGGTTTTTTTTCTCTTCCCCATTTTTTTTTTCCACAAAAAATGAAACGGAGAGAACATACAAAATTAGGTATAGAAACCTCTCAACTTTTAGTTCATTTTACGAGTTCAAAGAACGTATACCGACACAGAATCAAAGATTAATACAGCGGAATAGAATTTTTACGTTTACCATTTTTGATATTCACGCCGCTTTTCTTTATTATTTGGAAATTTATATACAAGAAGAAAAACAGGAAACAAAAGAAGAAGAAGAAGAAGAAGAAGAACTTTATAGTAAAAATAGGATTTAAGTTTATATTTTAAAAGTGTTTTTTTTGTTTTTTTTGACACAAGACTTTGACAACAATTGGATTATTGTGGTGATATCAAATTGAATGGATTTCTATATTTTTTTTTTGTTGTTTTTGTTTTTGCATTCAGAATTTAAATTTCTTTATTTTGTTCGTTATTATTAAATTGTTGAAAGTTTTTGCTTTTTAATTTTTTCCCCCTTCTTTTTTTTTTCTTTTTCTTTTTCTTTTTGAATTTTTCTTTTTTGCTTTTTTGTTTTTTTCTTGTAAAATTAGAAAGTTTAACGTTAGCTTTAATAATAATAATAATGAATGTTGATTAATTATATCAGAGTGTGTGTGTGTGAGAGAGAGAGAGAGAGAGCGAGAGAGTGAATGAGACTTTATAACACAAAATGTAATTTAATATTGAGATATTGAATTATTGAAGCACACATAATGACTAACTCATTATAATTTTAAAATAAATCTTAAGATTTATATCTTTTCAGTTGCTTTTATACAATTTAAGAGAAAAAATAAAACGAAGTTCATATTCAGTTGTTGTTGCTGTTTGCTGTTACCGTTGTTGTTTATATTTTTATGATTCATTCTTTATTTATTTTTTTTCTTCTTGTTCGCTTTTATAATTTTTCACTCAAAATGTTATCAATTTTCCCTTCTTGGATATTAAAACCAAAAGCACAACAACAATAACAACAACAACAACAAAAATACTTCTTCAGTTCTTTTTTCTCAGTTCTTTCTCTTTCTCACTCTGTCCCATTGTCTCTCTGTTAAAGGTATAAAATTATTGTAATATAAAATAAATTAATGTACACAATAAAATCGTCTTTTATTTTATATTCAGGATCCTTAAAAAAAAAAAAAATTATATATTTTTTGTGTTTAATGGATTTTCTAGAATAAAACTTTAACAAAAAGGAAAAGAAAAAACAAAAACAAAAACGAAAGCACAAAACGTTAAAGGAATGAGAAAGAAACACTCTGTGAGTATGAATATAAAATGTGTTTTGTTGTTGTTGTTGTTGTTTCTGTGGTTGTTGTTGTTTCTGTTGTTGTTGTTGTTGTAGGATATTCACTTCGGCATCTCAAGAGACCTCAAACACAAACTCATACCATGAAGCACAAAAAAAGAACAATGTTTCTTCTTCTTTTTTTCTTTCCTGGGTTTGGTTTTTTTTTTGGTCTTTTTTGTTTTTTATTTACCAATAAAGAACCCGTGAAGACGAAAACAATATTCATTAATTCGTTCGTTCTTTTTTTTTTTGTTTTTTTGTCTTTATAGAAAACTCTGAAAGTGTTTTTTATAGGAAAAAAAAGAAAGAAGAAGAAACGTAAGAGAAACAAAAAAAATTTGTTGATTTCATAAAAAACAACAACAACAACAACAAAGTGTACGACGACATTTTCACACTTGAATTCATTGGAGAATAAAGAAACAATAAACACAAAATTATTTCCTCTATTAAATTTAATTTGTTGCTTTTTCTTTTGTTTCTGTTTTTTTTTTCTAATTTTTTTCATTTGTTTGAAAAATTTAAATATAGTTTTTTTTTTTTTATTGGAAGGAAAATTTTCTATTGGGATTGGAAGAAAATCCAATAAAAATTATTTTCTTTTGATTCTTTCATTTATTATTTGGTGTGCACACGTTTAATGGAAGTAACAGTTGAACAGTTGAACAAAACCTTTGAAAAAAAAAAAAGCTCACAACAAGAAAAAAAAATTGTCCTTAAGTAAGATGTTTGCGTGTGTGTATGTGTGTGTGTGTGCGTGGGTATATTTCGGTGTTTAGGGTGAGTGGGTTTTCTATGTGTGTGTATATATGTTCACGAGTGTGTAAGTAACAACAGGATATTAATAACATTGAAGCATCTTTTTGTATCTTATAGAATTTTATGGAACATATTTTTGTAACAAATATCGTTATGAATTTTTCTTATATACAATTTTGCTGGTTTTTCCTTCACGTTTTTTTTTTTTTTTGTTATTCTTCTTCTCCACACATTCCCATAAAAAATCATTTTTCAAACAAAAAAGCAGAAAAAAAAGTGTGTGTATGTGTTTTTTTTTTTTGGTTGGGTAAAAAACAGGATATTGTATTTTGTAATAAAAAAAAAATTGAAATAAATTATATTGTTTGCCTCCCCCTTAACAAAACCACACAGCACAATACATACCCACACACACACACGCACACAAATAAACAAACATATACACACAATAATAATAGCAACAAACAGTCAGACAAACAGAGATAGAGACTGGAATTTTAATATTATATGAACAACATTATTAATAGTCTCACTCTTTGGCGGTTGGTTCCGGAAGTAACATATACAATAGCATAATATTCGTTCCGGTTTTATGAGTTTTATACCCATAACTAAATGCACACATATATGAATAGTTGTATTAGTAATTTAAAAAGGGATGGATGGAACATTTAAAAATGACAATCAGATCTTAAATTGTGTTTGCCTTTAAATAAACACAATGAAAAATTATTGATTTCTTTTACAACAAATAATTCATTATTGACCGTCATAATTTCACTTATAAATCTTCATTAATAACCGAACTTTATAATCGAAAGATGACAGGCAATAAGGTCGTTAGTTCCATTATTGATCGTAACAAAAATTATTGTCTATTGTATTTTTAACCCAGTGTCGAGCCTATATTTTTATGACTTTTAAGATTTCAATTTTTACATTTTAATTTTGCCAAAACAATGGAAGTAAAACAAAAAAGCCCCGCTTAGAAATAATGACGTTATGCAAACAGTTAACGGTTGAGCAAGTAGGTTAGGTAGGTTCAACCATTTCCGCATATTAACTTAGAAAAAAAAATAAAACCTTAATGACGACGATTAAATCTTTGTTATTATTTTTTCAATGAAGAAAATGACATTGTCGAGTGAGATATGAAAACGAAGACAAGAAATCATTACATCTAATTGCAATGAAGTTTAAACATTTAATCGCAGTTAAAATTCTAAATCAAAACCAAAACAAAAAAGTAAACAGTATTTTTTTATTTCATTTATAAAACGAGCACACGACACAGGAATTACGGCAGATGAAATAATTACTGGACCAAAACGTTTGTATTCGGTCAACCATTTCAGTAAACTCTCTTTTATAAATGAAGAATATTGTCATTTTTGCTGCCATTTATTTATTCTTCAGTTTCTTTTATTTCAAATAAAACTTATCCTTATAAATTCAGGCTTTTAATATTATCAAGAAGATTATTTAAGCAACAAAGATTTGTTATTGTTACCAGATGAGACGTGACGTGATATTCTAAAATAAACAGATAAGCAGATTAAATGATGCAAAGATTTAATCGGAGATGACTTCGATTTCTTAAATGTCTACAAAATTGAGTTGTTATAAGTTACTTTTGGGAATTTCATTACTTCAACCATAACAATAATGGAGACTATTTGGAAATCTATTAAAGTTATGCTCTGGTAGCTTTGAGCGCCCATTAATAAATAAGAATTACGTGAGCAATATAATTTACAGAATTTCTTTTCATTTGCACGACAAAATGTCGTACCGAACGATAAACTGAGAAAATATTAAAACTTTAAAAGATCGTTACTCAATTTAATCTTTTTCTCCACTGCGTTAATGTACTCTCCAACTGAAAGGATTTTCTATATACTTTCGTTTATCTATAAATCTTAAGAGAAACTCTACTGATGGTAACAGCATATTGAAAAAAATAATTATCTGTAGAAATGTCAACTTAATCTTGAAAAATTCCAATAACAAAAGAACCACAAGACCTAATTAGTTGAAAATATTTTGGCTGCATTGCATTCAAACATTATGCTTTTCTATACTTTCATCAACTAACACTTCAAACCTCATACCTAAAATATTTATTTCATACAGTTTTTAGATTGCCTGCAGTAAAAGAAAATGCAATTTTTTATATATAAAACGTAAAATATTTTTCATGGACGGAAAATTATTCGAGGATATGGTTTAAAATTAAAAGTTCATAAAAGTTTTATTAAACTTTTTATTTTAAAATTAAAATCAAATTTCAATTCGTTTTTTTTTTTGTTCTCTTCATTTTTTATTTTTTTAAGTTTAAGAATAAATTAGAAATTTCTCTATTTTTGTTTCAAATATTCTGATTTGGCAAAAACAAAAACAAAAAACTTTCATCAATGATGATGAAATTGCAAATATTTTTCTTCTTAATTAAAAATTGCATTGGACTTTGTAAAATGAAAATATTTATTCAAGGAACAGTTTTTTTTTTGCTTTTGCTTTTTATCGATTGGGAACGTTTGGTGAAAGGACATACAGAGGGAAAAAAATTAATTGTTCCAATAGAAAAGTTGGTTTGTCTAATTTTAAAATAAAAATTTCTGAATTGTTTATTTTGTGGAAATTGGTTTTCATAATTTTTTTTCTTTCGTTCATATTTTGTTCTTATTGTTGTTGTTGTATTTAAAAATGATTAAAATTTTTATAAATTCATTTCGTTTTCACTGGACTGGATTATAGAAAAATTCATTTGTAAATATTTACTTTTCTGTCTGATTCTGATTTTCTGGTTGAAGGGAAAAAAAATTGTTTTTTTTTTCATTTAATGAGAAATTCTTAAGTTTGTCTGAAAACAATAAAAAAATTTGTTTTGTTTCTTTTCTCTTTCAGTCGTACAATTTGTGATAAAGAAACAAAAAAAAAATAACACAATTGGATAAATTATCAAAAGAAAAAAAAAATGCACCATTTTTTTTTATAATTTTATTCTGAGCAGACCAATTAATTTGTTGTTGTTGTTGTTGTTTTTTTTTCTCTCTTTTTGTAACAAATAAAACTTTTATCGTTTTTCTTCTTTGAAAGTTGTAAGAAAACGTGAAAAATTGTAAAGAATTTTTGTCTCGCCAACTACGACACCCTTTTTGTTTTTTTGTTTGTGTCTAATAAAACATAAAAAAAAAAATAACAAGGCGCACACACAACACAATTTTTTAACTTTTGTTTTTCAGTTTTTTTTTGTTGTTGTTTTTTCTCTCTATAAAAGCAATCTTAAAAAATTAATGGAAAACAAAAGGAAAAAAGAAAAAAAAAATGACAGACTTGTGTTTTTGTTTGATTTGATTTCAGACATTTCGTGATTTTGTTCCTTTGAAGCGAATCCATCCATAAAAGAAAGAGGAGGGGGGGCGACACTTGAATGACACAAAAAAAAATGTAAATAAATTTTGTTGTAAAACTGGAAAGGAAAACCAATTTTTTGACAATATCGTGATTATGCATAATAATAAGATTCTCTGGAGGAAAACCAAAAAAAAAAAGAAAAGAAAAAAAAGGATCATATAAATGTCGTGCATAAACAATCTATTTGGTATTCCCAGAAAAAAAAGGAACCCCTTTATTTTTATGTGTTTGCTATATCCAATTATTTTTTCTAGACTGACCTTTTTTACTCACTCTCTCTCTCTCTCTCTCTCTTTTTGGTTCTTGTGTGCTTTTGGCCAATGGCAAAATATTACTTAAACACACACACACACACACTCACATAGCATACACACACGCACACAAGTTAACAAGTTGAATCGTTTTAGAAATTATAAAAAGGGATAATTCCCTTTTAATTACATAAAGACAAATTTATTTATTTTTTTGCGTTTAGTCATTAAACGCAAATTAAAATCATAAAATTAAAATAAAAATTAATTAATTAAAAATAATCATAAAAATATTTTTATTTTTTTGTTTTATTTGAATTGAAATTTTCTTTTAAACATTTCACAATGATTAAAATTTGTTTCGTTTAACACAATTCATGGGTGAGGTTTTAGGAGGCTCATTAGTTGCACATATATTTTTTTTGAACTAAGGACATGGAATTTTTAGTGCAACTTGTTAACTGTATTTACAACCACAATTGATGACCCTACTAAAATTAAGTCGCCTTCTAAACGAGAAAATTATAAAATCAAGTTGAAATGAGAAAACGTTGTAATGGAAAGATTTTATTTGGTTTTTTATCTTTCAACTGAAATAATTCTGTAACCGTAGCACCTGAGTCCAAAAAATATCAATTTGTAAAATTCGATTTAAATTTGATTTTTAAGGTTAAATTATTCAGATATTCTGGTTTGCAATATTTCGGAATGACCAACAATTTTGAGAGAAAAATAATGACTACATCCATCCATTTTTAAAAGCTCATCATAAAGTTCCCATTTAAAGTTTTAATTTTCAATTAAAAAAATATTCAACTGAAGTAAAAATTAAGATAAATTTAAACAAAAATTTTTGTTCAGTCAAAAGAAAACGAATAAAAAAAAAATTAATTCAAAAAAGCCTACGGACTTTGTCGGTCAATTTTTAATATTAAAATTCTTTAATTAATTTACCATCATCAGACAGAATAAATTTAACTTCATTAAATATGCTGAATTAAAAATGTTTACATATTTTTCTGTTTTTGTGTCTTGCAAAAAAAAAAAATTCTCCTTGAAAAATGAAGAATGGTTTTTATAATAGAAATGTTCGTCCTATTCTGCCACATGAATAGGTTTTTTTCGTATTTTATTGTGCTATCAGTCCTGAATTAATGAATAAAATAAAAGAAGAATATCCGAAGAATATGCTAATTGATCAAAGCATTGAATCGAATCGAAAAACCTTCAATTATGAACGCCTACCTGAACACTCTACATTTTTATTTTTATTCTTAACATTGGAACAAAATTTAAACGTTAATTAATTAACAATAATTATATTTAATTTCATTTGACATTTGTCGCTCTAAAAATGAAATTGATTTCACTAATTTCGTACACGTGTGATAATTCACTATAATTATTTTATAGAAAGAAAAATTACCAATAGGAAAAATAACCTGAAATTACTTTACGTATTTAATGTAATTACAATGAATATTTTTACATGTAGTAATTTTTTTTTTTTGCTTTTTTATAATGAATTTTGTATTCACACACACAAAAAAAAAAAGTATTTTCTCTTCATAATTTTAAATCAACAAAGATTTCCAACCAAAAAAAAAAAAGGAAAAAATGATTCATTTCATTCTTTATATTTCTTCACTTTCTATATTTTCTTTTCTTATTTTTTTGTTCGTTCATTTTGTTTTTTTTTTTTTGTTTTCTCTCTTGTTATTATTATTATAAGGTTTTAGGATGTATGAAACCTTTATATTGTATAATATAAGCCTTTTTTTTCTCTTTTATAAAAAGAAAAAATACAAAAAAAAAAAAAAACGGAATTTAATTTGAAAGTCATAAAAGCACAAAACATAACAGGAACAACCAGCAACAGCAACGAAAACATTTGAAATATCGCAAATGAAAATATACAAATTAAATTTACAAAAAAAAAACACAGAACACAAAACAAAAGAAAACAAAAGAAAACAAAGAAAACAACGATATAAAAATGAAAAGCACAAAAATAACAACAACTACAGCAACAACAACAAATTAGAAAAAAAAAGAGAAGGAAGGAAAAACCTTTTTTTTTTTTTTTAGTATTTTTCAGAATATATTTTTTTTATTCTTTCTCATTTTTTTGTTTGTTTATTCACAATTTATTATAATTTTTATGCAGCAAAAAAGAAAAAACCTTAAAGAAAGATAACAAATATTTCTTTTGTTTTTCTTCTTATAATTATAAATTTTTTATTTAGTAGTGTACAGAATGGACTTGTATTAACTGAACTGTAAGTATATAAAAAGGTATAAATTTTAAGGATGTATCTGAAAGAGTCACTAAATTCATCACGCTCCCGCTTCCTTCCTAATTTCCAATAAAAAGCTCTGATATCGATTTTCATTGGAAAAAAACGAACGTTAGTAACATTGAATTCTAAGAACTCAGACCTCCGAATAAAATACAACCGAAGTTATGTTGAGGACTTATATTTGTTATTGACCTAACTAAATAAGTTACATTAAAATTGGAACAATTTTGAATACTATAAGAAGGTACTCGGAAACGTTCGAACGCAGCCTAAATATATAAATGAATTAACTTACAAAAAAGAAGACAACATTTAATGTTTAATTTTTTTTTTATAAATTTATAGTAAAACATGCGATTAAAAACTCGTTTAAATAATTTCAAATGTTTCCTCATGCGAATACCATTTTTATTTTCTCTTCATTTTCTTTTTTATAAAAACAGAAGACGAACAATAATTTTTTGTTATAAAGAAATTAGTGAATTCAACAGACAGAATAAGAATGGCAACAACATCAGTTTATTTATTTATTTATTTTATTTTGACCTCTGTGTTGATTAACCTTGTTTCTTCTTTTTCTTTTTTTTTTGTAATGTTCACAGTAATCATGACCCTTAAAATGATCTTTTATTTCAATTAACAAATTAATACTTTTTATGGCCTCTCCATCTTTATGCTGTTTTTTTTATTTAACTCTTAGGTCTTATGAAAACATTTGTAAAAGAATTTATGGTAAAATCTCTAAAGAAAGTTTGTATGAAATAAAATGAATAATTTGTGAATTAATTTCTTTAAATTTTAAAAAGTTCATTTTGGTAAATAGTTAGTTGTGATTTTCAATTCATTCTTATATTGTTGTGTAATTAAGTTGCAGACAGAATAGATTTACAATTTTTACTAAAATTGAAAGCAATTACGATTCAACAACATTTCAGATCATTTCATACAACGAAAACAATCTTAGACTTAGCAAATAGTTTTATTAGTTAGTTCCTGGTTAGTTCACAAAGAACAAATGTAATAATTGTAGTTCTTGTTCTTGCCTTAAAAACGAAAAAAGAAGAAGAAGAAAAAGAAAACACAAAAATCTGTTAGCTGTAAATTAAATTTTGTTTTCCATTCAATATTTATTAACTGATATGTCCCACCTATTTCCATTCTAATAACCAAATAGGGTCATCATTGAAGCTCTTACCTTACATCGTGATTGCCTTACATCAACATATAACACAAGTACAAATAATACTTTCAGTTTTCAGTATATAATTACATCTAATTAAAATTAAAATCAATTTTATTCTTTAGAAAATTCATTCAGTCAAAATTAATATAAACAAAAAAAAACACCAAAGAAGACACGCATAAAAAATAAATTAACAAATTTTTTTATGTTTCTTTTTATGAAAAATATAAAAACTAATTTTTGTGCTTTTACTTTAACTATGTAAAAGCGTAAGAATAACCCTTTGAATAGGACGTGCCTTGTAATTTTTGTAATTTCTTCCTCGTTTCTTTTTTTCTCTTTTCTCTTTTTTTTAATTTTCTTTTTTCTTTTTTTTTTTAACAAACATTATAAAAAGCAATACAATATGCAAATTTAATTATATTTTTATTTATATACAAAGGAAATCCGTAACACTGTTTATACCATTAGATTTTATTATAAGCACACAACACACACACACACACACACACACAAACACACACAAATAGAACAAACGCTGCCAGAATTATTATTATTATTATGATTATGATTATTTTGTGTTACCATTGAATTTGAAAAGGAAATAATTAGGAAAAGTTTTTTTTTTGTGTATTAAAGAAGGTGAAAAATTATAGGTTAATGAGTTCTTGTTATTCCGGGAATAAAATAAATAATAACTATAAACACTGATTCTAGTTATGGGATAAATTAAAAATATTTAATTAAATAATTTAATATTCTAATATTTGTTTATCGGGTTTTGAACTCAACATCACCGACGTCTATCTGGAGGCTTTTGGAATGGGAGTTAATTTATATAATGATTCCTGTTTAATATTGTGTTCATTGACCTCATTGATCAGTCTACGTTATACTTTATTTATACAAACTGCTAGACATTTTTCTTCATATTTTCAATATGTAAATATAAAATAATTTGATTCTGTGTAAACGCAAACCATTTATATTTGATGGCAAAGGTTAAACAATTTTTAAGTTTCAAATTCCATATGAAAATTTCAAGTCAAAATTGGTGAGACGACTCACTATTTAAATAAAAACCAGAGAAATTTACATTTTATCGAGTTTGCTTTCAAAAAAATAGATAATTATTTAATTAAGGAAACAAATAAAATCGTTTATGTAATCTTGACCAAAAAAAACATAATTATTTTAAAAGTCATCAAAATTAGCTTTAATTTCTTCGAATTCAAATTCAATACATCTTATGTAATATTATTTATATAATTCAAAGTAATCACAAGTTCAAATGTTATCAATGAGCAAACAAAATTCAACAAAATTTTATTCTAATAATTCTATTTAATTCTTCCCAAAAGAGTTTCTTGTTATAAAATTCGAATAAAATGAAATTTTGTATTTAAACTTTTGTAAATTTCCATTTGCATCCTTCATGAATGCAGCCACCTGGTATCCAGGAATAAACATTCCCATAACTAGGGTCATATCTGTACTCCTTAGAATCAAGATATAAATATTCATTCCAATAAAGATTTTTAACTTTGAAATAATCAGATCCTTCGATTGGCTCAAATTGCCAGCGACCCATTTCTCTTGTTTTATTTGCTGTTCTCCATAGAAAAACACGACGTCTTTGATTATCAAAAGCAAAGTCTTTAGTGTCAGCATATAAATAAAAATTGTGCCTGTTATTTTTTATATTGAAGTATTCGCCATTTGATTCTGGTTCAAATATCCATTGACGTTGAGTGCCCTCGAAATCGGTAATATATGTATACAAGAATTTTCTGGATGTGTCATAATCATCAGAAGAATAGTAAATCTCATTGCTTACAGTATTATGAATGGACACCAATCTGTTCCATTTAAAAGTAGTGTAAGATGTTGGAAGATGATCACGAACATACATGAAATGTTCGTTTTCATTTTTTGATGTGTGTAAAATATTTAGAACTTGATAAGCGATCATTGTTGTCACAGTACTATAAAGATGGCCATTCTTTTTCATTTCATCGAGCAGAATCCGATACCCATAAATTGTATCGTCGGTATCAGGAAAAGAATTTAAAAATTTTACCACTTTCAATGCATAAGTTAAATTTCCAGCGTATATTTTTGGTATTAGTGTAGATAGATCAAGATTACCATTTTCCAATAATTTATACCTTGCAAAAGCGAAATCTTCCTTTCTAATTGCATCAACTGCGTCAATACCAATAGGAATCCAATGTTTCATATCAATATGCATGTCATTGCCAATTTTTGTCATTTTTTTCTCTACCAATTTAGTTGCATTAGCTAAAAGCATTCGTAAATTAGATTGACATGAAAATGTGTCAGCTGTGTTTGGTAACTCATCATAACTATTCAGAAAAGCTGCAAGTGAATTTGCAAATGTGACATATGCTTGCTGCTTTTCCACATTAACCGTATTTGAACACATTGTAATCATTGGTTCATCTGATTCTATTGAGTTAACACTTATACTCTGATGGATAATTTCATTGGTACAGACACAATTTCTTTCAGCGTTCACAATAATTATTGTTAACACAAAATACAAAATCAGAAAACTTTTCATACTTTTAGTAAGAGTAACTTACAAATTTGCACAATATTAGATTCAACTGCTAAAAACAACTAATGAAAGTATTTCTTACAAAAATTGTTCTGTGCAATATTTTGCTCTTATCAATGATATTATATAAATTGACATTATGACCCTCAAAATATTATCATAAATTTCATTTAGATTTTTATTTGAATTAAAAAAAAAAGCATTTAAACTAAACGTATTAATGTTATTGGAAGATTTTAAAATTAATAATTACAAGTGAATGTGAATGTGAATGTGATGCTTCTGCAGATTCTGAGATTCAAATAAGAAAATTATATTAATAGAAAATATATATAAAACGATTTTCAATTCAATCTTAAAAATATCATATATAGAGTTGATTATTGAAAGGATTAGCCATATATGGCCATATATGGCTAATTAAAACAAATAAATTTAGAGTTAGAAAAATTTTCAAAATTTTCATCTCTTAATTGAAGAAAAATAGTTTGTAGAAAAGATAATTATTTAATTAAGGAAACAAATAAAATCTTTTATGTAATCTTGGCCAAAAAAACAAATTATTTTAAAAGTCATCAAAATTAACTTTAATTTCTTAGAATTCAAATTCAATACATCTTATGTAATATTATTTATATAATTCAAAGTAATCACAAGTTCAAATGTTATCATTGAGAAATTCAATGGAATTTTATTCTAATCTTTAATTCTTTCCAAAATATTTTCTTGTTAAGTTCGAAAGAAATGAAAAGAAATTTTATATTTAAATTTTTGTAAATTTCCATTTGCATCCTTCATGAATGCAGCCACCTGGTCTCCAGGTGTAAGCATTCCCTTGAGTTGAACTTTTTCTTTGGAATCAAGATATAAATATTCGTTCCAATAAACATTTTTAAATTTGAAAAAATCAGATCCCTCGATTGGCTCAAATTGCCAGCGACCCATTTCTTTTTTTTCCCCTACTCTTTTCCATAGAAAAACACGACGTCTTTGATTATCTTGGGTAAAGTCTTTAGTGTCAGCATATAAATAACCATTGTAATGTTTTCCACATTAACCGTATTTGAGCACATAGCAATGGATGGCTCTTCTGATTCTATTAAGTTAACACTTATATTCTGCGAGATAGTTTCATTGATACCGATACAATTTCCATCAGCGTTTACAATAATTATTGTTAACATAAAATACAAAATCAGCAAACTTTTCATGTTTTTTGTAGAGGAACTCACAAATTTGCACAATATTAGATTCAACTGCTAAAAATAACTAATGATATTAATTCTTTGAAAAAAATTTCAATGCATTATTTTGCTCTTATCAATAAGATTATATAAATTGACATTATGACCCTGAAAATATTATCATAAATTTCTTTTTAAATTTTACTTGAATTAAAAAATTGTGTAAATGAAAATTTAACATGTTGCTCAGAATTCAAATTATTTTTCAAAATAACGAATATTAATCCATATATCGAATTTTAAATGAAAAATTAATGTTTGCTTGTGAATTGACAAAAATGAAATATAGTTTTCAACTGATAAATTTGACATTTACACCGTTTAATCTTTGAAGTTTGTTTTTTTTTTGTACAGCGTTGCCGATATATAATTATTTATTATGGTTACATATTATTTTAACCATAAATCCGTTTCACTCGAAAATGAATTAATATTTTCAAAAATCGCATGATATCGTGATGTAATATTTTTTAATTTTATTCAGACTGTATGCGTTAAAAATTAGATTATTATTATTAGTTGTTGACTTATAAAGTTTTCTATTAGCAACTGACACAGTTCCTTATTGAAGATACGGGATCTACAATTATAATGAAAATTGAAACAATTATTCTACCACGTTATAACGGCGTAGTAAACTTTGTAATTATTATTGAGAATTAAAAATATTTTACATTTTTCACTTTTATTGTAAATTTGTAATAAAGAAACAAATTCTTATAGCATGTACAAAGTTGAAAGATTCAAATTTAAAATACCTGAATTTCGTATTACAGGCATGGTATAGTCTAGTATGTATAATTTGTATAATATATGCGAATATTCCAGTATTGTGTATCCAAGAAAATAAACATAAACATTCCTCATTATTGTTCTCTAGAGTAATTTTGTATATTTTTTTTTTCTCTTCTGGGTTATACCTCACCTACACGTACTCGTACACATGTGAATTTTATTTTATTATTTTACTCATTTATTTTTTTTTGTTTCTTTGTTTGTTTGTCTGTTGGTATGTTTGTTTGTATATTACAACGAGCTTTTATCCTCATTTTCATTTTGTTTTATTTCCTTTTGTTTAGTTTATCTTTTTATGTTCGCTCTCTAATAGACCTTATAACCCTGTTCGAAACAGATCCGCATTGGCCGAAATTATTATAAATGTTATTTCTATTGGCTTTCAACAAAATCTTAATATTCGGAATTCGGATTAACTAATTTAAATTAAGGACAAAAAATTCCATTACAGAAATAAAGCGACGTGTACACGTCACACAAAGTATCTGGTTTGAGCTGTTTTTGAGAATCGAAAAAATATATACATTAAATACAACAAAAAATTATAAATTGTAAAATGATAAATGTTTAAAATGAATTAGTATGTGATATGTGATAACAATAATTAATGATTGTTCTCTAATTAAAATATGTCACACCAAAGAAAAACAAAAAAAAAAAAGCAGTAACAGAAATAAAATGCATTCAGCTCTGTTATTACTTAAAACTCTTAACAAAATACTACACAGTGATACATAGTAAAGATTTGTATTTTATTTTCAAAGAATGAATTTAAAATTAGTATCGTGTTTTTAAAAATATTAAAAAAACTACAATATATATTTTTCGTTTGTTTATTTTCATGTTATTTTTTTTTTTATATAATTTTCTTAAATAATAATTTAAGTGAACAAATATTATTGTCTGTCTCATATTGTCTACACATATTCTTAAAACTAAACAATTCAATGAATTTCTATAATAAAATTATATTTTATATATAAAAGACGATACTCTTATGATTTCCTGTCAACAAACAACAACAACAACAACAACATACAATAAATAAATAAACTTAAGTATTGAAAAAAAAAACTCTTCACAAAATCTATACAAACATTTTCTTATCGTAAATTTATCGTATACTACAAATGAACGATTTCTATTTCTTTAGTTAAATTTATAACATAAAATTCAGATTATTTCTTAGTAAAAAAAATAAATAAATAAAAAATAGAGTAAAAGTTATAAGAAAAGATATTTTCTGTGACGTAAAAAAAAAAACAAAATTCTTTCTTCAATTGCGCTGGGATGAGAGAAAATATCGTTTAATAATAAATCTAAAACGTCATCATTTCATATTGACAATATTTAGTAAAGGGAAAAAGAAATTTATATGTTTTGATGTCATTTTAGGTATATAGGTAGAAAATAAATATAATTAAATGAACATTAACCAATTTTTTTTTTCTGTTGATTTGTTTTTTTTTTTCGCGTTTTCTTTTTTCATTTTTTTTGTTGTTTTTTTTCACAATCGAATAATTTTTTATTTTATCCTCTTCTGTTATTTTCTATGTAATTTTTCAACGAAAAAAGGTTAGTCCAAAAAGAAAATAATAATTGTGGATTATAGTAAAAAAAATATAAAAAAATAAATGCAAAGGTTCTGTTTTTGGAATACCAAATAGAATGTTTATGTTACAACACATTTATGTGATCTGTTTTTTTCTTTCTATCTTTCTGTTTTTCAGTTTCTTCTTTCCGAGAGATTTTAGTGTCTCATTATTATGCATAATCACGATGTTGTCAAAAAAAAAATTGGTTTTCTTTTCATTCTTATATATAAGTAGAAAATATTTATTTACATTTGTTATTTTTTCTTTTTTGTCATTCAAGCGTCCCTCTTTTATGATCGTTGATAGAAACAAAACAAAAATCTTTTTAACGACACCAAAAGAAGTTGTTTAGATCAGTTCCATTTTATTCTTCGTCTGCTTTTTTTTTGATGCAGCATATTTTCTTTGTTATCATCAAATAAAAAATACAAAGTTGTTACCAAACAGAAAATTATTCTTTTGTACACCAATTGTGAATGAAATGATGAAAATCACAAAAACCGAAAATATTTAATCTGAAAACATTAAATTTGTATCTTATTATTTTAAATTTATATAAAATTTTCAATAGGGAATGGGATGCGTCATCATTATATAACCCGGATTTAATTTTAAAGACTCCTTTTCTTTAACCGTTCCCTAATGTTATGTTCATGTAGAGAATAATTAAGTATAAGATAATACAATATTTTCACTGTGATAATTTAAATTGGTTATAATTAAAGTTAAAAAGTAGATTTAAATTAATATTTTTTATTTTTTTTTTTTTTGGTCTTTGTCTTTGTTGGGGAAATAAATTAATAAAAGGGAAAAATTTTATAATCTCTTTTGTCGCTCATTTATCGTTTTATTTGTCTCTTTTCTATTTTTAGGGCAAAAACATAAATTAAATTAATTAAATTCCTTCTGTATTCGTTTTAGATTTTCTTTCGTTTAAACACTTATCGCAGTCAAAAAAAAAATATGTTCTTTGATTAGAAAATGTGAACAATTAAGTCAATTAGAAGAAAGCATTAGGAAGCAATAAAAATCTGTATTAAATATTATGAGAAATAATCTTTAAAGAATTTCAAATTTCCATCAATTTTTATTTAATATTTTCTTTGTAGATTGTTGGGTTCTTAGATAAAGAAAATTACAGAATTTACAAAGAATTTAATTTCACATAAAAAAAGAAACAACGGAAAATCATTAAATTAAAAGTATAAGAGGAAGAACCCCTTCGTTGAGTCTAATCAATTTTAATGAATCCAACCTAAATCAGAAGAATTCAAATAAAACTTTTACCACAAAAATAACATAAAATTTCAATTCTTTCAACTGAAATAATAAAACTCATCAAAAGCAAAGGCATAGAAATTAAGAAAAAAAAAATCCTTTCATTTAATTTAGGATCACCATAATGAATAAATAATATTTTCTATGAATTAAAATGGAAAACTTTCATTTAAAAAAAAAACAAATGAAGAGAAACAAAAATATAGTTTTTTTTACAAATGAAAATAAAGAGATTATTTATAAAACAAACTAACTTCAATTATTTTTTTTTTTTTGTACATATTTCGAATACCAAAGGGCAAATTCCAATACATTTTATGCAGTGAGAGAGAGAGAGAGAGAATTAATTTAAACAAAATTTTGATACAAAAATTTAATCGTTTTTTTTTTGTTCAGAAAATTAAACAAAACCAATTTCATAAAATAAACATTTTTCAGATTTTCAAATATATTTCACCATTCTATAGATGAATAAATTTTCTCCATTTAATAAAATGTTGGAAAGTTTTCTTAAGTTAATATTTTCCTTTTATTTCATTCGTTTTTTTATTCTTTTCCTTTTTTTTTTCTTCTTCTTTTTTTTCTGATCATCCAAAAATATAAAAATTTAACCAATAGAAAAAATTATTTAATTCACTTGTGAATATGAGAATACCAATTATTTTATAATTTATTATCAATTCAGGGATTGGTAAAGATGCATATTCTTACACTCGACCTCAAAGCTATCCTAATCATCCGTACGGAACACTGAATGATTAATAAGGGATGACGATCAGGCTCAAATAGATGTTTTGCATAGGATGCACAATTAACCCGAAATGGGCACGTTGGTGCACCCTCATCCTTATATCTAACCTAACCTAGCCTATAATCTTGTACTACATGTACTATTTTCAACTAGTAGATATTTTGCATTTAGATTTTCAGATAACTTCAACATCTGTAGACGACAGAATATGCCAATTATTGTGATAAATAATTGATGTTAAAATTAAATTTAAAACTTACGTCAGTCACTCTATTCTAAATATCTGCAGAATTAAATACAACAATAACACCTTAAAATTTACCAAACCCTGATTTAAATTTTCTATTACCGAAAATATTGTATAAATCTACGTAAATCTAAGGGAAAATATTTTAAACTAAATGAGGTTTCTTTATCGTTCCTTGAAAAAATTTTTTTTTATAATAATTTATTATAAAACCAAAAAAAAAAAAAGAATAAACATTTTTATCGAAAAAAAAAAAGAAAATGTTAACCAAAAATTTTAAATATTATTTTATTGTATTTTTTAAACACAAAAAAATATTACTCCAAAAATATTTCACAAAAAATAAGAAGAAGAAGAATAAGAAGAAATAAAAAAGGATGAGTGATTTTTCATCTTCACAGGAAAACAATTTTACCGCACACGAAAATAGTAAGGATGTGGTATTGAAGCATAATGTTTGGTTAGAAAGGGCAACCACAATAATAATTTTTCAACTAAATATTAAAGTTTTTTTTTTTTACCCCCTATGAGATTAAAGTTTTGATATCAAAAAATAGAGTGAGACAGAGTGATTGTGATAGGGAGTGGGTAGAGGCTTTTAATAGTATGGTCACCAGATGTTATAAATGAAACTAATTTTATTTTCAAAAGTTCATAATAATAATAATAAAATTATTCAATAATTTATCAAACGATTAAATTATTTTTACCTTTTTTTCTAACTTAATTTTTCACAAAAGTTTTTCATTGAACAAGAAAAAAATTGTTATTTTCAAAGTCAAGTGTTGTCAATAGTTTGTTCTTGTTGTTAAAAAAATTACAACTATGAAAATATAATTATGAATAAATTATTGTTTGAAATCAAAGTCAATATATTTTGTTCATGGAAAATCAATAAATTATTTTTATCGTTCAGTTATTTCAGTCTAACATTTAATATTGACGTTCATACTTTTTGTTGGTTTTTTTTTTCTTTTATTTATGAATTGAGTTTGAACATCAAGGATATATATTGTACAATATTTTATTAATTAATTCAAAAAAATTTGTAATAATAAACTAATTATGCAGATGTGAGTACGGCAAAACTATTTAAATTATTGTTGACGTCATTTACGCGTGTTTCTAGTTAGTTTACTTCAATGTAGATAAACTGAAATATATTCAGAAAGATTTTCCCTTTTTTTTTGTTAGTGACAAGAGTTAAGTTTTGGTTATTTAACAAATTTTTGTTTATTTAAACAAAAAAAAAAAAAAGGAAGCAAACAAACAAACAAACAAACATGAAAATGTCTAAATAAATAATGTAGTAAATTTCAATTGTGTTGTCGTGCGTTATTTTTATATAAAACTTAAAAATATTCTAAATCAACTCAACAGGCAATAATTATTATGAATTTAAAGAATTATCATCATCATCATCATCATCATCATCATCATCATCATCATCATCATCATCATCATCATCATCATCATCATCATCATCATCATCATCATCATCATCATCAACATCATTATTTATAAAAGCCCGTTGTAATATTTTTGGTAAATTTAATATTCTAAATACAGAGAAATTATGAAATCAAATAAAGTCAACATAAAAATAAAACTAATCCTGAAATGGAATTAGCACAAAAACATTAAAATTATGAACTCTACTCCATAGTAATTGGTTTTTTTCTATAGAAATTTTATTTGGCCTTCAGTTAACATAAATCTGAATCAGCAAGAATGAAGAACAAAACATCAGAACATCTCTTTAAAAATATTACATTAGACAAATTAAAACAAAACCAAAAAAATAAAAATAAATAGAAAACTTCGTCACATTAAAGTTAAGCATAAATTATGGAAATTTGTTGAATCAAATATAAAATTAAATTGTTTTATTAGTTTTTATTATTTTATGATATAAAATAAATCTGATAGAAATCTGTATTTAAATGGAAGCAATAGAAATTATGGTCAAAAAAAAAAACTTAACAAATAAAAAGAAGCAAAAGGAAAATGGTAAAGAGTTTTTTAATTGTTTAACAATAAAACTTTGACGGTTGTAAAATTATAATAAAAAAAGAAAAATTGTTACGGATTTTATTAACGATAAAATTTATATTATTTAAGTAACGTATGCATAAAAAAAAAACACGTTTGTCTACAAGTATAAATATTCGTATTCTTCGGAATACACAAGTTGTAGTTCATGAAGAGGTTTTTATCTTTTTATTTAAAAAAAAAATTGCTGTTCTTGATTCTTAAAATATGATTTTAAAGTATGCATATAGTATATTCGTATCATTAATAAAAGAAACTATGCAAATGGAAATAAATTAGTTGAAATTGTGAAAAAAGTGGAAAATGATTTTATTTTACGAATATCCTTGAATTCAAATGGAATGAATCAAATGAATCAGTCTATTTAATCGCAAATGTTCGTTTATTGTCAATTATTGATTAACAATTAATAATAAATTCACATTCTTTGTCTCTTTTATTATTATTTATTAAATAAATGCACACAAAAGTGCACACACAATTCTTTATTCAAATTATCGAATTAATTTTCCTTTTCAACGATCTCAACGAGGCAAAAGAAAAGAAAATAAAAACAAAACAAACAAAAAATGTACGAAAACAAAAACAAAACATGAAAATGTTGTTGTATATGCGTACTTTGAACTCGGAAAATGAACTAAAACTTGAGAGATTTCAAATATTCAGTACAGTGCTAGATGGAACAACAACAAGAAAAAAAACGTGAGAGGAAACGAACAGAAAAAAAATATACTTAAAACGAGAAAAAAGGGGTGGGGATCTCAGACTCATTGCGCCTGAGCCAATAAAAGCATTTTATAAAATTTAACACAAAAAAAAAAAAAAATAAAAAACTGAATACAAAATCAGAAAAAAAAATTTTATTTGATGAACAAGAAAAAAAAAATGAGTTCCTGTTTTTCATTCCTTCGTGTAAACTTTCTATTGAATAAGATGAAAATTTTTCTAAATAAGAATTTATATTGACGTTGTTTTTTTATTTGTCTATTCACAGAATATTTTTACAGTTTTCTAGGTTAATGGGTCAAAGGAACATATCACTTTATTATACACTATTGAAGGAAAAATATTATAAGATATTTAGATACTTTTTTTCAGTTAACAATTGAAGAATTATTAGGTGGAAACAATTGTTAACAATTGTTTATAGTTAATAAAAAAATTGGGATGGTTTATATTATTTTCTACGAAATCAAATTGAATTGAACATCCTTAAAGAAGACGAAACTGTGATAATTCAATAATCTACTTCAATTGAATTGAATCCTTCTTATATGATGATCGTTAGTTTTTTATTTTTTTATTTCTTCCTTCTTGTCATCTAACAATTGAAAATCTGCAGGAAAAAACTTTTTTTTATTTTCCTTTTTTTTCTTTCTCTTTTTTTTTTCTTGCAAATACCAAATACTCAGTCTCGTACTCAGTTAATCCTGGGAATATTAACAATTTATTACATCAAAATTCTTACAATAAATCATAATACAAGCTGGATAAAACTCATCATCATCGATCATTTTCTATTTTATGTTTTTTACATCCATCAGCCAAAAAGAAAAAAAAAACATTTTTTTTTTTGCATATCAAATTTTCTAAAAAGGATCACAAAAAAAAAAATGAAATAAATGTACTAGAGGGGTTGAGGGAAAACTCTTTCTTCTTCTTCTTCTTTTTATTATTTTATTTTTTATTATTTATTTTTTTGCTTCTTACTGTAATGCATCGATCCTACATACACACTTTCGACGTTGTTGTATTAATAAAAAAAAAAAAAGAAGAACATCGAAGAACAAAAATAAACAAAAAAAATTGTATATGCAAAATTGGATACTTGTCATAAATTGTTTTGAATTAATTCCCTCATCAAAATAAATGAAATTATTTATACTCTTGACTGTATACGATTCAAGTCCTATAATATTACATAATTTAATTGGTAAATGTCAAAGTGATAAGTTTAAAGCGCGAGAAAGAGAGAAAGAGAGACAGGGAGATAGAGAAGAGAGAAACAAACATACAAAGCGCTCATTTTTATAAAAAAACGAAAAACAAAAAAAAAATAAAAATAAAAGGATATAAAAATGAAAAACCCGCGTTTTATGTAACGTATTAACGTCTGGTGCTATTAGCTTTAAATGTCAAAATATTTTGCTACAATTTTTTTAAGGGTTTTTAGTGTTTCGGTTTTTAATTGAAAATGGTTGACCAAATGGAGAGACGACCATAAAAAATTATATTCGTTCTCTACTTCTTCTTCTTTCTTTCTTTCTTCCTTTTTTATTATAATTTTGATACATTTTTATATTTTCCAGAATAATATTCAACACCCAATAAAAGAAACAAAGCACGTTTCAAGGATAAATTAAACTTTTCTGCTGTTCGTTTTTTTTCACAATATAACATTTTCCGCACAAGATTTTAGAGTAAAAGTAAAAGAAAAAACAAAGAAATTGTCAATATTGTGATTGTCGTCAATGACAAGAAAATTGACAAGTAAAATGACAGAATGATTGAAAGATTTCTAGTATAAAATCAGCACCAATTTTCATATATAAAAATATTTACGAATTCAGTCAAAGTATTTTTATTTTATCTGTGAATGAAATTTTTTCCACATCAAATTTTTGCATCCTAACGAAATTCATAAAATCAAAGAGTTATGATGACGATTGTGATTCGTAAAATTCTTAATATCTATAAGTATGTAATTTCTTGCACAAATGATGTGTTCATTCATTAGAATAGTTATTCGTAGGAATGTCTTATTATGTAGGTATAATTTCTTTTTTTGTTCCCTCATTCCCATATGTCGATCATAAATAATATCATAAGTCATTTTTATACTCTTTTGCTATGAGTAAAAATTCGTTTACTTTTTGTGTTTTTTTTTCTGTTACGTTCTCTTCGGATATTTCCCAGTAACCAGCAAGGGGTAGAGTTTTTTTTTTGTCGTTAAGTCTCTTGCCTTAAATGGTAAAAAAAAAAGTACATAAGAAAAGTAGGAAAAAAAATACGATGGTAACGCAGATTTATTATCAATTCGGTGCGGTTTTTTTTTCTTCCTTTTGGCTCTAATGAATTATCACCCAGGCAGGTTCATCGGATTGGTAAACAGTGTTTTTTTTTGTTCTCTTCTTGCTTTTCTTTTTTTATTTTTGTCTTGGGTTGGGGTTAATGAAAAATAAGGAAAGAATAATTTAAGAATAATTTATTATGATCCTATTTATTTGTTATTCTCATTCATCTTCCTCAAAAGAAAAACTTTAGACTTAAAAATTATCTCTAAGAAAAAAATAAAGATTTTTTTCATTTCTATGCATTCTGATTTTAACATTTTCCATGTTTTTCACTAATTTTTCTCTTTGAGTTGATCAACTAGTAAGATTACCGGCAACATAAATTATTATTGATTGCATAGATTTTTCTGGATTTATGATTCTCTACCTCCCTCCTGCTCTCTCTCTCTCTCTCTCTTTCTCTCTCACTCTATCACTCTCTCTCTTTCTGTCTATCGTCTTACAGAGAATAATCAGAAATGTATATTATTATTATTATTATTATTATTATTATGACGGAACACAAAAAAAAATCGTATAGCACTTATATAAAATCCTGTCATCAAACTGGAATGAAAAGAGGGAGAACCAAAAAAAAAAAAAAAAAGAACACACAAAAATCTCAACGTTCGCATAAAATATTACATAATCAAATCACATTAATATTATTTCATATATTTATATAAAATATTAAAAGATTTATCATTTTTTACTTATATATAAAATATTACATAGAATTCTTATATACAACAAAAGTATATAATAATAATAAGATTGTATTTTATGTCATACAAATCATTTTCCTTCTTTTCTTATACACATTTTTTTTTTGTCGGCCATTTTTATCTTTTAGCACATTATTTTTTAATGCTTTTCAGTTTTCTATTTTCATACAAAAATAAATATCTGTATGTATGACTGTATGTTAATATTTGCGTGTGTTGTATGAATGTACAAGGGTTGCCACCTTTTCATAATTCGGTACGATGAGATTTTTCTCAAGGTATATAGGCTACTTTTTCAACTGAAAAATATTTTAAGTAATAAACAGTCTTCATGGTTGTCACAAATGTTATTAAAATAATATTAAAAATATACTTTTCCTTACGATCTGCGAATTTTAACAAGAGTTTTTTTTTAATATTTGAATGAAACTGAATACAACTCAGAGTATTCTTTAGATACTCTAATAATTCGGTTCATAAAACCTGGAAGTGCTCGATTTCTTTCATCTCGCTATACTTAACATTCATGACTGAATACACAAAACTACTGGTGATAATTTAATAAAATGAAAATAAAACGAAAATTCTACAAAGCTGATCCGTTACATCCTTTTTTTAGACCAATAAAAATAATTAAATTTTCACATTATTTTTATATATAAAATAAGATATATTTTAGAATGTATGCAACCCATCTATGGATTTCTTTTTCCGTGTATATTTTGTGTATATTTTTTATTCATAAATTCCTTAAAAATATCAATCGATCCTTATTCTATCTATACGGATATCGCGTAAATAATGTTAAAGAATTAATGTTTTATGAGTTTTTTTTTTCCTTTAAAATTTCTTTGTTTTCAGTAAAAAATTTATGAATTATTATTCAATTAAAAATCTACAAGGGACCAAAAATAAAAAATAACAAAAAAAAGAAACGAAAATCAGAATTAATTGGGTAAAGAATAAAAGATCCTCCTCCATTTACCAATGGTATCTGGGTATCGCTTTAAAATTATATTGGATGAAAAAAATTCAAGTAAAAACCTTTAATAAAATATGATCCCTAAGACAATTTTCAATTGAACAAACGTCCTTATTTTTTCATTCAATAATATTGAACCAATATTTCCTAAACCCACCTAATTTCAATCAATAAGTTTTAACCTTTTTTTTTCAGACAAGAACTTCAATATATGGGAATAAAATAGAAGCAAAGAAAACATGAAAAAAAAACTGAAATTTATTCAATAAATTTGTCATGAAGAAACAGCAAAGAAAAAAAAAGAAGAAGTAAAAAGTAAAAGAAAAATAAGAAACTTAAAAAGGAAAAACGAAAAAAAAAAAAAATTCCATATGCAAAAAAAAATTCTTTTTATTTATCCTCCCACCCCCAACTTTCCCACAACATCTAGCTTTGGATTCTTTTCTCTTTTGATGTGTTTCTAGTTCGTTAAATCATTTTTTAGCTTTTGATTCCAAATATATAATATTCAAAGAGATGCCTGAGGTTTGTAAAAATTGAGTTATGTTAAATCGTCCAATAAGCGTTGACAATTTATGGTCGATTTTCTATGCAATTTAAATATCTTTGACGAACCACAAAAAAAAAATATATATATATAAAAAAACCGAAATAAAGTAAAAGTTTTGTGTATTTTATTAACCAAAAGCTTCTACAAATTTCTACGTATTACGTGAAAAATGTGAAAGTTTGTGAAAGTGTATTTGCGTTTATTTGCGTTTACCGTATAAATGAAAATGTTTTAAGTAGAAAGAAATTATTGGTATACTAAAAGAAGAAAGAAAGAAGAAGATGAAGGTAAATTACATGAGAGATATAATTTGATTGAATCAATACACTTTCACATAAGTCATACTTTCTTTAAGATTCTAAATAAATATCACAAATTTGATAAGATTTAAATAATAAGTAAATAAAAATAGAAATTATTTATGTACCGACGTACTTCTGAAGTTTTTAAGAGGAATTCTGATGTCAGTTTGTTTGTGTTTGACTTCTTTTTTTTTATGTAAATAAAAATTATGAACATCAAACTGAGATCAGAAATAAGTGCCAACATCCCACCTCTAAGAAGTTTGACAATTTTAACTATCAGTTCATTATATGCTCGTTCACTGTGAGGTTTTCAATTACAAATTGAATTAATTTAATGAGAAATATTATTTAAAATATTTATACGATTAGATTTCTAAATAAATTCGACAGAGAATTTAATTTCAGTCTGTAGAAATAAATAAACAAACTAATAAAACAACAAACATGACAGACAAACTGAGTCTAAAATAAATATTCTTGTTCTTCATTTTCTTCTTCATTTTTTTTTTGGTCATAAACAAATTTAGAAATTTTTCCGTTTTTCTTTCTTTTTTTTTTTATTCTTTTTTTATTCTTCTTCTTTCTTTTTATCTAAATTCACCAATATTTTATTATTATTGTATTTCTTATGTTTTATTTCACTCTGCTCATATTTTATATCCCTTTATGTATCTCTCTATAATAAAACGTCAAACAACATAACGTGCAAATAAATTGAAACCATAAATTCTCTAGTACATATTATACCAACAACAACAAAAAAAAAAAAAAACAACAAAATGTTCTTCTTCCTCTTCCTCTTCTTTTTCTTCTTCTTCTTTCACGTTTCTTTATTTTTCGTTTTATACATTGTTGTATTGTTCTGTTGTTTATTCCTTATTCTTTATTCCATGATTCTTATTCCTTGTTCTTAAACAAAACAAATAAACAAAAACAAAACACAAACCAACAGAGGAGAAGAAAGAGAAAATATGAAGAAAATCATTATCTTATATAAAAGTATATAAAAGAAAACAATATTCAACTCATGAGATCGGATGATGAATTGTATCGAATATATTGAATTTTTTCCAATTTTCTATATAAAAACATATGGAATGAAATGAAGAATAAATATGTCTTTGTCTTGGTTTTTCTTATTTGTATATTTTTTCTTTTTGTTCTTGTTGTTTTCCCTCTTTTTTTTTTTACGAAGGAAAAAATTTTTTCATTTTTATTCAAACCAAAAAAATTCGTATTCATTTTGTTGTTATTTTTCCAATGTTTTTATTTTATCAGTTGTTAAAATTCTCAACCAAAATTATCGACTGTTCAATTTCTATTTTCAAGAAAAAGAAGAAGAAAAAGAAAAAAGGACGAGAAGAAAACAGTAGAATTTGCAACAAATCATATAAATTAAAATAATTCAAATTTATTAAAAATTCTGCAACATTTTCCAATCCAGATGGAAAATATAGGAGACTCTGTCCAAATGAACATAATCAAAGGATTATAAATGATAACAAAAGATTTACAGTAAAATAATTCAGTAATAAAATTCTACTATTTAATTAGTTTCATCGAAATATCATCACAGGGCAGGCAATGCAACAATTCCCTTGATTCAACTTAAAATAATTATTTAAAGTAACACGATAAATTGATGTTTTTTTATAAAAAGAATTTAAAACTTATTTCTACGAACCAAGAAAAAAAAAAAAATAAGAACATTTACAGCAAGTAAATGATTAGAATATACAACTGCATCCACTAGTGACTACTAAATAAATTAAAGTACAGACTATAAAGTAATTATTTATCAATCTACATAAGGTAACTCTCGATAACCAATAAATTGTATTTTCACAAAATATAAATACTGATAGTTTTATATAATCCCAATGGATATTGGAAAATGGAACTTGCAAGAATATTATATATAACACAACGTACAATGATAAAGTTGCACACAACATATAATATATTTCAATTTTGTTAAACAGAAAATGTCAGCTTCTTTTAATTATGTACTGTCGATAAATAATGGAATAAATTATAAAATATTATGTACAGGAAAATAATTTTTTATGAAATTGGATTTTTTTTTTTCATTTTTTTCTTTTTTTTTGATCAAAGCTTATTATTATGGTCACAAATCAAGATAAATGCTTCTTGTTATTTTGCCTACATATGAAATAGAAAATAAAATTGGCTAACAAATTTTCCATTTATTCTCCCTCTCTCTCTCTCTTTCTCTCTTTCACGATTTTCTCTTATAGAAAATGAAAAAAAAGAGAGCAAGAAATAAACAATAAATATTCTTTACAATTATGTCAATTTTTCTCTATAAATTATATTGTTTCTGATAGTTTTATGATCAGATAGAGAAAAATATAGTTTTAGAGTTGATGTAGGTAAACTAGTAAATTTTGTCTTGTCTAAAATTGCCCATTGGAAATTGATACAATCTCTTATAGTTGTTGTCTTTTTTTTCGTTTATTTCTTTTTTATTTTTTTTTTTGGGGAAAAATAGAAAAATTGGAAAATGTTGAAAAAAAAGAACAAATAATTTTCATTCTTTATTTATTGTATGTAGAAGGTCATCACCAGTGAAATATTGTAAAATTATTTATTTTACAATAAACAATGTAGCAAAAATAAATGATAATGTAGGTAACAAAGCGTGGCAGTAAAGTAAGAATGAGGAATAGTGGAATTATGTTAAGTATTTTAGTGTCAGCAGTGTACGTTTTTTTTTCTCTCTATTTTAAATTTATGAATTTCTAATAAATAATATGTAAACGTAAACAGTTTTTCTTCTACTCCACTAATTTATAATTAATATTATAAATTTTAGTTTAATGAATCAATCAATATTTTACCAATTAAGTAAATACGATAAATCTTGAAAGTTTCTAAATTTTCATATTAAATTATTTAATTAATTAATTAATTAATTAATTAATTAATTCACCTCTATAAAAACCCCTTTAGATTTTGTATTTATGTAGAAATCTATTTTATAGATTAAACAAATTCATTAAATTATGATCAATGAATATAATATTTTATGTGAAAATTCACACCAAACAAAAAAAAAAGAAAATATAAAAGTTCTCTCCTCTTCTTCAGCTACGCTTCTAAATTATATGAGATGATTATTATTATTTTATTATTAATTATTATAATTAATATGCGTGATGGATATTAAAAATTCAGTAAGATTAATTATTATTTTCTATATTTATGTAAAAGATATTCACTTTTTTATGTTAACTTCCTTTGACATTTTGATTCTTTAGATTAGAATAATCAGTGGGTGTGCGTGTGTGTGTGAGTGTGTGTGTGTGTTTGCTTTTTATTATTACAATATTTTTATACAAAAAATGTTATGTTGAAATTTATCAACGATGATTTTATTTGTTTCCGATCCATAATATTCTCTAGACAATCTTTAACGCTCACAAATTGAGTCAAAAGGCTCGGTGAAAAAAATATGTGAAATTCGAATACAAGACTTCAAACGTGGCATATGAGGAGTCTGCACTTTTTGTTAGCTGGTTTCTTATTATGTCTGTTAATATTAAACAATACCATTATGTTTTTAATTTACCTGAGAATAATATTAGAATGTAAGCCCAAAGCTAATATTTATAACAAAGAAAAACAAAAATGAATAAATTATAAAAACAAAACCTAAAATTCAGAACAGAAATCACACAGGAACCAAAACATCTGTTTTTATATTTTCTTTATATCGCATCAGCGTAAATTTAATCATATTTAGTTTAAAGATTTATAATTTTATAAATATTCATGGATTCTATAAAATCGAATTTATCGTCCTATAAACACCAACAAATTTTCCAAAAACTACAAGAACATTATCTTGATATTGTATCCAATTTAATTCCAATATAATTTTCTCAAATATTTTAAGGAAGTTCACAAATTTATATTGATGAAACAAAAAAACAAAATTCTAAAAGAGCTTTCAAATATCTTAAAGTTTAAGTTAAAGCAAAGCAAAAAAGAAATGCATTTCATAGATTGCCTAACATTTCCAATTTATAAAATTGTGATTTTTTAAGCAAATAATCCAATTTGACGTTTTTTTTATTTTGGACTTTATGGAAAATCTACGGAACACAACAACAATTTCATTGATTTCAAAATTTCTCTTAAATTAAAGATTGTATGCTTAGAATTTTGTTCAACTTTGATGTTGAAGAAATTGTTTAAACACAATTATTTAATTGATATTTGTCTGTCCCTAAAAATTAAATAAAAGTTTCATTAAATATGCAGAAATATTTGTTTCAATTTAATAATATTTTAAAATTGTCTGCTTTGTCTTCTTCTTCTTCTTCTTCTTCTTCTTCTTCTCTTTTGAATTGTAAAAAGAATTAATTATAAATTATTAAAACGATTTAGTCAAAAGACATTTTCTTATTTTTTTTATCTGTCTCTCTCTCTATAAATTAGAACTTTTATTTTTTCTTCCTGTTTTTCTATTTTTTTTTTTTTTTTATTGTTGTAAAAAAATGAGGGACGCCATTTTTCATTATTAAAAATAATAATAAAAAAAAAATACCGATAAAATAGAAAAAAAAAATGAATATTATAAAACGTCACTTACGCGTTACGACAGGCGACAGTGATTGATAATACTTTTTGTTTTTCATTTGTTGTTTTTGTTTATTTTTTCTGTTCCTTTTTCTCTCTTTTATTTTATTTTTTTTTTTTTTTAATGAAATTTTTATAAAAATTAAATTGGTTTCAACAATCAATATTTTCGACATTAAAATCGTTTTAGGTCTAATTCCGTCCATCCAACTTTTATTAAACAAAAAAAAAAAAAAGAAAAAATAGAAACAGCAACAACAACAACAAATAGTATAAAACAGAAAAACAAATAATTCAATGTCACAAATTCCAATTTCACCCTTAGAAGGATAATACCAACCTTTTCATTGTAAACTCCTTTTTCAATTAATTGGAAATAAAGATAAATGGATCCAATGTTTTAAAAAGGAGGAGTGGCAGATGTCAAGGTTTTTTTTTTATACATTTTATTATCTCACTGAAAAGAACACCGAAAAAAAAAATAATAATAATAAGGAAAGTAAAGTAAAATAGAATGAGATGAAGATGAAGAAAAGATGAAGAAGAAAATTTGTAATCGAGAGAAGAAAAAAGAAAAAAGTCTTATTGTGACAAATTTTCTACTCAAAGTTTGTCTGGACGATAAAAACCAATTAAGGATATTTGTTCATACAAATGAAGTAAATCAAATTTGATACAGTACGATGAATGGAAAATAATGGAAATTTTTTTGTCTGTCAATTCCAAATAATTTGTCGTATCTTTTTTTTCCTTTCTTTCTTTCTTCTTCTTCTTCTTCTTTTAAGCAGACTAATTTTCAGTTGTGTTTTGCAAGTGTAAAATGTGTATACCCCAATTAAAGGTTTTATAAAATTTGTAGAGAAATCAGCGAAATTATTTATGCAAACTGAAAAGAGAAGAAAAAACTATTTTATTAGGGATTCATTCCCATTCCAAATGAATACAATTCTTGGAGTTTTGTTTTTGATTCAACTGATAGAAGTTCTATTAAATCTACTCGGCTTTCTTAATCAGCTTCGAATTTTCTTTATACAAACGTACACCATTCAACAATATTCAATTAATTTAATTATAAATTTACATAAGTAAAAGAAAAAAATTGGAATCAATAAATTCATAAATGTTAAATTTTTGTTTTTTTTTTTTGTTATGGAGATTGTAGACCACAAGACATAATAATAATTTATACAATCTTTTATTTTATAGTAGAACATTTTTCAATTTTTATCGATAATTCACCATTATTGTATGCTGCTTATTTTTTATGTTTTTTTATTTATATTTTATGAAACCGCCTTTAACTTCACTATATATTTTTTTTTTTAATATTCCCGTGGAGAAAATATTTGGTTCGATTATTTAAGGCGAGATTCATTAAAGAAAATCTGATAAAAAAAACAAAAAAATAAGAGGAATGAAGGAAAGAAGCAAAAATAAATAATAATAATCAACAATTTTTGTTTGAAAAACGGGGAAAACCTAAACAAAACAACAACAACAACAACACAAACAACACACCAACAACAAACAGTAATCAATCATTTTTTCTGTAATAAAACTTTTAACGTTTTCTCTGGGTTCTGGATAACAAAAAAAAAAAAAATAAGGAAAAAAGAGAAATTTTTAAATGAAGACGAAGACGAAGAAGAAGAAGCAGAGAAATTTTATACTTTATTTTTCGTCCATCGAACAATAATTTTCTTATTTATATTAAATATGCTAATCAAATTGACGTTTATAAACTTTTTTTTTTTTCTTTATTCGCATTAAAATTTACCCATGGGACCGACTTTTTCTACATTTTAATTTTTTCTTTTTTTTTTCTTCTTTTTACATTCGTTTTTTTTTTTTTATGACGAAAACATCTGCCTCTAAATAATTTTCGTTCCTCAAGAAAGAAAATTTTGTTTTAAAAAGTTGGTAATTTCGGGAGTTAATTATATAACATTATTGGTTAAAAAATTAAATTAAATTAAATTAAACTGAACCAAACGAGAATATGCTGAAAGATTTTTTTTTGTTTTTACATAAAAAAAAAAATTGTTAATTGCATTTTAGTATAAAATTTTTTTTGTTGGTTCTTTTGTTTAAATTGACTTTGTCTTCGTCTTTCACATAATCTAAACAAAATAGCATAAGGACAGGGCACATATGGAAATATTTTCATCAAATCGTTCTATCAATTTTTTGTTGTTGTCATAAAATCATGGATCCAACCGACACCAAGAAAAATAATTTCAAAAATTTGTTCGTACACATAAGATTTGAATCCTCATATAACTTTGAAGTTTTATTCGTAAGAAATTGTCCAACATTTTGAAGTGTGTGTTAACGCTATTTATGAGAATTATGTTTTGTGATCTGTCTTAACTTGATGAAAATTAAGAAGAATAAAAAAAAAATAATTTAAATTTAAACAATGAAGAAACTTCTTAAGGGACTTTTGAGGATAAGAATATTATACATACAGTTGCCATGTAACAAAAGTAAGACAAAGGGTTTATCATAGAGTCATAATTTTCTTTGAATTGATGATCCTTTGGGAATTTTTTCTGCTTCTTCTTCTTCTTTCTTTTTTTTTTTTTTTGGTTTTAATCTTTAACAGAGATAAAAAAAAATATATATAGAAGAAAAAAAAAAGAAAAAAATAGAAATGAAGAAGAAAATAATTATACAACTGATAAGTTAAACAGAGGGCAAAATATGGAAATAAGGTCAATTACAGTTTAAATGTACACTTGAGATCTATGGATAGATGATAAGATGATGGTATATAGTGAACAAAGATGAACATCATTTTCTTTTGTATTTTTCCCTTTTTAATGTTCAATGTAAAAACCATAATACAAAATAGAAATATCCAAATGGTTGGTATTAAAAATGATAAGAAATACCAAAAACATTACATGAGTAAAGATTATATTTATAGAGACAGTTAAATGTTCACAAACAAAAAATGTGATTAAATTTGTATCAAAATATATACGAACAAACAGATAACAGATAATTGATTATTGTACACACAAACAAAAAAAAAATAGAATCCAAAATTTGGTTAATAAATATTCAATTATTCTTGAGTTCATCAATGAAATCTTATAAAACATGAGAAAAAATTATCCTTTTTTTTCTTAGAACTTTCTATAATGACAACATTCAAGAGCTTTCTGTTTTTATATACTTTGGGTCATTGGCATATTATTATAACAAAGTCACTATGAGATTAATTCACTAACACTTTGTCATCCTTTTTCATTAAAAAAAAAAAAAAAAGACAGAACAAAATTAACAAGCGTTAAATGTGAGTCTAGAATTAATAAAGAGCTTCTTATTTCATTATATAGGATCCAATTTCTATGGTTCTATACTATTACACAAGAATAATATTCATAAAAGAGATCAAAAACCTATTTTAGCTTTTAGTTAAACTTTGCATAGACTCTACAACAACAACAACAACAAAAAAAAAAGAAGAAAAATAAGAAAGAAGAAGATTCTTAATTGCAATTGAATTGTTTTTAATCTTATCTAATCTATATTATTATTAATAATAATTTAAATATTTTTAAGTAAACGCATAATTACATTAAATTTAATTATAGAATAATTATTTAGCGAAAAAAAAAAAACAAACATGGATTAATTAATTCAATACAAAAACTTTCCTGTTCAACAAGTATTAAAATGAAACCATTAAACGTCATGTTTGTATTAACATTTGAGGTTGTTTTTAATTTATAACAACACACACACACACACACATGAAAATCTCTTAATTCTTTATACATTTTGAGGATTTTATAAATGAATTTTATACGATTATTATTATTATTATTATAAACCATTATAGACAACCTGTCCAAGAACCAAACCAAAAAAAAAAAAGGATTTTCTCTATAATCTAATTTTATATTTTATTTAAATTTGTACCATATTTTTGGATTAACTTTAATAATAAAAAAAAGAAAACTTCTTAATTTTAATTTGTATATTACTAAATGCAAAAAAAAAGGTTAACCAGTTAAACGTACCACACACTGAAAAGATCTTTTATAACATTTTTATATTCTTCTTCTCTGCATACTTTACTCAAGTATCAAGTGATTGCTTTTGTTGGTTTTTTGTTTATATATTCTTTAAAGGAATAATGTGAATAATATAAAACTATTTTTTCACTAAAAATTATATTATCGTAATAAAAACAAAAGCTAATTTTACTAATAATAAAAATAAAATTTGTAAGTGAGATATTTATTTTGATGATTATTAAAAATGGTTTTATTGACAAACAGGAAAAAGGTCACCCTATCTACCTTCTCTTCTTTTTCTATTCCTTCTTTTATCTTTGTTATAAAAATTAGTGAAAATCTTTTTAGATTTTCTTTATTTCGAAATAAAATGATTCTTCTCATTTACATACAACAATTCAGTAATCTGAGATGGGTTCAAATGTTAATGAGAAGATGATTTAAAAAATTAAGCAAAATAAAATTTAATACAATTATTTAACAATGAAATAATAAAATTAAAAGAAATAAAAGAACAGAACACCCATCAACACCCTCCGTTACTTTTAAAATAATATTAACGAATAAATTTCCATTTTTTATTTTTCCCTCATTAAATATTTCAATTTATAGAATCAAAAAAGAAAAATTTAAAGAAAGAAGAAAAAAGATTTTAATAATTTTCTGAGAATGAACAATTTAAAATTCAATAATTTGGCAAAATTCCAGTATTTGTGAAACGTACAAATGGTAATTCCATTTCTTTCTTAAAATGGAATAAATTGAATTATGGTGAATGATGTAATTTTCACTTTGTAGAATTAATTAAAGAAAAACGAACAATCTTATTAGTCAAGTCTTTTTAATAGTTTTCGTTTAGCCAAATGAAAATAAATTGTAAAAGTGTTTTTTTTCATTATGAGTTTTCTATTACGAGAATAAAAAAAAAAAAAGAAAACAGGAAGCAATTTTTTTCTTCTTACAAAACTCCTTTAAGTTATTTATTTTTTTCCAAAAAAAAAAAATGAAAGAAAAGTAAAACCTTTAAAAAATATTTTGTATCTTTTGTTGATTGAAATTGAATTTTTTTAATACCCTATTCGTTTCTTTTATTGAAATATAAACGAAAGTTTTGTACCAAATAGAATTTCTTCCTTTTTGGTTGTTGTTGTTATTGTAAAAGCTTTATGATGAAATTCAATCGTAAGGAAAAATACAATATTAACGTTTGAATAACATCAATTTAAAAGTATAAATTCTTATGGTGAAATTTTTTGTACAGAAAGAAAAAAAAAAAACATGAAAAAAAGAAAAGTTATTTAATTTACACAATAGAAATAGATACAAAATATTTATGACAACCTTTTTATATGATAAATAGATTCCTCTAAATTTCATTTAAAAATCAAATCTTTCAGTTAAAATCAATTTGTATATAGGAACATCACGATGGAAAGAATTTATTATTCAATCGAAAAATTCTTGCTCTTACAATTGAAGTCAGTAGTAAAAATAGTCAAGGATATCTGATATGTAAGGACAATATAAACAAATAATTAAAACTTTAATAATAAACATGAGAGAATGGAAAGATATCATTAAAATATATAAATTAAAAACAAGGAAAAATAATCTTCAAGTTACTGTTTTTGTTTTGGCATAAAAGCACAAATGGTAGAAGTTAAGTTACAGAACAAACGTGTACTCAAGAACAAACATTGACCACATAACAATAACAAAAAAGGAAAAAAAAAGAAAACAAAATCTAAATCTGACACTATCCAGTAAAGTAAATAGTCCCAGTTTATTATGTTGAGTTTTGTTTTTGAAAATTTATTTGTCTGAAACATGTGTTTAACCAAATGTTGAAATGTTTTAATAACATTACAACAGAATCTGTGCAATGTCCTCATTTGTTTATGCATTATCAAAAGGACAGTAATAAATTGGTTGTATTTAGTTTCGAAATTACACCTAACACAAATTGAAATATCGAATTTTATTCAGATATTTGATGGAAATTATTCAGAAAAAATTGCATTTAAAAAATTTATATTTACAATTTCTTGGACAGTTTTTTTTTTAAAAATCGAATCATTTGAAATTTTCCACAAGTCTAATTCTATAGAAGTTATAGAAAATTACCACCCATCCCTCTTTCAACATCCTTTAATTTATATTTTCATAATTTTTCTTTTATCAAAAACAAAAACCAAAAACAGAAATTCTTTCTTTATCATTCAATTAATTTTCCCTTCAAATTTCTTATTTAGATAAAAGTAGATTTATTATTAAAAGAATGGTCATCATAAATCTATAAATAAATTAATTGAATTTTTGTTTCTTTTTCCTTTCCTTTTCCTAATTTTATATTATATCGTTTCTTATATAATAATATTATTACAGAGAATTTGTCTTCTTCTTCTTACTCTTCTTCTTCTTCTTCTTTTTTTTTCAGAATATTACCAATTATTATTTAATTATAATTTAACGAATTCTTTCAGTTTTTCGAATTATTCTGAATAAGAAAAGAAAAATCACATTAAGAATTTTTTTTTCTGTTATTATTGTTGTTGTTGTTGTTGGTTCGTTTTTTTTTTGTTTTTGTTTTTTTTTTTGAATTATTAAAGAAAATAGAAATGAGAATACAAAAAAAAAATAAAAATATTCTATATTTAGTGGAATTTCTATAGATTACAAGAAATAACAAAATATAGATATGCAATTAATATTATAAGAATATTTTTGTTTTTCCCTTTCATTCTTTCTTTCTTTCTTTCTTTCTTTCGATACCTATTCACTTAGATATATACCAGAGACTATATAATATTTTATTTAATTATAAACCACAAATTATAGATGATGTTAAATTTACTAAAGTACAATTTTGATAAAGAAATAAAATTAATTAACAAGAAGTATTCAACAACAGATGTACTAAATCTTAATAGAATACAATATAATTAGATTCACTAATATAGAATCATATAAACATCAATCAATTAAATAACTATACAAGACTATACCATATTCATATATTATTATAAAATTAATTTACAATGTTTTTAATTTTTAATTTTAGAATTAATATAAAAATTTTTTAGAAATTTTCTTAACAAGAGAAAATTTCTATTTAAAATTTCAACAATTGTATAACTTAAAATTCTATAAAAGTTATATTTTTTCTTATTCTGTAAATGATGTTGTTCTTTAATAGACGACAAGAATAAATTTGTTTCTTTCTAAATTTATAGTTAGCTTTGACTATCTAATCTTTATGAGAAATGAAGAAACACCACAAGAGAACTTTATATCTTGAAAACTTCTTATAAGTCATTTCAGGCTGAGTTTGAAACTATTCTATAACATCTCATGTTTATAAAGAAAAACTTCATATCATTTTATGACAAACACAGTGACACGTAAAATTCTTTCTTTCTTGTTTTTTTTTTGTATATCTTCTGTATAATGTTGACAGGTATGGTACTTCTTTTTATCTTTATAAAACTTTAACAATTTATTTCATAAAAATCACACATTAAAGTTTTCTAACTTCTAAAATTTATTTAAAAACAATTTAAATAAATATATAGAATCCACTACAATGATTGCATTCAAAATAAAGACACTTGATAAAAATTCTTGATATTTCCATTTTCTAAAATGTAAAATTTCAAACATTTTCTTCACAAAAAAAAAATTTAAATGTGTACCCTCGATGTTTCCATTTTTCATAGACGGATCATCTTATCACTTAATCATAGAATTAGAATTGAAAGCTTTATAATATATTGCAGAATAAGGATTTCTAAAAATTATGGATAGAATGTTGAAGTATATATAGTTGACTAACCGACCATAATCCTATAATCGTCAAAAAATATATAATCCATTTTCAATTGAAAGTGAATTTTCTTTCTTTTTTTTTTGTATTTTTCTTTATCGATGTAAACAATAATCATCTGTCTTCTTTAATGGAAAAAGCTAATCTAAATTTTTTTTTTTTCTTATTATTTTACTTCTTTTTAACTTAGATGAAAAGGATGGATTTATTATATAAGGAAAAAAAAAGCGTTCTATTTACTTATTACATAATATTAAAACTCATAAACATTCATCTTATATGTGTCAAATTCAGTTTTAAACAAATCTGTTTGTGCAAACATCTTAAACCACAAAATTCAATTATAGTTTCCTTTTCTTCATTTAAAATTTTCACAAAAACCAATCAATTTACAATTTATATATTTATCTACGTGTATTGTAAAGTTGAATATAAACAACTAACACAGTAGATTTTGAGAGCACAGTAAATTTAACTTAGTTTGTGGCTGTTTTGAATAGTCAAAATCTTTGTAATGTTTAATTGATTTGTTTGCTTTTATAAATTTTAGTTTAATGTCCTAAATAAACTATTTAACTGATTAATTTCTCAAATATTGTAAAATAATTATATTAAAATATTTGTTGTTGTTTAAAATTAATTATTGTAAGAAAATGAATTTAGACAGAGTTGTCGTTTATATGCGATTGTTATGTGGCTGTTTTTATCGAATATTACATAAAATTAACATAAAATATATTTTCTTGGTTTCCTTTAAAAATTTAAAAGGGTTTTTGTATTTTATCACCAAATAATAAATAATAAATATTGAATTAAAATTCAAAGAAAACATATTTCTTTATTCATTTTTGGTTGGTGCTTTTAAATCATTTAATATCTGTCTCCTGTCACCCGTATAATAATAATAATAATAATAATAATAATACGAACTTCAGTTCACAATTCTATAAATAAAAAAATAAAAAATATGTTTCTTTTATAAAATATTTTGTTCCTCCCATTTATTCGCCCAATCTCTCCCAAGCCACTACAGAATATTCCTTTAAAATGCGTATAAAAATTTTTTTAGGAAAAAAGCAAAAAAAAAAAAAATATAATACAGAAAACATACAACCGGATAGGCACAGTTGGTTAACGCTCTTACTGATTATATATAAAGTTCCGGTTTTAAATCTGGAGGGTTAAAGAACGTAAAAAAAGGAAAAGAAAAAAATTGTTTTTAGATTCCATTAATTTTTTTTTTTGTTAGATTTGGTCGAGCAGCTCTCTCATTTATCATCTTTTTTTTTTTCTCTCCCTCCATATAAACGGAAGTGAAATATTTTATCTATAATTGGGAAAAAAAAATAGGTAGGTAGGTTTTATGTAGTTAAAAATTATTTATTTAGTTAAAATAATTATGAGTGGGGTGGAAAGGTTCTAAATAAATTAAGTAAATAATTATTCGGTTGTTTTTCATCTTTCTATTTTTTTTTTTAATTTTTCACTTTTCTGACTAAAATTTATAGAAATAATTAATTCACAAACATTATTATTTGTTTGACTTTCGTATTCAATTTATTAGGGTGAATTGCATAAATATAGATAAACGATACAAAACATTTAATATTTTTAACCTCTGTAAATTGACTTAAAGCAGATTTTTTGTTTAGTCGTTTATTTTCACTTAAAAACCTTTCGAACTTTAATTTATTAATTTCCAGTTTTTTATTTAGAAATTCGATTGTGAATATTTAAGTTCTGGTATTTAGAATGTCCAATACATGAATAGCATACGAATTTCAATTTATATTTTGTACCGGAAATAATTCTACAAACTTTACAAAAGATAAACCTAAAACTTCTAGCATCCATTTAGTTTTGTACGCTTTTAACTTTTCTTTACTCACACGTAAGTCAATAGTACACCACTTAGAGTCAATTAAGAATTAGATTAAGCAATCCTTTACTAATGGGGTCAAAATAGAATTTACTCAAATCAGCGTCTTACTTTGTGCGAGTAAAAATTTTAAGAGTACCAAAATTATTTTCCCTGGTTTTTTATTTTAACTCTAACCATAAATTATTAGTTTTATATGAAAATCTTACATTTTGTCTTAATAATACAATTTTGTTTTCTTTAAATTTTAACTAAAATCTTAAAAAGGAAAATCCATTCTGCGACATAACATTTTCTCTATAATACAGAAAATCATATTTAAAGTAAATGAAAATATTTTTATCTTTAAATTAAACTAATAATATCGGTTGTAACAAAAGAAAATTGAATTGGATTTTTATCGGGTAAAAAAAAAAAAATAATTGAATGGATGTTATCAATTTTGTATTATGCGGTTTGCAAAAAAATACAAAAAAAAATGAAATGGTCGTCTTCAATATATTATATTCTATGAAAGAAAAAAAAAGGAAACATGAGAAAACGAGAAATAATGTAAAATCATTTGCATAAATGTATTGAATAAAAAATAATATATTTTTAGATTTATAGAATATTTGTGGAATATTTTCTGGAATAAAAAGAAAAAATCGAACTCAAAGAATCTTTTGTATTATTCATTTTCTATTGTAAAATAAAACTTAAATAATAAAAAATAATCAAAATCAAAATAATTGTTAATTTATTTACATTTATTCTTCTTGATAATGTCAATTTTATTTTCATAGTTTTCCTTTTGTATTTACAACTATTGTGAAAACTTATAATGAAATATTCTAACAAGAAAGAAATAATAAATAGAATTATAGTTTTTTTTTGTATTGGAGAAAGAAAAATGTTCAGGATAAAAAATAAAATTCTATTTATTCATTTTTATTCAAATTATTTTAACATTTTTACAAGAATTTTTTCTGTTAACAATTTCCCTTAGAAAAATAGAAGCTGACAATTTTTTCTTTGTTCAATTTTCGCAATTTTAAAACTTAAATAAAAATAAACGATTTCATTGGACATTTTGTGTGTATAGTTGCCAAAGATTTAACACAAAAGTATAAAGACTTTACTGAAGCAATTTTGTATTTATTGAGGAAATTGTTTTTTTTTTTTTCTTTTTTTGGAAAAAAAAAATTTTAAATTGTCTCGTTCAAGTACGTAATAGTTAAATTTCCAATAAACATAAATAAAATGGCATTACTACGCCGTTTTCTTTTTATTTCTTTTTTTTTTTTCGATGAAGTAGAATAATAATTGATTTAAATGTATTCTTATATATTGATGGAAATGGAAATGGAAATTGGAAATGGAAATGGTAACCAACATCGTATTTTTTCTTTTAAGTAGATATTCCTTGTTACTTATCCTCACTGGCACTTAATACTTTTTTTTTTTTAATGTCGTTGATCGTATCGATAAATTTCAAAAGGAATTGAGAAAAGTAAAATAGAACAAAAAAAAAACAACAGAATGTAGACGAACAGGAAAAAATAAATAAATAAATACGACAAAATATAAGAGGCACATTTATAGATTTTCTTTTTTTGTTTTTGTTTTGGATTGGTGGTTTTTAGCGAGGGTTTTTAGCTTTATTTTAAAACAAATAAAAAATATAAATGGTTCAACTTAAATTCAAGTCGATGAAAATTGGGTGAATAGTTTAAGGATTTATTTATATCAGAATAAAAAAGAAAACAAAAGGAAAGCATGTTGATCCACATTATAAATAAAATGAGAGCTGATTTGTTAAATACCAATAAAATCTAAAACCTGCAATAATTATTTGACTTCAATAAATTCAATTCCTGAACAAAATGTTTCCAATAAAATATAAAACCAAACGCATTTTTTTTATTTTGTCAAATAGGGGAAATCATATTTTATGAAAGAACTTCCCACAAATAAAACCAATTGTCACAATATAAAATAAGACATTTTTCATGTAAACAAAAGTAATACTCTTGATGTGTCCTTATATTAGAATAAAGAGTGCGCAACGATAAACTAAAATATGTTTTCTTTCTATTATGTTCCCTTTTTTTTTTTTCATTCATTCATAATAATATTCTGAAATAAATTTCATGTCCCTTAATCCAACAGGCTATACTACATAGATATTCCCAACATGTTACCATGGATGCAAACTCATCTTCTTCTACTGTGCTATTTTATTTAGACCCTTATTTACTTCATCTCACACGTTTGATATTTTCTTTTTTTTTTTTTTTGGTTGTTGGAAGAAAGGAGAAAGAAGAAATCTGTGTTGTTTTTTTTTTGTTTTCTTTGTTTGTTGTTGTTGTTGTTGGAAAATGAAATTCCTTCACACGGACAAATTTTTTTCCTTAATCTTTTGGAGATTACATTACGCTTTTAGAAAATGGAGATTTTCGTATTTATTTTTTTTTTTTTTTAATAATAAAGTAAAATTCTTTTCAAAACTGATTTTTTTTTCGTCTTCCCTTTTTCCCTTTTTCCCTTTTATTTTTCTTTTATTTTTTCCTTTTTTACTTTATTTTTTTCTTTTCTCTGTTTTTGTTTAGGTAAAATAGAACAAGATTTAAGATTTAATATTAAATATATGTTTTTTGTATGTATGCGTGTGTGTGTGTGTGTGTGTGTATGTTTAAATCTGCAACTATAATAAATCCACCCATCATAGTCAAAAAGAATAAAAACCTTATAGTCTTGGATATATTTTTATATATAGAGAAAAAAAAAAGGAACAAGGAGAAAAACAAAAATAATCCTATATAGAAAATGTATCTTTTGATATTGTTGCGTATTTTATTCAGAAATAAGAAGTTATTAACGGATTAAATCATGTCAACATAAAAGATTACTTAACAACAACAACAACAACAACAACAACAACAACAACAACAACAACAACAACAACAACAACAACAACAAAATTCTACTTTATATACCTTTCAACCTTTCACATTTGTTGTGTATGTAGAAATAATATAGATAAGATTTTCCATATATCGTGACCCATATACCCCCACTCTAATTTACCACAAAAAAAAAACAAATTCATTTTATTTTAGAGAATAAAAACATAATTTCGTTAAATCTAAAAATATTTTCCATTTTGAAGTTTTCAATTGTGACAAGGGGGATTTTTTTAATATGTAATAAAGCATGAAACGTTCTCACTCATCTCTAATGGTCCGACATTATTTTATTCAACCAAAAAAATAAAATAAAATAAAAATAAGTAAATTTGAGTGAATTTGAATTAATTCATTTATATTTTTTTTTTATTTTAATTAAAAAAAAATCGTAAATTTTTCACGTAACACATTTTTTTACAATTGTTTGTGTTATTTTTTTTAAACAGGAATTTCACAATCAATATAAAATTAATGAAATTATTTCAATTTGTCTATTTTTGGTGGTTGAAAATTGTTACAATAATAATGAACAAAAAAAACATTATGAAAATAAATCGAATAAAATGAAAATAATTGAGTGTGGCGGTTGTTTTTTTTTTGTTTTTTTGTTTTGATTGATTTATAAAATATTTATTATTTAAGTGATTTTTAATAGAAGCATTATCTAGATATTTCTAATAATAATAATAAACGTTAATTATAAATCAAATTATAATATTTTGATTGGCCTCATTTTATTAGAAAAACAAAAATTGTGTAAATTGTCCATAATTGTAACAAGGAAAATACACACCAATACACAAAAATGTAAAACAAATATTTTACTTTCCATTTAATGTTGATTTCTATATTTTATTCATTATTAATGTTTGTATTTAATTTTCACCATCGGCATTTCGTCGTTTAAATCTAATTTTAATTATTTTAGTTACAACAAAAAACACCAATTGTGTAACCTTAACTCGCGTTTGTACTTTTAAACCTTTTATTCATTGTATTGAATTTAGTATTTAGAAGAAATTCATAATTTCTCATCATTTAGGTTGATTTTTATTTAATTATTCAAAGTTCACATTAATATTCACCTAGAAAGGACAACCAAATAATAACTGTCCTAAGTCAACACAATTTATCCAAAAAATGTTGGTCGGATCATTTAAAGAGAATTCGAGGAAACAAATTTAAATCTTATGAAAATCTCTAAATGTTTAATTTAATAAAAGAAACAAAAATAAGAAGAAACATTTTCGATATTTTATTTTTTATGAAAAATGAGTATCTAAAATAATTTAAACTTAGAAATACGAGAAAAAACACTTTTAAAATATTTTTCTCATACAACAAATTCATTCAAAATTGAAAAGTTTCAATTAAATTCTGTTGTCTAAGGTAGAAAAAAAAAATTGTATTATTAAAATCTTTACATTCCTGACATTAATTTCGTCCTCTCACTTCAAAAAAAAAAAAAAAAGAAAACAGAAAATTCTAAGAAACTCCATTGGTTTCAACAGAGACTCAACAAAAGACCAACACACGCACACAATAACATACAACAACAACAAAACAAATTTGTATAAAAAAAAAAAGAACATAGGGAAAAAAAAAAAGTTGGGAATTTATTTAATTAAGAAAAAAAAAAAATCATACAATAAAAACTTGAAAGTGAGACTTTATTCTGGCCCTTTTTTTTTTGTTTTTATTTTGTCTGTATTTCAATAATGTTTTTTAATTAAGAAATTGTTCTCATATTCTTTTGCCCATATCATAACATTGAAGTGTCCATCTAAATATGTTTGGTGAATAAATTTTAATTACATAATTTAGTCCATAATACAGAAAACATTTTCTTCACAATCAACATTTTATATGTGAACTTTTTATATTCTACTGTTCTTGTTTCTGGGGTTGTTTTTTTTTGTTTTGTTTTGTTTTGTTTTTAATTTATAGACGCATGTCAGTTGAACATTCCAAGTTTATCCACAAATAATATAAAGACCGAGAGGAAGAGAGAAAGAAAAAGAATAAAAGAAAAGAATAAAAAGTAAATGATATCGAAAAAATTTTTGTTTTCATTTTTTATAGTTCTGTTTTGTCGCTTGATAAAAAAAAAAGAAAGTATAATAAGAAAGAAAAACTTCTTTAAGAATAAAAAGCATCTTTTAGTCAGAGTCGAATTTTAGTGGACATTTACAGTTTTTTTTTTGTTTCCTACCAAAAAATAATATAAATTTCAACTTAAGTAATTTCACTAAATTATCATTTGTGTTTGTATCAGTATTTACAACAGTTTAGAAGAACCGTCCAAAGAGTTCATAAAACGAAGGTCAAAATACTTTGACAATTGTATGTGAAAGACGCGTACGTTCCATATTATTAAAAGAATAATCAATTCAACACTGTTACCCTCTATAACCAAAATACAGACGAAAAAAAAAAACAACGAAACTATTTTATCCGTTTAAAGTTTATTTTTCAAGTTTGTTTCTTCTTTCTATTTTTAATCGGATATGACCTAAATTTAATCAGGAAGGGATATAAATCTATCGAAAACCAATCACTTTTTTTTTTTTTTTTTAAGTTTAATAATAATTAATGAACTTTATGAAATTGATGAGTATTTTATTTTTTTTTTTTTTTTGGGTTGAATTTTTGTAGGAGTTTTGAGTTGAGAGAAAAAGTCGTCTATATACGCATTTAATCACAATTTCGACATGGTTGAAGTAAATATATTTATATGTGAATAAAGTAACAGAAACTTTTATGGTTAATGGTAATGTAATAAATTTAAAAATAAAAACTTTTTAACAATTGACACACACAAACACACACACACACATACACTCACAAAAAAATTACAGTATTGGTGGAACAACAAAAAAAAAATATTTAGAACTTTTTCGATATAAAAAAAGTTCTACCAGTTTTTTTTTTTTTTTTTTGAACAAAAGTAGAATAGATTTTCTCGATTGATATTGACTTTAGTATAAGAATATTACGATTGAATGAATTGATATTTATACACAGATTTTGTCTTTTTTTTCCATCGAGTCTAAAATGGAATTTTTATAAACAAAACAGAAAAATGGAATTTCTGTCAAATATTTAGTCGTCGGTATCTTTATTCGTAATCTTAATTAAACGTTCCGTTTACCATTGAATTTTCTTCTTCTCACTTTTCCGCTTTTTCCTTATTTTGTTGTTAGACAATTTAAATTCTTTTGGACCATTTTCTGTTTTCTTTTTTGTGTTTTAAATTTTTATAAATCGTTTTGATTTTTTAATTTTAATTTTCTTAAACACCAAAAAAAATACTTCACACTCTGGCTCTGATCCGTGCTAAAATATTTTTTATTATTCTTGTATTTTTTTCACTGTAAAAAATAAAGAGAAGAAGAAGAAGAAGAACGTAAAAAATGTAAAAATGTTAAACAGCAAAAGTGAGAAAATTTTAATTTTCATTCAAATTTTTTTGTAAATTTCATAACAAAAAAAATTGAAAATGAATTTTTTTTTTAAATTATTTTTGAATTGAAAAGATAAAAAAAAATTGAATCCATTTCTGTTTTTAAATAAAAATAATAAAATGCCAAACAAAAACAAAATTCCAATGTGACGAGATTTTTTTGACCTATAAAAAAAATACTCCTTCGATAATTTCAAGCACCGAATATTTTTTTGTTAAATTTTGTTTATTAATAATTTTATTCCTGTGTATTAATTAATGAGAATTTAATAATATCAAAATTGTTGGCTGAGAATTTAATTTAATATTTTTTGTAAATTTTTTAAATAAATATTTTTCCATTCTATTGACGTAATTTTTTTTTTAGTGTATAGTTGATGATTGTATAGAATTTTTGTGATTTCGATTCATCAATTAAAATCTGAGTAATTTCAGATGGAACAACAAATATAGACAACTGTTCCGTTTTTCATCATTTTGATGGATGAAATGCGTTCATAAATATAAATTTTAATTTCATTTATTTTATTTATTTCTTTGTCCTATGAGTTCCTAGAAGAACTTGTGTTGGACTGTACAATTGGTATATTAGGTGTTATTATATAAATCAAAATGTTTACATCTTTTGATATTTTTTTTATAAAAGTGTCATCAAGGATCATAGAAACTTGACACGTTTTAATAAATATAAAATACTTTGACGATTTGATTGAAATTTCGGTCAAATTTCTAAGGAATATTTGCTGTTAATTTATTAAGGATAAAAGAGAAATAAATGGACACATTATAAACTGTTATCATCTTCATTTAATTTTCAACAACACTGTATTGATTTTATTTAAATTAACTATTTATTCTCTTTCATAATATTTTACATAAATGGGAAAATATAAAATCTCACACTTCATGCATAATAATAAAAAAGTAAACATTCTTCATTGTTGGTTTTTATAATAATTACACATAATAATAATGACAATATTTTATAGCCATGTTTTTTATTTCCAATCCGTGGCATATTTTGCCATTAACAAACGCTGAAAAGTCTGTATGAATATACATACAGAATTGTACAGAAATAATTTTTGTATGGAAAAAATATCCCGAGAAAATATCTCTATACAGAATTAAAATTAAAAAACACAACTTATAAAATATAAAACATGACCAAAAAATTTCTGTACATCGTGTTACAAGCAACACTAAAATACAGATAGAGAAAACATTATAAATTGGTTTTAAGTATACAAATAATAATTTTGTATTCTCATATAAAATATAAGATTAACACATAATAATAACAATAATAATAATCCGTAAACAAATAACACCATCCAGTAGTATGTATAGTGTTATTATAACCAAAAATACCACTTTTCCATAAATTAAATCTTATAGTGCAAAGAACAACATTGAATCGAAATTATTTAACCCAAAAAAGGGTATACAGTGACGTAATAAGGATATACTGTAAACTTTTATGAAAGAATTTTATTTTATATTTTATACTTTAAAATAAAGTCTACTGATAATTTTTTGTTTAGAAATTTTGTACTCTTCTAAAATTCTAATTTTCGTTTTGAAAAGCTTTAATCATTGTTGAACAGAATAATTATTGTTCAGTTCACAGAACATTAGCAAAAAAAAAAATAATTTGCTTAATGAATAAAATCAATGAAATTAAAAGTCATCATTTTTAATAAATTTGTTATTCCATAATGAAAGGCCAAACTAAAATTTTCTCTATTCATATTTTTGGCCCCATGACAATTCAGTTCTTTAACCTAACATTTATTCACAATCACAATATTTATATTATACTGATTTATTGTTTTATTTTTGGTTTGAATTGTAAGAGACTTTATCGTTATTCTATATTTATTGTTATAAATAATCGTCTAATATTCAGTTCTAACATTTTGGTTAATCTATTTATCTGGAAGTATGGAATGCATTTAGTTTTGATAACTTTGCATGGTTATGATAATGATAATGTTTGAATCCTTTTATTTATATTTTATTTAATTTTCGTATTATAATTGACCATTTGGTGAAACGATAAGAATTTAATTAAATATCATAATGGTTTAAAAGCACTCTAAAATATGTTAAAATATTTGGACTTTGCATTAAATTAAGTGTTTTTATTATCAGTTGTCCTTCTTTTTATTTTTATTTTTAATTGTTAAAAATTATTTTGTATAAAAAATTTTTTTGTTCCACACATACAAATTTTTGTTTTGGACAAAACAATTTTTATTTCTTGCAAAGAAAACTGGGAATCTGTAGATAATTTTCATCTATAAAAATAACAAAAAAAGTCCATTTTAAAAAGTGAATTATTCACAGTAATTATGAACATTACAAAAAGAGAGAAAGAGAATGAAAGAGAGAGAAAACAATTGTAAACACATTCACGAATACGCAATTACACAAAGCAAAAAATTATAATAATAATAAATATAAATATTCTGTAATATGAAAAATCGTGATATAATTATGAAAATGTCTCATTAAAAATCTCTTTAAAATGAATATAATTATTATTTTACATATCTTCATCATACTTCTTCTTTTTTTTTTCTTTTTTTATCAAAATGTATAAAATAGAAATAAATACAAGAATAAAATATACAAAACATGATATAATTTTATTTTTATTTTTTTGGGTATCGTATCAGATACGTGTTGGTGACAATATTAAACGCGAGCGTATCGTTAAAATTTATAGAATTATTATTTTTTGTTTATTTTGTTTTTGTTTTTGCTGGAAACAAAGATTTAATCAGAAAACTATTCGTCATTTTTCTTTTTTTGTTTTTAAATAAAACAAAATGTGAATATGAATGTTTTGGTTGGAAATACTTTTACATGGATCATAAATTAAATGTTTTTGTTTATGGGTACACGATTGGCACGACACCTCAAACTCCGTTATTGACATTTCTGTCAGAATTTATCTTTATATGAGTTAAAGACGATAGTACCACACGTACTTGAACACGTTATTGTTGTGTAATTTTCTGTTAAAAGTTAAAAACTAAAATATCCGTTATTGTTTAAAAAAAACCAAAAGTCAGATGGTAATTATTCAAAGTTCATAATCAATAAAGGCGTTACACGAATTATTTCTAATAATTTCCTACACAGAAAAAAAGATTTTACATTACAGCATTTCAACTGAAGACTATAAAAGAGGTCAATGTACCAATCATCACAAAATAATGAAAAATAAAAGAACAAATGACATAGAGGGGAAAAAAAACAATACAAAACTAAAATTGAAGTAATTTATCTTAATCGTAAGGTAAATTATTGTCATTTTTCAACAAGGAAAAAAAAAAAGAAAAAAATACGCACATTTTGTTCTCTCCATAGTTTGAAAAGAAAAGTCTCTAGAGACAAATAGTAATCGATTATTTGTGAATTGTTTCGATATATAGAGAAGAAGTAAAATACAGAAAAAGAACAGCAAAAAAAAAATGTAGGTATATAAGAAAAGGTTTGATCATTTATACTTTATACTCAATAATACAATATACTTTTCTAATACAATAACATAATAATCTATAGATCGTGTCGTGTGTCAATATATTCTACCTATCTACCTATATATTCTAACATATAAAACTAAAACAAAAATGAACGCAAGAAACCATGATGATGTATAGATTTCACTCAAATACACACTGAAAATTATATAATAGAATGTACAACAAATTTTCTATTTTATTTTCTATATATAAGAAATTATTTGTTAACTTGAATATAATCGAAAGTAAGTAAATTTGTTTCAAATATATGTATATATATTTAGTGTTGCTTAAGATTGATTGATTGATTGATTGTTTGGTTGACTGATTGATTGATTTATTGAATGAATGAATGTATAAATGTGTGTTCTCTATAAGAAAATAAAGAATAAAAAACAAAAAAAAAATCTTAAGAGAAAAATGTAAACCAAAAAGAATTTTACAATAAACGAAAGAAAAAAAATATTTTTAAAAGTTTAAAAGTCTGAAAATTTCACAAATAATAGACAACAATAAAATTTCCATAAAAATTAACATAAAATCTTAAATAGATTTCTTACAATTAAATTCTATTTAAAACAACAAAATCCATTTTGTGTAAAATCAAATTTATAACAACAACAAAAATATTATAACAGTATAACAGTTGTATAACAGTATAAATGTTATGATACTGACTTTATGTTTTGGTGTTACATTTGCCACACACACACAAGTCACTTTATAAATACACAAAATTCATGTCTTTTTTATTTGTTCTAAATTTAACACAAACCAAAAACAAACATTTTACAGAAATAAATAAAAGAAAGAGAAAAATAAAAAAACAAAAGAAAAGAAAAGAAAAAAAGAAAAGAAAAGAAAAGGTTCAAATGTTTTTAAGCTAAAAGTAAAGTTTTCTTCTTTTTTTATTCTCTTTTACTTCATTTTCGGTTTTTTTAGAAAAAGTTTTCTTTCTTTTTTTCTTTCTTTTTTTGGGTTAACAACAACAACAACAAATAGAAGAAGAAGTAAAATTTAACCGAAATATTTTCAAACTAAAAACAAAAGTTTTTTCTTTTTTTGAAAATTTATATATTTTAGAGTTGTTGGTTGGAATTCGTCTATCAACGAAAATCAAAAGTTAGAAAACAATAAACTGACCAAAAGGTTTTGACATAAATAATTTAAAGTGACTATTACAGATTTGAAGTGTGTAAAAGGAGATTATTATTGGGTTCTATTTTATATAAAATGTTGGTGTTAAATTTTTAATGGTTTCATTAAACAATTTTATTGTAATTGACCCAAAAAAAAAAAAATAGTATAAATTATTTCCTAGATGACGAGAAAATATAAGGAAGTTTTAAAAAGTATTAAAATACATAAATTTAACGTTGTTACACACACACACACACACATGACTATACTTTCACACACACACACACAAACTACAGTTTTGTAGTGTTAATGGGAATTTAATTACAAATGAAATCACAGCGTCTTCGTCTCTTCTGTATAAAAATCTTCTAATTTAAGGTAGGAAAATTGTAATGAAGCTTTTGAGTAACAGAATTAACGAACTTTCATAAGACTAAAATAATTGTTTTCTTTTTTGGTTACGTCATATTATAAAGGTGATTCAACCTAATAACTGAAATTTCATCTGTTCGGTACGATTAGTTTCACAAATTATTAGATAAATAGGCTTAAACATTGAAGGTTATCATCATTAAACTGAAACTGGATTATTTTTATTATTCGTTTTTTTTTATTGAATCTTATAGGAAAATGAAGGCGATTGTATTTTTTATAGAATTATCCTTCTATACATCAATCAGTCACGGTTTAGTAGATATTTTGAACCATGATGATCGATTAAATAAATTCGATTTATAGTAAATCGTTTTTCTTATCCAATTAATTTTGTACGTTAATTTTAGTTCTAGTTTAGATTAATGTTTTAACATTAACTGGACCAATATGAAAAATTTCTGTTCGACTTTGGTTTTAACCTTAAATTTTGTATTTATTATTTATTTATTCTTAAGTCTTATATAAATGAATCCAAAAATGGAGATTAATTATTTTAGGTAATTGGCTTTGATCATCTGTAATTATCCTTTTTTTTCGCTTTCTTTTGTATAATAATTTAATAAACATTTTCCTTTGTCGTTTCGTCATTGGCCTACATTTAGAAAATATTGATCACAGAATATTATAGAAGAAGAAAAACTGCGACTGAGTTAAAATTGAAAAAGGGATTCTTTCCCTTTTTTCTTTTTTTTTTTTTTTTTGATTTGTTGTGAGAGAAAAAAAAATACGACTGAATAGAATTTTCTGGGTTAGAAATAATTGAATCGATCTTATCAGTTCAGCATGAGGAAAGATTGTCTATCTCGTAGAACGGAGAATTCAAACAAATGTTTGTATATATTTTTTGTCTCGCTCTTCCTCTTCTTCTTCTTCGTCAACATAAAAACGGAAGAAATGAAATTATTTCTGTTGGTACAATATTATTCTTTCCATCTAATTTGCGGTTTATTTTGTTGAAAGTTTATTGAACTGTCTCAAGTAAAAACAAAACAACCAAAGTGCATTAAACTGAATAAAAACTAAACGGGAAACTGTCAAATTAATATCAAATGTTATTTTCATTATGAAATACATTAAAAAAATTTATCATTTGATGTCGTGTTTGAACAATTATAAAAGTTATAAAAATTTGAATGGACATTTATTATAATTGTTGTAAATTTCCTAAAAGAATATTAACTACTTCATAATTATATAAATGGGGACAATTAATTCAGAAACGATAGACATACATAAACAATTAAATATTAAAAAACATCAAACATAAATTATTGTTTACTAAAATTCGAGGTAAAATAAAACAATCTCCAATAATAAAAACCTATGTGTTTAAATCAACCGTGGTTTTAATTCTTATATGATTTTGATATGTGTGTCTATCAAATCGATTTCTGAACATCCAACATATAATAAATGTTGCTTTATTAATTACAATTAATTATTATTTATTATACGTTACTAATTTTGGGTCTTATTGGAAAGTTATGTTGACCATTAATTATAAATATGTTAATTATATTTTAATAATTTAAATCTTCTCAAATAGTATATAGGCCATTATGGGTTTAAAATCGATTCAATGAATCCTATGTTTACATCCTTGTCTATCAGATAGATTCGAATTCTACTACAACAGTTGATTCAATTGAAATGGTATTTTGAACCAGTGACACAATAATAAACATTAAATTCTGTCATAAATAAATGTTTTTATATTCCCTACACAATCATCAATATCGTCACCATCGTATCGTGTTCATCGTCATCGTCATCGTTACCACAGTAACGCTTTCAATACGAATGATTGAAACAAGAAATATAAATCGAACTGATCTGTACCTACTTTACAACTTTACCATCAGAAGAAGCTTTTCTTTTTCTTTCCACATTTTCCCCTCATTTTTTTCCTTTTTTTTTTTTTTAAATTGAAATAAAATTCTGCACTTAAAATGTCGTCAAAGGAACATTCCGCATTATCACACCTTTCTTTTGTGATTTTATTTACTATGAACAAGGACATGACACGACTTTAATGGTAGAATACTTTCATATTTTATATGGGGAAGTAGAAAAGAATTCTTCTTCTTCTTCAGTTATTTTTTTTTTTTCCATTTCAGACCAATTCCGTTTTATCATTCTTGATGTATTTTTTTTTTTCGTCTTCTTTTCCATTGAACTTAAAATATATATAATGTGAGTGAAATGGAATTTTTTTTTTTTTGAATGATGATGAATCATCGATTAGGAAAATTTTCTTCTTCCATTTTCTATATATATATACATTTTCAGTAATCATAAACTGTAATCACATTAAATGTAATTTCATCAGAAATTCAAAAAAAAAAAAAAAACTCTGGTTTTTCTTCTTCTCTTTTTATTTGTAAATCGATTAAGTTTCCAATTATAAATTATTTACGATTCAAACATTAAGATTAAAGAAAAAAGTTATTTAAAATATAAGAAATTTTGTTTGTAAACTTTAATTGAATTTCTTCGAATTTGCCATAAGCAAGTTTCTAAAATACAAAAAGAATTTACAATTGTGTCCCCTTTTTTCCTTTTTCTTTTATTTTTAAATAATTTATAAATATTCAAGTAAATAAATATCAAACGCATTATCTTCTTTTTCTTTTACTTTTACTTCATCTTCTTCTTTTCTTACTTTGTTTTTTTTTTTTTGAGTAAAAGTTCTACAATATTATAAAAGATCCTTTTTTTTTTTCTTTATATTTTTAAATACAAGTTTAACCGTTTTGAGATGAGAAACACAAAATTACAACCCTCCATTCTTCTCTAAAATATAAATAAGAAAAAAAAACGCTTTTTTTTTTGTTGGTTCTACGTAAATTCTGGAGAAGCAGATGCTGATTTTTTTTTTTGGTACACTTTTCTTTTTTTTTTACTTTTTTTTCTTTTCTAAAAGTAAAAGTTTTATTTTTTTTTTTGTTTTTTACTCCGAAATTTTAGTTCCAAAAAATATTAACAACTGGTAACCAATTTGAGAAACTCAAAAGGAACCTTTCTGGTTTTAATGAACATGTCTTCATTTAAACCGAAATTTCAGTTCGTTCAACATCTTTTTCCTTTTATATGATTCCATTTAAATCTTTAAAATAAATTATAAGTTTAATTTTTCAATGGTAAATAATTAATTGTTTTTTTGTGGGTCAAATAATAAAACTTTTGTTTTTAAAAGTAAAATCAATTATTCATTAAAAAGGAACAGAAAATATACTAAAACAACAATATTTACAAATAATTTGTGTTCAAAATCAATAAACAACCATCAATAAAATTAATACAAATTATTGAGTTCATACAGAAGTTAAAGTTTTAAATTTAGTTCTATTCGGCTTCATCTCAGTTTTCTTGTTCGAAATAATGTAATCCAAATAATACAAATAAATACAATTTAATGAATACGAGACATGGAATCCATTGATAACGTAATAATTGTGTATTCTATACGTCATTATTATGATCAATAACAAAGGTCAGTAGCTGAAGGTATAAATATCTTTTGAACAATTATAATTACAACAACATCTCATATATATCTGATACTTGAACTAAAATATTATCTTGTGTATAGTTTCCATAATAGAAATTTTTCTAATTGGAACTCTACTATAATTCATGATAAATTTTTCTTTCCAATGTAATCTTTTGTGTAATCAGTTGAGCCAGGAGGAATTATAACAAAAACCAAACGAAAAAGGTTCTTATATTTGTAACATGTGTTTTTGGATTAATGTCAGTGAGAAGCCAAATCTTATATATAAATGTTGATTCTAATCCTTAAAAGATAAATTAAATAATATTATTAAAATCTTTTTTCTAAGATTAAATTTCTCGTTACAATTCATAGACTTAAATATACCACAAATATTTCGTTTCCTTTCAAAAGACAAAAAAAAAACCTTTAAAATTTCCAACATTAATATTTAAAAAAAACTTTGAATTTATTGTAACTGGGTAATTGTTGTAGTTGATTTCTATTTCTTAGAAAACATTATTTCAACTACAAGTAAAATTATGTGTATACATTTTTTATTTACAAAAAAACAATTGACCTCATTTAATTTAAAAACAAAAAAAAAAAAAAAAGAAACTTATAATTTTTTTTTTTTATTTACAATATTTGAAAATATATTGAAAATTTATTTGTACTTTTACATTTTCTATTAACTATTTTCGATTTAATATGAAATTTTGAAATTGAATAAAATAATGGGAAAAAAAAAAGAAATTTACAATATTCAATTTCATTTTGATATATTTTTTTTCATTTTACGTTTAGAAGGAAAGCACAGGGATAATAGGGAATAATAATAAACTAAAAGAAAAAAAAATTGTTAAATGCAATTTCTATCTTTAAATTTCATAATTTATTTCTTTCGAAAAATCTTATAAATCTTTTTTCTTTAACTTTTCAAATATGTACAATTTATTATTAAAAAGGAAGAATAACCTTGTAGTAATGACCTGTTCATCTTATCCTAGAGGGACAACAATGATTAATGTTTTATTAATAAATTATGACACATATCTGAAAGTGAAACTAACTTTTGAACTTTAACACAAGAAGTAAACGAAACACAGAAAAAAAAAAAAGAAAAAAAGAAAAAAAGAAAAGTTAGAAAAAGTTAACAAAAAAACAATTTCTTTTTATGTTTTGAAAGAAAGTTAAGAAAATTATAATAATAAATCACATAAACAAAAAACAATACGTGAGGTTGTACAATTTTGAAAACTTAAAAAAAAAATATATAAAATGAGAATAGTGAAGCAATAAAAAAAAAAAAGATGCTTTTACTGTGTTGTTTTTTTTTTTTGTGAGTGAAAAGTTTTGAACAAGGGATGGAACACAATACAGTAATAACTTCATGATTTATCTGATTATATTGTGGCCAAGATGGCAAAACTAAAACAAAAAATATCCGTTGATTATGTCCTTTGTTTTTTCTTTTTTTTGTTAAACAGAAAATAATAAAGTACATAAATTCGATATTCAACTTCTGTCTGTAGTGCTTCAATTGTTTTTTTTTTTCATTGTTTTATTGTATGGAATTTAATTGGAATTTTCTTCAATAATTTATCTCAATTAGATTATCACTGGCTGATTAAAAATTCAAACATAAATCAGAAGTAACGATAATTTAACAATAGAAAACTATTTTATATTGTGAAGAATGAATAACGTATAATCTTTCAAGAACATTACACAGGTATTTAAAAATTGTAATCAATTAAATTAGATTTAATTGTAAAATACATAAACTTGAGAATTCAACAAAATACAACTCATTAAATTGAAGAACTAAATCAAACTTTTAACATACAGTAAATATATTAAATTTACACTCTCAGGCATTTTATACAGAACTATGAAAAACTTTCTATTAAATGCAACATGAATCTTTAAGTTTGAATTATTTAATACGAATTAAAGTTCATGTAACAATTACGTTTCAAAAAAAAAAAAAACAAAACTTTAAGAGTTCTGTCAATTGTTGGTAGCGCGATACAACTATTTATTTGTCAATTTGCATTTATTATTGCATTGTGAACAAAATATTTCATTTAATAAATAATTAGACCACAATATGAACATTGTTGATTGTGAATAATTATATTTATATATTATTTATTTTATGATAATTGGTCAAATATTGTAATTTAATCACAAAAAAAAAAGTTTCCATTGAAAGATTGTCATCAATAAAACATTTTATTTATCACCATTTTCACACTTTCTGTTTATTTAATGTGTGTTTTTTTTTTGTGCTGACCAAATATTATTTTGTATCATTAACATCTGGTTTGAAATTATTATTTTTGGATAACAAACAACAAATTCTGTAAAATAAGATTTATTGTCAATTCGCGTATATAAACAAGAGATGGAAATTAATTTGTTCTAATAAATTTTGTGAAATCTATAAAAATAAAAACAGAAAAAAAAATGGTCTAACATAATTTTGGTCGTCAATCAATTAACTATAAAATTATTTATCACATATTGACACGTCAATATTCATTTTGATTCATCATTATATAAGAAATGCGTGCGTAAGAAAAGTACCAACATACTACATTGTTGTTTTTGTTGTTGTTGTTGTTTATTTATTTGTTGTTCTTGTAATTTTTGTAATAACATAAAATTTCTTACCACCGCACTTATACTTCAGAATTCGAAATTGGTTTAAATCTAAAATTTATGATGATATTAAATATGAAAGAAAAGACAAACAATTTGAATTATAATACATTTTTTTTTCTTCTTCTTTTGCTTCGTCTTCTCTCTGTAGTCTAGAAAAGAAAAAAAAATAGATGATGATAAATAAAAGCAATATTATGTTATTTATTTTATCATTTTATTTCATGTCTGTCTTTACTTAATGGTCAAGGTGGACGTGAATAGACAACACAAGGATAAAAGTTTTCTTGAACTCAATATTATTTTAAAAGTAACAATAAATAATGTACAAATATTTTAATTTTATTTTATTTTTTCTGTTAGGTTTTTTTCTTTGTGTTTTTATTTTTTTTATTTTTTTCCAACGTAAATTTATAACATACAAACATAATAAATAAAATAATGTCTAGAAAATTTATTCAGATGAAAAAAAAAAAAAAACAGAAAAACGAAAAACAAAAACTACAACACGCATATATAAGAAAATAATGTTTGTCTGAAAATGAAGACAATGGCACGACCAATCAATATTAACTTAATAAAATATAGAAACAAAAAAAAATGTATAGAAGACGTTGACATAATCAACATAAAAATTTATCTTATATACGAACTTGTTACTTGAATCAATAAATAAAAAAAAAAAAAGAAGGGAGGTAGAGAAAAAATAAAATAAAGAGAAGGTGTGATAGGAACATAAACACACTATCACACATAACATATACGACCAATTTGCACTATACAACATTTTCATTTTATTTTAGTTTTTCAATAGAATAAGAGATCAATATTGATTAATATTGTGTGATGGTGTAATTGTCTATAATAAAATGTCCTTAGTATAGAGATTTAGTTAATGAGATTGTGAATAGAAATAGACGTATACTAACTAAATTCTGATGTTTATTAGATAAATATTTTTTCTACGAAATAATTGACTTTTGGTAATAACGAATAAAATATTATTCTGACATAAATATCAATTATTCTCATATACATAAATTTCATAAGCACACATATTTATAACATTTGACACCTAATTAATTCTATTTGTATATTTCATGTTTATTTTGTGATAGTTTTTATTCTACTAAGAATATTCAAATTGAAAAAAATATTTACAATTGAAATTAGTAATAAGTAAAATCAAATCAATTAATTTTAACTAGATTTTCTAGATTAGGAACGTTTGTACTAACAAGTCAATTAATGAAAATATTTGAGTACATTCAACATAAATAACAAAAAAAAAAATAGAATGACGATATTTTTTTTCTGAACAAAAGCTAAACAGACAGAAAGAAAAAAATGTCACAGATGTCAGTTCACACAATCACGTATTAATTCTCTAACCCCCTGACTGGCCAAAAGTCTCTAACAATAAACCATTATATACGAATTGACAGACAGACAGACAAACAGACAGACAGACGTCTGTATATAACACGAATTAATGATTTTAAAAATACAAAAAAAAATATTCTGAATTTCTACTTCAAAGCAAAAATTTAGAACCAAACAATTTTTACTTTTATTTATTTAAAATTAATTCAGTTTCAAATGAAAAAGTATTGTGTTTGTATTAGATTTAAAATTATTTGATTTAATATTTAAATTATAAAAAGAAAATTGTTTTATCTTTTTCATTAATCAGACAACGGTGAAATCTTTAATTCTGTTCTACAAAAAATACTAGGCGCCTCCATTAAATTTTTTTTTTTTTTGCATATTCGCTAATCATATTTCTTACAGTCCTCGTTTCATTCTTATAAATTGAATAATTTTTCCAATGGCAATTAAGTTGGATTCTCTAGGAATTACAGTTTCAATTGAAGACGATTATTGACGTTAATACGAAATCATTTCATATTTTATAAAATCTGAAAAAAATACTAGGCGACTCCATCCAATATTGATTAATCATTTCTTGGAAAGATTTCAGTTTTCACTACATTTTTATAAAAATTTTATTGTTTTGCCTGTGGCAATTAGCTTTAATTCTTGTTGATAGAAACTATACAGTTTAAAATCCGGTAGATTAAAGACGTTCATGATCATTTAATAAATTTGACATGACATCCTTCCAAGGATTGCAAATTTAGACGAACAAAAAAATAATTCGGAATTCGAATTGCGAATTTAAAAAAATCGGAATGTGGTCGAATTTAGAAATATTTTTAAATTTTTTTGATCAATAATAATAATACCAAAAAAAAATGCTTATTTACAAATATAATTTCATTAATATTTATTGTAAAAAAAAACACATTCTTTAAAAACAAATAGAAACATAATGATTGTACAAAAATTCAATTAGTACATATACATTTAATAAAAAAAATGTTATTGAACTAAATTATTGTTTTTTTACCGAAAAAACGCTCTGAGAAAGCACAGATCGAACTTTTGTACAAAAGCTACCAGCAATTGAGAAAGCTCGCCCAAACTCCACGCTCGATGGTGGAATCAATATCATTTCGGATTTAATTTTTGAAATTAAGCTCCGATATGTTGCTAGTTTAGTTAAGGTGACGACAAATTCAACTGGATTTTGTTCTGCAACTTTACATTAATGGCTGGAACTGCGCATCATGATTAGTTTGTTCATATCGTCAGATTCTAACGGGTCGGCATAATAAGACGAAGGGAGAGAGATTTGGAATTTCTATTAATTTAAATTTTTTATTTATTTAATTCCCAATTAAATTATAATTTATTAATTCGGAATTCGGAATTCGCAATAAAATTTTCGGAATTCTAAATTATATTTATTAGAACGAATTTCGGAATTCTCGAATTCCGAATTCCGCATAATCTCTACATACTTCTGAATTTAAAAACACATTAGTGTTGAAAATCTCAATAATGGCGAGTAATTGATAATTATGAGAAATGAAATCAGGAAAATAATCGATTGAAAATGTTTTCTTCAATTTACAAATAGTAAAAAGGTTAAATCCGATGTAGTGTGATATCAATAAATTTTCAAAGAAAAATTTGTCATATTCATGTAGGTACATACGAATGAAATTGAACTGTACGTGACATTATAACATAGATCTATTATATTAGCTATATATATATATTTGTCTCTGTAAAACCAATTTGAGCTGAAAATAAGATAAAACTGTGATTTAGGTTTACATTGAAAAGTTGACAAAAAATACAAAAACACGAAATGCTTTTGATAAAAACGTTTTTTGTGGATTAGTAAAGAAATAAAACAATGTTTGACTTTTTTCTTTTCTCTTTCGAAACTTCTTTAGTCACATAAAATTTTTGCATGTTTTGACATTTTCATACATTACTTTACCATTTTACTTTATTCTAACAATTTCCTTCCGACAATATAGAATGTTTTCCTTGACATGCGAGAACACATGAAAATACTTGATGTGTGATCTCACACCACTGTACTTTCATTAAATAGTCAAACTATTTCTGCATTAGTTCCAAGAGTCAATAATTCTCATCTTTTAGTTTTTTCCTTTTTCCTTTTCCATTTTTCTATTATTCTAAGAAAGAAAATAATAGGCCGGATATAAAATGAGTTAGAAAGTCCATTTTCAGGTTTTTTTTATGACCCATTTATTCATTTCCGACATAAAATAAAATAGAATAAAGTGAAAAGTGGTTCCATTGATTCATTGATTTTGATTTGGGTACCAAAAAATTATTGAAACTTTAAAGGGAAAAGAAATCAAAGAGTTAAAAAAAATGTGTCAGTTATTTGCTTGAAATTTAAAACTTTCTTTAATGAAGAATATTCAGGATTTTCCCTTTATTTTCATTCGAGCAATTCATTTTGTATAAATGCTTGTTTCATCAACAGAAGGATTCTATTAAATTCAAATCTTTCTCATATATTTTCACTGTAAATTTATTTTTAAAACAATTTAAAAAGCGTTTGATTTTTTTTTCTAACAACTAACGACTAAGAACGATTAATCGAAATTGATGAATATTTGGTTTGTAACGTAATCGAAAATGGCAGATCTTAAGATTTCAAAAGAATTTTCTCTCAAAGGACTATTCCGATTTTACAATTTTCATTATTTTATAAAGCTCACTTTGAAGTAATTCAATGTTTCGTGTAACAGTTTGTACAAAGTTTAACGACTTCCTCAGCATTTTCTTGATGTCTGCTAGGAATATCAGTGGCGTCAAAAATCATATTTCTATTTGAATGAAAAAATGATAACTTTCAACTGGGATGGTAGCATAGAGGCAGAGCAGTAACCTGAGGAGGTCCCGAGTGTGGGTCTTGGTTGTGGCATACAAAGTTTTTTAATCAATTCATTTTTCTTAAATTAATTAATACAATATTTCTAATATTTATTTAGCAAACAAAATTTTTGATGATGATGAGATGATGAGAGTACATTCTAATTATATTTAAGCTCTGGGGCTTTTGAATCAAAATTTTATATGGTGGAAAATATTGTGAAAAATATTCTGTGCCTAAATTCTGATAAAATTCAATTGAATAAAATCCAATAACTACTGCATTAGCTTTACACATTTGTATATTTATTTTAGCAAATAAACAATAATGGATTAAAAACCACAAACAGATTTTTTAACAAAAACATTAATGCTGCGTGGATATTTGACAATCACAAAGGTTTTAGTTTTATAATATTTAAATATTCAATTGATTGAATTTTTATTTAAATTTATTTCAAACAATTGTTTCAAATATTTTCATTGGCTAAATAAATTTTCAAATTTAATTTTAGTTATTGAGAAATAAAATCAATTGTAAATGGATAATGTACAGGATATATGCCAGTGAGTGGTAAGAGGAACAGTCATTATATCCAGTGTTTAATGCAGAGTCCAACACGAGTTATTTCAACTCATAGGAGATATTTCTATTAATAAAATTAAACAAATAAACAACTATAGATTTTTCTAGGAATTTCTTTAAATCGGATAAAACTGTTTTAACGAAGTTGATACAAATCCACATTTGAACATTTGATTATGTAACACAATTGGACCTTTAATGCCATCAATTTATAGACAATAACTCGAATATGTTCCCAATTTAAATTTGCATACAAACGATTATTAATGCATGAACAAATACGAACGTGAACAAATTGACGTGTGAAATATATCAATGGAGATCATCCTGTCAGCTGAAAATATTATCAAACGGATTATCCAGACTAATAATATACATTATTTTCATCATAGGACTTATATAAATGTGAAATGAATTTTAATGCGTTTATAATTACAAAATTTTCAATGTTTTTCCTCCTCCATTTCTTTAATGACACTTTTGTTTGAACAAGCATTGACACAATTTTCTTTGATTTCCTCGGATATATAATGAAATTAATAAAGGTTTTGTTTTTCCTTTGAAAGAAACTAAAACGGATAGAAAATCACAACAAACATATTTTCTCACTCTAAGGAAGGAAACTAAAAAAACAAAGGAATGTGGCACAGTTCCATCGGGATATAAAGGATCCTTATTCATTGTGACTTTTGTGAAAATTGCATTCAACACACTTGAAGTAAAAACAAGTAAAATTATTTATTTAAGATTCATCAATCATTCCCATATTATCCGAATAGAATAAAAATGAAAGATTAAAAAATATGTAAAAAGAAAATCACAAACCGTGATAATGGAAGTTGTCAGAAAAATAACACAAAACATGCTATACAATCTGTCATAAACGCACATTAATCCCATAGCAATCTAATACCTAAAATGGTACAATAATAAAAATATGGTCCGTTTCATTTTATTTTGATCAACTTTTTTCGTTCAAAAAATAATCAAATTCTGTATCAGCAACAACAAAGAAAAAAAAACTAAAAAAAACTTCTTAAAAATTGTCTTAGGATATGTAACAAAATTGAGATATCTCACCAAGAATTGAATACCAACACTCAAAGGAGGTCACACAAACTCATCTCTAACTTAACTATATAAGGAAGGGATAAACTTCAATAACATTATCCTCTTGAATGAATGGCAATAAGAATAATAAAAAAAAAGCTGAAAAAGAAGTTGAAGCTTTATAAAACATATTCAAATCTGTACAAGATACTAAAAAAAAACCATTTCATTCCAAAAGAATATTTTATAGGAAAGTGAATGGGAGTGAAGAGATGAAGGAAGTTCGAAGAAATAATCAAAAATGTTGTTTGACATCAAAAATATGAGGAATGAGAACAAATTTGAATTTATTTATTTCACTTTTTTTTTTCTTCTTTTGATCAGGATGAACAATCGAAATTATTATATTTTTCTTCATCATTTTTTTTCTTATATTTTATTACTTTGACAGATAAACATTTTGGATTTTATTACGCTAACTATTTTAATAATTTTTGTTGAAGAAAATCTGATGTGAAAGTTTTTTTTGTTCTATTTTCGTTTTAAGAGAAAATTTTATCCATAAGTTTTTATTACAGTTTTCTCAACTGGAAAAGAAAATACAAAAATAGGCTTGTTTTCTATTATTGATTTCCTTGGGTCTACGTCAATGAACTTTGTATGCCAAACAATTAATTTTATTGTTAAAATGTGGATTTCCTTTGTGTCAATGAACTAATAAACTGTAATTAAATAAATTGTTAAAATTAAACGTTTCCCATTATTGAACCTTAATTATCCATATGTCTCTAAATAATTATAAATCAAAAAATGGTATGGCATCAAAAGTTTCCTTGACTTAAACCATTCAAACCAATAATTATTTTCTTATTAACAAAATTGTCAGCTTTAAACAATGAAGAATAAAAAATTATAAACAAAATAACGTAAATAGAAACGTCTTTGGTTTTATTCCGTTTATGATAAAAAATTGAGTTCATCAAAAGTATTAAAAAGAAACAGAATGAATCATTCATAATATTAGAATAAAATATAGACAAGATGTCTTAAAGATAAATTATTATAGAAAACATTGGGTTATTTATATTATGAGAAACAACTTCCTTATTTTAATAACTGATTCAGTTTTGCTCTTTGTAGATTATTCTTATTTTATTATTATGATTGGTAAGCTTCTTCTGTGAACTTTCATTCTACTTCAGATATGAAGCATAACAATAATTGACGAGATTTAATTCTAAAGAAAATTGCATATTTTTTATTAGAATCTTAATAGTGAAGTGGAGCCACCATTAAGAATATAATAAAAAAATTTGTAATCCTATAAAAAATAAAAATTTCTATTTTCACACACACACACACAAATTTACAAGTTGAACATATTCGAAGTGACCAATTGCTATTATAATGGTTATGTTTACAGTTACAAAAGACGCCAAAATGTCGAAAAATAAATTGCGAAAAGTACAAGAAGTACACAAAGTTTATAGTTTGAACATTCTGTTTTAATATTTTCTTTTTTTTAAAAAAGAAAAAAAAACAAAGCATAAAAACATAAAAACTTTTCACCACAACAGACAAAAAAAAAATATCTAAAGTGCTAGTTTTGGCAATCTAAAATATTTTCTTTTTTTTTTGGTAATATTGAAAAAATTCCTTTTCCCCTTTTATCTTTTACAATTTTCCATTTTCCATTTTCTTTATATAAATGTATAATATTTAATACCATATTTTTCTTTTAAAAGCTGTAAATGTCATCCATCTTCTTATAAATAATATCAGTCTTTGTCAAGAAAAAGAAAAAAAGACTCTTCTTCTTCTTCTTCTTCGTCTTTTACTTGTTCTTCTTCTTACATTTTATGTTTACATATTATTTATTATCCTTTTTACCTGAGTTCTCCTCTATATAATATTTTATTTTTATTCTCACATTTGTTGAAATATAAGGATATTTTGTATATAAAATATTAAGGTTTTTCTATTTTTATGTTACGCATGGGTGACATTTTTCTTTCTTTCAGTTTTTTCTTCTGTTATATATATTTTTCTCTCTCTCTCTCACTCTCTCTTTTTTTCTGTCTTTCTTTGGCTGAATACTTCATCGATTGGGCCAACCTCAAAAATATGGTAATGTATATCTATAAATATTGGTAACAAATTGTTTGACCTTTAACGCTTTTGTGATTTTATTATATTGATTGATAATAATAAATAAATTGTAATTGGTTAGTGACACGTACAGTATATACCAAATATATATAAGTAATGTACTGACTCTAACATACAAATCCAATTTGTTTCTGACACAATTACAATATAATTCCTGGATATAGGTATAAAGACAAAAGACCAACCCTTACCAAAAGTCACAAGTGAATTAATATACCAGATAAAAAGAAATCATATGATTAAGTATACGACTAAACAACAATCATTCTGATATTTTTTTATTCAATTGAACTTCTTTTGTTTTTTAAAAAAGAAAATTTGGAATTTTTGAAAATCAATTAATTACAGAATTTTTAGTTTTCTAACAATACAAAAAAAATAGTGACAATGGAATTTTATTGTGCCAAAATATTCTAGATTCACCACTTTGATTTAATTATCTTTAAAATTTATTTAATAAATTTTAAGTGCCTCGTCTATTAGAAAACAATCCTATAGAAAATATTCTCACCCATTTTATGTAAATATTTTTTTACTAATATTATTATTATTGTACCAATATTTATTCTTTCAATCATATTAATATACCTTACTGTTTGTGTTATGGGCGACATATTCCATATAACGTATTACATTATTTTGGTTTATTTAAAAAAAAAAAAAAGAAAGAAAGAAAAGAAAAAACAAGAAATAGAAGGAATATGTAAATTTACCCATGTCATATTTTTCCAACAAAAAAAAAAAAAAAATAAAAATAAAAAGAAGAAAAAACAAAAAAATTGACAAGTCACAACATAAGAAGGGAAAAATATATTTTTGTGAAAGGAAAAGAAAAAAAAAATAATAAAATATATATTTCGAAATTGGTTAATAAATTTCTCTATTATTGTAACAATGTATACATTTTGTCAATCTAAATATGTATAATAAATAATGGATTTAAAGTCAATATTATTGTGTGTCACATGCAAATAAATAAATAGTTTGTTGTTTTTTGTTTTTCTTTTTTTTCTTCTTTTTTTTTTATATAAGAAAAAAATCTATAAATAATAATAAAGGAAAATGTTGAGATATTTGTCTGTGAATTAATAGCAAATATAACAAAAAATATGTTACGTGTTAATATAAAGATGTCATATTTTATGTGTCTCACGTGTTTTATTTATTTAACGAATCATATTTTATTGTAACTAATTATTATTGTATAAATTAAATTCTACTTACAATCATCACATCAGTATTTCCGTTTTTTTTTTTTTCATAAATTTTTATACGAAACAATTTTTGATTGAATTTAGAATTTTTCTATCACAAGAATTTAGTACAGTAGTCAACTAATAACGTTTCTATTTATTCATTGAATGACGTGATACGAAAATATTTCTGATTTTTTATGAATTTCATTTAATCACATCTAATAATGATAATTATTTCTTTAAACTTAAATCTTTATTTGATGAACATTAAATTGTTATAAGCAATAAAAAATCAAACAATATCAATAAAGTGTACATAAAAATATGTGGTTGATTACATATTTATTGTATGTTATCAATATAAGATGAACATAAAATGAATAAATCACACATAACTCATATAACATAAAAACATTAAATAAATATCAGTGAAATAAATAAACTTAATAAAAAAAAAAATAAATAGTATATAAAAACAAACAGTTCTTGTTATTGTTGTTGGGTCATAAATTAAATTTTATGTTTATAGATGCAAATGTGAATGAATCAAAATTTATATGATATTTATCAGAGTCTACTTTATTCATACATTTATAGTAGCCAATAATGGGAGCCCAAATTAAATTTTTGAAACTTATTCTCTAAGACCTTTTGCTGTATAGAAAATATTCAGTAGATGAATCCTTAGAATAAATCAATTTAAAATTCGCGATATTTATTTAATGGAAAAATTTGAAATAATTTGAAACAATTTTGGTTTAACTAAAATTTAAAAGGGGCGCCGTTAACAATTTTAAGACGGCCCTGTGGCGTATTTTTTTTTTTGGGATTCAACTTAAAATAATAAATGCTTGTATGAAAAAATATAACATAATATCGTTAATTTTCATTACATTTTCATTTCGTTAGTTAACAACAAAACAAAACAAAAAAAATTTTTTTATTCATATTCTATATGGCCAAAAATAATTTCATTCCTTTTTTTGTGTGTGTGTTTTTTTTTTCAGTTGTTTCGTTAATAAAAATTTGTATATCTGCATTGGAATGATTATAATGATTGAAGTGATTTGATTTTTTTTTTTTTTTCATTTTTATTTTGTACCAGAGAATATTTTCAGTGAATATTATTAATTTCATTTGTCCAAATTCTACAGTAATTTAATATTTGTTCGTTCACAATAAATATAAAAATATTTTTATTAAATTCATTTTGTATAAAATTATTTTATTCTTTGACAACCAATATTTATTTGATTTTATTTTTATTATTGTGACAAAATAAAAAAAAAAAGTGGGCTACACAACAACAAAAAAGAAAAAAAAAGGAGTTGTTTTGACATGAATGAACGTTTTGATGTTCAATCAAATGAAATAATTTATCTTTTTTTTTTTCCTATACACCAATTATTGGAAATGTTTGAAGAAAAAGGGAAAAAGGGAAAAAAGTTTGATTGAATTTATTGACATAAAAATAATGTTTGTTTTTTTGTCATAGAAAAAATGTTAATTATTTCTTTGGTCAAATATGATTTTCCAACAAATAATATTTTGTGGGTTTCTGTTATTTTGTTTTTAGCTTTTAAATTTTTTACTTTTTTAAAAATATTTTCCAACAACAAAATACCCTTTTTTTTCTTATTTATTTATTTTTCCTTCAAATTATTAATTTCTTCTTCTTCTTTATCTTTTTTTTTTTTGTATTAAAATTATAAGCTCCTAAAGAAGATTTCATTTGCTTTGATGTCTCATTAGTTGGAATCACATTGAAACAAGAAGGTACTTCAAAATTCATTATGTGTAATTTTTCTAAGAATATTTTATGAACATCAAAAAAAAAAAAAAAGGAAGGGATTTTCTGTTTTTTTGAGAATCAAAACAACAACAACAAAAAGCGTTTCAAAAAACTTTTTGTTGTTTTTTTTTGTTCTCTTTTTACTTTTTTAACAAAAATTGTCCAAAAACAAAAAAAAGAAGAAACATCCAGTCAATTTTTCTATATTGGCATCTGTTTGTAATTTCTAATGAGTTTATTCTTTTATTTTTTGGCTTTTGTATTTTGTTTATAAATTTGTTACACGACTTAAAAGCTTTTATTGTTATTTTCATTAAATTCATTGTTGAAAATTTGAAAATTATTTCTTTAAAATTTTATGTAAATATTTAACAAATAATTAATTTAGTAATCTATACCAGTGTTACAAATAAGTTCAACCAACTTCAAATAATAAAAAAAATTGAAATTAGTTTGTATTAAACCAATAACAAATGCACAAAATTCATGTAATATTTATATAAATTGTGCTAACTTTTATGGCTTTTATCCACATTTCCATATTGTAATGCACTCTTGAAACTTTATTGTTATTTGAAAATAAAAACATCTAACACTGCTATTTATTGAGTCGACCAAAAAAAAAATATTTCAAACACTTTAACTAATTAACTTCATTGAATAAATTTACATTGAATATTTTTGTGTATGTTTATAAGAAGACAAAAAAAAAAAACGGGGGAATAAAAATGGGATGAGATTTTTTGATGAAAAAAGCATAAATTATATGAAAAGGGACTTGAGTTAAAATATTGTACAGAATTATTTAGTTTTAAAATGCAAAATTGTAAAAATTCAAAAAAATTAAAGTCGTTGTAATTAATGACATAAAAATAATGTTAAATGAGTTCAATTATTGATGTTTTAGAAAAGTAATTACAATGTAGAAATAGATGTGTACCCTGCTCCAGCTTATATGTAAATCATAACGTCATTTTATATACCCTTTTTTTTTTTATTCAACTCAAGGCTAGACTTGATATAAGTTCAAACGAATAAATTTTGTAAACGTTTTAACCTTTTTCTTTTCTTTTTTTTAGCCTTTTTAGGATAAATTGCAGGATTTCGAAATGATTAATTTTGATAGAAAATTCAATAAGAATATAGCCTCATATACAATCTAAAATTGAGATAGAATATTTTAGGCTAGCGTAGAATGATGAGAATGGCCATTATTGTTATCAGTGCATAACACATATTAAATGTTCTATATTGTTGATGATTTTTCATAAAATCACATGATTTTGCACAAATGAAAACAAATTGGACCATTATGCATAATATGAAAATTTCCATTTCATATTTTTCCCTTTTTTAAAAAAAAAAAAAATATTAAATTTGGAATTCTGGACAACAACAATAAAGCAAGAATGTGTATCCTAGACTCTCACTTAAGACTCAAGTCATAATCTGAAAAGTAGTTTCTCGTTTTATGATAATTTTATAATGTGAATTTTTTAAAAATTTAAATATTTCTAGTCTCTTTCAATAGATCTTAAAATATGATACCATTGAAGTGAAGGTTTAACCTTTTTTTATTTATTGAAGTATCATTAGATCAAACATAAGTATAGATTCCAAAAGGTTTCATATAAAATTTCTACACCTTACCCTCTACAAATATTTCAAGAGACATCAAATAAATTTCACTTTGAATTTCATGTAAACGAAAGAATTATTTAGTTCAAGTGCAATGCAAATGTTAATTAACAGAAAAAAAAAATAAAAGAAAAAAAGAAAACATGAAATAATTTATTAACAAGAAACAAATATAAAATAATTAACATTTATACCTATAAAATGTATACACACAAGTAAACATTTGTAGAAATTATTCTATTGAGATTTTCATTTGAGATAATTAATATTTAATATTTATTTATTCAAATCATACAAATAAAATGTGTTTTCTTTTTCGTTATTTTTCTTCTCTTTAAATTTTATAAATTAAAATTGTCATTTGTTGACTTTTTATAATTAAATTTTAATGTTAATTGACAAAAAAAAAATTAAAGAAAGTCCTTAATGATCCTCATGTTTATTATAAATTTCAACTGTATTTTGTGTCTGTACATACATCAAAACCTAAGTACATTTTAATATGTATCTTTACAAAGTGTCGGTACCTACATAAAGTTTAAAACAGAAAATGTTTTAAAATGTTTGATAGAAATTAAACAAAATGTTTGAAAAACATGAGATTTAATGGATTATTAATGGGATAAATGGATTAATAAGTTCAATATTGTTGTGGTCTAAAGTCTAATAATTCGTTAAATATTTATATTTTTAAATTTTGTAAAATGTTTCTAAGAAGAAAAAAAAATTCTACTTTGTATTCCAACTGTTGCAATATTTTTAATTATCAAAATATAAATCAAAACTATTTTCTTTCAATTTTTAACTATAAAAAATTAATGACACAATGAGAATTTTATATTTTATCGTTAAGCCATTTGTCCACTTCTTTTCTAGTAAATTATAAATGACAATAAAACATTTCATTTAATTTAAATTATATTTTTTATATTAAATTTCATAGGTTTAGATGGTTTTATAGATTAAAAAAAATTATTTAAAATTTATTGATATTTCTGAATCAATTTTAATTTGATTTTAATTGATTTCATTGTAATTTATTAGAGAACTTTTTTTTTTATTTTTATAATGAAACTCTGATGATAAAGACAGTGAAATTTATCGAAATTGTCTTAAAAATGTCACGTTGATTTGTTACAATTAACCCCTTCTGATCGATTTATCCCATTTAATTTTTCTTTTATAAATTATCTTTTATATTTTCTTTCAACATAATTTATTACGATAAAAATAATTAAAACAATTTATTAATTATTGAAATTCTTTAGAAGTTATGAAATTATTGAATTTATAATTTATTTTTTTAGTGTGGGTGTGTAGAGAAGATTTTAACTCTCTAGATACCTCTTAGAATTTACATTCTTACACACGCACACAGTAACACACACACACACACGTACACACATACACATACTTGAAATAATATCTTTTTTTTTTGTAAATAAATTTAAAACAAATGTTTTATTTTGTTTTATTTTGTATAATTAAATATTGATATCTCACCTTTTATTTCTAAAGATAATATTACATTGTTTTAATCAAAAGGTATATACGGATAACAAGTTAGATACAAATTAGATACAATATTATATGTAATGTTAAACATGGGTCTAATAATCAAACAAAATTTTCAAATACAAGAAATTGTTACATATTCATCTGTATATTATTTCCATTTAAAACTATAAAACAAAATGGTAACATAATAATTTTTTAACATGTACGTAGAAATTTTCTAATAAATGAAAAATAAAAAAATAAATAAAAAGACGGTAGAACGAAAGAAAAACCCATAAAATAATTAACATTTAAAATATAATCATTTTCTATGTAAAAAAAAAAAAAAGCTTTTTAAATTCTTATTTTACATCCCTCGATTTATCTAATACAAAATAACACTTATATAAATGATAAACGAAAAGTCTCAATGATAAATGTCAAATAACAAAACTCTTCTTTCTTCTGTAAAACTTTTTTTTTTGTTTTTCCTTCTTGTTTTTTTTTTCTTTTTCTTCTTCTTCTTCTTCTTCTTTTTTTTATACATTTTACATGATGAAAATTGTTTTCAATTTTGTCTGAATGTCTGGCATTCAAATTAATTTTAAAATTTTCTTCAACAAAAAACCTACGAATATATATAAATATAAATATATATTTTTTTGTGTACAACGTATAGAATGTTCACAAGGCGACAATCTTGAGAAATTAGCTTATATTCCTCATACCATAATTTTACATGGTAAAATTGTATATACGACGTATATATTTATGAAGAAAATAAGTGGAATAGGGTAGGGTATAGAATATTATGATGCTGAAATAAGAAGACAAAGACTCAAATTAATAAGAAAACTGTAATTAAATATTTTAAGGGATTTTAATGTGAGAATAATTCTTCTTCTTCTTTCTTTGTTTTCTTTCTCTTTGCTTTCTTTACTTTCTTTGCTCAGTTAATTTGTTTTTAAGTATAAGATGATTAAATAGACGTGCAAAGAAAAAAAAATATAATAATAATAATAATAATAATAATAATAATAATAATAATAATAATAATATCCATTTAATTCCATATAGAAGAAAGTAGAAAGGAAAATGGAAAAAAGGAAAAAGGAAAAAGGAAAAATGCAAGAATCGACTAAAATGATAATTGGTCCAATATTTCAACGTTAATGATTTTATAGATGTTTTATTTCTTATGTTAAGAATAATAAAAAGTGAAACAAAGCGTGCAAACGATTTATGATTATTTATGATTATTTATAAGAATTTGATTCTTTTTAATCGTGTATAACAAATGATGTCTTTATTATAGGTCGATCTTCTCACTCCCTTAAACGATTTAACCTTTGACACCTATTTTTCCATAAAATAAAAGTTAATAGACTTAAACTAAATTTATTTATTATTTGACATACGTTTAAAAGGTAAACCGAAATAGTCGAATAATATTTTCATTTGTTTTATGATTTTACATTCTTACTGCAAATTTAACAATAAAATTGTTATGAAAGAACATTTAATAGAAATATTATAATAGAAATAAGATGATGATGCACTTTAGATTTTAAAACCACATGTCAAATTTTAATCTTAAGAAATCAAGTCAAAATTAAAATAAAGAAAATACCCAATATGGAATTATAACAACAAAATTTAAATTTAGTTTTGAATTTTACTTAGAATTTTCTTTTCAATACTTTTATTATTATAAAATATACATAATCATGTGAAAGAACAAATGATGTATGAAACCATTATTTTTATAGACTCTAAAACTCATAAAAATGTGTTAAAAAAGACATTAGATAAACAAATGTTACTGTTCAACATGAAACTTTTACTTTGCCATCTTACCACCACTCACAATTTTTTTCATTTTACCAAATTATAACATAGAAGAACAACAACAAAAAAATAAACAAAAGAATCAATTTAATCAAATCATTGATTAGGTGATTAGATGATGGAATATAAACGTATAACACGTCACCTTATATAAATAAACAATGTCTGTTTTTATAAAAAATCAATCGTTATTCTGATTACCATCATCGACATCGATAGTGTTTCCTAAATCAAAGTTGAGTTCGGTTCAGAAACATAACAAACAACTGCGACATACGAATCAATCTCTTTTTTTTTTATTATCCATAGAGAAGACGAAAAAAAAAGGTACATTTCAACTTTATACATTTTCCATTTGAAACCAAATTTGAATTTGAATTTAAATTTAAATTTGAATTACGATATAACATAATACAGGTAATCATGCGTCACATTTTGTTGCGCTAATATTAGTTAGGCATTAAAGGTTTGAATACAATTTCTATCGTTTATAAATTAATCATTATGATACCAATGTAACACTGGTGATTATATTCTATACACAACAAAAATTCTTGTGAATAAATTAATGAATGAATATAACAAATATAAATTGATTATTACATAAGATGTATACAAACTTCTTATTTCTAAATTCACACTTGTCATTTTAATTATTTTATAAGTGAAGTACATTCTGTAAAGTCAAAAACTCTTCACCGATAAATTATATTTATTGCATAATCTCTTAACAAATAAATGCAAGAAGTATTGTTTAAGTTATCTGCAGAAATTATTTTACTTCTTTTAATCATCAGTGAAATGTACTCTCTCATCATTCTTAATCCTTTTTCTCCACTTCAACAATATTCACAATTAAAATAAAAGGAAAAATAAAACTTAAAAAAAAAACAGGAAGTTAAACAATAAGTTGAGTAATTCGTCTTATAACAGAATATCACATACAGGTTTATGTATGTCTTTCTATACTTTAATCTAACAAAAAGTTATGTAAAGGCTTTGTAGGTTATTACACGATAAAATATTAAGAGATAAGTTGATATATATTTTTTTATTTTTTTTATAGAAAATTTTCGTGTTAATACAATTTATTAGTTTACCACAAAATTGTTGAAGATAAGGACCCTTTTGTCTTTTGTTTTATATGTTGAAACAACTTGATCACGATATTTGAATATTAAAGAGACACACCCAGCATATGCACAATACTCTAATCTAATTATAACTTAAAAAAAAAGAAACAAATAAGAAATACCAGAAATTTTTAATATTTTTATTAAGAAAATTTCCATTAAAAAATAATTAAGTTTGTTCTTGAAATAATTCTAATGAAAATATAATTGATTTTCTTTGTTTAAAACTTATTTTGTATTTAATTGTTTTTTGCTAAAAAAAAATTGTAGACAAGCGCAGTGAATAAATTTTTGAGTGAAACAATATTGACAATAATTTTATTTTAATGACTCGGTGTAATCGATGCTTGTTGTGTGGCATTTTTTATAAAACACAATAATATCTTTTTTGTCTGAATTCTTAACAATTTCATTAAATTTTTATTAAATTTTAAATTAAAGTTCAAAGAAATTATTTATTTGTTGCTTATTTTTTTTTTTCATAAAATCAGTTAAAATAATGAAAAAATAAATATTTCCTGGTCTGTACTTATTAAATATTTATTATTCTTCTTTAAACAACAGAAGAAAGAAAATCAATAAATCCTTCGCTTGTTGAGACAAAAGAAAAAACAATATTTTATTTGTCATAATAGTCGAACCATTAGTTAGTTTCAATAGAAGAATAATATAGATTTTAATACAAATATTTTGTTGAATCAGTCAACTGAAGCAGAAAGTTAAAGTTTTACAATTTTCATCAGTAAGAGGGATGATTCTTGTTGGTCATATGTATTTATGTATTTGTTGATTATAAGAAAGGGTTGATACATTTAGCTTATGTTAAAAGGGTTTTGTTATTATAAAAGTATAAAATTGACTTTTATACTTTTTATATTATGACAGAGAAAATATTAATTGCTCTAAATTACGTACAAAAATAATTACGTATAATGTGTAATCCTATTTATTTCTAGATTCACACTAACGTGTTATTTACGTAAATATTTAATTTGCTATTTTTTAATGAATTCTATGAAAAACAGAATCATAAATGTAAAATAGTTTTTTTTTTAAAAATAAAGTAAAATCGAAAACTGACCAAAAGTAAAGAAATTTAATTTTCTATACAATTCTCAGAATTTAGTAAAAATAGAACAAACTTCCACCACATATTAACCCCACCGTACAAAAATGTTAAACGCAAACCAACAACAACAACAAGAAAACTGCGGAAAAAGTTTTTTTTTTATTTGTGTGCGATAAATATTTTATAAATGAGTAAATAAATTACATAATCCTATAAATAATAAAACAAAAGAATAAACTAAACTTTTCTATTGGCATTGTGAATGAAAATTTAATACTCAGTAAAAATACATTCGTGAAAATTAAAGTATTGTTGTGAATGAAGTTTTTATTCATACAGAAATATTGTAAACGATTTAGTTATTTCTCAACTAAAATAACAATTCAATGTATCCAGTGGGAATCAATTTTTCAAATTTTTTTTTTATCTAGCTAATAATTGAACTTAGGATTCTGCTGATTTCTAAAATAATATTTGTGTTCAGTTTTCTTTGAAACCAAAAAATCAATAAGCAGTCAAAATCCTATTAGATGGCCACTCCCTTAACATAGGATCAAATTTATCTTCTAAAATCCATTTTTCTATTTCTTATTCCCTCTTTTCCAATACATAAGATTGTTTGAAAATACAACTGTCATAGTAGAATGGTTTCAACTTTATTTACAAAATATAAATTTAATTTGAAAAATTTTGTTCATACAAGTTTTTTTCTTTCTTTCTTTCCTTCTTTCTTTCTAATTATAAAAAGTTTGTTTTTTTTTTACTTCATTAATTTTATGGTCGTTTTTATTTTCCCTGACATAAAGTCCAAAAATTATGGTTAATATTTTAGATTATGCATGAATGATAACAATATTTTAGATAGGTGGTTAGAGGTATGTTTAGATACTTTATTATACACGCAAAATTATTTTACTTTATTGCTTTATATTCTTTAACTTTTAAAAGGTGGCATTATGATTCTAACCTACCTGTGACAATAAATGTGACAAAAAGAGAAAGATAATAAAAAAGAAAGGGTTGAATTGAAATTTATTTAGAATTTTTATTTAAAAATCAACAAAAAGTTATGGAATGATATTTGAACTAACAATAATTTAACTTTATAATGAGTATTTTTGACCAAATAAAAATATAAATATTCAAATTTATAATAACTAATAACTCCTTGTAAATTGTCGGCTCCTTTTCACAAAATAAATTAATAAATTATCCCTTTTTGTAAATGGAAGTTTTATAATTATTTTATATTTTTTTTTTCTCTCTAACAATTTGAGACAAATTAAAATTTTTCTGCATGTTGATTATCTCACATGCATATGCTATAATTTTATGTCAACTCTTATGTAAGTGTTTTTCTTGACACTTGTAAAATGTTAAGTGGAAAATTAACAAAATTAAACAAAATTAATGTGTTTAAAATAAAAATGTTTAAGGTTGTTTGGTATGGAATAGAGAATGTTTATTGTATTTAAGGTAAGTAAAAAAATCACATAGCGTAACACAGTAGGTAAAATGTTTGTAGAAGTACCAGGGTTACATTGATCATGTCAAGACAACATTAACAAACTGCTTATGTAATAAAATAATAAAATATAGTAAAAAGTAGTACTTTACACTACATCATGCATTTTATATAAAGAAAATGAATGAACGAAAGAAGGACAAAAAAGAAAATATCATAAGAAGTCAACTTCATTATAATTAAGTTGCTTTTATTTTATGACTGATGAAAAAAGTTTTATATTTTTAAAAATAATAACTTTAATGGGTTAATGTGTTATAATTTAACTTTACGATGAAATGTATATAAAGAAAAATGTTATTCTTCTTCTTTTTTTTAAATGATTTATTTTTTATAATTTACTTAAGTACCTAAGGCACTCATAATTTATTTAATTTTATGTGGTCCAATTAAGAACAAAAAAAAAAACAATTCATTGCGACGAAAAATATTAAGTTAAAAATTTGTTGTCTTAAAGATCTGAAATTTTTAGGTAATTAATTAATTAAAATAAAAGTGTTCGTCACTTTAAAAGAGAATTAGAAGTAATCATTATTAAATATTTCCTTCACCAATTCAAACATCAGATGTTTTGATGCAAAATTCAAAAATAATTCCTGGAATAATATTAAATGCTAACAATTGTATAAAATCAACTGTAAAAGCTTTTTATGTCCAAAGAATGAAATTTTTGTATCATAAGTAAAATCAACAACAAGACAGTAAAAATTCAAGTCAGAATAAAATCTAGCACAAGTCCCTTGTGAGTTTGTGGTGGTTTTTACAAAAAAAAAACAAAAAAAAGAAAAGTTCCATTTTGTTTTTGTATTGTACCCACCAAATTTTCACAGCTTTAAAAGGTATTTAACAAGAAAGAAAAAGGTGATCCTGAGTTGTTGAGTGAACAAAATAAATGTTAAATATAACTGATTAATTTGTAAAACTGAAACAGAATGGTTTAAATATATTCTTGTCCTTATAGGGAAAGATAAAGAATTTAATAATAGAAAATTTTCTGAATGAATGAATAAATTTTACAGAAAAAATTTTAATAAAAATCTGTGACGATATTCAATTCATATAAGATTTACTTTAACTGAGATTCATTAAATAAAAATGTACCTCGTATATTCTACACGACTTTGTAACAATGACCATTCCCGCATTCAATATTTGTGTATATTTTTACCTTGCTTAAAGCACAAAATTAAAGAATTTCTGTTAAATTACATTAAAAAAAAATATTAAAGCTTTCCCATTATTCAGACAATATTTTTAGGTTAATCTTCAAACATTCAAATTCTTATAAAATGTGCATTCTTGCCCTGAAGGAAAAATCATCATACTTCAATATAGTTCTAATAATAAGAATGATATCATTCATATTTATATTTACCTAACCTAAATATTTCATACAAATTTATTTTATGTTAACATTTCATTTTTCTGTACGATCCGATTTCATTTTCAGTTTCCTTTTGTTTGCGGTTTGAATGGCAAAAAAAAAAAAAAAAAAAGAGAATAAGAGAGAAAAAAGAAGAATGGAAGAAGTTTAACCTACTTTAAAAATATTCCACAATTTTTATACATTTCAAAGATTTATCTTTTAGTTTATTTGTGTTGTCCACCATTTCATAAAAAAAAAAGTATCATTTTTTTTCGTTGCTAAATATAAAATAGAGATTCATCTGCAACTTTTTTTTTGTATACAGAAGACCATCCCCTATACACATACAAAAACATCCACATAAAATATCCACAATTTTTTCTGTTAAAATATAATGTCAGTTGAAAAGAGAGCATGAACAATGCGTGTTACAAAAGTTTTATCCTTGATCTTATCACACTGAAGACGAAGGAAAATATAAAAAAATAAAAATAGGACGCAGAAAATATTATCCATATTAGGATTTTGGAATAAAGCTTCTTTAATGTTTTGTTGTTATTTAGAGCCAATTTAATGATAGAAATATTTGGACATTGAAGATTTAATGAAATTTAAAGTTCAAGTAAAGCTCAACTTCTTCTACTTCCTCAATTTTTTGTTTGTTTGTATTAAAGTATACTTTGGCAAATCTGAACTTTGTTAAACTTAATTTGGAATTCCAACATATTGTATCAAATAAACTTTCAACAATAATTCAAGTGTATTCATAATAAGAAGACTTCAGTATATCAGTATAAGGTTAAAATTTATGCAAATCTGTATAGGCAATAAAAATTTAATTCATTTAAATTTTCAATTATCTTTTCAAATGTTATAAATAATTATTATGCTGTTTGTGACATTTCATTTAAGCAAAAATAAAATAAAATAAAGAAATAAAAAATAATAACAAAGAAAAAATGAAGAAAAATTGTTTAGTTTATTTTCTGTTGTTTTTTAATAAAAAAAAAAGTATATGATGTGTTTGTATCCTGCAAATGACAATTTTGTCGTCTAATACTTGAAACAGAATATCAAACATATATAAAATGACATATGTCACTTATAATCTATATAACTATAAGTGAATGATACTAAAAGATCTCATTTTGGCTTACTTACAAAATAAACTCCTTAATTATATACGTAGGACGATTGAAATAAGAGAAGAAAAAAAAGAGGAAGAAAATACAAAAAAAAAAACACACTTTTTTTTATCATTGATAAACCTAACCTAACTGTTTGAATTCAATGAACGCAGAATATGAACTAAAAGTTGAGCTATAATTTATACTTTGTTGAGAGAGTGAAAATGAAATCGACAACAAATAAGATATTTCTATATATTTTTTCTTTCGTCAGATAGTAGGGGAATTTATTAGTGCGCGAACGCAACAATTTTCTATGTTGGAGAATTTTATAAAAATTCTATATCGACTCATAACAACCAAAACCTCCCACCTTTTTCTCTTGTACGCGTAGGAGAAATATTTCTTTCTTTTCTTTTTTTATTTTTATTGCTGTGAGGGAAAAACAAATATTAGATTGTGGTATCATAATCATAAAAATAGAAATAAAACAGAATAAAAATTCCTAAAATTACCAATATAAAGACAAGGCAACGAAAAAATATTTGCATGAACAATTTTATTCATAGAAAACCAATGAAAATATTCCGTATGATCTTGAGTTAAATGAAATAAATGTAGGATGATTTATTGAGCAATTAATTTAATTAGTTAATTAAAATTATAAGAAAATATTGAATTTCAAAATAATTAACAAATTCATTGAAAGCTTTTTGTTTTTCAGCGAACAATTTAGAAGAAGATTTTATTTAAAATTTTTCATAAATTATTTATGCTTTAAAAACCACAAACATAATGGAAAATGACTGAACAATGTTAATGTGTTGTAAAACATTATGTAAAATAAAAACATCATGTTTTGCAGAACAAGAGTGTAGAACAAAAAAATAGCTATTCACTAAAACAAAAAACAAAAAAAAAAAGAGCAGACACACAAAATATTGGTAACAAGTGAAAACAAAAAGAAAAAAACAAACGTATAGAATCCAATACACATTTTTAATAAAAGCTAACGTTGATTTCAATATTTTTTTCTTGATTTTGCATATGTTAACTATTCCTAAAAAATACTGACCCATATTCTTTAGTTTCAACATACTACTAACAAGAAAAAAGCACCACCCTAAATACACCTCAACCCCTTTTCAAAAACATATAAGAAATATTATATGCTGAACATCTGGAACTGGATCTCTGTTTTATATAAATAAAGTATACGTATCTTGTTATGAGTGAACATAAATCAAATTCACAATTTTTTTTTTGGTTTTTCATCTTCTTATGTATAGTTTTTACGTTCAGTTGTAAATAAAAGAAAATTCTTACAATCCAAAAACAAAAAAAGTATTTTATTGAAACTAAATAAATATTTTTAAATGAAAATTTTTCTTTTTTTTTTGTAAAGACAAAAAAAAAAATTTAACCCGAATTGATTTGAATTCGGATGAACTGTTAACATCAAAGAATCGTAATTTGATGCTTCAAATTCAAATATTAAATTCCTCTAATCAAACTGTTTGTATTTATTTTCCACATCAACCAAGGTAATTTAACTAAGTGAAAGCAATTGAACACATTTGATTTAGGAAATTACGTGTTTTTATCACGTCGCCTTACAAAAAATTAATAGATTCAATGTTTAGATAATAAATGAAAATTTAAAACGATTTTCATTAGAGACGAAAACTTAGAAATAAATCAATGATTTCCTGGATAATTTCGTTAGTTTTAATAAAATTAAGCTGAAAATTCGTTGTAGATTGAAGCGTTAAACAAGAATTATTTCTACATTTTATAAAATCAAATTCTATAATTGAAGTCTGTAATTATTTAGACTTAAATGTAATGTAGAAGATAAAAAAAAATTCCACAACGAACTCCATTAAAAACTTTTTACCATAAAAAGACAATAAAAACCCCTTAAGTTCTTAGAAAATACTTAAAGAAAATTATATATGACAAATCAATATTAATTGTGTTATATGTATTTGTGTTATATGGGGAGAAATAAAGAAAATTACCCCGGAAATAACTTTTCGATTTCCTCTAAAAACAATAAATCCATAACAAATCTGTCAATATTCAGTAATAAATTATTGTTTCTGATGCTTTTATGATCAGATATATATATATTTCTATTTGTCTGAAACAATCTGAGAAAAGATTATGATATAAATCATGTCATGTGTGTATAAGGCGTTTCCGTTAAGCAAAAAAAAAAATATATATATATAAAAAAAAATTATATGTTACTAGAATGAATTTAAGAGAGCAATCGTCGTCAAAAGGCAACAAATCATTATAGATTTTTAGATTCTCCCAAAAAAAAAAAACAAAAATAATATAAAATAAAATTTAGATAAAGGCAAAGTTTTTAATCTTAAAATTGAACACGTTGAAATAATAAAAAAATTATTATTTTATTCCTATAAATTGTCTAAAAGGAAAATTCATTGAAATGCCTCTATTCAAATATTCTAATATTTTGTTATGAAATTATATATTTATCTTTCAAACTTTTATTTAAATTAAATGCATTTTCATATAAATTCAATGGATAGAAACTCTTTGTATATATAAGAAAGTTTTCCTATAGAATATTCGAATAATGGTCATTATCATTCTATAAGTTTTATGTAAATAGATATTTCATATTATTTCAATGTAAAGTAAAATAAGACAATGGTTTGATAAAGTTTTCTTTTTTCTCAGTTTGTGTCTAGTTTTTTTTTCTTCGTTTTATATTTCCGTTTTTTTCCCCCTCACTCATTTTTTTTTTCTTTTGATGAGAATGAGACAATCGTACAGTACTTGACGATAAAATATGTAAAAGAATATCAAGACAGTAAGTTGATGAAAACAAAGGAAAAAAAAATAGTATAATCTGAACAATTTTAAAGTGTTACAAATGTTTATAAAAGTGTTCACAAAGTGTCAGGTGAAATTGAAAGGAAAAATACAGATAATTGAACACTAAAACTATAATAAGCCAATTATAATTAATGCTTCTTTTTATAACGAACACTTTTATATTCCAATTGCAGAATATATTTTCAACAATTGTCTAGAATCAAAAGAAATGAGTTTTATCACGATGTGCAATGAAACTAATTTTGTTGAAAATTATTCTTCTTTATAAAATAAAGCTTCAATTCCATTTCGTATAACATTTATACGTTTTATAGGAAAAATTTGTAAAGAAAATAATTTTTACAAAGAAACGAGTACTCAATCGAAATCGACTACGATTGGGGAATATTATTATATTATTATTTTGTTGTTGAAGTTCATGTAAAAAAAAAACAAGAAACCAAGAATATTTCGGCACGCACAACGTAAAGATAATAAGTTTATTATACGTGACATAATCTGTTCGTCGTTTCGGTTACAAGATGTTATTCTAGGATGCTTAGTTTTTTTTTTCTTCAAAGGAAATCAGATTACATATTGGGTATAGATTATATATTTGAATGACGGCTTTTCTTTTCGAAACTTATAAATATTTCATTGATTTCATTTATACAGAATTAATTCTTGTTTCTCAAATGAAACATTCGATCGATATTCCTTCACCCTTATCATACTTAGAATATTTTACATATAGTAGGCTTAGTAATAGTTTCGGTAAACACGGATATTAAAACTATGATAATAAGGAAATAGATAAAATGTTAAAATATAGATTGGTATTTAACTTCGTTACCGGATGGAAATCCGAAACTTTTTCTATTTTTTTTGTGAATAATAAAACTGTACACTTCACTTAACAATTTCAATTTTCAATTAACAATCATCAAATGTTTTAATATAAATAATGTTACCATGGTAATGTATCAACAATTTTACAAACTTATAGACAACTTTAGTTTTAATGAGAATGAATTAATATAAAATCCTTTAAAATTTTCTTATATTCAAATGAGTTTACAAAATGGATTAGGATTTTCCATCATTCATTATACATTGAAAATAAATGATTGAGAGAAACTAATATTATCGTCAAGAATTGTGGTTATAAATGGCCAACAAAACTTAAAACTTTTTAGAAATCATCAAACAACATAATTTTGTATCCTTTATAGATTTTATATCTCTGTATGTATAATATCTTACATACTTTTGTACGACCGGACATGATAATATCCGTTTAATACGGATTCTATACAATAAACCCACATAAATCTAACCACAGAAAAATTTTGTGGGATTGGCAAAACGCCCAAAAACTAGACAAGAGTATAAATAATATATAGTAGAAGAAAACTTTATTCAATCACCGTACCAACCAGTGTTGAAAGTCAAAATTTGTAACATCAAAGGAACAGAAAGAAAGAAACAAAAAAAATGTCTTTGGGACAAAATTTTATTTAAATTTAATCATCCATTTCTTGGTTTAAATTTTCACCTCAAATTTTGTGAAAATTTTCATGAATAATACCCAAAAATTTATAACAGAAAACTTTATACTTTTGGTAAAACTTTCTATCTATAGAAATATTTTTTTTTTTCCTTTTTTTTTTCTAAAATAGCATATTTTAAGTGTTTGTTTTCTTATAAATTTCTTTATTCCTTTACTCCTTTATTCCTACCTAAAATATTATGAATAATTTATATATTCATTTGACCATTCATATTTTGATCTTTCAACACGAATATATTTACTGATAAAGGTCAAAAAATAGATTTAAATTTTTAATTATAATCAAATTAAAATTCTCTTTAATTTCACTGAAATTAACATAATGAAAAAAAAAATGTTCAGATTTCAAAGATTTTTTAATGACGTTTAAATCAAAATTTAAGTTTTATGTGTATTTTTTTTTTAATAGTTTCTTATAAGAATAAAAAACAACGTTCAAGTATTACTAGAATTAAATTATGACTATGAAATTATAAAAGAACAAAATACTTAAAATGAAATGAACAATTTAAAGTGTTAAAATGCAGTAAAAAAGAAACGAAAGAAAAAGAAGAAGAAGAAGAAGAAAAATTACTATAAAAAGTAAATGAGGCAAGTTGGATGAAGAAAAAAAAATGTATATTTGCATACCTAAAGAAAGTTCACGTTATTTCTTTCATTTTCACTAAAAATTAGAAAATGTTAAGAAAGGAGAAGAAAGAAAAAATCGTTTTATTAAATGGGTGATGGGATGAGTGGGGGAGCGGAAGTAAAGAGAAAAAAAAAATTAAGAAAAGAAAAAAAAGTTAAATAATGATGGTTCGTCAAAATTACCTTTTATTAACTTTTAAAATTAATTTAATTTATGAGAAAAGTTGATGAACAAAAGGTAAATTTTCTTCATGGTTTATTTTCATTTCCATTTTTAATTATTTTTTGTATTAAAATGTTAATCGTTTCAATTAATTAATTGAAATAATAATTTAACTTAAATTGTTCATCATATAGTTTTATTATTATTAATAAGATTAACCTTATTCTCTCGTTGTTTAACCATCATCTTTATTATTAAATTGCATCTTATAAATTCTTTCTAACGTTATAGAAATTCATTTCTAAAATATTCTAACACTTTATATAAAATGTACTTTCCTACAGTTTTACATAATATTATTGACGTGTTACGTTGAATTACATAAGAATAGTGCCAGAAGCAGACAACAAAAATTAATTAGTGCAGAAGAAGCTTTACCATCAGTATTTTCAGTATGGACAGAATGCAAAAAAAAAACTAGGATACAACTTTAAGAAATTATATTGAATAAAATTGCAAAGAGCTTATGTTTTTGAAGACATACAAATTGATATTCAACTTATTCAGTAAAGAAAATATTTTAACTTTGATGTTTGCTACAAAGTTATTGAATGAGAAAAAAAACAAACATGGATACTAATTATGAGATTTAAACGCAAATTTAATCCTTAACAAAATTCACTTGCAAGAGTTAATATTTTTTCTGTTGTGTCTTTATATTAAATGATTTCAAAGCTTTGGTAATTAATTACATACATGGATAATGCACATTTCATTATTCAATTTACAAACATCTTAAGAAATTTTGTATTAAAAGCTTATGTAAAACATATAAGTGATGAAACTATTCTATAAGGTAGGTTGCTTTATATAATTCCTTTACCTATTCTTCTTCTTTTTCTTCTTCTTTTTCTTTTTACTAAAAATTGATTAGAAGACTAAAGGGTACATTGATTTCATAACACAGATGCCAAAATTATAATAACAAAACAAAATACGGTCGATTCAAGAAAATTGAAAAACAATCTTTAGAAACAACAACATTTTTGTTTTCCATTTTGCCTTTAACAAAAACAGAAAAGAAAATTCAGTGAGAAAATTCAATGTTGTTGAATTTTCTTCTCTTTTCTTAAAATTCAATTTCCTTTTTCGTTTTTCGGCTTTTCTTTTCTTTTTCCATTCTTTCTTCTTTCTATTCTTTTTTTTTTTGTTCAAGCATGAGTTGGTTTTTTTTTTCATGTGACGCCTCAATGATTGTTGCGGACACAACACTAAAGTCGGATAAGTATCCATTGATTTATATATTATGCTTTTAGCTTTTGAGACACAACCCTTTTTTTTTTCTTTTCTTTTCTTTCCTTATTCTTCTTCTTCTTCCTTTTTTTCCTCATCAAATTCGCTGACGGCGAAAAAAAAAAAAGAAGAAAGAATTGAATTAATTTGTAAACTTTTCATTAATCATCCGGTGATGCCAAAAAGAAAAATTTTTTCACAATTTTTATTATTTTTCATTATTAAAAATATTGTAAAGGAAATTTTATGCTGAACTTTTTTTCTCCTTTATAAATACAAATTTAATTTAATCAAATCACTTTAAAAATATTGAGAAAAAAAAAAGTTATTCTTATCCGTTGAAAATATATTCATGAATGTATATTATTTTATCAGTAGTGGAAAATTTAATTAATAATTGAACTTGTGTTTTGTACCAAGTAAACTATAAAATGTGTTTATTAAATTAAAATTATATACAATTGTATATTTCACTTGTCAACATTACTGTATCTACATTCTGATAAATTATCGTATTTTATGTACCAATATTTGTGTTTCTATTAACATTTTGTTGTTACATTGGGATACAGAAGAATACAATCTAACATTATAATAATAACTAACACCAAATCACACAAGTTACATAATATTAAAGATTATATTGAATTAACTGCAATATGTAAAATGTAAATTGGAACTTTTGAAATTTCGTTACATTTAACTTCTACCATTTTAATATTTTATATTTATCATTTGTGATGACATTTTAGGATTTTCTTTAATATAAAATTATTTACATTCACTAGAAATATTATATGTCAGTTAAGAAATTAAGATTTATTATATGAGTGCATAAGTACATTTTATACATTATAATTTTATTATTTTCATTCATTCAATGACTGACTTTAAAATAAAATTTGAGTTGCAAAAAGAAAAAAAAAAGCGTATTATTTATGATAAGGAATTATAGTTAATTGAATTAAAATAAACTGACAGCTAAATAAATTATATACGCACAAGGATAAAAAAAATGAATTTTGTTTAAGAAACCATTTCAATCTTAAAATGTAAATCAAATGAAAAAAAGAAAAAGAAAAAGTTTATATTAAGCCAAACGAAAAAAGAAGAAGAAAGCTTTCGTAGATTTTTTTTCTTTTTTCAAATTTTATAGTGTAAACGACCGTGAAATCCACAATAAGACTTTCTTTATTATGAAATTGTTTTTATTTTTTTAAAGACTTTTATTTATTTATTTTTTCTTTTGTTTTGCTTTGTAAATTTAACCAAAAAAAAAAAAAGAAAAAAGTACAAAACACATTATGCAAATTAGTTGTGAAATTCACATAATAATTATTTTGAATATTTCCAAACAAAAACAAAAAAAAATTTGGAAGAGATTTTCAAAGTTTTTCTCTCGCTTTTTGTTTTAAAATATTTATTTTATAACATTGTAATAATCTTCAAAAAGCTGAAAATGGAGAGATCAAATTAATCACTTTTAGTTATTTTATTAAATCTTAAAACCTCTTAATCCTTGAACTCTGATAAAGCACAATTCTTAATCTTACACCAAATAACTTAATCGATAAATAATAATATTATTAGAAAAGGATACAGCAAACAGTGGCTGAATTCAATTTACTTTAAACAAAAGATTTTTTATCAAAAATTTTTAAATGAATTCATTTAACGTAAATAAATTATTAACCGAATTTAGCATAATTGGAATTATTAAATTGTTGGCGCCTCCACTTTAATGGAAACTTCAAAATCTGATTCACTGTTTCAGAATAAAAAATATTGTTTGATGGCTTTATCAACTTTCATAATTAGTCAAAGTGATAGTAAATCTTCTTACAATCTTCTTACTACAAGATTACATAAGGACGACAGCAACCATTTAGTACTTTCACGAAAATTCTTAATGCACATATTCCTCTGGGAACTGAAATTTTTAACCAGAAAAAAAGATTTAAAAACTACAAAATTTTTAAGTAAAAATCAAGCAAATAACAGAAACAAACAAGGAAATCCTTTTTCTTTTATTTACCATGAAGATATCAATTCGTATGTTATTAATAAATCTTATCCTTAACCCATCTTATGTTTATATTTGTAAACAAAAAAAAACAGAAAAATATTACGTTGTTTTTATTTATTTTTCATATGCGAGTTCCGCTTCCGTTTGATTTAAAGAACGAAAATATATAATTCGTTTGTTCATGCAAAGTAGGGAAATTTACATTTCTTTGTTTTTTACTCTACAATTTTCATTAAGAAAACAATTTTTATTTGATTTTAATCTCGTTTTTCCATTTCGCTAATTTAATTCCAATTTTTTCTTAGCTTGATGTTTCTGCTTTATGCAGTGTTTTAAGACTCGTGAAAAGTCTAAGAATTTAGTAACGAACTAATAACATTTCTCAACAAAAAATACTGAAAGCCATTAAAAATTGACGCACAGATGAAATTTTCAATCGCTACGATATGGATGAATAAGTTCATATTTTTCAAATTGAATAATCGCAGACATATCAAATTTATACTCTCTGTAAGTTTGGTATTTTAAAGGTTTATATTATTCGCCCTTTCAGTGTCAAGTAGTATTAAATATAAATAGAATTTTTATTAGATTTCATCAGGATCAACATAAATTTATAAAAAAAAAAATTGGGAAACTCGTCAATGGCAACCACTTTTTATTATTAGCTCAAGGACATTATTATGCATGCACGGGAAAATATTTATTAGAAAATTGCCTTGTTAAATTTTGTTATTTTATTTTCGAATTGAATATGTTTGGTGGATTTTATAAAGTCATCAAATTTATCATTTATCTGATTTAAGATTAAAATTTTTATAATTGAAAACATAAAATTCGATTTTAATTTAGAAAAGTTTCTTAGAATTTTAACGAGCGATTATTAATTTTCTGATTTCTAAAGAGATGATTATAGAATTTAAAGACAAGTTAAAACTATTAAGTGTTTGTCCAGTTTGTACTTGCATTTAGAAGGGCAGCATTAAAATAGTAAAAAGAAAGTTGCACAAAGTTTACCCTTCTATATAAGTTCCACGGACATCAACTAATTTCTAAAAAAAAAAGTTTCATTGGAGGGATCGTGCGACAAACTTATGTAATTTTCTTAAAGTTTGCAGACCATGAAAAACAAGATTTTTTCATTAATTAAAGCCCATTGACAGTAATTCGTTAAACCAATTAATTTAAGGATAAGTTCTCTATTAAGTTGAGTGTGAAAAATTTCCATCCAGTAATTAAATGTGTATGAAAAATGAATCACATTAAAAGCAATCTCCAGATTCTGTTTTCTTTCAATATTTTTAAATCAACTCAAATAAAAGCTTTATTGAGTACAATTCTTTTGTTTTAGTCAATTTGTAAGATTTTGTTTAATAATTTCTAATCAATTTCTTGTCGCCTCTCAGCTCATCCCAGCTTTACCAACAACACATGCCTTTAGATTTCTTATTATTAAATCGCTTCGAATCAAATAATAAATAATCTAATTTGTTCTTGTTTTATGCTTTGAATATAAATAAACAAAGAAACAGAATGTATGGTCTTCTATTAGACTCTCTTTTGTTTTTGTGTCTCTAATTTTATTTACTGGTTGCAAACAGGAAAATCAATAAAGAAATATTTTTCATGTTTCGTTACATAAATTTCTCTACTGTGCTTTTAAGCTTTCAAAGTAAAATGTTGACAGTCAATTCGTTTCTGTTTTAGGAATAAATAAATGCAATAACAGAATTATGAAGAAACTTATTAATGCATCATTTAATAACAATTTTATTGAAATAATGTCTAACGCTGTTGCATTGAAGTTGTTGTGCAACATAAATAAATTGTGCAATTATTTCAATTTAACACAATATTTAGTACAATATTTTGAACAGAATTTTATAAAGCTGCTCAGCTGTTCATTAATATAATTGAATAAATTATTGAAATTCGTCTGATGGTTTTGGAAAAAATATTGATATCCATCGAAAGCAAAACAGAATAAATTCGTCATATTGTCTAGAAACTTGAGACTAAAGACAAACAAAAGCTTTTAAATTTCATGCTTCAAAGGTGAATGACATTTTTCTTTTGAGTTACAAATAAGTTTATTGAATTTTGATTTTTTTCATTATTGGTGTTGCTATTTCTGTGCCTTTCTGTATTTGCATAATTTAAGTATTTTTACAAATCGAATCCAACTTACAGATAAAGGAGAAGAGGGTGTTTATTAAATGTTCAATTGTTGAATATTCTGACATAAATTCTTTCATAATTAGAATATATGAGTTTCACAAGTTATATTTGTGTAAAGTTTAAAAAAGCTTAAAGATTTCCACTACGTTGTAGTATCTCATTTAATTATGTTGATGTGTTAATAAAATTATATTACATAATACAAGTTCAATGAGATTTCAGTTAATTATTTATGTACAATTGATATGCATATGTGAAACATGTATTAAAATATTTGCGTGAGTTGAAAGTAAAATATTCAAACGCCTTCGGAATTTGCATAACTTTTGAAACAATTAAATTAAAGTTCATCCTTTTCACATTGAAAAGGAATTTCTTCTTTTTCTGTTTTATTTTGCAGAGATTTTAATTTTCTGTTTGACATTATTTAGAGAAAACAGTTTTGTAAAAAGTTGTTATATTAATGTATTCCCCATAGTGCTTACAATCCACTTTAAAAAATTTGCATATCCGATTTATAAAAAGATACCATCTGTTCATGGCATAACTTCTTTTTTTTTCCTTTCCTACGTGAATGCATTTTTAAGCCCGCATTCTCTTTGTGTAATGTGTTACTGCCATTTTTATTTGTTATTCAAGAATAATGCATTTGTCTAATATTTCATATTCACAGTTACATGATTTGGTTAAAAATTCAACTTTCCTTTAAACAAAACTAAGAAAATTAAACAATAGAAAAAGTAAATAATTCAATGTCATATAGATTCCAATTTCACTCTCAAGAGGATAAATCTAACATTTTTTCTTTGGCAAAAAAAAAACAACAACAACAACAAAAAACTCCTTTTACAATTAATTGAAAATAAAGATAAATGGATCCAATCTTTTCTACTTTTTTTCTGTTTTTTTTTTTTTTTTTGAACAGAGATGGGAGTGGTAGTTGTCAATGTTTATTTTATGTTTTTAAGAAAAAAAGATCTATAGGTAATCGAAATAACAAAAAAAAAAAGAAAAGTTTTACGTTGTAATAAATTTAAAAACAAAATCTTTTTAAAGTTGTTTCCGATAAAAACCAATTAGTAATGATTAAGTTACTCAAGTAAAAGCTACTTGAAAATGTAAAATAAAGAGATTTTCTTCTTATTCTCTTTTGGTTCTTTTTCTTCTTCTTATTTTTGTATTTGTTTAGACATTTACCTACTGTGTTAAATTTTCTTTAGTAAATAATGTTAACTCTATAGATGACTCATTAAGATGCTTAAATTAAATCTATCGAAATACTTAAAATTGTATATTATTAATGAATAAGAAGAGGATACTTGGAAAAACCCAAATGATTAGTTTAACTTAAAGGTAAACCAAATGGGGGTAAACATTAAATTTAAATGACTGCTGGTATATTTTCATAACACTTACATTTACAGTTACATTTGAAAAGAATTTTATTTGGAATGGAGAGAAAATGTGTATACCTTACCACAATCAATCAATACTAAATTCATTTCAATATCATAAAGTTAATTCTCCATGAATAGTTGATACACGTTAATCAGTACAAATTATTTGTCTCTCTCTCTCTCTCTCTCTCTCTGAATATAATTTTTTTTTTAATTTATTTTGATTGTACTTTTCTTAAATATTGTCACACAGAGAAAAAAGTTCAACTATATAAAATATATAAAATTAACATCAATCATATTTATAATGAATATAAACAAAAATATTCTGTAAAAAATTTATATAAACTAATAATATTGTAAAAGGATGTACAAAATAAAAACTTTTTATTTTTCTCTACTCATAAATCACATGACTACACACACATATGTCGTAAACAACACTTCCTTTTCCTTTAACCATAAAATTTTTTATTATAATTTACATTTTCCATTTTTTTTTTTTTATTTATTCAATTATTATATTGTCAACAACAACAACAACAACAACAAAATATTCAAAAGTTTTCTTCTTCATTCCCATAATATAAAATATTTTTCTATTATTTGTTATGAAAAAAAAAAAGAAATTTGTTATAATGTTACTTTTATGTTGTATAAAATAATTACACAACAAAAAGTTATAAAATTATCAAAAGGAAATAAACAAATAAAATGAAAAACGAAAAAAAAAAAAGGAATTGCAACAACAGCACACACACACAATATGTAAACTCAATTAGATATTTTAATTTACTTTAATGACTAATAAAAGTTTTGTTGATTTTACAAAAAAAAAAAAAAAAACAAAATCAAAAACAAAAACACAACAAAAACAAAGTTGATTTTATTAAAAATTAAATATTCGTCTAACAGAGAGATAAAATAAAAAATATGTAAATATTTGTTGAAAAGAAAAACAGTCGACTCATGATACCCACAAAATTTATATATATAAAAAAAAAACTCAATTTATTTGTACAAATCAACGAATATATTTATCCATCCACAGTCTACAGTCTACAGTGGATTCCCAAAAAAAAAAAAAAGAAAAAAAAACATAAACAAAAAAGCTTTAATAAAAGCAATCACTCATTATGAACATTATGAACTTTACATTATTTTTTTTCTATGAAATTTTTGAAAGAAAAACACGTGTCAAGTGGTTAATAGTCTACAATAGAGAATTTTCTCTGTTTTTTTTTAACTTTATCAGCATATAAAATAACCCCAAATAATGTATGAATATACATAAGATGAATATGATGAACATTTTAAATTTATCTTTTCCAAATGATAATATCATAAATCACTTCCTTCATTCGACCTTTCTAACTTTTCAAAAGTATGTGTATGAGTGTTTAATGTAAATTTTTAAAAAAAAGTTAAATCTTTTCTGTATTATCGTCAGAAACTAAATAAATATTGTACGAAAGCTTTAAAATTCTCAACATTATTTTAGTACATCGTACAGTTTTTATGTCCCCTTATTTTTTTTTTTTTCTCAAAAACGTTTTTTCTTTAAGAGATGAAAAAGATTTATAATAGAATTTACAAGAAACTTTTACTTGAAGATAAATTATCATTGCATTCTTTTACTTTAAATTTACATTTCATATTTAAAATAGTTTCATATTTAATCATTGGCTGAATAAAAAATGAGAGAAAATCAAAAGATAATAATTGAAATTTTTTATGTATCAAATTTATGTTTATTAATGTTCAAATTTTTATTGAAAGCTTTAATTTGTATAATAAAATAAAACCAATTGATAACACTTTTAGTTTCAACGGAATTCTTTTTAGTTCAATAGTTTGTTGTTGTTGTTTTTTGTTCGATACAAGTTAAAATTATTTTAATTACTTTCTTTAAAAATTATCTACGTTTAACTGTTGAATTGTTGCGTAATCTGATTTTAATTAACATTTTTGTCTTTATGGTTTCATAAAATTCAACCCACCAAAATAATTAACGAAATTTTACATTAAAACAATCCATTCAAATTATTATTCAATTCTTGTCACAATAATCCTTAATCTTATAGAAAATACTCAGACTATCCATTCTCTATACATTTGAATTGTTTTTAAAATATAATTATATTTTATTGTAAATTCTCATCTTGAATAATAAAGACATTAATCGAGATAATTTATACAATCGAAATGAAGTAATTATGATAATTAGAATATAGAATATCCTATTGTGTCCTAATAATATGATAATTTTATGATCAGAATATAAGAGACTCGGACAAGCCATAAATTATGACTCATCGCAACACTTTATTATTGTTGTTTATTTATTAAGTTTTGCAAAAGAAGTAATGCAATGCAACAAATTCAAATTTCTGATTTAATTTAGTTTATTTGGTTAGCTGGTATGGAAATACCTACTTTAAATATTTACGAAGGATTTTATAATAATTTTAAGTGACAATTATCGGCATAATCTCTTAGCCTACATTTCCTGTGAGTTTCTTTAACAGTCTGTATGAATTCTAAACATCATTTTAACAACCGAAAAAAAGAAAATAAAAATACTGGAATACAAGTAACTTTTACGCACACAATGACAATACATCTTCAAAACGTACAAAAATTCAAGAATAAATTTCCATTTTATTATTAAATTTTTGGTCAAATATAAAAACGAAATAAAAATTTTAATTTTAAAAATGAACAATTTTTAATAATTTTTCTTCTTTCCTTTTTTTTCGGTTTGGTTTGGTTTGGTTTGGCAAGAAGCCTAAATCTTTTTTTTGAATTCAATTTAAATAAATATTATAAATTTTTTCTTTTTGGTTGACAAAAAAAAATAAAATTGAATAAATTGAATTAAGGTGAATTATTTAAGTATTTTACTCAGAGAATTAATTAAAGGGGAGTAAGAGGAGAAACAGAAAATATGAGAGAGAGAACAGAATTGGATTATAATATTTTAAGTATTAAAAAAAGGAATTTAATAACTTTTAAAAGGTTTCTTTATTTAGGAATTTTCTAAAAAAAAAATATTCAAAACCGTTAAAGTGGAGACGCCAAATATTAAAATTATTTTTTCAAATTATTCCATAAATTGTTGATCCGTGAAAACATTTATTTTCATCTGTGAAAACATTTATTTGTATACATTTTCTAAATCCTTCAATTTTATTTCAACACAAAGAACTTCGCACACAAAATTTATTAGAATAATTCTGAAATTATTTCTAAACTTAACGTTTGTCAATTTTTGATTCTTGATTCGTGATTCGTGATTCTTGTTGATGTGCGATTATGAATTATGAAAATCTATAAATTCAATTTTAGAAAGTCCTTTTTTTCTCTTTAATTTCTCACAAGTCCCATTTTATATGTTTCATTGTTTTTTAATAAAACATATTTTCAGAAAGTCTACGAATTTAAAAAAAAAAATATAAAATCAAAAATGATTAACGAAAATTGAAAATTCGTATTCATTATTTTGAGCATGGCCCTTTTTTCGTTGTTATTTTTTTTCATTTCTTTTCTTGTTTGTGGAATAAATTACATTTGAATAGAGAATTTCTGGAAAACAAAAAAAAACACGCTATTACGCTTTAAGAAATAATTGATTCAAATTTATTCTCTTATTGATGGAAACCTACATCGTATTTTTCGTTAAGTAGATTTTTTTTTCATCCCTTACTCATCTGCACCAACCAAAAACAATACTTTGAAAGTCGTTGAACGTACATAAATTACAAAAGAATTGATTGAATTCGACAGAATATTAGGCAAGTTTTTTTTTTTGTTTTTGTTTCTGGATCAAGAGGGTGTTTTTTTATAAATTTAAATTGATACTTTTGCATATTATTTGATTATTGAAATTCAAGAAATAAAATTAATCACATTTAACCTGTATGAAGGAGACAGTTGGCAATTTTCTAGAAATATAATTAAACTTCTAATCTAATCAATTAACAACAACAAATATTAATGAAAAACAAACAGATTCAAATTCACAAAAAAAAAATATAAACTAAAAATATTTGAATTTATTTTTGTCGTTTGAGTTATAAAAAGCCGATTGATCAATTAAGTACACACTAATAAACTTAAGTCTTAACGTTTTACTACAATATTTTATTCAACATAATCCTATAAAATGTATAGATCGTATTTTAAGGCATTATATTATTTACACGTTCCAATTTAATCACTGTGATTAAATTAAACAATGTAAAGACTAAATAACAAAAATATAATTAATTAATTAATATGATTATTTTCGTTCAATGTTCACGTGTGATGAGAAAATAAAGAAGAATATTAATTAAACTTTTGGTTTTTGTGGAGAGTACAGACATAGATAAATGAGAAGAATTTGGCGGAAGAAAAAATGTCAAAAATCTTAAATAAATTGCAAAATGAAAATAGAAAAAAAAATTCCATTTTGGATTTTGGGGAAAACAAAAAAAAAATGGAAATCGAAGAATGAATGAATAAAAGTTAATCTAAATTTTATTCTGATGCATTTTAATCATTTTTTACTTTGCCATCAATAAAACAAAATGAATCAAATCGAATAAAGTTTTTGGTTATGGCCAGAATCCATAAACAAAAAAAAAATGGACCAATGCGACTGTTCAGTCTTTGCCGTGCTTTGTATTTATTTATTTTTTTGAGCTGGATTGATTTATTATAAAATATTTATCGTGATTTGGTGATTTTCTGTTTTTGGTATTTTTTTTTTTTTTAAATTTTACAAAAAAAAAATAGATCATTTTTTTGACCTCCAACGGCTGAGTTCATTTATAAATTATTTATTGAATAATATTGTAAAAGCTTTATGTGTAACAAAAGCACAATGGGATATCTAAATTTTAAGTCCATAATAGAAAACAATGAATGATTTTATTTTATTTCATTTCATTTTTTGTGTTTTTGCTTTAACCATGAAACATTAAAATGAATTATTTGTGAATTGTTTAAAATATGAAACAAGTTCATGACTTTATTGGAAAACTTGAAACAACATAAATAATTCATTTTATTTAATGACAACAAATTTATTTATCTATTCAACTTTAACGTAACACAATTATTTGTAAGTTTTAAGTTTTTCAACGAAACTCACTGACTGAACATGAATAATTAAATAAATTAATGAAAAAATTGTTCAAATATTTTTGCAATAAAATTTTAAGCGAAAATTTTATAAATTTCATTGATGTTGTAATTGTTGTTGTTTTTTTTTGGTTTTGAATTTTAAATGAATTTTAATTACAGAGAAATTCATCCCAAAATAAAAAGCCATCTCTTCAAATTAAGTTTAGTGGCGACTCTTTTTTTTTTTCATTATTTTCTTTTGTAATTTAATTTATAAAGCGACATTGGAACATTATAAACTGAACAAATAAATGGTGTAGAAAATTGCTTTTTAGTTCTGTTCACAAAACTTTTCAAGAATTGTAAAGAGGAAAAAAAAAACGAAAAAGAAAAAAAAAAATAGAAACTCAAGAAGAAAACGTTGTGACAGAACTGGATTTAGGATGTCTGTCTGTACATAAATCTCGTATTTTAGTCAAGCACCAGCACTGATTCCATTAAAGACGAAAAAACTATAAAATTAACTGCATTTGATTATAAATTAGATTAAGTTTTTCAAAAGATCCGAGGGAGTCATTTAGTTAATTTTTATTTTCATGGCGAACGAACTTGTATTAAATGAACTTAAATATACACATAAGAAACCGGGCGTCTCCACCTAATCTAAATGGACACTTAAACTGAAGATTTCGTCAATGTTCAGGTTATTCACATTCTGTGAATTCTATAGACTTTGTTATTTTATTCAAACAGACACAACGATCATCAAGAGAAATGTTATAAGGAAATCAGTAATATAAATCGAGACAATTCTTGTTTTTTCTCAGTCAAGAAAACTGTAATAAAATGTTATAGACAGATTTTTCAGAATATCCACTAACAAAAACGAAAATAGAACAAAAAAACTTTCACATCAGATCTTCTACAACAAAAATTATTAAAATAGTTAGCGTAATAAAATCCAAAATGTTTATCTGTCAAAGTAATAAAATATAAGAAAAAAAATGATGAAGAAAAATATAATAATTTCGATTGTTCATCCTGATCAAAAGAAGAAAAAAAAAAGTAAAATAAATAAATTCAAATTTGTTCTCATTCCTCATATTTTCGATGTCAAACAATATTTTTGATTATTTCTTCGAACTTCCTTCATCTCTTCACTCCCATTCACTTTCCTATAAAATATTCTTTTGGAATGAAATGGTTTTTTTTTTTAGTATCTTGTACAGATTTGAATATGTTTTATAAAGCTTCAACTTCTTTTTCAGCTTTTTTTTTATTATTCTTATTGCCATTCATTCAAGAGGATAATGTTATTGAAGTTTATCCCTTCCTTATATAGTTGAGTTAGAGATGAGTTTGTGTGACCTCCTTTGAGTGTTGGTATTCAATTCTTGGTGAGATATTTATTTCGATTTTTTTACATATCCTAAGACAATTTTTAAGAAGTTTTTTAGTTTTTTTTTCTTTGTTGATGCTGATACAGAATTTGATTATTTTTGTAACGAAAAAAGTTTATCAAAATAAAATGAAACGGACAATATTTTTATTATTGTACCATTTTAGGTGTTAGATTGCTATGGGATTAATGTACGTTTATGACAGATTGTACAGCATGTTTTGTGTTATTATTCTGACAACTTCCATTATCACGGTTTGTGATTTTCTTTTTACATATTTTTTAATCTTTCATTTTTATTCTATTCGGATAATATGGGAATGATTGATGAATCTTAAATAAATAATTTCACTTGTTTTTACTTCAAGTGTGTTGAATGCAATTTTCACAAAAGTCACAATGAACAAGGATCCTTTATATCCCGATGGAACTGTGCCACATTCCTTTGTTTTCTAGTTTCTTTCCTTAAAGTCAGAATATATGTTTGTTGTTATTTTCTATCCGTTTTATTTTCTTTCAAAGGAAAAACAAAACCTTTATTAATTTCATTATATTTCCTAGGAAATCAAAGAAAATTGTGTCACTGCTTGATCAAACAAAAGTGTCATTAAAGAAATGGAGGAGGAAAAACGTTGAAAATTTTGTAATTATAAACGCATTAAAATTCATTTCACATTTATATGATGAGTCCTATGATGAAAATAATGTATATTATTAGTCTGGATAATCCTTTTGATAACATTTTCAGCTGACAGGATGAGCTCCATTGATATATTTCACACGTCAATTTGTTCACGTTCGTATTTGTTCATGCATTAATAATCGTTTGTATGCAAATTTAAATTGGGAACATATTCGAGTTATTGTCTATAAATTGATGGCATTAAAGGTCCAATTGTGTTACCTAATCAAATGTTCAAATGTGGATTTGTATCAACTTCGTTAAAACAGTTTTATCCGATTTAAAGAAATTCCTAGAAAAATCTGTAGATGTTTATTTGTTTAATTTTATTAATAGAAATATCTCCTATGAGTTGACACAACTCGTGTTGGACTCTACATTAAACAATGGATATAATGACTGTTACTCTTACCACTCACTGGCATATATCCTGTACATTATCCATTTACAATTGATTTTATTTCTCAATAACTAAAATTAAATTTGAAAATTTATTTAGCCAATGAAAATATTTGAAACAATTGTTTGAAATAAATTTAAATAAAAATTCAATCAATTGAATATTTAAATATTATAAAACTAAAACCCTTGTGATTGTCAAACATCCACGCAGCATTAATGTTTTTGTTAAAAAATCTGTTTGTGGTTTTTAATCCATTATTGTTTATTTGCTAAAATAAATATACAAATGTGTAAAGCTAATGCAGTAGTTATTGGATTTTATTCAATTGAATTTTATCAGAATTTAGGCACAGAATATTTTTCACAATATTTTCCACCATATAAAATTTTGATTCAAAAGCCCCAGAGCTTAAATATAATTAGAATGTACTCTCAGTTTTATCAAAAATTTTGTTTGCTGAATAAATATATTAGAAATATTGTATTAATTAATTTAGGAAAAATTAATTGACTGAAAAACTTTGTATGCCACAACCAAGACCCGAACTCGGGACCTCCTCAGGTGACTGCTCTGCCTCTGTGCTACCATCCCAGTTGAAAGTTATCATTTTTTCATTCAAATAGAAATATGATTTTTGACGCCACTGATATTCCTAGCAGACATCAAGAAAATGCTGAGGAAGTCGTTAAACTTTGTACAAACTGTTACACGAAACATTGAATTACTTCAATGTGAGCTTTATAAAATAATGAAAATTGTAAAATCGGAATAGTCCTTTGAGAGAAAATTCTTTTTAAATCTTAAGATCTTCCATTTTCGATTACATTACAAACAAAAATATTCCTCAATTTCGATTAATCGTTCTTAGTCGTTTACGTTGTTAGAAAAAAAAATCAAACGCTTTTTAAATTGTTTTAAAAATAAATTTACAATGAAAATATATGAGAAAGATTTGAATTTAATCGAATCCTTCTGTTGATGAAACAAGCATTTATACAAAATGAATTGCTCGAATGAAAATAAAGGGAAAATCCTGAATATTCTTCATTAAAGAAAGTTTTAAATTTCAAGCAAATAACTGACACATTTTTTTTAACTCTTTGATTTCTTTTCCCTTTAAAGTTTCAATAATTTTTTGGTACCCAAATCAAAATCAATGAATCAATGGAACCAATTCCAGCTTTTCACTTAATTCTATTTTATTTTATGTCGGAAATGAATAAATGGGTCATAAAAAAAACCTGAAAATGGACTTTCTGACTCATTTTATATCCGGCCTATTATTTTCTTTCTTAGAATAATAGAAAAATGGAAAAGGAAAAAAACTAAAAGATGAGAATTATTGACTCTTGGAACTAATGCAGAAATAGTTTGACTATATAATGAAAGTACAGTGGTGTGAGATCACACATCAAGTATTTTCATGTGTTCTCGCATGTCAAGGAAAACATTCTATATTGTCGGAAGGAAATTGTTAGAATAAAGTAAAATGGTAAAGTAATGTATGAAAATGTCAAAACATGCAATAATTTTATGCGACTAAAGAAGTTTCGAAAGAGAAAAGAAAAAAGACAAACATTGTTTTATTTCTTTACTAATCCACAAAAAACGTTTTTATCAAAAGCATTTCGTGTTTTTGTATTTTTTGTCAACTTTTCAATGAAAACCTAAATCACAGTTTTATCTTATTTTCAGCTCAAATTGGTTTTACAGAGACAAATATATATATATAGCTAATAGATCTATGTTATAATGTCACGTACAGTTCAATTTCATTCGTATGTACCTACATGAATATGACAATTTTACTTTGAAAATTTATTGATATCACACAACATCGTATTGATCGTTTTATTATTTTTAAATTGAAGAAAACGTTTTCATTATTGAGATTTTCAACTTTAATAAATTTTCCAATTCAAATGCATGCAATGTCCAATCTAAAAACTATTCAATGAGTACTACGTAACCTGTACGCCACCCAATTAAGGTTCAATCATTTTACATCATTTTTTATTGATTGCGACAAATTGTTTTTCTAAGAATTTGTTAATTCATAAATAAAACTATTTGTGTTGACTTCGTTTATTTGATAATAATAAAAAAATTGTTAACTTATGTATTTATAAAAGTTGACCCTCGCGTATATTTTGTGATTTTATTATGAATTATGAATTAAAATAAAGGCAATGTCTCAGAATGACAAATGATTTCATCAATGATTCTTAAAGTCAATTGATTGAAGACCAATTAACCTTCATCTTTCTTTTATATATTTGTTTATTTCAGTTCTTTTCTAGTTTAAAAATTCATCTGACAAACTGTCTCAATTTAAGCTTCAAAACATATAGCATATAAAATTCACTAATGCTTCTACTGTTCATAAAACATATATGGGTTGACATTAATCTTTTTTTTTTCTCTCTCTTTTTCTATACTAGAATCGATGTTTATGCCAAAAATAAACAATAAAAGCCAATGCGATACAAAATAAAAATTGCTTTGCAAACACACAAAAAAAGAAAACAACAACAAAATACATTAAATAAATAAAGGTGAATACGAAAACAAAACAATTTTGAGAAAACGAAACTACAATTATAGAAAAAAAATTATCTGGAACAATAATTCAATTTTCTATTTTCTATTATATACTTTTTCTTATATTCGTATTTCTGTTTCTACAAAATAGACAATATTTCCTCATGCTGAACTGATAACATCGATTCAATTATTTCTAACCCAGAAAATTCTATTCAGTCGTGTTTTTTTTTCTCTCACAACAAATCAAAAAAAAAGAAAAGAAAAAAGGGAAAGAATCCCTTTTTCAATTTTAACTCAGTCTCAGTTTTTCTTCTTCTATAATATTCTGTGATCAATATTTTCAAAATGTAGGCCAATGACGAAACAATAAAGAAAAATGCTTATTAAATTATTATACAAAAGAAAGCGAAAAAAAAGGGATAATTACAGATGATCAAAGCCAATTACCTAAAATAATTAATCTCCATTTTTGGATTCATTTATATAAGACTTAAGAATAAATAAATAATAAATACAAAATTTAAGGTTAAAACCAAAGTCGAACAGAAATTTTTCATATTGGTCCAGTTAATGTTAAAACATTAATCTAAACTAGAACTAAAATTAACGTACAAAATTAATTGGATAAGAAAAACGATTTACTATAAATCGAATTTATTTAATCGATCATCATGGTTCAAAATATCTACTAAACCGTGACTGATTGATGTATAGAAGGATAATTCTATAAAAAATACAATCGCCTTCATTTTCCTATAAGATTCAATAAAAAAAAACGAATAATAAAAATAATCCAGTTTCAGTTTAATGATGATAACCTTCAATGTTTAAGCCTATTTATCTAATAATTTGTGAAACTAATCGTACCGAACAGATGAAATTTCAGTTATTAGGTTGAATCACCTTTATAATATGACGTAACCAAAAAAGAAAACAATTATTTTAGTCTTATGAAAGTTCGTTAATTCTGTTACTCAAAAGCTTCATTACAATTTTCCTACCTTAAATTAGAAGATTTTTATACAGAAGAGACGAAGACGCTGTGATTTCATTCGTAATTAAATTCCCATTAACACTACAAAACTGTATTTTCACTTATGTGTGTTTGTGTGTGTGTGTGTGTGTTTGTGTGTGTGAAAGTATAGTCATGTGTGTGTGTGTGTAACAACGTTAAATTTATGTATTTTAATACTTTTTAAAACTTCCTTATATTTTCTTGTCATCTAGGAAATAATTTATACTATTTTTGTTTTTGTTTGGGTCAATTACAATAAAATTGTATAATGAAACCATTAAAAATTTGACACCAACATTTTATATAAAATAGAACCCAATAATAATCTCCTTTTACACACTTCAAATCTGTAATAGTCACTTTAAATTATTTATGTCAAAACCTTTTGGTCAGTTTATTGTTTTCTAACTTTTGATTTTGGTTGATAGATGAATTCCAACAACTTTAAAATATAAATTTAATTCCAACTTTCGAATATAAATTTCAAAAAACTTTTGTTTCTAGTTTTATAATTTTTTGGTTAAATTTTCCAACTGTTTTCTTTTTCTTCTTGTTATTCGAGAACATATTTTTCCCAAAACAAATAAAGTAAAGTTTTCTTTTAACTTTAAAACAATTCTGTACATAATTGAACCATTTCTTTTTTAGTTTTTCTTTTGCATTTCCTATTCGTTTTTTGTTTTATTTATTTTATTTGTTTTTCATTTATTTATGCCTTCTACTGCCGTTTACTGTTTCTTCTTCGGTTGCTATACAACATCAAATTATTTTAACAAGTTTTTAAAAATTTCTACAATAGCGTCATCAAACATTGTAATTTTTTATCATCAGAATTTTTGTGGAAATTGCAATGGAAAAATATTATGGGAATTTTCATATCGATATTAGGATTGACAATAAAAACTGGAATTTATATTCGTTACTTTTATGATACAAAAATCAAACAACACATTCTTTAGTAAATTGAAATGGTCATGTCTCTAATTAATTCATTGATTGTTGTATGTTGTATTACGTCATTAAAAAATTTAAATAAATCAAAGAATCAGCTTTAATTTTTATTGAATAAAATGATAATTTACCATAAATATATTTTATTTTATTCAACTGTCAAGTTGACTTCAATGGTTCAATATTTCTAAAGGTATAAAACACAGAAAACTATATTTTTTCAACGTTCCCTTGATAATTGTACCAACCCATTTCACTAATCACTTAAATATTTTTGTTAATTGAAACTAAAAGCAACAGGTAATGTTTTGTTAATTGTTAATTTTCTTTTTCTTATTATTTGGCATAAAATATTTAGTGTTGTTAATTTATTTTCACTCACAAATCTATTATTATGTTAGATCAAACCTTTTTTTTTGTTTCTTTTCGTCTTAACATTTAGTTCTTTCTCTGTTTATATTGAATCGAAACAATTTTCTATAGAAAATAATCGATTGTTGTTTTGTCTCTGGAGACGTCCTAGCCTTGGAAAACTGGAACTATAAAATGTATTTGAAAAATGATATAAATTTACCTTGAGATTAAGATAAATGATGTCAATTTAAATTTTCTTATATTTTTGTTATTTAAATTTACTTCTTCTTCTTCTTTTTTTTTTTTATTTGTGTAGATAAGATGTGAAAGACGCACAATATTATCTATTCATAAAATGAAATAAAGAAATTGATTATAAAAGATATTTTCACTAGAATAAAAGTTATTTTTCTTCTTATTTTTTGTTTTTTTTTTTTTTTTTGTTTTCAGTGAACTTTTCTTCTCATAGAAAATAATACAAAATGTTATTTAAATTTCTTTTTATTCGTTTCAACATTTAATAACAGAAAACTTACGTTTCTCATATTTAATTTGTGACTTTTAAAAAGGTTAAAATTCATTCTACAATAAAATACAATCACATTGTTTTTATTTTAAGTTTTCTACAAATATTTTTCTTTTATTTAAATTTATTTATTGTCTGTGAAACTTTATTTAAAAGTTAAAAGTAAAAAAAAAAAATGTTGATAGTTTGGTCAGAAAATAACTTTCATACGTTATGCTGTTGAAATCTGTAAATTTTCTTATAAAATAAAATGGAACAAACATACAGAATATTGTATTTAGAACAATAGAGAAAATTTATATGCTCTAAATTCTTTCCATTTTTTTTTTCGTCTTCATTCCATTTTCTTTTTTAACTTTTCTTTTATGAAATTTCATTTATTTCGGCGGTGAAGAAAAACTTTTATCTTTTGAATATTAGAAAGAATAAAATAGAAAGTTTTTTCTTTTTCTTTTCTTTAAATTTTCGTCAATATATTTCAAACATGTCAAAAAGTGATAAAATGCGAATATATTTAAGAATTGCTACTTGAAATTTATTCAAGGATAAAAATACAAAAAAAAAAATAAAAAAATATTCATCAATTTTTCTAAAACTTTCATTAATTATTCTTACAGCAACAATAAAAAATGAAATGAATTTATTCTTTTTGTGCTGATTATTATTGTGGTTCTTATAAATTTTATCTAAAATCAATTTAGCATTTTTTTCCGCTAATTAAATCTGTGCTAGAACTAAAAAAAAAAACTTTGCTCGTCCTTTAAATTTTATGTAGAGACAGACATTTTAAAGCCAGTTCTGTCACAACATTTTCTTCTTGAGTTTCTATTTTTTTTTTTTTTTCTTCTTTTTCTTTTTCGTTTTTTTTCCTCTTTACAATTCTTGAAAAGTTTTGTTAACAGAACTAAAAAGCAATTTTCTACACCATTTATTTGTTCAGTTTATAATGTTCCAATGTCGCTTTATAAATTAAATTACAAAAGAAAATAATGAAAAAAAAGAGTCGCCACTAAACTTAATTTGAAGAGATGGCTTTTTATTTTGGGATGAATTTCTCTGTAATTAAAATTCATTTAAAATTCAAAACCAAAAAAAAAACAACAACAATTACAACATCAATGAAATTTATAAAATTTTCTCTTAAAATTTTATTGCAAAAATATTTGAACAATTTTTTCATTAATTTATTTAATTATTCATGTTCAGTCAGTGAGTTTCGTTGAAAAACTTAAAACTTACAAATAATTGTGTTACGTTAAAGTTGAATAGATAAATAAATTTGTTGTCATTAAATAAAATGAATTATTTATGTTGTTTCAAGTTTTCCAATAAAGTCATGAACTTGTTTCATATTTTAACCAATTCACAAATAATTCATTTTAATGTTTCATGGTTAAAGCAAAAACACAAAAAATGAAATGAAATAAAATAAAATCATTCATTGTTTTCTATTATGGACTTAAAATTTAGATATCCCATTGTGCTTTTGTTACACATAAAGCTTTTACAATATTATTCAATAAATAATTTATAAATGAACTCAGCCGATGGGGGTCAAAAAAATGATCTATTTTTTTTTTTGTAAAATTTAAAAAAAAAAAAATAATACCAAAAACAGAAAATCACCAAATCACGATAAATATTTTATAATAAATCAATCCAGCTCAAAAAAATAAATAAATACAAAGCACGGCAAGTACTGAACAGTCGCATTGGTCCGTTTTTTTTTGTTTATGGATTCTGGCCATAACCAAAAACTTTATTCGATTTGATTCATTTTGTTTTATTGATGGCAAAGTAAAAAATGATTAAAATGCATCAGAATAAAATTTAGATTAACTTTTATTCATTCATTCTTCGATTTCCATTTTTTTTTTTGTTTCCCCCAAAATTCAAAATGAAATTTCATTTTATAAATTTCTACGTCTGTCAATCATCTAAAATTTCTTTTTCATATCATCACAGACTGAATAATTCAAATCAAATTTTAACATAATTTCAGTGAAAAGTAAAAAAAATTCTAATATTCTACAATACAAAATTTTCTTTATACAGTTTTTTTTTTTTTTGTAATCTTAATCTTATAAGCTTAATATAGATAATAATAAAGATTTGTTCATGTGATGGAATTTAATTCATCAAACAACATCAAGAAAAAAAAATGAAAAAAAAAAAAAGAAAATGAGAAGAAAAAAAAAACACAACAAGAAACAGAAGAAAAAAAAAAACAAGAAAAAAGAAGAAAAGTTTATCTCTAATATCAAACGTGAGATGAAGTAACAACGTGTAGATTACTTATTTATATTATGTAAGTATGATTCTAGAATTTATTTGAAGAGGATAAAATAAAATATAAAATAACAGGAATAAGAATGAAAGGAAAAAAAAACAAGAAGAATGTTTCGTGTTTGTCGTTACACGCGTCTTATTACAATAAAAAAAAATACCATAAAAAATTTGTTTCTGGTTCTGTATTTCTGTATGTGTATGTGTGTTTTTATTTTGTGAATACAATTTTCTTTTGTGATCAGTTTTTTTTATGTTCAATTTAAAATTTCCATTTTGTTCCTGTTTTCAAATTTATTTTACTTTTAATGCAAGTTTAATTAACTTTTAGTTTTTGGAAATGAAATTTTGTTTTATTCGTTTGTTTTGTTTTTCAGTGGAAAATGTAAAGAATTTACATATAAAAAAAAAAATTTTAAAGGAGAAAAAAGTATTTCCTTTTGTACATAAATCAAACAAAAAACAAATAAAGAAAAATACACTCAAGTGGAAAACTTGCGCATCTAACATTCCATATTGTACTAAACTAATGAATGGATATCCTAAAGAACACAATACTTGAGTTGAATAAAATTTGTAATTAATTCTTGATATATTTTTTTTTTCTTATCTTCATTCAAAGGCGCATGTGACACGAATATCTGTTATTATTTTTTTGCTTTCATTTTGTTAAGATTTTCAAATTAAAAATATGTAATAAATACAAATGAAAATGCAATCACAATTGACATACAATATTTTCGAAAATAAATAAATGTCGATAGTTAAAAGAATCCTAATCGTGTGCACACACTAATAGAAAATAAATGATGAAAATATAAAACAAAACTTTTTCTAAAGTTTATTTGATGATGTATGTAATAGAGCATAAATTATTATTGTGTGGTTAGGTATCTGTTGGTGTACGTGACATGACTTTAATATGTCTATATGAATTTTATATAAAATAATGTCGTCATCACTCGTCGAACACACACATCATCCACTTAACGTCATATATACACTTGATGTATTTTTGTTTTTTTTTCTCTGTTACTATTGTTGCTTTCTCTAATTTAATGAGATTGCAAATTTATTATAATTACACTCTTTTTGTTATTGTTTTTATTTTTGCACATCTATCACAATAGACACAACACACACAAATTACGGGGACTGCATAAATATTGCAAATATGCTTTTTGTGTTATTAGCAAACATTATTTAGAATTCATATTGTTTGTAATTCACATTTTCTAAATTAATTTTAAACAATTTTTTATTACAATAACCACTTAAATTATTCTTATTAATTGAAAACAATGAACAAAAAAAAAACCCACTTCAGAAATGTAGAAAATATAAACAATTAGAATTTATAAAACCTATTTACGTTGTTAAATTATCTAGAGAAAAGAAAAACAAAAATAATCAACACAACAATTGAAGAAAACAAAAAAAAAGTGTTTAATGAAATTTTTGTTGTCTTTTCATTTAAAATAATTTTTTTCGTCGAGTGACGACAATTCAATTTATATTCAAGAGTTTCGTGTATTTCTCTTTTTTTTGACAATAAAAGATTTAACGTCATACGCACATTAAAAATTTTCTCTTTCATCTTAAGAATTTAACTGAAAAAAAAAAAAAAATACATTTTTCTTTTTCTAGTAAATTTAGCTTTACTTTCCATTCGGTTTTTTTTTTTTTTTTGTATTTATTTATTTATGTTTGTAATAATATTAGAGAAATTTAAAAAGTTAATAGAAAAAAAAATATATATTCTCAATATTTACATAACAAAAAAAAAAAAATAGAAAATCTAAACAGACATATGGAGTTTATTTACTTTTCTTTTTTCTCCTATTTATCCATACATTTACATCTTCTTCTTATTCATCTTCATCTTTTCTTCTTTTTTCTTCTTCATCTTTCTTTTATTGTTAAGTTAAGAATAGACTTCGTTTTTTTTTTCTTATATATTCTTCTTCTACTTCTTCTTCTTCTTCTTATATAATATAAATTCTACCATCAGAATTTACTTCATAATAATATATGTTATTCAAACATGGTTATTGTATATTACATTCCTTATGATTGAATTTTATCATATACATATAAGCTTCTCGCATTTCTTCCTTTTCACATCCATTTTCACATCATCCTTTTTCACTCTGTTACAAGAAAATGTATTTGGCACAAAATACATACAAAAAAATATTCAATTTCAATCAACAATAGATTAAAGCATTATAAATATATTTTTGTAGATTTTCTTAAAGAATTTTCCATTTTTATTTATTTATTTTTTTTTTTTTTTTTTTTTTTCAAACAAAAATCAATAAATAATTTAAAGAAAGTTTTTTGTTTTTTTTTCTGGTGTTGCTTTTAATCGAACAGCGGGAAAAATTAGAAAATTTTTAATTGACTTTTGAATAAAAATTTTCATCTATAGAAAAGAAAAATACAGAAATAAAAATGGTTCAAGTTCCTGTTCTCAGTACCAGTCCCAGTCCCTGTTCTCAGTCCCAGTCCTAGAGAATTAAACATAAACCAACATTGGAAGTCAAGTCTTAGTCATAATCCACCCATTTAACCTCCACAACTTTTCCAATTCATTTTCATATCTCTAAAAATACAATAATTTACCTTAATTCAATTTATTTAATTTTTATGAAAATCTCTAAATTGGTTTCCCATTAACATTTTCATTTCCATAAAAAATTAACAACCAAAAAATTGTTGGATTTTTGCCAAAAAATTATTAAAAATAATTTTTTGTTCATTTCCAGCATTTATATAATTTTCCACATTTTCCTCATTTCACTTATTTTTAATTTTTTTTTTTTCATAAAAAAGAAAAAAAAATTGAAAAAAAAAAACTGAACAAAATTTTTAAATGAAAATTTATTTTTTTATTAAAAAAAAAGTTTTAACTCGATTTTCTTTTCACCCCCACCCGCCCCAATCTAATAAAATATTTGTATTGGATTTTCGATGATTTCCGTGTTTATTATTTTTTTTTTCAACTTTTAAAATATTGCAATTATTTTTTTCTCCTAAATTCAAATTAAAAAAAAAAAACAACAAAAATAAAACTAAAAATTTTCGAATTTATGAAAAAAAAAACAAAATAAAGAAGTCAAAATGTGGTTCTTGTCATCATGGTCAGGTTTTTTTTTTGGTTGAAATATATTTTAAATTTAAAAAAAAACAAAACAAAAGAATAAAAGTTTCCCTAACGAAACTAATTATCTAACTTTCTAACATTAATTATCGTCATAAATCATAAATTTTCAGCCCGCATTTTATTACATCGACATGTTTCTTATTTTTCTTCTTCTTCTTCGTTTTTTTTTCTTCTTTTAAAGAAGAAGAAGAATATCAAAACGTTCGTTTCAACGAAAACTTTTCATTTCTTATATTTGTTTTTTGTTTGTGTGTGTGTGTGTGTTCTTTGTTTTAAGTGCGTTTAACCTTTTTTCCATCATAAGACAATAAAAATAATCACTAATAAAATTTTATTAACTTTAATCTAAAATAGAAATTTTTTAATATTTAAAAATACATAAAATAAGATAAAGAAGTAGAAGAAGATGAAGAAAGTAAAACAAAACTGAAATTTTGTATTTTCTTTTCACTATACATAAAAGATCCTAACAGTGACATTTTTAAGTATTTTGGTTTGGACAGATTTTGTCTGAATAATAATTAAAAAAAAAAAAGTACAAATTCTATTAAATCCCAAAATGTTTAAAGAATTAAAAATTCTTCTATGTGTTGAGGGTACACCAAAATAAAAAATTAATATTTTATTAATTCATCCATACATAAAAAAAAACATGAAATTTAATTGTTCTGAATTTTAATCAAAAAAAATTTTACTTGTTGAACAGAAGGGAATATAAATTATAAACTTATAGATTTTATGACCAATAATTATATCCAAATAGTTACAAAATTAACATCATTAAATAAATTACCTACATACAGTTTTTTTTTTCGTTCTCCTACCTCCCCCCCATCCACCCACTATTCATAATTTTTAATTATGAAAAATAGAATATTTATAGTGGTGGAATGAAACAATAATTACAAATAATTTTATTATGTTTGTGTTGTTATGTTCCGAAACACACACACACACACACATGAAATTTATTTATTTAAAAGAATTTTATTATGTTAATTATGTTTATTAATTATAATGATTTAATTCAATTTTATCTCATTGTTCCGTCAATGAACAAAAACATAAAATTTTCTTCTTTTTCTTATTATTTAAATTTTAATTTTGTTTATTTAAAGAAAAAAAATTAATTTAAATCAATTAACTAAAATTCCGTTTTCCACGAATCATCTTAATGGTGAAAATGGTGAAAATTTGAATGAAGACGAAAGTGGAAATTCTTGTAAATTTTTTACCGAATTTTATTGATTCAAAATTTATGACAAAAAATAGTTTTATTTTTTTTTTGATGGTTTTGTCTGGTTTTCACTTAATTTTCCATATAATTCGCCATAATTAAGTAAAGTATTCTGCTACTACAGTTGAGAATAATGGAAAAATTTAATTTATGTACTTTCATTGTGTAATTGATGGTTGACTGGTTGACATGTATTGTATGACGAGTATAGAGAAATATCATTAATATAAATACGCATAATTTCATTAAATCTATTTAGAGCATATACCCACACACACACACACACACACATATACGTTTCATGTATGTAAATTTTTTTCGACTGTCAGTTGTCCCAAAGAAAAGAAGAAGAAAAAAAAAAGAAACTGAACTGAATATAAATTTTCTTTTGATTACAAAAAAAAAATGGGAAACCTCCTTTTTCATTATCTTTCTTTTTGTTTGGTTTGATAAATTGTTTGATAACTTTTTTTCTTTTTCTTATTCTTATTCAGAATAAAATATCTAAATAATTTTATTTAAAAAGTTTACTAGAAGAGTCTAGTCATAAAGTAACCTTAAGACGTTGGTTTTTTTTGCTTTTTTTTTCATTTCTATTACCAAATGTTTGACGTTACCAATTTTGTTAGACGTTATTTAAATTATACGTACAAAGTTCAGAATTTACAGAATCCGTTTTTTCTTCTTTTTTGAATAATAATAATCATAATATTCTTTAAGAGAAATCAAAAAAGAAAATTTACTGTAAAGTAAATGAAAATTGTTTATAAAATATTTGTTTTTCTCATCAAAAGAAACAAATGAAAGTGATCCTTTCAATTTAAATATTCTAGATTATTTAATTATAGAAAAAAAAATGGAATTGATTCCTGTTTTTACCAATTACGAACAAAGATTTTCAAATATTATTCATTTCAAGGCTTTAAAATTTTACACAATCTTTCCAAATGGAACACATTTTTTTTTTGTTTTTCCCATTTTTTCTTTACTCTTATCACATTTTGGTGCCGTACATTTCATATTATTTTATATGTGATTTTGTATTGTATTTAATGTTGTACCCATACAAAAGGAAAAAAAAGGGGAAAAACAAAAGAAAAACGATGTACTATACATCTTTGTTCACTTATACACTGTCACTTGGTTTTGTTTTTGTTTTAATAATAATCTCGATTCATAGATCTCAAGTGAACATTTTAAACTCAAATTGACCTTATATATTCTTGTATACATCTTTCTCTGTATGTTCACTTTATCAGTTGGTTATATTTTTTTTCTCTCTTGTCTTTTTCTGTTTTGTGTTTTTTGTTTTTGTGTTTTTGTGTTTTTTTTTTTGTTAACCTCCCAAAGGAACATCAATTTCAAAGAAAATTATATGATTTTGTGATAAACTTTCTTTTGTCTTTCTGTAACATGGTAACTCAGCCATACTCATTGTATATTTCATATTTTCTTATCCCGTATTTAAGTTTAACAATAATAATAATAATTATAATTCCTGTAGGAAAACTCTTTATAATTATGTTTTAATTTTTTTGGGTCTTTTCATTTATAATTTTCATCAAAAAGTCAAGACAGTTCATAGAAGCATGAATTTATATTTAACATTTCTACCTATATAATATGTGACGATATTGATTATTAACGTTTCTTATTTCATGTAAAACTACTATTTCATCAAATTTAAACAAATTTTTTCTATCATACAAGAGTTTAGATTTATGACCCTATGAATAGAATCGAACGAACACAACGTGCAATATTTTCTTATTCAACAAGAACAAGAAAGAATTGTCATATGTTTCCTATGCAGTCTAAGATCACGTTTAAAGTATAAGTAAAGTAAACAGTAACTGCAGTTTTATAGGGGAATTTTCCCACCTAAATTCTTGTTTTCCCCATGGGATTTTCCCCTTTACATAACCTGCTCATATACAACATAAAATGCAATTAACAATTTTTATGTAAAATTCTTGTAATATAATTTTGTTATTGTTGTTGTTTTTTGTACTTTTTTTTTTGGAATTTTCAACCAATAATGGTATATAATTAACTCCCAAAATTACCAACTTTATAAAACAATTTTTTCCGTTTCTTTTCCTTCTTTCTTTTTTTCATTTATATTTTTTTTAAGGGAAATTATTTGAGGCAGATGTTTTCATCGTAAAAAAAAGAGGAAAAAAAGAAATTATATAAAAAAAAAAAGTGAAAAATCCGCTGAGGAAGGACGTCGACGTAGAAAAAGTAAAAAGAAGAAGAAGAAGAAGAAGTCATCCCATGGGTAAATTTTAATGCGAATAAAAAAAGTTTATAAACGTCAATTTGATTAGCATATTTAATATTAAATATTATAAGAAAATTATTGTTCGATGGACGAAATATTATATACACTTTTTTTTCTGCTCTGTCTGAAACGTTAAAAGTTTTATTACAGAAAAAATGATTGATTACTGTTTTGTAGCTGGTGTTGTTGGTTCCTGTTGGGCGCGTTTTAAAAAATTGTTCATTATTACTTTTCTTCTTTTTTTTATTCTATCAAGATTTTATTTAATAAATTTTTAGGGTTTGGCTCATACAAAAAAAAAAATTAAGTACTTAAGTATAGAGAGGTAAAAGGTGCTTAACTGAAATTTTATCAAAAAAAAAATAAAAAAAACTTGTAGGGGGAGAAAAACAGCAGCAGAGCACACAAGCAATTAAAGTAAACTCTTGGGTTTAGAGTATCAATGTAAATTGAAATTGAAAAAAAAAAACAGAAATACTAAAACATGAACAAGAAGTAAATAATTCCAAATAATAAATAATAAAAATATTAAATCGGATAGCATTTGTGGAATTTAGTGAAATAAATTCCAACATTCATATTTGGAATTATAAATTTTTACCCCCAAAATAAGAAGCACGTATTTTTATGACTAAAGCGAAAATATTTATGTTGGGTTTTTAAGAAAAAAGAAAAAAAAATTTTAACAGACGGGTCTCACTTAATGTTCACCTTCATAAAATTTCATCTGCAATAAAAATTTTTATTCATCCAAATTTAATTAAATAATCAATTTTAAATTAACGTAAATTTACAAAATCGTTGTTTTCACTATGATTGTTGAATATTTACTTTTGTCCAGAATTACGATCATAAATTATTATTTGGATAATAAAAATAATTTTGTTTAACCGATAATTAGTGTTGAATACAAGATTTAATGACGGTCCATCCAATTTCATAGCATACTACTCAGCTAGAGAACATTCTGTTGGTTAAAGACTTAAAATCAACTTTCATCACGTTACGTCATTAAACAAGATAGCATAACGTTAAAATTTCCTGATGTTTAAAACTCTATAATTCTGTCATTCTTTTATCATAAAATGAACTTGAATTAAAGTTTATACGATACACAGTAATTTTGTTGTTATTTTTATAGGTTAAAAGTTTATGAACCTTTATATAACCTTTTTATTTTTCTTTTGTTTTGTTTTTTGTTTTTTTTTCTTAACACCAAAGGCCAACTTAATATTTATAACAGATGTTCTGGCCTCTTAAACTTTAAGATCTGTGTGGGAATCCTATAGAATTTATACTTTATATATCATAGAAGAAGAAATGTTCTAAGAAAATCGAAAGAAAAGAAAAGGACAAAAAAGAAAATATACAAAAGGAAGGCGATATAATAAATTTACACATTTCAATGTTGATCTTTCTAAAGTATATTTATATATAAAATAAAACATATTTGTAGAGACAATTTAAGCTATTTTGACTGGACCCTTGTTTAAAAATTTAGTATAGATGTCACAACTTTTGACAAAATAGTTTTCTCTTGACACCAAAATGAAAAAAAAGACAAAAAAAAATAACAAAAATAACAAAACAAACAAGTAGCACACCCTCTCACTTATATTTTCTATGAAATTTGCATAAAATTTATGACCTATATATAGAAATGTTAAAAGGGTCTAGAAGGAAGTAATTCATGACATTATCATTTGTTCACATCTTTTATCGTGTGTGTACATATATATTTTTAAGCTTCTATTACCTATACAGTTTATTTATTTATTTATTTTTTCCAACTTAAAGAATGACTTTTGTGAATTTAATAAAGATCTTTGGTTGGCAAATTGTCATAAATGAATAAAATGGGTAAATAAGATTTAAGTAAATTTTGGTTATTCTTCGTACTTAAAATTTAGAATATTAATTGTGACCAAATTTTGTTTGAATTTATGCCGAACTTTCATAACTACATTAAATTATTATTGATATTATTCTGTTAACGTTTCAAAAATTATATTTAAGAATTTTACTTCAAGAAATCTGAGAAACGTGAAACTTTTATTACAATATTTTAAGTGTAAAATTTACCTTACAATATTTACGAAACGTGAACTGGAAATAAGCAAACATAAAAATAGTTTGGTTTTTTATCAAATGAAAAATTCTACTTATTTTAAATGAAAAATATTTCTACTTTAGAATTTCGTTTACTTAAAGTTGATATTAAATATTAAATAAATTTAATTAATTTCCCCTTCAGTCGATAAAAGATAATTGTCTTTATATCATCATTTTAATTGATTATTACAAAATTCTATCAAAAATTATAGAAAGAAAAATATTTTATTATTTACTTTCGGTTATATGCACCAATTTAAACTCAATCAGTATAAAACGATCAATATCCCTAATTGGTTTTTATCGTATAGCCTTAAGGAGATTTCTTTCTTTCTTTTTTTTTTTAATTTATTACAACCTTTTTTTCAATGTCGTGGGAAAGAAAAAAACATTGGGAATTGTATATTGTGTCCGCACTCCCTTCATGTTTTAAAAAAGATTGAATCCATTTATCTTTATATTTTCAATTAATTGAAAAAGGAGTTTTGTAATCAGAAGGTTGGGTTTTATGTCCTTTTTTTTTCTTCTCTTTTTCAAGTGGAATTTCTATCTATGACATTGATTTATTTGTTTTTATATATTAAGAAAGCTTTCTTAAGTAAAACAAAGGAAAAAAAATTAAACTGAGCGGAATAAGTTTTTTTAAGTTAGATTTTACAATTATGTAAAATATCAGAATAATGTATTGAGTTTTTTATTTGACTACAAGAAAGGAAGACAAAAAAAAAACGGCCATCAGAGTCTGATTGCATTTCTCTTTTATTTGGGGCTTAAAAATGCATTTACGGTTGAACGGAAAAAAAAGAACAAGTTATGCCATGAACAGATGGTATCTTTATATAAATCGGATATGCAAATTTTTTAAAGTGGATTGTAAGTACTATGGGGAATACATTAATATAACAACTTTTTACAAAACTATTTTCTCTAAATAATGTCAAACAGAAAATTAAAATCTCTGTAAAATAAAACAGAAGAAGAAGACAAAAAAAATGTAGAAAAGGAGAAAATTCCTTTTCAATGTGAAAAGGATGAACTTTAATTTAATTGTTTCAAAAGTTATGCAAATTCCGAAGGCGTTTGAATATTTTACTTTCAACGCACGCAAATATTTTAATACATGTTTCACATATGCATATCAATTGTACATAAATAATTAACTGAAATCTCTTTGAACTTGTATTATATAATATAATTTTATTAACACATCAACATAATAAAATGAGATACTACTAAGTAGTGGAAATCTTTCCGCTTTTTTAAACTTTACACAAATATAACTTGTGAAATTCATATATTCTAATTATGAAAGAATTTATGTCAGAATATTCAACAATTGAACATTTAATAAACACCCTCTTCTCCTTTATCTGTAAGTTGGATTCGATTTGTAAAAATACTTAAATTATGCAAATACAGAAAGGCCCAGAATTAGCAACATCAATAATCAAAAAAAATCAAAATTCAATAAACCTATTTGTAACTCAAAAGAAAAATGTCATTCACCTTTGAAGCGTGAAATTTAAAAGCTTTTGTTTGTCTTTAGTCTAAAGTTTCTAGACAAAATGACGAATTTATTCTGTTTTGCTTTCGATGGATATCAATTTTTTTTCCAAAACCAGACGAATTTCAATAATTTATTCAATTATATTACTGAACAGCTGAGCAACTTTATAAAATTCTGTTCAAAATATTGTACTAAATATTGTGTTAAATTGAAATAATTGCACAATTTATTTATGTTGCACAATAAGTTCAATGCAACAGTGTTAAACATTATTTCAAAAAAATGCTTATTAAATGATGCATTAATAAGTTTCTTCATAATTCTGTTATTGCATTTATTGATTCCCAAAACAGAAACGAATTAACTGTCAACATTTTACTTTGAAAGCTTAAAAGCACAGTAGAGAAATTTATGTAACGAAACATAAAAAATATTTCTTTATTTATTTTCCTGTTTGCAACCAGTAAATAAAATTTGAGACACAAAAACAAAAGAGAGTCTAATAGAAGACCATACATTCTGTTTCTTTGTTTATTTATTTTCAAAGCATAAAACTGGTACAAGAACAAATTAGATTATTTATTATTTGATTCGAAGCGATTTAATAATAAGAAATCTAAAGGCATGTGTTGTTGGTAAAGCTGGGATGAGCTGAGAGGCGACAAGAAATTGATTAGAAATTATTAAACAAAATCTTACAAATTGACTAAAACAAAAGAATTGTACTCAATAAAGCTTTTATTTGAGTTGATTTAAAAATATTGAAAGAAAACAGAGTCTGGAGATTGCTTTTAATGTGATTTATTTTTCATACACATTTAATTACTGGATGGAAATTTTTCACACTCAACTCAATAGAGAACTTATCCTTAAATTAATTGGTTTAACGAATTACTGTCAATGGGCTTTAATTAATGAAAAAATCTTGTTTTTCATGGTCTGCAAACTTTAAGAAAATTACATAAGTTTGTCGCACGATCGCTCCAATGAAAGTTTTTTTTTAGAAATTAGTTGATGTCCGTGAAACTTGTATAGAAGGGTAAACTTTGTGCAACTTTCTTCCTACTATTTTAATGCTGCCCTTCTAATAGCAAGTACAAACTGGACAAACACTTAATAGTTTTAACTTGTCCTTAAATAGAAATCCTTAAATAGAAATCAGAAAATTAATAATCGCTCGTTAAAATTCTAAGCAACTTTTCTAAATTAAAATCGAATTTTATGTTTTCAATTATAAAAATTTTAATCTTAAATCAGATAAATGATAAATTTGATGAATTTATAAAATCCACCAAACATATTCAATTCGAAAATAAAATAACAAAATTTAACAAGGCAATTTTCTAATAAATATTTTCCCGTGCATGCATAATAATGTCCTTGAGCTAATAATAAAAAGTGGTTGCCATTGACGAGTTTTCCCAATTTTTTTTTTTATAAATTTATGTTGATCCTGATGAAATCTAATAAAAATTCTATTTATATTTAATACTACTTGACACTGAAAGGGCGAATAATATAAACCTTTAAAATACCAAACTTACAGAGGGTATAAATTTGATATGTCTGCGATTATTCAATTTGAAAAATATGAACTTATTCATCCATATCGTAGCGATTGAAAATTTCATCTGATATTTTTTGTGCGTCAATTTTTAATGGCTTTCAGTATTTTTTGTTGAGAAATTTTATTAGTTCGTTACTAAATTCTTAGACTTTTCACGAGTCTTAAAACACTGCATAAAGCAGAAACGTTAGCAGAAACAACAAGCTAAGAAAAAATTGGAATTAAATTAGCGAAATGGAAAAACGAGATTAAAATCAAATAAAAATTGTTTTCTTAAAGAAAATTGTAGAGTAAAAAACAAAGAAATGTAAATTTCTTTTCTACTTTGCATGAACAAACGAATTATATATTTTCGTTCTTTAAATCAAACGGAAGCGGAACTCGCATATGAAAAATAAATAAAAACAACGTAATATTTTTCTGTTTTTTTTTGTTTACAAATATAAACATGAGATGGGTTAAGGATAAGATTTATTAATAACATACGAATTGATATATTCATGGTAAATAAAAGAAAAAGGATTTGCTTATTTGTTTCTGTTATTTGCTTGTGTTTTACTTAAAAACTTTGTAGTTTTTAAATCTTTTTTTCTGATTAAAAATTTCAGTTCCCAGAGGAATATGTGCATTAAGAAATTTCGTGAAAATATTAAATGGTTGCTGTCGTCCTTATGTAATCCTGTGGAACTTTTAAGAAGATTTACGATCACTTTGACTAATTATGAAAGTTGATAAATCCATCAAACAATATTTTTTATTCTGAAACAGTGAATCAGATTTTTAAGTTTCCATTAAAGTGGAGGCGCCAACAATTTAATAATTCCAATTACGCAAAATTCGGTTAATAATTTATTTACGTTAATTGAATTAATTTAAAAATTTTTGACAAAAAATCTTTTGTTTAAAGTAAATTGAATTCAGCCACTGTTTGCTGTATCCTTTTCTAATGTTATTATTATTTATCGGTGTAAGATTAAGAATTGTGCTTTATCAGAGTTCAAGGATTAAGAGGTTTTAAGATTTAATAAAATAACTAAAAGTGATTAATTTGATCTCTCCATTTTCAGCTTTTTGAAGATTATTACAATGTTATAAAATAAATATTTTAAAACAAAAAGCGAGAGAAAAACTTTGAAAATCTCTTCCAATTTTTTTCTTTTTTTTTTTTGTTTTTGTTTGGAAATATTCAAAATAATTATTTTGTGAATTTCACAACTAATTTGCATAATGTTCTTTCCGTTTTATTTCAAATATTATTCTATGCGATACAAAAAATTGTCTCCAATAAAGAAAAGTACTTTAATAATAAAGAACGTCTTATTGTGGATTTCACGGTCGTTTACACTGTGAATTTTGAGGAAAGGCGAAAAGCTTTAGTCCTTCCTCAAAAAATCAACTGAGATTTAAATCGACTTTTCTTCTTTCTTTTTTTTTTCCTATTTTATATTTTCTGCTTAATATAAACATTTGTTTTGATTTGCATTTTAAGATTGAATTGAATTGTTTAAAGGGCTATAATACATCTGCATATATTTTTTTCTTTCATTCTATATAGAAAATTTTCCATTTCCAAATGTAAATATAATTTATTCAAACTTAATAAATATACGTTTCTGTATATGCATTTATTTTTGTTTTAATTTAATTAACTATTCTGTTTATTAATGTCTATGATATTAGTTTATATAAACACTATAACACAACAAAAAAACTCTTATGGTTTATTCTATATATATTTTGTGATATGCGCGAGTATATAAAATTTTAGTTGAATATATATTTTCCTACCATTTCAATCTACATAAATTTTGTTGAAAATATTTTACCTATATATGCAATTCTCAAAACTTTCATGCATAATAATTTTAGTTGATATAAATATATAACTACTGTACTGCACCTATAGATAATATCATGTTATATCATCATAATATTGAATGTTCATAGGTATATAAACTTTAGAAAATATAGACAGAAATTGAAAGAGAAAAGCCTAAAGATGTCATCATATACTATAGTAGAAAGGAGTTGAATAACTAAAATTGGTTATTCCCATCTAAATCAAACATTTATATTCACATTTACATTTGTGAAATAAATTTGAACAAATATATTTCTATTGATAGAAATGATATTTGATGATGAGTAATTTTCATTAAATGTCATTCTGAATAATATAATCACAGATTACTTTGATCTATGTTTTTATATTATACAAACTATGTAAAAGGAAAATAATAAAAAGAACTCAAATAAAATCATTCATAATAATTCATTAAAATCATCAGAATATACTCTGTAAATTTACTACAATAAAATTGCTTTTTCACAACAGTACAATTTTTTCAACTTCTATTCATTAAATGTACGTACTTTCCATCATTATTTCACTACAATTAAATTTTTCTAGAATTCCAAATGTACACAGAAGAAAAAAACAAAATTGAAGCAATAAAAAAAAAACAAAAGTCAAGTCTTCCATTTTAGCATAAATAATTAAAATAAAAATTTTTGTTCGGATTGCATTTTTGGTTTATTCTTATTTTGTTCAAAAAAAAAAGTCTTAGGAATTAGAGCATGAAAAGAAATTTTCATTCATTTCACATTTTCCATCAAAATATTACAAAATTTTTTGTTTGTTCCTACATTTATAGAAAGAATAATTATAAGAGAAATTCTATTGCATAGTTTCATCCAAAATAATTTCATTAAATAAAATTTTAAGAATAAATATAAAAGAATTTTTGTTTCCGTTAAAATAATATTATAACTTGTTGAGGAATACAATATGTGTGGCTTTTTTTTATACAAAAGGTGATTATAGAAAATTGATCAATATTTTTAGCCGTCAACGATTTACAAATAAAAACAATAATTAATTTTAGGTTGCATCTTTTGAATTGAACTTTTGAACAAAACAGAATTTTAAAAACAATTCTCAGTTTCAATCAATTAATTTCAATAAAAAATAATCATATTTCTGTCAATCAATAAAAAGTAATTTTTTATTTTACTTTATCAAGAAAAAAAAACCCTCTCAGTGTTATGGTTTATCTCTAAGACTAAAGTTGATGGAAATTTAACAGAAGAAATAAAATTATGTAAGCTTACTTTAAATTGTTTTCGTGTTAAACTTTCCCATTAAACTTTTATGTTATAATATTTTTTTTTTCCCTATTGTATGAATTTAGTTTTGAACTCACAAAAAAATAAACAAGAAAAAAAAGGAATTTATAAAATGTGCATTAGAATATTTATTCTTTTATATATAAAAACTAAAGTACGTAAAGTACATAATTATACTAACTCTTTAATAAAAATATTAAAATAATTTATTGATTAATGAAAATATAAGAAAACAATGAAAGAAAAATATTATCCTTGACCTCTTTTTGGTAAAACAAAATTTCACAACTGTTTTTTTTTTGTTTCTTTTCCCCTTTTTACATAAAGAAAAGAAAAGAAAGAGATTTTTTATTTTTAGAATTTTTTAGGGCCAAATCATTAAATTAATTTAACAAAATATAATTTTTTATTTTCTGCTCGTGTTATTTTTTCTAAATCAATAATTAAAGTAAATTAGCACAAAATCGTGAAAATTCAAAAAGAAAAAAAAATTGTTTACTACATATTTAACCCCTTCTGTTGAGGATATTGAAAATATTTGAAGTTAAATACGGTAAATACATGCCATGTCAAGGTATTAAAGTCTAAATAAAACTTAATCTACAAATAAAGCTTTAGAAATATGAATTTCAATCAAATACAAAATATACAAATACAAATTAGCACGTTTTATAAGTCTTTTATGTTTTGGGTTTTCCCTGCAAGCAATTATGAATTAATTAGAAAATTTAGTTGTATCGAATCAATTAGCCAATGAACAATTTGATTTGAAATTAAAAGGATAATTAGGTATATATCAGTCAGTGTTGAGAGAAAGGATTATTTACTCAAAATCTAAGTATGATGTAAGATAATTTTATTCAAAGGATTTACTCGAGATAATCTAAATACAAAAACATATATTTAATATTTCTGTCTTGTAAACGAGATAATTTTTTTTAGTTTTCATCTAAATCGAGAGCAACATTTAAGATAATTTTGAAGTTATAAAGATCTTTAAGTATTTCGTATAAATTTATTTGATTATCACCACAATTGAATATGAAAGCTCACATTGTAAATGAACACGCATAATTTTATTTTATTTCTTAGAAGAGATTTTCAATAAATGAGAAAATGTTAAGATTTGTTCTAAATACTTCCGAAATCTTTATAACTGATCAGTTAACATTTACATAATATTTGAGATTAAACAGGTTTTTATTTGTGTTATTTTTATTTTACTTTAGGTGCCATAATATAATTTCAAAACTATATTATAATGGTTTTATTTATATAATTCTTTTAATAAAAAACAAAACGTCACGTAAAAACCCAGATTTTAATTCAGGGTTAACAACTATAAATTCATGACTAACAACACACAAAAGGTACTATACAAAAACTTTTAAGTGTACATTTTTGAAGATTCGTTTGAATGTTAAATGTTTGTTAATTAATTTTGTACTAAAACAATAAAACAAAGATAAAGTCATAATGAATTCTTATATTTATGATTATTTGGGGAAAAAATGTTGATAAATTCTAATCACAAGTGGATATAAAATTAAAACAAAAATTGAGTCAGACCACAATCAATCATTGTTTCAGCGGTTTGTAAGTTGTAACTAGTGAATATCAGATGGCGTTACCAATTTCCCATCCATTTTCGTTTCCTTAACAGAAAAAATAGAAAAATTCTAATTTTTTCTTCTAATTTTTAGTGATTTGACCCGAATTAAGTAACAAAAGAAATAGTTATATTTCTTACCGTTTTTTACAAATTAATCTCAGTATGCCGTGCCAATCGATTTTGTATAAATAATTTTTTTCGGTTATATTTTTTTCCATCAAAGAATTAAAATAGTTGAACATCATCTGCGATACAGTGAACACGTATTTTTCTTAAATGCAGTTAAACAAGTTACAATTAATATTTGTGTTTTAAGTAGTTTTAATTTAAATCAAAAAAAAAAAAAATAGTAAATCTAAAATAATAAAACGTTGAGAGATTTTAGCAAATAAAACTATAAAAATCTTTATCATTAAACAAAAAAAGGATACCTTTAATTAAAGGACTCTTAAAAGAATATATATATATATAGAAGTAGGTAAGAAATACAAAGATATAAAAATGTTAATTTAACCCAAATAAAAAACACGTGCTACTAAACCAAAATTATTTATACTGAATATATTTTTATACGAGTATAATACAATAAAGTTATTTGTAGAAGAATGTAGGTACCTCATATTTATTATTATTTTCTTTTTCTTTTTTTTATACCTTCATTCTAAATTTCCATTTTATTATAAATGTTTACCAAGACTATATAGAAAATATAACCAAAACATAATGATAATAATATTATTGTTGTTGTTGTTGTTTTTTGTTACTTTTTGTTTGTGATTAAAACTCATTACTGTTGATATCTTTTCATTGATAAAGTTGTAATTAATTAAATAGGCACATATAAAAATTCTGTATAATTTTAAAGAGTTTATCATAAAAATTCTATTAATGTTTAAGTTGAAATTATTTCAGTTATTCTTTTCTTTCAACGTCAGTCACTTTATAAAGTTTACAAAAAATTCTATTTAGTAAGAATCTTGAAATTTATCCATGCGCATTATACTGAAATTTGTCTTCACTTTGCTGATGAATTCTGTTTAAAGCATCTTGAATTTTGTGAATCAAAATTTGTGATTCTAAAAATTCTGAAACTCTCTTCTCTAAATTCAGAAATATTAATGGATTCTCAAAAATAATTCAAATGCAATAATTGCTTTTAATCAACAGAATTCTTAATACAATTTCATAGATAACAAACGATAATATATTCAACATTTTCAGTTAGATAATTATTTATCAAATAAATTATGAATTACGATAAATTTATAATAAATTTCCTTTTCTTAAAACTTCAATTGTAAAAAACTTAAAGTTTCTTTAAAACAACAAAAAAAAAATCATAATCACAATAAAGGAAAAAATCAGTTTCTGTTTTTTTTTTTCTCTCTTTTTGTTATTTTCGATTGAAATTATTTAATTTAAATTCAATTATTTATAAATTCAAATCTTAATTATTTATTTATTCAATTTTTCTTTTTCTTTTGTTTTCTTTTTTTTTTTGTATTTTAATTATTAATTTGAAAGAAAAAACTTACCTTTAAGTGGGTTATGCTTCTTTCAAAAACTAAATCCACAAAAATATCCTATAATTTACTAAGAACTAACTGAATATAATTTTTCTTGTGTTATATTTTTTGTATCTAATTATTTAACGTACTTGTGTCTCTTTCACTCTCTCTCACTTTCTCTCTATCACACTCTAAAATATAATTTAAAATTTTTACCCCATTAATAAAAGTACGAATGCATAATATTTGAATAAAATTATTTGTTTTCTGTTATTCTTAATTCTTTATTAGTTTTTTTTTTTTTTTTTTTCAAGGTAAAATTGTTTGTGCTTAATTTTCTTTCTCTTTTCATAAGGAGCTTCCACCAATAATATAATTAAGAACAGCAGTGACCACAAAAATTTTACACAAAATGGAAATAATAGAAACAAAAATTGATAAATTAAATAAAAAATGGTTTTGGGATCCACAAACAGTAAATCCATTAGAAAAAGAAGAAAGTATTTGTATATCAGTTGCAAATGAAAATTTAAGACAAATTAATGAAATTATTAAAGTTAATGGTATAAATGCAAAAACAACATTTGGTTTATCAATTCTTCATATTGCTTGTAAATATGAAAAATTAGATATTGTTAAATATTTAATTGGACATGATGCTGATAATAATATAAAAGATTTTAATGGTAGAACACCATTATTTTATACAGTACATCATGATAATACAAAAATAATTGATGAATTAAAATTAAATAAAAAATCAGTTGAATGTAGAGATAAATATGGTGTACCAGCATTTTATTATACAACAACAAATACACAAACATTTTTAAATTATTTAGAAGTTAATTTTAAATATTCACATGGTACATCATTACAAAATCGTTTTGCTGAATCACGTGAATTATTTCAAAGTTTTATAGCAAAAACTGTACAAGAACAAAATGATTTTAATGATGATTTTAAATTAATATTATTTGCATCTAAAACAAATAATTGGCAATTTTTAACTGATGTTGTTAATGATTTTACTGATGTTAAAAATTCTGATGAAAATGGTTGTACAATATTGCATAAAGTTTATATGAATTATGAATCAGTTAGTTCATGGAAAAGGGTTAGACATGTTATTGCATTATGTCAACGTAAAGGTGCTAATATAAATGCAATTACAAAAGATGGTTTAAGTTTATCAAAAATTATTATAAAAAATGATATGCCAGTTGATTTATTGGATAATATTTATAAACAATTTTCTTATACATGGCCAAGAGATAATTTTAGACAAACTGATTTACATTATACAATTATCAATAAAAAGAAAGAATATTTTGATTGGCTTATTAAAAATTGGCCACAATTTGGTTCAATTGATTTTGATGGAAATACCTGTTTACATTTAGCTGTTATTCATACAGATGATATTGATTATTCAGATGAGGATTGGAAATTATCTTACATTATAAAAATATTAGAATTATGTGATCATCGTCTTATTTATTCATTGAATAATGATGGAAAATCAGCATTTGATCTGGCTAAAGAGGAAGTTAAAAGTAACATGACACAACTACTAAAAGAGTTAATGGATAAAGGTAAATAACTTACAATGATTCACTTCAGTTTAGAACATTCAATATCTCGTGCTTGAATCTAGATGATTCACTTCAGTTTAGAACATTCAATATCTCGTGTTTGAATCCAAAGAAAAATGTTAAGGTGAACCCTTATTAGGTTAAATATATTCACACTATACTTCGATTATTATTCAAATTCTCAATTTTATGTGAATTTTAAAGACTCAATAAAATTTCACTTTACCTACTCTAGTAAACATTTAAAAGTACAAAAAAAAAAACGTCATATGAAGGCCAAAAAACTTCATATTTTTTGTTTCCGTGTTTTTCTTTAAATATCGGTCAAAAACATAAATTCTTATCAAGTATGCAAATCCATGCAAACATTAAATCTCTTAATTTTAATTTTATTTTCAAGGTTTTCTTTATTTTTCAAGATTTTCCTTTCATTTTTATTTAAAACAAAAATAAATTATACGAAATTTGTCCTAGTTTTCCTTTAACTGCGTTTTTATAATTTGATTAAAGGAATTCATTTTACGTGCGGTTTTTTATTTGTGTATTTAATAATTGTGAACCCAAATAGTAGAGTAGTTTACGAATTGAATTAAAAAAAAAACGTTTAACGATTATAGCTTTCTAGTGGCAAACAGTTAGACTTGGTAGCATAAATTATTTAAACGGTCAAATATTGTCCTCTAGGGAAAATAAGATCGAAAAATTATGACGGATAGAAAAACTCTTCTCAAAACCCAATATTAATGCTACAGTCAGTACTACAGTCTTCACCTAACCGTTAGAAGAAACCATTGCATCCTTTAGTCATCTAAATTAATTAAACTTCTTTTTTTATAGGACCAGGAACATTAGCAACAGATCCAAAAATATCATCAATGCGTTATTTAGAAATTTATTTTTTAACATCATTTCCACATGATAGCTCAAATCGTGATGATTTATTTCGTTTAAAAAATTTAATAGCCGATGGACAAATAACAGATGTTGAAAAATTATTAGAAGAAAAAAAGGAATTATTACATGAAAAGGATAATAATGGTTGTACATGTTTACATTATGCATGTAGCAATTTAAAAATTGAAATTATTGAATTATTATTAAAATATGAAGCAAAAACAGATGATCGTGATAAATATGGACGTATACCATTACATTATGTTATTCATTCAAAAAATTTAGATATTATAAAATTACTTTATGAATCAAAACCAAAGGATTGTATGAAAAGGGATATATTTGGACATTCACCAGTATCATTTGCTGGATATTTTAGTGAAGAGATTTATACATATTTTTGTGAACAAATAGAAAGTTTATATGGGCAAGGATCATATTATATATTAAAGAAGGATACAGAAGAATTTAAACGGGAATATGATGCATTTATAAAATTTACAAAATATTGTTCAAATGAAAGTATAACACATTTATTACCAGCTGATACAATAAGTGCTGTTTGCCGTTTTAATGATGAAATATTTACAAAATTATTTACAAAAATTGGCGTTAATTTTGATAATAAAAATAAAAATTTTGCCACAACACTACAACAAGCAGTTAAAATTTATCGTTGGAATTATCATGAATGTTGGTTATCATTAGCACGTACATTAGTTGATATTGGTGATGATGTACTTGTTAAAATTGATTCTGGTGGTACATTATTACATTTAGCATCAGTTAATAAAAATTCAGAAGAATTATATATATTTTTATTGGCACATGCAATTGATATAAATGCACTTGATTATAATGGACAAACAGCAATACATTTATTATTAGAACAAGGAAATTTTCATTGTCTTGATATTTTATATAATCAAGCTGATTTAAATGCAATTGATAAAATTGGTAGTAATTATTTACATTATTCAGCTAAATATATACCAGATGGTTTACAATATAATCATGATGGTGTACGTATTGTTTTTATACCAGAATTAATTAAAAAGAATAAAGAAGGTAAAACACCATTACATATTTCATGTGAATTTGGTAAAGTATCAATGTTTGATTATTTATTAAGTATGTGCACAAATGTTAATCAATTATTTGATCGTGATATTTTTGGTAAAACAGCATTAGATTATGCTGCTGAAAATAATCATTATAATATAATATGGAATGTGTTAGGTAGTTTTAAAACTGATACAAAATTTATTGATATGTCATTTGGTGGTATTGTTAAAAAGAGAGCATTTTGTCCAATTATATCAGCTGGTTATTATGAAAGTTTTTTAGAAAGTGATAGTACACAAATACGTGTTGAATATCATGCAATAACATTACAAAAATTATGTGAAGAATTTTCTATTGGTAGAGTACCGTTACAACCACAATTAGAATATAGTATACAAAAATCAATATTAGATTCTGATTTAATTGTTAAAGATCGTAGAAGTTTATTAAAAACACCAATTGATCAAAGGGAATACGTTAAACAAATAAAAGATGCCTGTTTTTTTTTAAGTGAAATTATAAAAGAAACAATTACAAAATTAAATGATGGTGATATTGATGTTGATGTTTGTCAAAAAATTATGGAAATTTCAATTGATATACGTCAATTAAAAGATAAATTAAATCGTTTTATAAATTTACCATGGAGAGAAATGGAATTTATACTTGTTTGTTTTTTAACAATTTATTCAATTGATAATCAAAAGGATCAAATTGTATATAAAGTTTTATTAAGTAAACAACGTATACGTACACATTTAGAAAAATTTAATAATTGTTTACAAGCAAATATGATTAATATTTCTGTAACATGTTTATTTCCAACACGAGCAACAGCATTAGATACTATTTTAACAAATATAAGTATTGAAGCACAATCATTACAAAGAATAATTGATTTAACAAAAAAGAATTTAAATTCAAAAGGTTTAGAAGGGATTAAAGCAAAAATTTATGAATTAAAAGAATTAATGGATAAAACTGTAACACCAGAAAAACCATGGAAATATGAATTAAATGATACAGTTAAAAATCAAGAATTTAAAGATTTATATGATGATTATGAATCAGCAAGAACATTTTATTCATTAACAAAAATATTACGTTATGTTAATGAAAGTGTTTTAGTTGATATTAAAGGTAATGAATTAGGTATATTAGTTATACAAAGAACAATGCAAGTATTTGGTGAATTTATTAAAAATTCACCTGACTCACCAAATGTTTCACAAAAAATTCATAATGCAATTTCATCACGTACAAAATATTTAAAAGAATGTTTAATTAAAATACGTAATGATTTATCACATGCAGATTTTATGAAAAGTACATTAGAGATTGAATCAAATATTGATATTTTTACAAATATACAAAATGATTTACGTTATTTACGTCCATTTTTAATCAATTTATTGTATGAGGAACGTGAAGATTGTATTAGAAAATTACTTAGAAAAATGTTTGATTCTAGATCAGAAATTGAATTAAATAATTTATGTTATCATTTTATAAATCGTTCAACTGTTCCAATTATTGATCCATCATTTAAAGCACAGATATTAGTACAAAATCTTAAGGATGTTCTCATTTTTAAAACAAAAGATGAAGAAAATTTATTTTCTAAAATTGATAAATTTATACAAAATTTAACATCAGATATTCCGCTTGATTTTAATTTTGGTAATCCAGAAACATTTTTATTAAATACAGCTGATGAGGCAAGTTTAAGTCAAACAAAAGAATTTCTACGTGCAATTGATAGTGGAAAAAAAAGTCAAGAACCATTTCAATTGATTGCCTATTTTACATTACAAATACAAAAGGTAACAGAGGCACGTTTATTTCCAAATCAACGTGATGATTTTATAAAAATTGAAAATTATTGTAATGAAATAATTTGGACAACATTAATTGGTATTAAAGAAAAGATTAAAGAGAAAATAATGTATCAAAATCAGGAAGTATTTGAAGTTGAAACAACAAAAGATATTAAAAATTATTTACATGATTATATTGGTAGAATACATAATTTAGCATTACGTTCTGCATTTGAAAGAGAACTTGAAAAACATATTAGAATAAATCGTGTTTTTACGCGTATTAGAGAATTAATAGCAATAAAAATAAGATCAACTAAAGATAATCATGAATTAGATATTGTACTTACTGAATATAAAATGCTTTTAGGTAAAAAGAATTTTAATCCAAAATGGAAAATAAATATGGAATTAATTGATTCATTACAAAGTAAAGAGGATTTATATTTTCGTTTACTTGAAAATAGTTTTAAAGAGAAGGCAGTTACATCAACATTGGAGAAATTTTTAAATTCATTTAAATGTTTAAAGGATAATAAAAAGAATGAATTACGTAAATGTTTTATGGATCGTCTTAATAAATTAAAAGGATTATTACCAGATGATGATAAACTTTTAAGACCAGATCCATGTTTAACAATGGCTGTTGAAGTGATTGTATTAAATTTATATGAAATGTTAGATGAATTACAGATGATGGATACAAATAGAGATTTTCTAGAAGCTGTTTCACTTCCATTATCAGCAAAAACACTTAGAAATTATTTAGCACATGGTGATGCATTATTTGATCTGTTACCATATAAAGTTGAAACCACTGTATTTATTAATGGTTACAAATTAATAAATTTAATAAAAGAATCAAAATTGAAAATATTCTCAGAAGATAATGTTATATGTTATTCACGTGTATCAAATGCTGTACCAACATCTGAAAAATATCGTGTTAAAATGGAATTAATACGTTCACAAAATAATATAATATTTGAAGCAATTAAATGTAATCCATTAGGAAGTCTTTGTTATTTTTATAAAATCCCAATATTACGTGGAATTGATTATAAGGGTAGAACATTATTTAATTTAATATTTGAAAGTGATCCAATGAAAACAATAGATTTTTTTATTAATGATAAAACAATAATACGTAGTGAACAATCAAATAATTGTCTTATAAAATTATTAAATTTTATTGATTCACATATAAATTTAATGGATATTGATAATTTATGTCAACATTTAATTAATCAAATATTTCTTGCAAATAAACGTCAGGACATTATTATTTTATTAATACAAATTTGTGCACTTTATGGTTATCATAATAAAGTTGATGATGTTTGTGCTTGTAGTAATGACGATGAATCATTAAAAAAGATCTATAATTTATTAATGAATTTTGCTGATAAATATTCATTTGTTATTAATTTACAACGTTATTCAAGAATATGTATTTATGAATATGAAAATGAATTTTCATTATTACATTTGGCAGCTGCATTTAATCATCCAAATGTTTTAAAACGTGTACTTAGTTTAGGTACAAATGTTGATGTTATGGGAAGAAATAGAAAAACTGCATTACATGTTGCTGCCCATTGTGGTTATACTAATATTGTTGATTTATTAAGAGAAAATGGTGCTGATAGTACTGCAAAAACAATTGACGGACGTTCATATATACAATTTATGAATAGAGAAACAGCTAAAGTAGAAATTAAAGAAACTCGTCGTGGTTCAGTTTAAATCAATTCAACAATGGTAATGCCCTCTTATATATTTATTAAAATTTTAAATTTCAACAATGATTTCTTTTAAATTGTTACAGATAAAATCCAGTCTGAGAAAAACTTCGCATTTGAAGAGAGGATTAATAGGATACATTCAAATTTATTCACGAATAATTATCTAATAAGAAATAAATTGCACACCGTAACCTAGCAGAACTTAAAGAGCATATTCTTTGGATTATTCAATAAATGGATATTAGCTACGTTTTCATAAAGCTTAACGGAAACTCGCCAATTTTATTCTCTATTAACCAATTAACACTAAAATACAATAAATTTGTATAGTTTCTTTATCTCTAAAATACTGTTTACACTTTTGCTTCAGAAAACTTTATCCAAAAAAATTAATTATTCAATTTAATTACACTTTCAAAATTAAAACTTCACACTTCCTCTTAGTTTCACTTTTTCACATAAAAGACACATGCGGGATTTTTTCTTTGACTTTAGATCAACCCCCACACTTTCCATACTTTCTTAATAATTGAAATTACTAAAAGAACTTCTTTTTTCAACTCATTGTTTGATATCCAATTTTAAATTGTTTCCAAATTAATGAATTTTTTTTTGCTTCATGAAAACGTAGCACTAAAAATATTTACTCCTCAAAAAAAGAAAATATTTAGAGAAGTAAAAAAAAAATTTAGATTATTTTAAGTAGAAAATTATAAATAAAAATTTGATTGTAAAATTTATAATTTATGTTAAATAAATAATTATGTATATTAAATATAAAAGATAATTTTCAATAATTAATAAGCTGTCGCTTGTACACTGAAAGCAAAAATTATTATACAGTTGAACAAGAACAAGAAATAATTTTATAATTTAGCGTATTTATTTAATAACTTTTTATTTTCTTTTAAGTTTAATTTAATTTTTGTCTTTTAAAGCCTGAAAAAAAAGAAGTAAAAAAAAGTACGATTAGCATTTATAATGATTATGTAAGAATTTAAAATTCAAACCTTTGACAATTCAACCGAAGGGAATTTGGAAAAATCGCCAGTAACAGATCTATGAGGTTTTCTATTTAAATATTCCTCTAGAACTTCAGCAGCTAAATTTTCAGCTTTAGCCTGTAAACAATTAAATTCAATTAAATACAAAAAGAAGCATATCATTTAAATAAAAAAAAATTACCTTAATTTCAGCTCTTATCATCTTTTGTTTAAATTTATTATCTTGAAGTAATTTCTGAATGTTAGTTTGAGTACTGTTAGCTTTTGGAAATTCAGAGCCTTTCACTAACGACATAACATAATCCTAGAAATAGGAACAATCAATAAGAGTAATTCATTTAAAAAGGTTTCAATGAGTTGTTGTATATCGTACAACTAACGAAAACGTATATTTTACGACGTTGCATAATTGTATGACACAAAAACTTAATTGAATCCAATTTTCGATTATTTTATTACTTACATATTTAACTTTATTAAGATTCTTTTCAAGTTCACTAATACGATTATCTTTAATTTTTGGAACATAAATTGGTTGCAAATTATTAAGCATATTACGATATTCCATTGATTGAAGTCTTAAACGTTCTGCTCTTTCCTCATTGAACGCTTTCTTCAATAAATTTAATTCTTGAGCGATATAAGGTGAACTAGCAGTAATATCTAAAAATTAAATCAATTTAGTAAGTAATGTAATTATAGGAAAAAATTTAAAGTAATTTACCAAAAGCAGTTGTTGATTTAAGATCACCCTTTTTATTGCCATAACCCTTAAGTTTATCACGAAGTGCACCTCTTTCAGTTTCTAATGAATCAATATCACTTTGTAAGTGATCCATTGTTTCCTCAAACTCCTTTTCTTTCCTTTAAAAAACAAACAAAATATTAATTTTCAAAAACCGAAATAGATGAAATAAAAATAACTAATAACTGACTTCTTAAGAACTTGTGTAACTTCATCATATTTTCGTTGTAATTTTTCTGTATTAATTTCGTGATCATTTTGTAAAACAGATAATTTCTTCTCAGCTAAATCTTTACGTATTTGCATTTCAGATAATTCATTTTGTTTCATTTTAGCAGCAAGCTTCAATTGTCTTATTTCAGCTTCACGATTCTCTAATGTTGCTGTTAATGTTTTTGTCTCTTCCAATTGTTTCTTAACAAATTGTGCACGTAAAATAATTGGTGCCACATATTTTTCTGGATTAACTGGTGCTGCCATTATTTCATATTCATGTTCTAATAAATATTGTGCAAATTGTGACATATCTGTATTTGTTGTACTTAATACAGTACGTAAGTTTTGTGTTGGACCTCTATCATCCTGTTCATAAACTTTTTCACATGAAATTGATAATAATTCCCAAATTTTTGTATGTGAAACAGTTGAATCTGAATCTAAAAGAATGAAACACAATTTTTTTTAATGAACTAATTCAAAAAATTTAAATAATTTAAAAAAAATACCAGCTCCTTCCAATGCAATTGTATAAAGTACTTGCTTAATTGTATAAAACATTACAATCATTGCTTTTCCTAAGCTTTCAGTTGTCTGTTTCAAATTCAATATTGTTTTTGGTGATAAATTACATTTTGTCACCGTTATATCCTGTAATTATATACAAAATTTATGAATAACTCCTTTAAAATACAAATAACAATAAATTACCTGTGGTAAACGTCTCTTAATTAATTTCAATTGTTGTTTAATATTTTCAATATTTTGTACAATATATTGCATTAATAGCCCTGAATCACTTGTTTCATCACCACCTTTAATAACAGCTTGGATTATTGATGCTTCTGTTGATATTGAATCACAAGCTGCACCGATTGAAGCAATACAATCACGTACGTGTTGTGTTTCATTCATTAAATTTTCACCAGATAATAATACAGAATACATAGCATTAAAGAATGCCACACATTTTTCAAGATCTACAAAAGAAATTAAATTATTGTTATTTGGTAACAGTCCAAAGTCAATTTATGTATTGAGTGATATTACAAAAGTTATAAATTTGGAATAAACTTACTATCCAATGAACTATTTTCATCTAATTGATTCGCTTTCAATAATTCAATTAAATGATCAATAATTTTTTCTTGTGCCATCATTTCAGGCATTGATGACCCAGTTTTTAATAATGTTTCTGGTTTGCAAGCATTTAAACTGAATAAAAATTGATGCATGATGCATTGTAAATTATGTACATAATATAATAAACGTGATCTAAATGTAAATTGATTAACACCATGCCCTTGTAATATTGCTGATTTTTCAACAGTTGTAACAGCTGGAAAACGTTCACGAGCCTGGGCCACAACAATACCAGCTTTAAATACAAGGCGTGATACAAGTAAAACAACAAGAATACCATCATGATCACCTACAAAGTAATTTAATTGTGGAGAAAATTCATTTGATTTAATGCATTATTAAGTTAACGTAATTTATAAAGAACACGTTTGCGCGTATTTAAAATGAAAGAAACTGAAAAACTTACCACCACGATTCATAAATGTATCAGGCATATAAGCTGATAAAAATTTAACATGATCATTTGCTTGTGATAATTCAATTTGTCTTAATTGTAAATCAATTGCTCTTGTATATGCCTTTGTTTCAGCAAACATTTGTTTAAAATCAATTGTATCAGCAATATCTTTTCCAGGTTTTGTATTTTCTTGATTATTCATACGTTCACGCATTTCCTGTTGTTGATCATTTAATTTTTGCACAAGTTCTCTAAATTTCATGATAGTTTGATCACGATCTAATATTGTTTCTAATGCAGCATCTTTTTCTCTAAGCGCCTAAATTAAAGAATACAATTTTTCAATATATTTTAATTATGAAAGAAATAAAATGCATACATCACGTTTAGCTGCATGAGCCATATCTAATTCCTCCCTTAAATCTAACTGAAGTTCAGTATTACTTTCAATTAATTGTTCATGAACGTCAACTAATGCTTCCAATTCATTGATTTCATCCTGTTGTGATTTAGTTTGATCCTCAAGTTCCATATTTTTATCCGTTAATTGTTCAACCATTTCTTCAGCACCTAACGCAGCATCTACTAATTCTTGTAAATCAACAATTTGGGCTTCCATTTCATCAATCTAAATCAAAATAAAATATTTTAATTTTTTCAATAAATAAATCACGCAACTGAACTTACTCGAATTGAAAGTTTTTCCTTAGTTCTTTGTAATTCCATAACTTCAGATTTTTTCATGTCTAATTCTTTAGATAATTTTTGTATTTCATGTTTTTCATGTGCAGATAAATCACGTAAACGTACCAATGTTTCTCTTAAACGTGTATTCTGTTGTTCCAATTGTTTAAATTCAAAACTAGAAATTCCATTAGCACCTTCACCACCAGTTCCCGGTTTATTTTGCATTTCAGCTTTAAGAATCTCTAAATCTAATGTTAATTCTTCAATGCGTTCTTTAGCTGTTTCCAATTCTAATTGTAATGTATCAGATTTTTCTTCAGCCATTTCTTTATCTAATGTTATCATTTCAACATTTTCAGACAATTCAGACATTTCTTCTTGATGGCGGTCACGTGCTTCATATGCATCTTTTGTCTCTTGTTTAGCCCTTTGTAAATCACGCTGTAATTGTGTTTGTGCTTCCATTATTTTTAATTTAAATTCTTGTAATTGATCAAATTGTGTTTTCATTTTATCAAAATCACGTAAACGTTCTTTATCTTCTGAACGACGTTGCTTTAATGTTTCCAATTTTTCATTTAAATCTTTTATTTGTGATTTATAATCTTCAATCTAAAATATTAAAATATTACAAAATCAATATCAAAAGATTAAGAATAAAAACACAAACCTCTTGCTGTTGTTGAAGTGCATTCAATTTATCTTCAGCTGTCACTATAGGTGACGGGGACGTCAAAGACTGTCCAGGTGTAAATTGTGGCTTCAACGTTTCCAAAAAACCAGTCTTAAATTATGAGAATGTAAATAATTTAATTGAATTTTATCTTAAGTAATTAAGTTAAAAACCTCAACAAAAGATGCTCTCTTGGATGTTGCAAATGATTCAGCTGGACTCATTATTCCTTTTTTCTCAATTTTATCTGTTATTGATTTTTCTGTTCCAGGCGATGTTAATTGACTACGTGATTCTGCTAAACTTTGACGACTTCCGGCTAAAGACATTCTTGAGCTTAAAAGAAGAATTGATTATTATTTTTTTAAAAGCAAAATTTCACAATGTTAAAATTAATTTCCAATTAGATTTTTTAATTTTATTTGTTTTTTTTTTTTTTGGTTAATTTTTTTTATGAATTAAATGAATTTTTTTTTTAATTGTTTAAACCTTGATGTCGATGACGTCATTGAATTTCGTGCTTTCGATGACAGTGATGATGTTTGTGATTTGACCATTGGTGGTGATTTCCGTCTAACACTAATTTAATTCAAAAATAGAAAAATAGTAGTGAAAGAAGATAGAATGATTGATAGGAAGAAACAGAAGAGCCGCACAAAAATAAAGAAAAAAACACTAAATTAATTTTTTTTATTTTTATTTAAAAAAAAAAAAATAAACACAAAAAAATAAGGTAAAAAAAAGAAGGGTTTTTGAGCACACAAAAAATTAAGACTTACGTTGTTGGTTTTGTACTTGTAACTGATCTAACGGATCCCGCACTAAATGGTTTACGTGAAAAAGACATAATAAATACAAATTTTTTTATTAATTAATTAATTTTTTTTTTTTTCAAAGAACAAACAAAAATGAAAGAACAAAAACTAAGGACAATTATTTTGTATAAAGAAAAGAAAAATGAAAGAAAAATTTTTAAAAGAAAGAAACACAAAAAACTAAATAAAATATTCGATTGTTTCCTTTTCTTAAAACAAAGCGAAACATAAAAAAATATTGATGGCAAAATGCAAAATAAAAACTAAAAACAAAATATTGAAGAGAATTTTGATAAATAAATTAAAAAAAAAATAGAAAATTTGGAAAAAAACAAAATACAGAAAAATATGGTTGACATTTATTTTAATTTCAATTAATTTTCAAAAGGGCGTACTAAAACCAGAAAATTCAAAGGTACAAATTAATATTATTAACCAAATTTCTTCAATTAAAACTCAAATATAGAAACATAAACTTTGAGCTTTGACATTTATTATTCTAATCTAATTAGATTCCATTGTCGAACGGAAAATGTCCTTCCAAATTGATCATTATTACTCTCTTAATTCCGATCCTTTTTTAAAAATTCATCAGTACGCCCTTTTCATGAACTAAAATCTGAGTTTTAATTTAACTTTTTATTATCAATTTTTTTTTATTATCAATTATCGCTTTACGTTTTTCCTTCTATTTTTGTCATAATTTCCGAGATTTGTTTTTTTTTTTTTTGTTTTGTGATTAAATTTCTATTTCAACAAAACTTTAAAAAATTCCATTTCCTACACAGTGCCAATTAAAATAGTGTTCTGAACAGTCAAATTCAACAATAAAAAAATTAAATGAAGAAGATTAATGATTATGAAATGTTGATGAATTTAATGATTAATTATGAATTGTTTTAAAAGTAAAATGTGATGAAAGTTCTTCATTTATGAGAAGAACAAAGTAAGTAAGTTTTATAGAAAAGGAATGAAATAATTCTTTCTTTTTCTTAAAGATTTAAACCTAAAATAAATATTTTTTACTAGAATAAACATTTACATTCGACTAAAAATTAACAAGAAAGACAAATATAGAAAAAAAAATAACTCTAAAATATGAAATTTAATTATAATTTATAAACACGGCAAAGCATAATTAAATTTGATTATTAAATAAGATTTGGAAATTTGACAGAAAATGTAAATGAATGTTGATATCGATATTTTTCAAAGAATTTTTCTACATTAGAAAATGATGTGAATGAAAATTGTTTTATTTGAAAAATAGTAACATTTTGTATTGAAAATGAGTTTCTATTTTTTTTTTTGAAAAGAAAAAAAACATTAATTTAAAGATCTACATTTGTGAGAAAAAGTTTGAAAATTTAAAACTAAAATATTGCATTCAAAAGAAAGCTTTGATTTTAGCTCTGATTGCAATCTCACCCATATTTCCTGAGCGGTTTACTAAATTTTTGAGGGTTTTTTTTTTGTTTTTATATGGATTTTATATTTTTATTCAATTAAAAAGACGAATCAAATTTTCTTTTTCTTATTACTAACCTGCTTAAACGTGAACGTGGCTTCTCATCTGGACTTGAATCTTCAATCGGATTACCGGACTCATCTAAATAAATCAATTGGGCTGATCTTACAAACATTCCATGATTTTCTGGACACTAAAAGCATAATATTTTTCAAAATATTCCCAAAAATATAAATGGTTTAATTACATTAAAATATGATGTTCCTTTTATTGAACCATTGTTCTTTCCTTTTGGTTCATCCAAATTAACGCCAACCCATTTTCCAACAGCAAATGTTGTCATTCCAACATACGCAACTGTTCCACGAATATCTTTTCCACTTATTTCGACCCTTTGGCCAACACGAAGACTTTTATCTGACATGGTTACAGTTGATCCAATACTATTTAATTTAGTATAACTTAAATTCTAGAAATAAACAATTTTGATTGCGAGATGAGAGGTTAGATTTATCTATTTTTTATTAAATAATGATAATGTTAAGATTTTATTGGAAAAAATGGATCAAGAAATATGAAAACGCAATTGCATAAGAAGATTTACAAAACTCACGTCGTATTAATAAAATAAAACTCATAAATGAAAACATAATTCAAATGCACATAAAAACAAGGGAGTTGGCTAAATTGCGACATAATCTCTTAAGAAAATAGTCAAATTTATCCAATATTTCTTTTTGTCTTAATAAGAAAAGATTTACTTACTATAAACACAACAGTAATTTGTTGATGTAATCACAATTTTACTTAAAATTATATCAATTTTGAAGAATAAAATAAGGAATTATAAGATTTTCTTTTAATTCATTCGACAAGAAAAAGAACTGTCAAAAGAAGTCTGAGATCATTAGAAAAAGAGATAGTTACATAAATTAGAAAGTGAGAGAACGATAAACAAACTTGCATATGTCAATCAATGGCAATGTTCACAATAAGATGGCGCTACTAGTTAGTATAAAAAAAGTAAATACCATTTTTAAGTACATATCTACACATATAAAAAATATTTTAAGTTTAAAAATAAAAAGAGAAAGTTTGAATAAAAAATTACATTTCATACAACAACGCATTTATTTTTAAGTGCGACATTAAAAAATAATTAATACATTCTAAAAATACCGTTTTGATTGGAAGACCTGATTTTGCTATACGTAAAAAAGCTCAGTAATAAAACAACGACTTACTTCTAAATTAAATTACTTTCTTAAATAATAATAGATATAAGTATTAACAACAAAGTAATAACAACGAATATAAATAAAATTAATGTACAAATATAAGTATAATTATTATTTTAAAGATGTGTATCTTTGTTGGTATATAATTCTCCTCCGTTAACATTAATTCCAAAACCATTTCCACTATTCTCCATTTTATTTGCCATTTGACGTTTTAATCGTTTTGCAATAGGTGGCGAAAATAAATCAGTATTTATAAAGTTTTTATTGCTATCCAAGAAAATTTTACTTTCTCCTTGCAAATTTAATTTTTCTATCACATAACTTGTTAAGTAACCAATAATAAGTGTTACTAAAAATCCAAGTACACTAAACCACATGTATGAAATTCTGTATAACCAGAAAAATCTAAAAGCAAACAAACATATTCTTGTGAGGTAACAATTCCATCATTTTAAAATTATTTTCTTACTCTGAGTCATCTGTTACTTCTGATGTTAATTTTGCAGCTGAACTTGCCGATTGTAAAATTGATGTTTCATTAAAAGTAATACCAAATTTGATACAGTCTTGAATAGAAAAGTCCAACATTTTGAAAGGTGGCCTTGGTTGGCCGAATCCAATCCACAAAGAAAATGCTAAACCACATAAAAGTCCAGTAATAGCACCCTATTAATTGAATTTAAAAATTTAAAATAATCATAAATAAATTGTGGTAAATGAAATTACTTTTTGATTTGCTCGGATTGTAAACATTCCAAGAGTAAATAAACCAAATAATGGCCCACCAACAATACCAAAAATGGTTAATGAGGCTTGTAAAACTCCTCCCAGTCCTTGAGCTATAATTAGAAAATGATTATAAAATCAATTTTATTACAAAAATAAATGATAACGAACCAATAAATGCTATTCCAACACATACTAATCCATAGATTGCAGCAGTAACTTTTAATGGAACAGTTGATTCAATATCTGATAACGGACGTTTTTTAAAATATTGATATAATGGCTTAAAATAATCTTCTATTGTTACAGCTGCTAATGAATTTACAGCAGCTGACACTGTTGATAAACTAGCTGAGAATATTCCAGATACAAATAAACCAGTTATTCCTGGGATATGAGAAATTGCATCAATCACATAAATTGGCATCAACTAAAATATAAATGTGTAATTTTATTTTAATCTCTATTTCTGTGATTCAATTCGAACTTACTTGATCCCTACTACTTATTCGATGCGCCAATAAAGGATCACATGTTGAGTAATAATAATAAATAGCTAGACCACTAAAAGATGTACTTAAACTTAAACACGTTAAAATTGGCCAATTAAGCCATAAAGCTTTTTGTGAAGTTTTTAAATCTTTAACAGTTAAAAGACGTTGAACCTGAGTTTGATTAACACCATACAATGAGAGATATGTAAATCCACCACCAATGATAAGAGTAAACCAGGTATGACGTTCAGTTGGATCTGGATTAAAACTAAAAACAAATTTTAAAAAAATTGTTATGATTACAAAAATACAAAAAAATAATTATTTATTTTTACTTCCAAAAGTTTATTCTTCCACCTTCATACGCTTTATTAAATATTGGTCCAATTCCACCAGCTTCTATTGCCACAGAAATAATTACACAAAATATTGCAGCAAACATAAGAATTGATTGAAAAACATCTGTTACCAGAACAGCTTTCATTCCTCCAATAGTTGAATAAAAAGTACACACAAGTCCTGCAAAAATAACAAAAATTTAAATTACTTTAATCTACAAAACTAAAAATTTAAAAAAAAATACCAATCGCTAAAATAGCAGCATTCTTAGAGATACCAGTTGTGGTCTCTAATGCTAAAGCAGGAGCATAAACAACAATTCCCATATAAAGAATCATTTGTAATGAGTATGCAAGAGAAGCAAATACTCTTGTTAATTTACCAAAACGTCTTTCTAAATACTAAAAAACACAACATACAAGTGACATCATAAAATACAGATTAAAGAAGTCTCGATTGATATGTTACCTCATAAGCACTTGTTGCTTGTAATTTAAAAAAAACTGGTAAATATAGATACGCAGCAATCGGGGTTGCAATACCATAAGAAATATTAATTACAATAAATATCATTCCAAATTGATAATTTTCCATAGATACACCCAAAAGAGTGATTGCAGACATAAAACTAGCCATTAAACTGAATGATACAGGCCATATTGGCATATTTTTATCAGCTAATAAATATTCCTTAGAAAATGAAAATTAAATTATTTATTTATAAAATGAAAGAAAAACAAAAAAAAATCTTACATTTGTGGTTTTTTGTTGTCCACCTGTGAACCGATAATAAACCCCAATGCCAGCTGATATTATTAACATTGCTATAAAGACAACATAATCCCATACATGAAATGATGTTGTTTCCATTTTTTATTTTCTTTTATGTTACTTCTCCTGAAAATAATTTAAAAAAAAAAAGTATTCATCGTAAATTATTTTTTTTCTGATTTAATAAATTTAATTAAGTTTTCTTGATAAATAATTGAAGAATAAACTTACGTTAGAATTATTAAAATTTAAGACAAAAGTCAGTTTGTACAAAATTTTGAAAATAAACACAACAACTAGACTTAAGGTCAAGTTTAAATTTCTATTTTTTCTTCTAATATTTTCCTTTGTTTTTAAATTTAAATTTATAATTTTCTTAACCTTTATTTGAAATTTAATTTCAATTTTCAATCAATGAAATAAAAAATATACTTTAAGTATATACGTAGTGGAATAAATCGGAAGAACATTCACCTCCTTAATATTAAAAAATATATATATTTAAGTACGAGTAGACTTACGTTAAGTCATCAAAAATAATTTTTATTTTATCGATGCAATTTCGTAACTATACAATAAATGATGACGTAAGAAATTATATGAATTATTGTGGGAAAATTATAAAATGGAATTTAGTTTATTTCATTAATTCAATATGCTTAATTTATAATAAGAAAAATTATCAGTTTAAATCGAAAAAAGTGAAATTAAATCTCTACGAAATTATTTAAACTTAAAGAATTTGAAAAAAAAAAAACAAACATAACTGAATTTTTATACTTTCTCATTTTTTAATCAAAGCAAATCAATTTGTACATAAAATACAAAATCGTTTCTAATTTAAGTAAAAAAAAAATTTTTTTTTAACAAAAATAAAGATTTTTGTCCAGATACAATGATTGTGCGAAAAATAAAATGACAATATGTTGCTGACTTTTCAAATAAGAATAAAACAATTAATAAAAAAAATGAAAATTGTAAAAACCTCAATAATCTGTAATCTGGTGAGAAAAACTAGATAATTAATCAAAGTAAAAAAAAAAATATTAGTACTTTAATTAAAGTTTTATGATTATTATCGTTGACCAAACTATGATATTCAGTGCAATCAGATTAATATTTTTAAGTCTCTCTTGTTTCATTGTTTTTATTAAAATAAAAGAAAATTTTTGAAATTATAAAATTTCATTCTTTAAGTACGAATAAGTACACTTCATCTGATAATAATCAGACTACATTTAATTGACTAGTTTTATTCGCTTACAAATCGATGAATTAGGTGATTAAATATCTCTTGGTAATTAATAATTAAGAACAAAGAAAGGAGTTGATTAGTTGCACATTATGGATAAAAAGTTAAATGGGCTGGTTCATAGGAACAAAAATTTATTCAAAAGAAAATGATGAAATTTGTTCATATAAAAAATATTAATTTATTTTTAACTTTTTGTTTAGATCATAAAATTATTCGTATTTTAATTCAAAGAAATTAAGAATAAACAATTCTAATAAATTGTATGTTGTAAGATAAAACGACGTAGAATATTCTTTTTCATTATTGTTTAGATTTCTTTTGAAATAATATTTTGATTGAAATAAATTGAATATAAATTAAATTTTGAATTTTATCACTTTAGACTTATTAGTCTAAATGAATTGCTTCATTTTTAATTAGAGAAAAACAGTGAAACAGGGAGTGAGAGAAAGAGAGAGAGAGAGAGAAAGAGAGAGAGAGAGAGAGAGAGAGAGAAGAAAAAACAATTAAATTGAATAACGACTCATGTAACACATAAAAATTCTTATCTAATAAATTTCAAACATCGACAAAAGATTAAAATTGCATTTCCGGTAATTTTTTTCGCAGAATATATTATGTAGCGTGACCTCTAAATTTAATACAAAAAAATAGAAGCACGTTAGATATTGACCTTATTTTTCTAAATCACTCAATGAACGAAAAAATAAAATCAAACGAAAAATAGAAAAACAAAATAAACAGAAAAAAATAGGCATTTACTTACAATATTTTTACTCTGTTTACTATAAATAACAAAAACAATAATTATCATCGCAAATATAAAGTTATTTTCAGATGTTTTCACTTTTGTTTATAGTTTTTCAATAAAAATATTTGTTTATGTTTGTTTTACGTTGATTTGCGTTAATTTTGTAAAAACGAAAATATTTAAGAAGCGCCAAGTAATAAGTACGAATTTATTTATAAAAATAGAAATTTCAATGTATAAGGTTCATTTTGGATAAGATACGTTTCCTTCCCTGTTTTAATACACAATTAATTCCAAGAATTTCTCAGTGACTCGCCTTCTCGTAAATTTCTACATTTAAAAAAAAATGGAAATTCAGAATAATTTTACCTTATCTTTTGTCAACTATTTTGATTATTGTTAGAAGAAAAAAAAAATAGCACTAGTGTGGTTATTAAGTATTGTTCATTTTATTTTATTCATATAAATAAATTTAACTTTATTCTAGGAGAAATTAATAAGGAATGTTGATTAAATGTTCGTTAAGATGCTAAAAGAAATGGAAAAATGATGTAAACTTAAAATAGACGAGTATCAAGAAGTTATAGAATTTTGTTGTATTTTTGTATCAAAATTAAAAATTATGTTTTTCAACTTATATTACATTGACTTAGTTTACAAAAAAAACTTTCCACTAAAGATATTCTCCTTTGAGTCAAGGAAATACCCAAGTCAACAATTTTCATAACAAAAATTCCGTCATTCTGGAGTAAGTATAAATTTTTTTCATACAAATTGCAAACATAAATAAAATAAACACAATTTCTAGGAATGATTTGACAAATATTAATTCATCAACATTACGTATTTATTTTCATTCAGTAAAAAGAATACAAATTATAAAATGATAAGTAAAAAAATGTTAATCGTTGATTGATAATTAATTTGATAAAATTTATTTTAGACTTTTATTTCTTTGTTTAATTTTTTTCTTTTTTTTTTTTTTGTTAATCACCAATAAATTCTCCATTAATAATTATGTAGTCTACAGTGGAGTTACTTTATTATTTGTTAAATTTCATATTTTCACAAAAAAATAATTTAAATAAAGCAAAATGCAAAATCCATACACAATTTTTTCTTTATACACATTGCGCACACATACACACAATCATTGTTTTGTCAGTATTTTTATTTACAAGTAGGTACTTTACTTAAGTTTAACAAAAATATTGTGCATTCTTTGATTAAACCGAATAACGAGAAAGAAAAAAGTAAATAGTCGTTTATTTATGTCGTCACAGACTAAATCCATAAATAAATACAGAAACAGAAACGGGCGAATTATTTGAATAAATATTAAAACAAATATTCGCTTTACTGAAAAATTTCGGTAAGTATAATGCAGTTTACATTGGTGAATGTGTGGAAGTTTGGATTACATAATGATTCGTTTTTATTGGTTTGCCATTATTTCTGTTATTGAACGAATTATGATGGTACGGAGAAATAATTATGGATTATTGTTCTTTATATTAATCCAAAAAAAATGTAAGCACAATCGAAAGTCGAAACAGCAGAATAGAATCATATAGAAAAAAATCAAAACATTATTTTCTTATCGGAATCTTCTTTGAATGCCAGCAACAGTTAGTTCGTATAAATATGTATTGTTATTGATACAAAAAAAAAATTGCACTTTGAACTCATAAAAGAAAATCTTATTCCATCATTTGTAATTGGTTTAATCAAGTAAGTAAATAATAATTAAGAAAAATTGATCGTAAAAAATATAAACAAGAGAGACAAACAAAAAAGTCGAAAAAAGTAGTCTTCCTTAATTTCTCAAATCGTATGTTAATTAAGTAAGTTATGGATTAATTAACAAATAAAAGTTAATTAGGTTTTTTATTTGTTTGTTTGTGTATTTGTCTCTTATTTTTTAATAATTACTTTACCTAATTTATTTTTAAATTTTGTTATTTACTAAAATGATTAACAAATTTAATTGTATGCAGATACAAGATAAAACAATCATTAAACTTAAATGACAGAGATATACTTAACAGCCATAATAAATAATTAAATGAAATTTTAAAAAACAATTTACATTTGAAGTAGTTCAGATAAAAGACAAGAATAAGCAAATTTTCAGTCGAAATCTTTTTTTTGTTGTTCTTAATCTGGGATGATGAACATTTCTAATTAGAATACTTTGGAATCTTGATTTAAAAAAAAAAGTTAAAGAAAATATTTAGGTAAGTATTCGGAGAGAAGAAAGTAGTTACAAGGGTGATTGAATGACACAGTTTATTATTGGACGGACTAGACATTATTATTTATTGGATTAATTAGTCTTAATTATTGACTAAAGATAAGACTAAAATTAAGCGTGACGTAACAGAAAAATAAATATTTAAACATGTGCGTTTTGAGACATACAAAATATAATGTTTTTATGTTTTCAATAAATAGTTTTTAATTTTTGTTTTTGTTTTAAGTTAATGTAAATAATCATTAAATTGACACAAGAAACAAAACACAAGAATTAATGATTATTTAACTTACCTTAATTAGTTAAGTAATACAAAAAGAAAATATTTATTCTATTCTAGAATACTGTATTATTTTAAATTTTTAATCTAAAAATATTTCTACTTTAAGAAAATCAATTTAAATTATGAGGTTATGTCGATATTTTTTTGCATATTTTTTTTTAAAGAAATTAAATAACTAACTGAATAAAAGAAACAATAAAATAAAGAAAAAAAGTTATCTTCTTAATTAAGTACACTTTAATCAATCACACAAGACACGATTTTCAATAGAAAAAATAATTAAATTATTTTTTTATAATTTTTACTAAAAAATCTCACATCTAACTCCCGTGACATATTAAAATCGACTGATAAAAAAACCTCAAAGTCAATGTAGATTTCATGACAACAGCTGTTTTTTTCCACATTTAAATAGTTTTTAATGTTCATTTGAACTGTTTTTTCTCTTTCATATTTTTTTCGTTCTCTTTATTTTTTTTCTCTTTTCTGTTCTCTTTAAAACGTATGTCGAATATCACTTCTTCATTTCTAGTTATTCAGTTTTCAGTTATACAATATTTTAGTTGATTTCAATAGTGACGTAAATAAGAATAAAAAATTAATTTGAAAATTCTTATATCGTTTGGAATTCTTTTGTGTATGAAAATCGAATTATTTCTGAAGAGAATTTCCATTAGTGGTGTTAAGAAGAAGAAGCTATATAATTATATGCAATGAGTATAATCATTCATAAATATTTTGAAGGCATCTCTGAGTTGATAATTATTTAAAGTTCTTGTTAAACATATGCTGGATTCCATTACATGTAGGAGTAATTGGGAATGAAACAGCAGATAAATTAGCAAATGTAGGAATTAACAATGAAAATAATATAATAAAGAATTATTAACAGATAAAATAAAAAAATTTAAAAATGAGGCGAATTATAAATGGAGAGATTGGTATGAAAAAATTTTACAACATAAAGGAAAACTATGCAATAAATTTATTAAGGAATTTGAGGACAAGCCATGGTATTACAAGACAAAATTAAAAAATAGTGAAATAAAAATAATTAACAGAATAATAACAGGTCACGATTTAACAAAAAAGTGGTTAAAAATATATAAAATAGAATTGGATGATAAATGTGAACAGTGCAAAGTAATAGAAGATGCAGAACATATAATAATAAACTGTAAAAAATATATAAGTGAAAGAAAAAAACATAAGTTAAACAATTATAATTAGTGAAATATTAGAAAGAAAAGAGATAAAAGAATTAGAAAAAATAATAAAATATTTAAAAGAAATAAAAATCAAAATATAATTAATAAAAATAAAAATATAAGTTAAATAAAAAAAAAAACAGAAATAAATGGTTATATAAATGAAGATAGTCATTTAAAAAACCAACAAAACCCTAGTTTGACAGCCTATGTCAAACACAAATAGAAATCAAACTGTATTTATCAACTATTATTAATCAATCTATAAAATGAATTAATTTCTATTTTTATTAGGACAAATTTACATTTACATTTTGTTTATATTTTTGACGGTTGATGATTTTTTTCCCTTGATCTGAAAAATTGGTTAATTTCTCAAATGCCATTATCAAATTGTATTAATATAACAAGATAAATTGAAGCAGCACTAACAATCTATTCAAAATAAAAATGTAATTTTTGGGTATTTACCTTTACCTATATCCTACTTACAGATGATATCAGTTGATAATTGATGTTAAAAAATCCCTTAGTGGAAAATGTAAAATTCAGATGTAACAATTGAACTGAAAATTTTTTAATCTGAGAAAATTTTTTTTCTATTGTTTCTCAGGATAACATTTATGATTGTATTCATTTACTTACTTGTTTATTAATCGCAAATCCACGACATTTAATTTGATGTACAATTATTGGTGTTAAACAAACCTACAATAAAATTATCACGTATTTTTATTTAAGTTACTTTTTTAATAAAAAAACCTTACGTTTGATCTTGCCTTGTCGCAAGAAGCTGATATACTTGAGATGTTTAGAATTGATGGAATTGACCAACAAAGAATACCTAAATGAATACAATACAAACAAACAAATTAATGAAATATTTTAAGTTGGATCTTCAAGAAAATACAAACCGAGAAATTCACATACTAGTATGTAGGTATCAGTATGTTGTCCTTTACAAAATTTATAAAAATAATAACAACATTTCAACATACGATTTATACTTATACTTACACACACACACATAGTGAAATAATTTAATTAAACAAATATTTTTATTTTATCTGTAGGTTGGTAATGAATTGGAAACATTTATTGATACAATTCAATTTGATACTAAAACGAAAAAATCTGAAGTTGAATTTCGTGAAGTTTCTGCACGAATTTCGTGAAGTTTCTGCACGATATTCAACAGATGTTATTGTATTCATGCACAATCATTAACAAATCCTGAAGCTGAATTTCGTAAAAATGGAAGAAAAATCTTTAAATTTTCATTATATCGTGCAATTGAGTTTACAAGCATTTTCTTTTTACCAGAAATTGTGTCATTCTTTAAATTTAAAGTAAAATAAAGTTTATAAATTATATAAATGGGTTTGATCTTTTTAGACTGAATTTTACTGAAATTTCTTATTCTTTACTCGTATCAAAATTTTCATTTTCTAGTTAATTCATTTAGAAAGTTGGTGAAATTTTATTAAACTCAGATGATTTTTATATGAATTTCAATTTATGAACGCGGATTATAAATCGTTGTGGAAAATATTGAACATCCAATTATTTCAAATTATTCAATGTCGTTCTGATAATTCATAATGAAAGAATTTCAAATTGATGAAAAAGGAGTAAACAAATTCTTCAGTAAAATAAGACGTTAATCAAAACCCATAAGAAAATCAAACAGATTAATTTAAGTCTAATCAGTTGTAATTATATTTTTAGTTGTTTTCAACAGAAGCATCAAATTTTATGCGTTCATCAATTGAATATGTTATGGGTGAAAGAGAGAAAAGTGGTGAAAAACGAAATCAAGAACTAATAAAGATGAAATGGGTAAGATGAAATTTTGGAAAATGTCTGATTTTTTAAACATAAAAAAAAAGCTAAAAGGCAATATCGGTGGATATTGCGTACAGAGAAATGAAACAACAAAAAAATCAAGCCTTTCTTGGGAAAAACAGATAAAATTTTACGTAACTCGTTTGTTTTGTTATTATCATTTTTTTATTCCTTTTTGTTGCGCTTCTGTTTCCATTACCTTTTTTAATTTTCATGCAATGACCGTAGAAGCCGAGTACGCAAACCTCCGCGTGGTAAATTACAAGATACTGAAAGTACCTATAGGTCTTAAATGATAATTTATAGGAGTTGTCGATTAATAAGCCAATTATCAAATCTTTTAATTTTTCATCAATAACGAAATTCAATTTAGGGAAAATTTAATACTGGGGATGATTGCAGAAATTCTTTGACACAATTATTATTAAACTTTATTGATATTTATTGTCGTGCTGTAATTTTATAACATAATTGATTTTTCAATTTAAAGAAAGCAACTAAAAATACCAACATGAAAAATATAATCAATTTTTTAAACACATTTTAGTTTTTATCTAACTAAAATTGTACCGACACATGTCAGCCACTTAACTTCTTTCAAAATTATTGTTAAAATACAAATAAACTTTAAAAGGTCTTGTTATTTAAAAACAAAACTCTGCCTTCATTATTCCGAAACAGAAAAATAATGTTGTTGTTGTTGAATTGTTGATTTTGTTAATTTTGATAATTTTTTCAGTTTTTACGTTTTATGGAGATATTTTGGTCGCACAAGCCGCTGTATTTTTTACAGCTGGTTTTGAGACAACATCAACAACAATGTCTTTCGGTTTATATGAAATTGCAAAACAGTTAATAATCAATGCTTATCAATCAGACATATATTATTGCATTTTATAAAATCAAAATTATTATCAAATTTTTATCTGCACTTTAATTTAATTTAACTTTTTCTTTAAATTATTCAAAGTTTTATTTTTAATCATTTTATTTTTTATTTATTTCTTGAATTTATTTATTTAAAATTCATAAAAATAATTTGATTAAAAAAATGTACAAATTCTTATTTTTTATCCTCCAATCGTTTATTAATATAAAATTTTAATCTTTTTAGCCTGAACTTCAGAAACGTTTAAAAGCAGAAATAAAAAATGTTCTTGAACAACATAATAATGAAATAACTTATGAAAATATAAATGAAATGAAATATTTATCAATGATTGTTTCAGGTAAATTTTTAAAATTTATTTCTCCATATAGAAATTGATTAGAAGAAATAATTTTTATTTTGTAATTTTTTTTTCTACGATTTCTAAGATAAAATATTTATTATATGAATATTTCCTTGAATCTAAATGTAAAAGTAAATATTTGTTATTTTATAAGAGCCAAAGAAATAATAAGAAATAATTATCAAAATGTTATCAAAATTATGAACCACAGAATCCAAACAAATTATTGACATTGAAGTGAATTCATTTTGTTTTTGTTTCTAATTTGTTGCAATCCCTGAATTTAATATTTTTGTATATTTTTCAATTTTTATTAGAGACTTTAAGAATGTATCCACCACTTCCATTTTAGGATGGATTATGTGAACCAATAAATAATGAAGATGGTTATCAAATTGATGCTTATAATTCTACAATACCACGTGGAATGCCTGTATTAATTCCTTCTTATGCTTTACAACGTGATCCACTAGTATTTATTTACTAACATTTTTCATTCATAAAAAATTTTGAAATTATAAAATTATAAATTTTCACAGTATTTTCCTGAACCGAACAAATTTGATCCTGAAAGATTTTCACCTGAAAATATTCATAATATAAATCCTTATACATATTTGCCATTCGGAACTGGACCACATAATTGCATCGGTATGTATGTTGTATGTTTGTGTGTGTGTGTATAAGTTTGGTTGCATTAAAAAAAAATGCATGTGCAGATGCTAGGTGGTTCAGAGTCCACCTTAAAAATAGTAGGTCTCGTCCCGGTTTGGCTGAGTTGAAGTGGAAGAAGGGACGATGAATAAAGGAAAACAATAATCGAGAGTGAAATTAATTAATTCTATCAATGATAAGTTTATTGTTATGTTTTGACCTGAACTAATGTGTGACCAACAAAATTTAATCTAACAATCAAGAATAACATTATTCCAGCATTACTTATATTTTGTTGTTTTTAAAATTTAACTTTAATTTATTTAATTGTTTATCAATCAAGAATAACATTATTCCAGCATTACTTATATTTTGTTGTTTTTAAAATTTAACTTTAATTTATTTAATTGTTTACTGAAAGTCCAATTACATTTCAATTTTACTTATAGGTGAACGTTTTGGTTTAATTTAATCAAAAATTGGTCTAATTAAGGTACTAAAAAATCATTCAGTTGAAGTTTCAGAAAATACACCAAAATCAATGGTTCTATTACCGCATGGTTACAATCCGCACATGGAGTTAAATTAAATGTTGTTAAAGATGAAACAAATAAAAAAATTGTATAATCAGAATTGATTGAATTTTTTCTACATAAATATTACATTCATTTAAAAATATATATTAATTTTCTTATTTTTAAGAATATATATTATTATTAAGAATATTGGTGATAGAATAAGTTTTTATTAATAATACAATAAAATTTTAATTTTAGTTAAATAGTTTCTTGTGTTAAAACTTTTTAACTAAAAAATGTTTAATTTAAATTTAAATTTATGTATAATAAATAATAAAAATTTGATTAAAAGCTACAAGGTTGTTTAACAGATTCTTACACAGTTTTATGAATGTTTTAGAAGTTTGCTAAAGAATTTTTTATCTCTTTCTTAAATTGTGGTCATATTGCAATTTCCTCAGACTAATGAAATTTTCGTAAAGCTCGACATCTGACATACAGAATAAGAAAAAGAAAAAGTAAGTATCAACGATATCACCATCGATCGGTCAAGTAAGCGGACGATAATATTTGTTGAAACAAATTTTATTTATTGTCATAAATTATTATTATTGTTGGTGTTTTCAAATTGAAACAATGGAGAAGGGAAGTAAAAAATGGTTAGGGTTTTGAGTATTTTTCCAATAAACTAGAATTAATTTCCGATTTTTCTGTGTTTTTAAATATTTTATCCAATTTAGTTAAAAAAACTCCATTACCAGAATTTCGGTAATTGGTGATGTAATGAATTTTCCTTCTTTTTCATACAGGTATGAAACCATTAGAGTAAAGTGAATAGCACGATAAAATTTTTTAGGGAAATTTATAGTTTTACTTTTCGATCATAGATGGTACAGCAATGCTCTACCATAATGCTATTTAAAAATCAACCGATATATTTAAACATTATTTTATATAACATGTTTTATTTTAATGTATATTCCAAAATTAAAATTTTTTAATATTTAAAATAATATTTAGAACTAAATTTGAGAGTATATATTGAAGAAATAACTTTTTTTTTTATTAAATAATTTTATAGTTAATGTTTTAATAACGTTGTAGCGTTTTTATATTTGCACGACATAACACTAAAAAAATAATGACCACAAAAATTTCCCACAAATTTTAATTTCGATCAAAGTAGTACAATTATTATTCAGTTGTTTTCCCACGACCATATTCGTTTAATTCATCTTTTTTCTGATTTTATTTGCTCCAAGGGAATAGATTTATGGTAAGTTAATTAATTTAATCTAAATATCTTATTTAATAAGAATTTTTTAATGGTTTGGATTAACAAAATTTGAACATTTCATATTTGAAGCAGTAATTTGAAAAATATTTGTGAACATTTTCCCTTTGTTTGTTTTTTTTTTCTCTAGATGAATTTTAAAGCGAAATGGCAAAATGAAATGAAAAACCATTTAATAATGAAATAATGTCGAATGTGACTTTTTTGTTTCCTAATGAAATTGAGATTAATGCTCACATATGGATTTTATCAATGTTAAGTCGAGTTTTCTACGAAATGTTTATGGGTACTACTGAAAAATTACGTCTACCAATAGCTGATTCAACATATGCAAGTTTATCTCCAAATTACAACACAATGCATTAATGACCTTGGATTTGACAGTAATTCTAGACGTAATATGATGTGTCCTTCAATACCTGTTGTTAATACGTAAAAACTCTTGCTGTGTTCAATAATTAACAAAATAATCGAAACCACTTGTAACAACTTGTGATAAAATTAAAACAAAAATAAAAAATAAATGTAGACAAACATTTCCTCCAGCTAAAAAATATCGTTTCCAAACATTTAATGATATTTGACCATCCGCCTGCTCTTCTATATTATCTTTTCCTTCAGAACTTTCCTAAAAATATATTTCAAATAATAAAATAAAAATCCAAGTAAAATAACAGTGGACATATTTTATTAAACATACCGATTTTGTTAAAGATTTTCTAATTGATGATTCATTTCCATGCCTTTGTTTTAATGGTAAAAATTCAGAAACACCATCAATATAATAACTTATCGCATTTTCCATTAATTTAATTGAATTAATAATCGGAATTCATTTATTATTCTTAACGATATTTAATCGATTGATGACGATTTTTTTATCAATTGAATTTATTGTAGTAAATTATCTTAAAATTTAATCTGAACGTAAATTTAATCTTAATAATAAAATAATTTATATTTATGAACAATTTATAAACTATGTTTTTTTTTGTATATTTCAGACAATGGGAAAAAGAAATAAATAGAGCAAAGAAAAAAGGACGCGAACCAAGATTTCGAAAGGCACTTTTTTATACATTCTATAAGGATTGTATTGTTGATGGATTTTTAGTTTTACTCTATATAATATTTAAGTAAGTTAATCTAATATTTTATGTCTTCTCTTATCCTATTTAGCGCAATTATATTTATTAGTCAACATTAAAGAACATTAAAGAAATGAATTCCCAATCAGTAATAAATAATTATGTGGAAACTCTCAAATAACATTCAAGGAAATTGAGTTTGTTTCTTTTTTGTTGTAAAGTAACTATTGATGTGGCAAACAAATTTATTTGATATTTATTTACATTTAATTTAATTAGAGAAATACAGATAACAATTTTTATTGATCAATCAATTTTTTTTCTATTTTCAATTTCTTTTAGGTCAGTATCGCCAATAATATTAGCTCAACTTTTAATACAATTTCAACAACCATAATCAATTATGCTTTTACAATCAAATGTAACAGACTTAAATACAACTATTCATTTAAATAATACACAATTGAACAGGGATGTACGCAGTATTGATAATCAACAATATTATATAAATATGGAAGAAAATTGGGAGAAATATAATTTTTTATATAATTTTGTTGATGATGAAAATTTAATTGGTTCGTTAATTAAAAATTATTTTTTTACATTTAAAATAATAATTAAATTAAATAATTAATTTTAACTGTTTCTATTTCACAAAAGGAAGTCAATTCGATACTGGTGATGTTAAAGAATCAATAAATTCGATTCAAAATAATGAAAATAAAAGCGAAAAGAAACAACAAGATATAATTAAAGATAATAAAGAAATTGATAATATTATTTCTACAACAATGAAACATCAGAATTTATGAAATTTTTTAATCATGTATCAAATGATATAATTTAGTTAACATGTTTTTTAGTAATTATAACACTGTTAGGATGTATTGTTGGTCATTATTCTGATTTAAGACAAAAAATGGTTGGTGCTCGAATGAGAATTGCTTGTTGTTCAATCATTTATCGTAAAACATTATCTTTATCTAAAAAATCAGCCGGTTATTTAGTTAATTTGTTATCAAATGATGTTGGTAGACTTGATTACGATATTACCATTACAGGTAAGATTAAATTCGAGACAACAGTAAAATCTTTTTAAATTTACTTTAAGATAAATGATTAAAACTTGATAAATATCTGAAAATAAATGTAAAGAGATGAAAATATATTTTAAATTGGACGAATGTTTAAAGACGTCGTCACATCAATTTTCATTTCTATATTTTCCACATAAATGAAACTATTCTAGTAAATTGAATCAAATCACATTCATTAAGTCAATTATTTTATCGAAAATTTATGAAATTATTTTAGTAAAATTACCATAAAATTGTTCAGAATTTTCTGCTTCATAAAAGCAAACTATTTAAATAATAACAAAATATCAATGGTGATTTTACGAAGATTTTACTTTATTTCTTTCAATTCATACCAAATTTTTAATGATATTTTTTTTTCAGTCAATATTAATTTGTTATTTAATTTCACTTGAAATTGGGATTGCATCAATTATTGGTGTTATTGGTTTATTATTAAAAACAATACCCGTACAAACAGGTTTAAGTCGTTTATCATCAGTATTACGTATGAAAGTAGCCAAAAGAACAGATAAACGTGTAGGTATTATGAATGAATTAATACAGGGTCTACAAGTGATAAAAATGTATGCGTGGGAAAAACCATTTCAGTTAGTTGTTAATTTAGCACGTAAACGTGAAGTAAAACAAATTCGTTATGCATCATATATAAGGGCTGTATATTTGAGTACAATGGTATTTACAGAACGTTCAACATTATTTTTAACAATAGCAGCATGTATATACTTTAATAAAGTTGTATCAGCTGATGTTGTCTTCTCTATTACACAATTTTTTAATATATTGCAATTAAGTGCAGCAATATTTTATCCATTGGCTGTATCTTTAGGAGCTGAAGCTTTAGTATCATTACAGCGTATTGAAGATTATTTAATGCAAGAAGATGATATTATAAATGTAAAATGTTTAGAAAAAAATAAAGAAAATATTGTTGATGAAGAAGGATCAATATTAGAGTTAAAAAATAGTACAGCAACATGGGATAATAATTTAAAAAGGAAAACATTGGATAATATTAATTTAAAAGTTGATGTTGGTCAACTTTGTGCAGTCATTGGACCTGTTGGAGCTGGTAAATCATCTTTCTTGCAACTTTTGTTAGGAGAATTACCCTTACATTCTGGACATGTTATAATAAATGGTGAATTATCTTATGCATCACAGGAACCATGGTTATTTAGTGGTACTGTTAGAAATAATATCTTATTTGGTTTATCATATGATCGTAAAAGATATCAACAAGTTGTTAAAGAATGTGCATTATTAACTGATTTTCAACAATTACCAAATGGTGATCAATCAATTGTTGGAGAACGTGGTGCTTCATTATCAGGCGGACAAAGAGCAAGAATAAGGTGAATTTTTTTATTTGTATTTTTTTTTTCATTAAAATTTTATTAAATATTTGATTTTAATGTTTTTAGTTTAGCACGTGCAGTATATAAAAAAGCATCAATTTATTTATTTGATGACCCTCTTTCGGCCGTAGATGCTCATGTAGGTCGTCATTTATTTGATGAAGTAATTGGACCAAAAAGTCGATTAGCGAGTTTAAATGCAATTAGAATATTGGTAACACATCAAGTTCATTTCTTAACAGAAGCTGATTGGATTATTCTTGAAAATGGTAAAATATCACATCATGGTACTTACAGAGATTTATCACATAGCGAATTAGATTTTGCTAAACTTTTGGAACGTTCAAATGATGATTATTTATCTAATGATATCATTTATGACGATGAAGATATTCCATATATTGATGGTGTTTCTGAATTTTTACCATTAAAACAAAAGCATGGAAATGAATCATCAATTAGAAAATCTTTAACAAAATCGGTATGTTTAATAAAATATGTCCACTGTTATTTTACTTGGATTTTTATTTTATTATTTGAAATATATTTTTAGGAAAGTTCTGAAGGTGATGCATTTACAGGAAAAGATAATATAGAAGAGCAGGCGGATGGTCAAATATCATTAAATGTTTGGAAACGATATTTTTTAGCTGGAGGAAATGTTTGTCTACATTTATTTTTTATTTTTGTTTTAATTTTATCACAAGTTGTTACAAGTGGTTTCGATTATTTTGTTAATTATTGGACACAGCAAGAGTTTTTACGTATTAACAACAACAGGTATTGAAGGACACATCATATTACGTCTAGAATTACTGTCAAATCCAAGGTCATTAATGCATTGTGTTGTAATTTGGTGAAAAATATAGTAGCCTTCTTTAAATGTTAGAAGACCTTCATGATCGATTAAACATTGACTAAATTCGTCAACATTCATTATAGGGAAACGAATTAGTTTTATCAAATCACCTAAATAATAACGGATATTTGTTCCGTTTGCTTTCTTTTTATTTAAAGCGCATTGATTATCAGCCCATTGAATAGCCGCATTAAATATTTCCACTTCAGAAACATATGTCTGTATCCCATCCAGTGATAATATTAATTTTAATACTTCCTTTGGAATATTCAAAATTGAATTAGATTTCAGAACTTCATTAACACGATTTTTTATTAAAATTTGTATTTCTTCAATTAGCAAAGTATGCTCATATTTCATTGCGTTTTCTAAAGTTACCAGTGCTGAACCAACAGTAAAGGAGTTCAGTATGTATTGAAGACATCGTTGATCCAAAAATTCTAAGCAATATTTTTTAGCGAGCGCTAATATTTCAAAAACGTTCACATTTGTTAGAATACAATTATTTGTGTATACAAATCTAATGCATTCTAAAAAACTTGCATATGTTGAATCAACTATTGGTAGACGTAATTTTTCAGTAGTACCCATAAACATTTCGTAGAAAACTGGACTTAACATTGATAAAATCCATATGTGAGCATTAATCTCAATTTCATTAGGAAACAAAAAAGTCACGTTCGACATTATTTCATTATTAAATAAGAAAACACCACAATCATTTAGGTTTTTCATTTCATTTTGCCATTTCGCTTTAATATTCATCTAGAGAAAAGAAAAACAAACAAAGGGAAAATGTTCACAAATATTTTTCAAATTACTGCTTCAAATATGAAATGTTCAAATTTTGTTAATCCAAACCATTAAAAAATTCTTACCATAAATCTATTCCCTTGGAGCAAATAAAATCAGAAAAAAGATGAATTAAACGAATCCATATTCGTTTAATTCATCTTTTTTCTGATGGGAAAACAACTGAATAATAATTGTACTACTTTGATCGAAATTTAAAATAACGAATTATTTCAGTTTTGTTTTGAAAAATTTATAAGAATATGCAAAGTATTAATTAAAGTAAATAAATACATTAAGGTTTGATTTCTAGAACCCTGCAAATTATCATCAGTACTTTCGATTATAAAAATTCAAAATAAATTTTCTTTTTTATTAAACGAAAAAAATTCATTAAAATTTTTAGTTTCAATTATGCCTAGTAAAATGAACAAATTAAATTTTATGTTTTCATTTAATTCATAAAATAATGAATTGTATTTTCTGGTGATCAAAAAGTTTGTTCATAAAATATACAGAGAAGAAAAATTCATAAATCAAGCACACAAATGCTTTAATTTTTGGGATTGTGTAGAAATAATATCAATTTCTTTATTATCGTTAATTATATCTTGTTGTTTCTTTTCGCCTTTATTTTCATTATTTTGAATCGAATTTATTGATTCTTTAACATCACCAGTATCGAATTGACTTCCTTTTGTGAAATAGAAACAGTTAAAATTAATTATTTAATTTAATTATTAATTATTATTTTAAATGTAAAAAAATAATTTTTAATTAACGAACCAATTAAATTTTCATCATCAACAAAATTATATAAAAAATTATATTTCTCCCAATTTTCTTCCATATTTATATAATATTGTTGATTATCAATACTGCGTACATCCCTGTTCAATTGTGTATTATTTAAATGAATAGTTGTATTTAAGTCTGTTACATTTGATTGTAAAAGCATAATTGATGATGGTTGTTGAAATTGTATTAAAAGTTGAGCTAATATTATTGGCGATACTGACCTAAAAGAAATTGAAAATAGAAAAAAAATTGATTGATCAATAAAAATTGTTATCTGTATTTCTCTAATTAAATTAAATGTAAATAAATATCAAATAAATTTGTTTGCCACATCATACTTTACAAAAATTGAATTTTTTATTTTCAGTCTAATGTTTTTGTACAACAAAAAAGAAACAAACTCAATTTCCTTGAATGTTATTTTAGAGTTTCCACATAATTATTTATTACTGATTGGGAATTCATTGTTTAATCTTTAATGTTTACTAATAAATATAATTGCGCTAAATAGGATAAGAAAAGTTATGAAATATTAGATTAACTTACTTAAATATTATATAGAGTAAAACTAAAAATCCATCAACAATACATACAATCCTTATAGAATGTATAAAAAAGTGCCTTTCGAAATCTTGGTTCGCGTCCTTTTTTCTTTGCTCTATTTATTTCTTTTTCCAATTGTCTGAAATATACAAAAAAAAACATAGTTTATAAATTGTTCATAAATATAAATAATTTTATTATTAAGATTAAATTTACCTTCAGATTAAATTTTAAGATAATTTACTACAAGCAATTGAAATTCAATTGATAAAAAAATCGGCATTAATCGATTAAATATCGTTAAGAATAATAAATGAATTCCGATTATTAATTCAATTAAATTAATGGAAAATGCGATAAGTTATTTGTGTATTGATTTTTTATAGGCTTATCATTTTTAAATTACTTTCATTTAAAGTCATTAGTGTTACACTAACATTTTTTACTTCTAAGTAATTCACGATTTTTATTTTATATTTACAAATTTATTTAAATAATTTTAATTATTAATTACTTACATTTCAAGTCTGTTACCTAACGCATCTGATTTATCTTTGTCTAAACAAATAGTTAGATCATCTGTTGTTAAACCATTTTTAGTTCCTCGAAATAAAAGAGGAATTATCCAAAAAAATAAAATTTGTTTAAATAGATTAATATTTTCTCGTGGATTCTTGACCTCTGGCTTCTTTGTATTATCCATTTAGCTAATTTATTTGAAAATATAGAATTATTAAATAGATAACAATAAATAAATTAATTTTTAATCAAAAAAAAGAGAAGATAATTCTTACATAACTGAAACTGATTAAAGAATAAATTTATGAAGTGAAAAACAAACTTGTACAATATTCGGTAACTATGTTAAAATGATGAGACTTTCAAATTAATATTTTTAATTCTTGATTTATATTTGACATTAACTGGATTTATTTATGAGTTGTTTTATTTTTCTTAAATGAGGTAAAAAAATATATTTAATTGACTTTGTCAGCAGATTCTTTCATTCACGTTAACTATAAACATTTATTTAAGTTTAAAATAAATAAAACTATAATCTTTAATGCCCTTCTTAAAAAGAATACTAACAAAACAAGGTATTAATTATAATTAATTTATTAATTAATAATTATGGAATGACATTAATAATTAGGAGAAAAAATTATAATAACGCGTTATGGCATTGTTGTTGTTGTTTTTTTTTTTTTTATAAAGTTACACAATTTTTTTTATAGGTTAGAATACACATTAATATTTTTTTTACATATTTTTGTATCAAAATGTAGTATTATTAATTAGAATAGTAATTACCTCAAATATAATGCATAATAAACACTAAAATTACCAAAAAATAATGAAGAAATTAACACAACGTCACGTAATAAACTAACTAAACTGAAACCGACTAAAAAAAAAAAGTGATGGTACTGTTAGAAAGATATTTTCTCAAATTTTATGAAAATTAAGAAAAATTAAGAAAATTATGGAAATTTCACATTTTTTTTGATGATGAAATTTTTTTTTTTCAACATTTCTATTTATTTTTTTTTATCATTTTTTTTTTTATTTTTTCCACTTTATCCATTTAAAAAACTCATAATTTTCAATTTAAAAAATTAATTATTATTTTTTTATAAAAGTACATTTAATTACCAATATTTCTGTAAATTTGATTTTTTCAAAAATTGAAATATAAGCAAAATTGGCTGAGAAAAAAAATGACCAAAAATTGAACTTTATTAAAAAATTTAGTTTTGTTTTTAAAATTTTTTTCTAAATTTGTTATTTGAATTTTCTCTCTATTTTCCCATCAGCAAATAGAAAATAAAAAATCAATGAAAAGAAAAAAAAATTAAAAAAAAAACGAAATTTTCTTGACATTTTCTTACGAATCTTTATTTTATCAATCACAAGGATAGATCACAATAAAATTTAATAAACTATTGTATCAATAAATAACAGATTAGACGAAATTAATAATAGTACAGTCGACCGCGTATGCGTGCGAAAGAGACAGATGACAAATACACTCAGTTCTCAGTTTTATGTATTATTTAGCGTAAGATGGACGTTTCATTTTTTTTTTAGTGGGTAAGTACAAGGCATTCTAGATCTACAGGCAGTAATGCTCAAATGATGACGTCACGCTAGGAGAGTTAGTTTTTTTTTATGGATATTTTTAATATTTTTGGATATAAAAAAAAAAACAATTTAAATAAAATTAAAAAATATTTATTAAAAAAATATTAAAAAATTTTTAAATTTTTATTCATAAAAAAAATTTTTTTTAGAAAAAAAATAACGATCAGAAACATTAATATGCTTTTATCATCATTTCGTTAAACTAAGAGGACCTACTTTTTTTGTGGAATCCGAACCACACTCTGAAATGGATTTGAAAAATATTTAAATAAATATAATTAAATATAACAATAAATAAAAAAGAATAACATAAAAAAAATAATAAACTAAGAATTCAACATTTAAAAAATTCATATCACATCAATGTGAATTCAATAATAAAAATATAAATAGTAAAAATATAAAATAAAGCGACATAATTATTCATTATCACAAACATGTTGTTAATGTTAATTTTAAATAATAAAGCAAAATTATTATAAAAAAGCAAAAATATTGAGAAGTTAAAGAACACAGTTTTCTCTTATAATAATACAGTAAAAATTCAACATTTTAAAAATTAATATCACATCAATTCAACAATTGAAGTATAAAATCAAAATAAATAATTCATTATCACAAACATATAAATAAGAATTTAAAATAATAAAGTAAAGCTACTATATAAAAAAATAAACTTATTGACTAGTTAAAGAAGACAATTTCCTCTTATTTACTGATTGTGTACAAATAGTATCGCACTTAATTTTAGAATAATTATTTAATAAGATATTGCACCAAGTGTCAACACATTTATCAACAATGGTTTGTGAATTAGTTTCACATTTACATGAAAAATTACTCAGACTTTCAGTTTCGATACGTTCTAAAATAATGGCTTTAACAAAATGTTTTTGATTTAATGAATTAATTAGTACGATTTCATAATTTTCTGAAATCAGTGTCTGAAAAATTTGATATGCTATTATACCTATGGTCAGGGCCGGTCCGTCCATAGGGGCAAATGGTGCAGTAAAACCGGGCGCAATAATTTTGGGGCGCATTTTTTTATTATTTCACTATGTAACAAAAATACTTTAAAAATAAATTTCTAATTAAGTTTAATAAACTTCCTAATATGTTTCTATTTAATTAAAATTCAAACCAAAATCCACTGAAATAAAATCTATAGGAATATGTTGCGTTTCTAATGTATAAAAGAAATATTGGTTCAATTTAAAAAAGCACACCATTCTAACTACACATTCAAACCAAAATGCTCTGAAATAAAATCTATATATGTGTGTGTTTCTAGTATGCATAAGAAATGTTGGTTCAATTTTTAAAAACACACCATTCTCACGATGTAACTGCATGCTCAAATAATATAAAAAATAGTTGTATTAATTTAGAAAAGCCCTTAAAAATAAAGAACACTTGGATTTTAGAGGTTTAGATTTATTTAATGAGCTGGAAATGCTTTCCTCAATTTTAACTCCCAACATTAACCTATATATTTGATAAAAACTTGGATTCAGTGTTCCCAAATAAAAATCCTTATAACTTTGGGAGTAACAGTCGCATCAGGAGAGCGAAGTTTCTCAAAGTTAAAAATTATTAAAAATTATTTACGAACAACAATGTTGCAAGAAAGATTGACTGGATTATCTATGTTATCAATAGAAAACGCTGTTCTTGAAAATATAGATTATCATAATTTGATAGACAGCTTTGCGAAGATAAAGGCTAGAAAAATTAATTTCCTAAAGTAAAGTTAAAGAAAAAACTGACATAATATGTTCCTTTATTATTAATTGTTCCTTTGTTAAGTGATATTTTTTTTAGTTCATTTTTATTTTTACATGTACTGAACATTTGCAATTTTGTTTTATTTTTTATTTTATATTTTATTGATTTTTTTTAAATAAAATGTTATACTCATAAAGGCGCCTTTTTTTAAATTTAACCGGGCGCAAAAATATCTAAAACCGGCCCTGCCTATGGTTATTAAAAATTCAGAAGGATATTTTAAACCACCGCGACTTAAATTAGTTAAATATGTTAAATTTGGTGAAAATTCTATTTGAAAGTCTGAATCAGCTAATAATATTTGTCTGCTATTTTCACTTTTATACACTAGCAATATTGTTATGCTTAAAACTGAAATAACAATTAAAAATAATTGCTGATATTTTCGCATTTTAATTCTTTTTAAATTCGAACTTATATTTTATAAAAACTAAGGTTAAAATTTTATATTTTTATTTTTACATTTTATATGAAAAACTACGAGATTAATTCAAAACCACTGTTTCTAATCAATAATTCACTAATTGATTATGTTTATACAGGCAAATGTATATTTAATTGCTAATAAAAGTTAATTTATTTAGTTTCGATTTTATTATAAATACACATTTTTATCTTTAATACTTGACACACCAAAAAGTTAAACCACACATTATCTGAGTTCTCTTGTTGCGCCATTTTTCGACAAAACTATTAATATATTAATACGATCATTGAAATTTGGTGTCAACATTTTTTTAAATGTATATACAAAATAGCAATAATAATTCGAATAAATATAACAACAATAACAATCGACTAAATAACAAATTTAAATAATTTAAATGCGAAATTTTTATTTCGACTCATACATTCAGAGGGACTTGACAGAAACGAAATTTGAATTAGTTTTATGTATTTATTTTATTGAGTTTACATTACAATTCAATTTTTAAATCAAAAAAAATGTTTTTTTTTCTAAAAAACGAATAAAAAGTTATATAAAAATAATAATAATACAATTCAGAGATTATGAACATGTTTTACTTATATTATTTGGAATACTTATTATAATATTTATTTTAACTTACAGAATTAAATTAAAAATTAATATAGACATTCATTACGTTACAAATAAAAAAATAAATATTCCTTAATTCTTTACAGGAAATCATAAAATCAATCTTGTAATTCTAAAAACAATTAACAATTAAATAATTAAGACAAAAAAATAAAGTGTTCATCAATTTTTTAAATGTTGAATTCTTATTTCTTATTTATTGTCACTTAATTGCACTGAATACAATTTTCCAAAGTATCCACAAAAATTCTCGCCGAACACTTAAACTAAAATTAATTTTGTCGGTCGTTAATTGACTGACATTATATTTGAGAACAGTAAAAATGAAATTTAATTTAAATATAAAACTAAAAAAAAAGTTTTTTTTAAAGACTAAAATATATTTTATTTTTATTTTTACAATTGTAAAAAAATTGAAACCATTACAAATTCTCTTACAAATTTCTCGATTTTGTTAACTCTGCAAAAAATAAATAAATATAAAGTTAGAAATAGAAATTAGCAATTACAAAACCATTGTACCTATAATTTTGTTGCATTTTTCCTTTTAATATTGGGATTACTTTTACAATAATTATTGGTATGTGCTCGTTGATTACGTACACTTTTAAATTTATTATTGCAATGCATGCATTCATACGGTTTGTCTCCTTGAAATAAATAACAAGTTAAAATAATAATAGTAATAGTATTAAAGAAATATATTTACCACTATGCATTCTGGCATGACGTTTCAAATCCCCATTTCGCGTAAAAACTTTTTCACAAACATTACATTTGAATACAGAACCTAAAAACAATACCTTTAACTCTTTGTACCAGTGTTTCTTAATAAAATTAATTACCGTTGTGTATTTTGCCCATGTGTTTTTTGAGAGTAGATCTCTGAATAAAACGTAAATTACAATATTGACATTTGAACGGCTTTTCCCCTGTAAATAAAACATTATTCATTAAAAATCATTCCATGGCTAAATTATTTATACACCGACCCGTATGTATTCTTTTGTGCATTCGAACATTATAAGGTGAAGAGAAACGCTTAAGACAAATTTCACATTGATGACGTTTATTACCACCTAAAATTGAACGATTAATAAATGTTATCGTAAGTAAGAACTAAAAAGTTACCCTTACCAGTATGCAATTTTGTATGCCTTATCTTTGAGCCTTTAAGTGTGAAAGTTTTATCGCAATATTGACATTCAAAAGGTTTTTCACCTGAAACAAATATTCTTAACTAAGTATTTTCAATTTCGGAACAAAAATTCTACTAAATTAATGATTTACCAGTGTGTTGAAAGTTATGAATTTTTAGTGATCTGTTATAAAAAAAACTTTGATTGCATTCTACACACTTGTAGGGTTTTTCTTTTAAATGGATTAATCTCTCATGTTGTAGAAATTCCCCTTTAGTCCAAAATGGATTACTGCAAATTTCACATATAAATTCTGGCGTTTTATGTCTTCTCATATGACGTTTGAAAGTTGGTTTTTTTTTAAATTGTTTGAAACAAATGTTACATTCCAATTCTAGATAAAAAGTGAAATAATTATTTACTTATGCTTTTATTAATATCTTATAACTAAACCAATTATACTTTCAATTTGTAATTCTTTTTCTTTAGAGATTCCAATTGAATTAATTTTTTCTTCTGCTATAATTTGTGTATACTGCTGAGCAGATTTAGCCAAAGAAGATTTTTTCTTATTATATATGGCTTTATGAGTTGCCAAACTTTGTTCATTTTCAAATGATTGTAAACACAATTCACATTCATAATTTTCACTCAGTTTATTTTCTACTGATATGTCGACCAATTTAATTTGAAGAGATGCCTTCGCCTTCATATTCATATCATCAGTATCATGATCTAATTCAATGTATGAATCTGTTTCTGTAAATTCAGTCTCGGAAATATTGTTGGGTCTAGAACATTAAAAAATTCTAAATTTATATTACATAAATTAAACAATTAAACAAGCCATCATACTCTTCTTTTAATGCACTATCGTGAAGCAAAAAATGTTGCAATTTTTTCTCGGAATTTTCGCATTCTTGTTTGAAAACAAATGCAGCGTAAAGCTTTTCAACACAACTTTTACAAATGGTTTTAAGAAATTCTTCAGCCACATTCATCTAAAAAGTTTTTCAAATTTTAAGGTTTATATAAAAAATTGAATATAGTTACGTACTTTCACATTTGTCAAATCTGAAATCATGACAACTATTAATAGATTATTATGTCGTTCATATATTGATAATGTGCCATCGTTACTGAGACAAGCCCTACAGGAGTGTATTGTTATCGAAGATTTGTTTATCATGGGTATAGAATGATGACTATCTGAACTACAAATATCCACAGAGGTATCAGTTTCGGTGGAAACAGTCAGTCTATAGTAATTTTAAAAAATCATAACAAATATTTTTATATAAATAATATGTGTACCTTCTTGTATCTATAATATTATCCAACTGCTTTAATATATCTGCATATTTTGGTTGAGGTAATATAGCTGAATCATTAGAACATACATTTTTAAGGCTATTTTTGTATCTAGTATAATTGTCTCGTAAAGGTTGCCATAAGCCAATTAATTCTGATTTATTAAAAGTACCATATTTCGATAATTCATCAGAAACTTCTTCCCATAACTTATCGATTACATCATTTAGTCTTTGCTTTATAGGTAAAGTGTGATCAAATAAGGGAGGTCTTTCAAATATTAAGTTTAATAAAGCGATCTCAAACTCCTCTTCACTTCCAGTAATCTTTGAATATTTATTTTTCTTTTTAAATTTATTATTTGAATTTAATTTAGATTTTGAATTTAATGTTGTATTAATCTCACAGGCATCAGATTCATTTACTCTTTCTTCATTAACGGATACAAAACATATTTCAGTTCGCACTTCTTCTGAATCTAAAATAAAAAATATTAGAAGAAAATAGCAGCTGTACAATTTTAATAAAATTTAATTAACTAATCTTCAAATTATTAAAAAAAATATTATGACGATTGTAGTATGTATATTCGATTTACTAGTGTAGGAAGCCTTTTTTCATGTGTTTTTACTTTGACTAAACGTAAAAAATATTTCTAACGGAGAAATTTGCAAAACAAATTCTCCTTCAGAAATAATGTAGTTATGAAAACTGATTCAAGTTTTTCCGAACTTATTTAATTTTATAATTTCAATAATAAATCCTTCCTATAGGCATAATTTAATAATTTAGCAACAATAAGAAGGCTAATTATTAAAATATTTCATTATTTTGATTTTTATTCTAGTAAAAGCAATTTTTTACGAGATTTATGGCCCAATTCAGATTCTGTTATGTTACTGCTACTGTTAAATAACATTTCAAAATAACATTTTGAAAATAACATTAATGCCTAAATTGGTATTCAGCTTCTGTTAAATTATGCCTCTGTTAAAAATATGAGGCGAATTGGTTTTGACAGCTTAAATGTTATGAAATTTGTTGTTGTATTTTAGTTTTTCTGGAAATCAAGCATAAATAAAGGAAAACTTTAAGAAAAATAATAAAAAATGCTGCATTTTAGGTTAAAATAATATAATTGTTTTATTTAAATATAGAGAAATACATTTTGAAAGAAATTTTTTTATGTAAATTTTGTTGTTGTCATGATTTCTTTTACGATGAAAAACTATTGTTGAGTCTTGAATCTCAGATGAAAATTTTTTTTTTTTTCCTTAGGTGATCCGGGAACTTTAATTAATAATTAATATCTGATGTTTATTTAAAAATAATTAAAAAAAGTCATCACAACAAAAGAAACTTTTTTTCAGTTTAATCCAATATTAATTGAATTTTTTATTTGAAAACCATAATTATAATAATTACTATAATTATAATGCACTTTATTATAACAAAAACATTTTTTAATTAATTAAAAATCGTTTTTACATCGCACTATTATTTTAACGAGTAAGATTTTCTCTCTGTTAAAATAACATTTATTCTGACAGCTCTTAACAGTAACAGAGGCCACCTGAATACCGATTTAGGCATTAATGTTATGTTAACAGTAACAGAGCGAATTAACAGATACAGAATTGGGCCATTAACTTTATTATAGATAATTTTGCAATTATCCAAATATTTCGGTTTTAGTAATAAAAGAAATAATACCTGATGTATAAGTGTCAGTCCATTCGTCACTCAAAGTTTTCTTTTTGAATCTTTTCGCACGTTCTTTCACTTCTTTTACAGGTTTACTTAATTTAACGGCTGGGACTGAGGAAGACAATCTAGATATTTGTAACCTTTTTGCCGGTGGTTTTCTCAAAGCAGGTACTGGTTTTGATAAGTAAGATGGTAGATTCGGAAAAATACTTGGAAAAGCATCATCAGACAATTTTAGTCTGTCTCTTGGAACTACTAATACGCTACCATCTTTCCGAGTCATTCGGTCTTCTCTAAAATATTGTTATACATTTAAAAAAAAGAAGAAAATAAATACACAAATGACACTACCTCACAATATGTTGTTCAGCAAAATGATGAATACAAACTGAGCTATATTTCGTTAATTCAAATTCTCTAGGAATGCATTTTTTCCATTTGTTTAACTTTTCAATATTTTTTGGAAATGAAAATACTTTAACATTGATATTATCTTTATTCTTGCTTTTCACATTAGAAGAACAACCAGGAACACAACAATTATTTGGCATTTTCTCCTTGAAAGAGACAAAATGACACAATTGAGAAAACTGAACAATCATTGAACGATATGATATAAGATCCAGTTAACATTTTCTTACGAATCTTTATTTTATCAATCAAAGGATAGATCACAATAAAATTTGATAAATTATTGTATTAATTAATTAATTCAAATGAAGAAAATGTTTACTGGAAATATCAAAATATTGTTCTTGAGATAAATTCAAGGTCAAATCACGCAAACTTTAAACATATATTTTAGACACAATAAAACGGAATTACTATCAAAATGATAGTTTAATAGGAACAGAAATAACTATAGATCACAACAATTACAATGAAACATATTTCAGATAGAAATTTATTGCATAAAAATGTATTTTGAATGTTCGAAATATGGGGTTATGTTCAAAATATTAAAAAATTCAATGTCAAATCACACAAATTTAAAACACATATTTTAGACACAATAAAACCGAATTACTATCAAAATGATAGTTTAATAAGAACAGAAATAACTATAGATCACAACAATTACAATAAAACATATTTCAGATAGAAATTTATTGTATAAAAATGTGAACGAAAAATGCATTTTGAAGGTTTGAAATTTGGGGTTATGTTCAAAAAGCATTTATCTTTTACACTTTTATACAATAAAATAAATCATTTTCACGTGAAAACTTTGCGTTATTATAATTATTAATATTCACAGAACACTTAATATCAGTTTCCAACTTGTAACTTACAATTATATTCACTAAAAACAGTTTTTATTGCGTACCGAAAAAAACGTGTGCGTTTCAATTTTAATTATCATAGAAACTGACACTCGGAAAAAATGACGTCACTCGTTAAATTTCTTTTAGTCTTCTGGCCCGGTACAAAAAATAAAGATGGCCCTGGTAAGTATCACAACCTTCTATATACATAGCCGTGTCACCGTTTTGCGTTAGTAATGGTGCGAGGCTGACACAAATTATATACAATCTTTCGGGGATGAATTTTGTCCTGTTTTATTTCGTTGTTTATAATAATAAAACTAAATAAATTATAAAAGTAAGTGGTTAATAATAATTTTGAAGTGTTTCTAATTGCAATAATATATTTTTTTATTTGTAAAACAATATCTACAAGCGATTTATTGTGAATTAAAAAATTTAAAATTTTTTAGGTTATGTTGTTTTCTAAATTATTTTGTGTGATATTATTGAAAAATATGATATAATTTGTGACAATTAAGCTTAGTTTTATATGTTTTGTTCAGTGTTAGTTTATATTTAATATAAACATTATGTTTTTGTGATCATGTTTTCGTTTTTTCCGCTATAATTTACATTTAGAGTAAATTAAAAAATTCACAATAAATATGTAGTACTTATGTTTATGGATGTTGTTTTTTTCAATTATTATTATTGAAAAATGTGATATAATTTCTGTGTTTATGTAGTTTTGTGGAATGTTCGTTTATATTTAATATAAACATCATATTTTTGTATTTCTGTGTAGTTTTGTGCATGAGTTTATAGATAATATGAAAATTTGAGGTTATGGTGTTTTCTAAATTGTTCTGGGTGATATTATTGAATTGGACGTTGAAGAAACTGAAGATTTAAATCGTGATAATTATAAACAAAAAATGGCTTTAATACGAGACCAGTTGAAACATCTAATAAATAAAAATTCGCAATATTCTACGGACACAATAATTTTAAGTTTTGTTCTGTGCTCCCATTCGTTCACTTCGTGACACTGTTCATATTATAAAAAATGTAAGAAACAATTGGATCAATGTATAATTCTTTTGTGTATCAAACTATTATAAAAGACGTCCATCTGAAACATCAATTTTTTTCTGCGAATAATCAGAAAGAATTATTGTGTGCTTTAACTTTTATTAGTTTGGAAACTGATATTGATCTCTCATCAAGCTGTTTCTGTGGAACTACATTTAAACAAATATATTCTAGGACATGTAATGTTATATGCAATATTATTCTAAATAATTTCGTCAAACATCAAAATGATGAAAAAAATACACAGAATAATAACAAACGAAAATTGAAAACTTTTAAAAAATCAAATGCAAATATTAAAATTGCAAAAACGAACTAATTAGGCTAAAAAACTATAAAATTCTATTATTTTTTTATTCATAACTTTAGTTTTTTTTCTTAAAGAAAATTGTGATTTTTTTAGTTTCTTATTTTATGTTCCTTTATTTATTATTGTTTAAGAATAAAATTATTTTTTTTTATATTTATATATATGTGCAATACATATTATATCATTATAATTTAATGAAGTGAAATAAATTTGATTTTTTCCCCCAAAAGAATGTTCGTTTTATTATTATTTCAGAAAGTAAAAATATCAGCCTGTTCTGAGCCTTGTATGTATTAGTAAGTGAAGCGGTGACACGGCTATGTATATAGAAGGTTGTGGTAAGTATAGATTTAATTCTTTTTTTCTTTTGTTTTCAGAATAAATATGGACACCAATCATCTCATCATATGGATTATCAGTGATTTAAATAAAGTGAATAATAAAAAAGAAAATAAAAGTTTTGTATGCCTATTTTTTTTTATTGTAAGAATTATCCATTTTTTGACTTGATTGTCAGAGTGGGTAATCTTGCATTTTAAAAAAAAATAGAGGAAGAGATTTTTCTTATAAAAACGCATTTGCTGCGAAGCTCCGGACAAATTTTTTTTTGATATTTGAATGTGTTGGTGAATATACACTACTAATATTGTATACAGAGGATAATATTAGTGTAGTACACTCAAACAGGTGACGCGCTGCCATCTTTATTATATGAATAATGACGATTTATTATCATTTTTCAATGCTATCAATTATTATTAATTAAAAGTATTTATTAGATTTATTACTCTAAATATATTTACTTGAATTTGGTAATAAATATGAATTTGATTTTTCCCAAATTAATTTTAATTGTTTTATTTAATCATTTAACATTTTACTTTGATTTTCTTGAAAATTGTGTAAATCCACTGGATTTTTTAATTTTTTTTGAATGGACAATAAGGCAAATTATGAAAAATAAAAATAAATATATGATTAAGTAAAATTCCTACTCATTTTCTTCAATAAATCAATAATTTCCAATAATCTATCAATAACAGAAATATTATTCCTTCCAGAATTATCAAAATTAACTTTCCCATTACTTATTTTGGACATTATAATTTCATCTTGATTAATTTCAATTGAATCAATATCAACAGATGAATCAATCAATTTTGTTTCCCTAATTATTGCTGTATTATGTTTTTTTGATGTTTACATTGTTGTTGATGATGATGTTGAAAACAAATTTCATATTTTTAATAATATTGTTGTTATTTTATTACGTTTTTTTATATTATTATTTGTACTTTCATACATACGATCTGTATGTTATATCATGACAATAGTTCATATAACCAATCGAAAAACATTTTAAAAATAATGAAAACAATCTTTACATTTAAAACGTAATCCTTGTATTCGTATTACTTTGCAATTAATACAAATTTTATCATGTAAAATAAATTGTGATTCTTTAATACCATGTGAAATTGATAAAATATTAGTATAATTAAGAAAATTATCATTTTCGTTATTTTTTATATTATTTTTCCATTAACAATTAGGTAAATTGATATTCATTCAATAAAACTTTCATCAACAATATTTTGTATCATTGCTAAACTTAATGTTTCCCTTCATATAAATATATCATTATTTTTGATAAAACTTTTTAAATTGATTCAAATCTTAATCTTAAACGATCATAATCAGCACACAAAAAATGTCCAAACATTATTTCTTCATGTCATGATAAATTACATAATATAAGAAATGTTTGTTTTAATTCCAGAAGTGAAATTGGTGTTGTTCTATTCCTAAAATTTAAAAAAATTGATTAAAAATTTTATTACTTAATAATATTTTAGAAAAAGTGTGGTTACGGATCATTACGTTCCAAAATATATCCCAATTTTTCAGAGGTATAAAAAATATCAAAAATGACCGACGCCAATTTAAATGGTTTTATTTGGGGTGATGTATCTATTTCATTCAATCTATGATGGTCTAACACAGTTGCAACCATTGAAAATGGAATGTTTATAGCTGAAAAAATAATTTAAAAACAAATTTTAATTTGTAAAGCTGTTTGAAGTGAAAATAGTTTTCAGCACTTCGGTATGTGTATATTTTACTTCTTTATCTTTATAATTAATTTCTGTTAGGATCTTTAGTAATTTTGGATCTTCATCATTTTGTGTTCTCCCATTTTATTTATTAAAATAAATAAAATATCCTTCGCTCGAACATAATAACTATATTTTTGCACTATAGTAATTGAGAATAACATTTATTCTATGGTAATAACTCTGTAAAATTACACTATCAAACAATTAAGTGTTTTAATATAATGTTTAAGAAAAAGTTAAGAAAAATGACAGTTAAACATTTGTTTGAATTTTTTTAAAGTGAATAATTTTGTTGTTGCCCGGTTATAAATTCATAAACATTGAACGCGTACGATATTTTTTTCATATTTTTGTTGGCCAGAAACGTTTATAACTTCATTTTGTAAAATCTCATATGTTTATTATTGCCTCTTAAAAGTCACCTCGCTGAAGCTGGCCACACTTTTGACAGCATGGGGAAATGTAGTAGAGTGGGGAAAGTGCTACTAGTGAATAAATGAAAGAAAATTAATTGTTAATAATATATTATTGTTTAAATAATAAATAATAAATAATAAATAATAAATAATAAATAATAAATAATAAATAATAAATAATAAATAATAAATAATAAATAATAAATAATAAATAATAAATAATAAATAATAAATAATAAATAATAAATAATAAATAATAAATAATAAATAATAAATAATAAATAATAAATAATAAATAATAAATAATAAATAATAAATAATAAATAATAAATAATAAATAATAAATAATAAATAATAAATAATAAATAATAAATAATAAATAATAAATAATAAATAATAAATAATAAATAATAAATAATAAATAATAAATAATAAATAATAAATAATAAATAATAAATAATAAATAATAAATAATAAATAATAAATAATAAATAATAAATAATAAATAATAAATAATAAATAATAAATAATAAATAATAAATAATAAATAATAAATAATAAATAATAAATAATAAATAATAAATAATAAATAATAAATAATAAATAATAAATAATAAATAATAAATAATAAATAATAAATAATAAATAATAAATAATAAATAATAAATAATAAATAATAAATAATAAATAATAAATAATAAATAATAAATAATAAATAATAAATAATAAATAATAAATAATAAATAATAAATAATAAATAATAAATAATAAATAATAAATAATAAATAATAAATAATAAATAATAAATAATAAATAATAAATAATAAATAATAAATAATAAATAATAAATAATAAATAATAAATAATAAATAATAAATAATAAATAATAAATAATAAATAATAAATAATAAATAATAAATAATAAATAATAAATAATAAATAATAAATAATAAATAATAAATAATAAATAATAAATAATAAATAATAAATAATAAATAATAAATAATAAATAATAAATAATAAATAATAAATAATAAATAATAAATAATAAATAATAAATAATAAATAATAAATAATAAATAATAAATAATAAATAATAAATAATAAATAATAAATAATAAATAATAAATAATAAATAATAAATAATAAATAATAAATAATAAATAATAAATAATAAATAATAAATAATAAATAATAAATAATAAATAATAAATAATAAATAATAAATAATAAATAATAAATAATAAATAATAAATAATAAATAATAAATAATAAATAATAAATAATAAATAATAAATAATAAATAATAAATAATAAATAATAAATAATAAATAATAAATAATAAATAATAAATAATAAATAATAAATAATAAATAATAAATAATAAATAATAAATAATAAATAATAAATAATAAATAATAAATAATAAATAATAAATAATAAATAATAAATAATAAATAATAATAAAAAATAATTAATAATTAATAATTAATAATTAATAATAATAAACTCATGTAAATATTACACTTCGTGACACGAGAGCATTTATAATTACGAATGTATATATTTTCCCCTTTGTTAGTTATAAGAGTAGAGTTTAAGTTGAAATGTCATCGAGTACAGACGTACAACTGCATTCTGACAAAATACGAATAAATTATGTTTAAATTAAAATCAATGCGTTTTCTTGAAATCAAATCTATAAATTAACTAAATAAACATTTCACCTTACATAATCAGAAGTGGGATATAATTATCCATTGTCGTCGTAAAAGAAATTATAAAAAATTCAATAAGATTAAAAAGATATCAGCAGATTTTAAATCGTAAAATTTAAAATTGATAGAAGCATCGTGGAAGCCATCTTCGAAAAAGCACAGAAACTCATCGTGGAAATTAAAAATAAAAATCGTCGTAAGTGCAAAGGCTAAATTAAATAAATTCGTCGCAAATAAAGGCTAAATGAAATTAAAAATTCATCGAGTAAAATAAGCTGTATCGTCTTCGAGGAAAATTAAATAAGATTCAACGCAGAGCTTCGAGAAAAGATAAGAAATTAAATACAACGCCGGATTTCAAGAAAAATAAATTAATTCAACATTCAACGCAGAGCATCAAGCAAATTATTCGCCGATTTCAGAGAAAATATATTAAATATTTCATCGAGAACTTCAAATAAAATTATTCACTAGACTTCGAGAAAGAAAAATATAGAATTCATCATAGAACTTCAATAAATTAATCGCCGTTTTCAAAAAAAAAAAAATATATATATTCGTCGCTTCAACAAAAGAAAATAAAATCAGAGCATCAAGAAAAATTAGAATATTCATCGTTCCAGTTTAAATTAAAATTCATCAAGTCTTCAGTTTTCAACCGCCGTAAATGCTGATGACTCAAATGTAGCATCAGATATCTTATCTTGGAATAGTCGATTAGACCAATATGTAAATAGTAATAGTTCTCAGGATGATGAGACTATACAATTACATCAAACAATTATTAAAGTATTGGTTCTATTATGACAATTAATTTCAATTATTTCGTCCTGGTTACAAATAAAAATCCAAGAGTTAGTATTTTTTATTGGAATCCATATACTATTCTTCAAAATAATTGTCTTTATATCGCAATTACCTGGTATTGGAAGTGATATAAACACATTAAACTCACAGGATCTATGTCCATGTGAAAGATAAATGGGGAGAGTTTGTTAACAAATATACAAACTCTCTGAGACTCGACATTTTTCTAAATTTGAATCAGTGGTATAAGAATAATGCTCCTTTACTTTATCTATTATAATATAATCATGACTTAAATGGCGATTTATTTCCGACTTTTATGATTCAGCAAGCCGATAAGGTCTAATATTTAATGGAGCAGTGTCGGTTAAAAGAGGAATTGAATGTGTTCCGACACTGGTATGAGATAAGTGATCTCCTTCGAAGAAGAACAGATCGTTATATTCGTAGCAAAGATCTAAAATTGATTTTCTTTCTTCGGGATTTAGTGATTCGTCAAGAACGATTTCTTGGTCCAATTTAGCAATTCTATACGGATTATTATTAATGTTTGTTAATGAGTTATTTGATACATTTTGGTTAATTATAGCATTAAAACATTCATGTATTGTATTGACATGATGGACTGGTTGGGTATTTATTGTATATGTATCATTATTTATCAAAGAGTCCGGATTACGATGAATACTCGTTTGACGGCACGATTGATCATAATTTATTAGAAGGTCCGGATTACGAGATGTACTCGCTTGACGGCACAATTGATCATAATTTATTAGAAGGTCCGTATTACGAGGAATACTCGCTTGACGGCACGATTGATCATAATTTATTAGAAGGTCCGGATTACGAGGAATACTCGCTTGACGGCACGATTGATCATAATTTATTAGAAGGTCCGGCTTACGAGATGTACTCGTTTGACGGCACAATTGATTACGAGGAATACACGCTTGACGGCACGATTGATCATAATTTATTAGAAGGTCCGGATTACGAGAAATACTCGCTTGACGGCACGAGTGATCATAATTTATTAGAAGGTCCGGATTACGAGGAATACTTGCTTGACGGCACGATTGATCATAATTTTTTAGAAGGTCCGGATTACGAGGAATACTCGCTTGACGGCACGATTGATCATAATTTATTAGAAGGTCCGGATTACGAGGATTCTCGCTGGACGGCACGATTGATCATTATTTATTTCATTATTTATTTTTTTATTATTTGTTTTATTTATTGATACAACATCATAATTCTCTAAGGGTTCCATAATTGGTACGAAATTTTTTATGTCTGCGCTGTTTTCATTATTATTTATAATAGAAACTAATATTTGATTATCGAAAGATTTTACAGCGGCATTAGCGGTGAATACACCGGACACTATCTCTTTTGAGATACACAGCATTTCCTTCTCGGATGCTGGTACATATATTCTTTTTAGAATTTCCGTTCTCGCAGGTATTGTAAAATTATTAAATTCTTGCACTGTAAACGGTATTACAGTAGGCACTTTTAATTTATGAGGGGAAACTTTTCAATGTTGGCGTTTAAAATCAACGCATGCTTCTAACTTGGTTAAAAGGTCATGGCCTATTAACCCTTCTGCGGCTAGAGGATAGTTATCTTCAATTATGTGAAATTGATGTTGCAATATATTATTCGAGTTTATTATTATTTTTGAAGTACAAGTACCGAGGGTTTTCATTTTATGGCCTGTTATGCCTTTTATATTTATTTGATTATTTGGCAGTCATCCTTTGTATGCCGTTTTTTGAGGATGCTTATTTCGGACCCGGTGTCAACTAGAAAATTTGTTGTGTTATTTGGGGATACAGATAATGTTAGGTTGACAAAGGATAGTTCATTAGTAATTATTGTGGCGTTATTTACTCGATACTCGACTGTAGGAGTGCAAGATTTTTTTATTGGGGTGGTTGATGGACAGGAGTTTTGGCATGCAACACCTGTCCTTCCACGTTTCCCATATTTACTGCTCGGGGTTCGGCAGATCTTTGATTGTTATTTTGAGTACCTTGCGAGTTTGTACCTCTCGCTTGGTAACTACGCTGAGGAAGATTATACTGTTTATTATAATTTCTAATTTTTTCTCGGCAATAATTTATATGATGCCCTGGCCTATGACAATAGCTACAAGTTACCTGACTTTGTGAATTTAATTTTTCTTGCTTAATTATAGGTAACTGTGCATTATGGTTAGTTATGGGGTTAGGCCGGAAATTACAGGTGGAACTACTATGACCTGTTCTGTTGCAGTTTGAACAGTGTATATCCGTACGAATTCGGCACTGTTTTGAGTAGTGACCTGTTCGGTGGCATTTATTACAATACGGCGGATTAAAAGAAGGTGTTGCGAACGTATAATTTGTTTTGTTTGAATTATATTTATGGGGAGTATTTATTTTTGTATAAGTTTTTGTTCTAGATTCTTCGAGGAGGGCGGCTGTAATAGCGGCTTCCAGAGTCTATTATTGCCCAGATATTACAATCGTCCTCATCGGCTCCCTTAAATTATATTGGAACGTTTGCAGGGTAACCGAACCATTCAATTCGCGCAAACCTTTTGCCGTGTCGCCTGTGGCGTTTATTTTATGTATACTGGTCTCATTTAACTGAGCCAGGTATCGATGTATTCGCGTACCGTACTCCGAGACAGTTTCATGAGATCGGCCTGAATTAATTCATACGGCCGTTTTTCGGAATATTGTGTCTGCAATTGCAATTTTAAAGTGGGGAAGTCTACTATATCGTCATATTTGACGATTTCATATGCAGGACCTGTTAGTTTTGTTTTTAGGAAGTCCATAAACGTGACTTTGTCGATTTCGGTGTCCACTGTTTTATATACTATGTCACAACAAGTTATAAATCGGTTAACATTTTGAGAAACACTATACTCGAATAAGCCACACCCATTTCCGTTGCCCGTATCGACTTCCGTTTCCGGTACCCATTACCCATTACCTATTACCCATTTCCGTTCCCGTATCCACTTCCGTTTCCGGTACTGATTACCCATTTCCGTTACATGTATTGACTTCCGTTTCCGGTACTCATTACCCATTTCCGCTTCCGGTACCCATTACCCATTTACGTTACATATTATCCACTTCCGTTTCCGGCACCCATTACCCGTTTCGGGTACCCATTACACATTTCCGTTACCCTTAAGCACTTCCGTTTCCGGTACTGATTACCCATTTCCGTTACCCGTATTCACTTCCGTTTCCGGTACCCGTATCCACTTCCGTTTCCGGTACCCATTTCCGTTACCAGTTACCCATTTCCGTTACCCTTGTTTCGGTATCCACTGCCCATTGGTCGTAAATATCAAATGTTCACCCATTGGTCGTAAATATGAAATGATAATAGTTGTAAAACTTTTCTTACGAAAAAGTTTATATAGATACGAAGATAAATTAAATATTTTAGCATTGAGAACCATTATACGCGAATAAGCCATTTCCGTTACCAGTAAAACTTTTCTTTCTAAAAGTTCATAAGATAAATAAAATATATTAACATTTTGAGAAACTCTATACTTGAATAAGCCACACCCATTTCCGTTACCTGTATTGACTTCTGTTTCCGGTACCCATTTCCGTTTCCGGGTAACGGGTACCGAAAACGGAAATGGGTAATGGGTGTCGGAAACGGAAGTGGATATTGGGTACCGGAAACGGAAGTGGCTCCGGGTAACGGAAATGGGTAATAGGTCCTGGAAACGGAAGTGGATACGGGTACCGGAAACGGAAGATACGGGTAACGGAAATTGGTAATGGGTACCGGAAACGGAAATGAGTAATGGGTACCGGAAACGGAAGTCCCCGTATCGACTTCCGGAAATGGGTGTGGCTTATTCGATTATAGTGTTTCTCAAAATGTTAATATATTTTTATTTTTCTTATAAACTTTTAGAAAAAAAAGTTTTACTGGTAACGGAAGTGGGTGTGGCTTATTCGAGTATAGTGTTTCTCAAAATGTTAATATATTGCTTCGTCGTAATCGTCTAAGCCTTGTAATGGAAAATTTTCAAATTCAACTTTTTTTATTTTTAAAAGACACAATTAAAAGAAAATTTCCAAAATTTTTTTTTTCTGACATAGAATTACCCTAGGGCAACTTATTTTTACTAACAAAAGGTCAAATTGGTGGTTATTGCAAATTTTATCCCCAAAAAAGGGGTCAAAAAAATCCTGTCAGTCCGGACTCCGTCCGCCGGACTCCGTATGTTAACACGATAACTCAAAAACGCGTGAAGTGATTTCAATAAAATTTTGGAATTAGTATTTTTTTGGTCCCCAATTGATTGTGGGGGTGATCGGAGCACGGGGTGGAGCACCCCCCATACAAATGTTTTGGAAAAAATCAGTTTGTCGAGGATTGCGACAACGGATTGTAATGAAATTTTGGGATTAGTATTTGATTGGGCCATCATAGAACCATATTTATTTTAGGGGGGATCAGGGCACGGGGTGGAGCACCTCCCATACAAAAGTTTTGAAAAAAATCAGTTTGTCGAGGATTGCGACAACGGATTGTAATGAAATTTTGGGATTAGTATTTTTTTGGTCCATCATAGAACCATATTGATTTTAGGGGGGATCGGGGCACGGGGTGGAGCACCCCTAATACAATTTTTTTGGAAAAAACAGTTTCCCGAGGATTGCAACAACTGATTGCAATGAAATTTTGGCATTAGTATTTTTTTGGTCCATCATAGAACCATATTGATTTTGGGGGGATAGGAGCACGCGGTGGAGCACCCCCAAATAATGTTTTTTTATTATATTAAATGACAATACTATCGCATAACATTCGACGAAGCATACAGCCATACTTGCCTGTCGTTTTTTTTTTGTTATATATTTGCTGTAAAAAAACATTTCTGAAAAAAGTAAAAATATAAATAAAACAAATTATTTTGAAATTACTGTCTTTTTATTATTTATTTATTAATTTTTTTAAATATTTATAATAAATATAGTACGGTAGCATGAAAAAATCATTTCCCCCACTCCACCATACAATTTCCCCTAGCTGTCAAAAGTGTGGCTGGCTCCTGTCAAAAGTGTGGCTAGAATCAGCTAACTCAAAAATATTTTTACTTTAAGAAAATCAATTTAAATTATGAGGTTATGTCGATATTTTTTTGCATATTTTTTTGCATATTTTTTTTTAAAGAAATTAAATAACTAACTGAATAAAAGAAACAATAAAATAAAGAAAAAAAGTTATCTTCTTAATTAAGTACACTTTAATCAATCACACAAGACACGAATTTCAATAGAAAAAATAATTAAATTATTTTTTTATAATTTTTACTAAAAAATCTCACATCTAACTCCCGTGACATATTAAAATCGACTGATAAAAAAACCTCAAAGTCAATGTAGATTTCATGACAACAGCTGTTTTTTTCCACATTTAAATAGTTTTTAATGTTCATTTAAACTGTTTATTCTCTTTCATATTTTTTTTTTTTTTTTTTTTTTTTTTCTTTTCTGTTCTCTTTAAAACGTATGTCGAATATCACTTCTTCATTTCTAGTTATTCAGTTTTCAGTTATACAATATTTTAGTTGATTTCAATAGTGACGTAAATAAGAATAAAAAATTAATTTGAAAATTCTTATATCGTTTGGAATTCTTTTGTGTATGAAAATCGAATTATTTCTGAAGAGAATTTCCATTAGTGGTGTTAAGAAGAAGAAGCTATATAATTATATGCAATGAGTATAATCATTCATAAATATTTTGAAGGCATCTCTGAGTTAATAATTATTTAAGGTTCTTATTCTGATGAGAATTGAATAAATTCATATCTTCACAATAAAAAATCAAACTGTATTGATCAACTATTATTAATCAGTCTATAAAATGAATTAATTTCTATTTTTATTAGGACAAATTTACATTTACATTTTGTTTATATTTTTGACGGTTGATGATTTTTTTCCCTTGATCTGAAAAATTGGTTAATTTCTCAAATGCCATTATCAAATTGTATTAATATAACAAGATAAATTGAAGCAGCACTAACAATCTATTCAAAATAAAAATGTAATTTTTGGGCATTTACCTTTACCTATCCTACTTACAGATGATATCAGTTGATAATTGATGTTAAAAAATCCCTTAGTGGAAAATGTAAAGTTCAGATGTAACAATTGAACTGAAAATTTTTTAATCTGAGAAAATTTTTGTTAAAGTTTTCTATTGTTTCTCAGAATAACATTTATGATTGTATTCATTTACTTACTTGTTTATTAATCGCAAATCCACGACATTTAATTTGATGTACAATTATTGGTGTTAAACAAGCCTACAATAAAATTATCACGTATTTTTATTTAAGTTACTTTTTTAATAAAAAAACCTTACGTTTGATGTTGCCTTGTCGCAAGCAGCTGATATACTTGAGATGTTTAGAATTGATGGAATTGACCAACAAAGAATACCTAAATGAATACAAAATAAACACAAATTAATGAAATATTTTAAGTATTGGACATTAAAGAAAATACAAACCGAGAAATTCACATACTAGTATGTAAGTATCAGTATGTTGTCCTTTACAAAATTTATAAAAATAATATAAATTACATGTGAGGGAAATAAAATCATATGATATATTAATAAGCAATGAGTAACCAAAACAATCATTAATTAAATTCATAATTTCATAAAGTTTATTGTACGCATTTCTTAATAAAATAAATTTCTTTAAATCTTGAATATTATTTGTTTTAATTTCACTTATTAAATGATTTACCAACACAAGTTTTGAATTAGTAAAATTAACAAAAATTATTACTTGTCGGTAACGAATGATATTTGGAAAAAATGGTATAATATAAAAGTAGAAATAATCAAAATTAGAATAATTTAATAACACAACTATCGTATATTCAATTATTTGAAAAATAATATAAAGACAAATAATACTAAAAGTTTCTAAAAATATTTGTACATTATTGGTTAAATATTTTGCATTAATTTTAAAATTTTCTAACATTTTATCAACTTCATTAAATATTAGAATTATTTCAATTTGTTCTTTTATTTTAAATATTGATTCAATCAAAGTACAAATTAATACAATGTGAATACCATAAAGTTCAAAAATATCTACGTTTTCCATAACACCTCTAATGTCTATTACTTTATATATCGAATAAATTCCATATGAAAAAATTAAAGTTGAAATAAAAAATATAAAAATTGCATAAAATTTCATAAATTTATTTGATGTTGGAACTTTTTGTTTATTTATGAAAAAAGGTGAAAAACCAAATAGTTGAAAAATACAAAGAACAGATTGAATTGATTTTATTGTATCCATATTCAAATTTAATATTCTTTATTTTTTATGTCACAATATTTAGTGTGTTGACTTCTTATAGAATACTAATAATCTACTTACTGAACAACAAAATATTTCACTTTATTATTATTAATAAAATTATTATTTATAAAGTTACAGTAATCATTCACAAATAATTTAGATAATTTCCCAAGTGATAATTATATTTTATATTTCATTTTACTTTATAAATGTTCATAAAAAGGAAATAAATCATTTTATTCTGACAAATGAAAAGAAAAAAAATCCAATAAGAAAATTAAACATTAGAAATTTTTAAGTATTTTTTCGCCTTAATTAGCGTTACATTTATTTAATTTAATTAAATTTTATCAAATAAAAAGGAATTAATAATCTAAACATTTTTTTATTATAAATGAATAACAACAAACATTGAAACACTAAAACCTATTGTGAAACTCTTTATATCAAGTACTGAAAAGAAATTGAATGAATTCACATAAATTATAGATTAAATATCAAATTGAATTAATATGATAAGATAGGTTGCGATAGCACCAGCAATCTGTGAATATAAAATGTTGTATTTATTGATTGAATTATTGACTTCCAATTTAAGTATATAGGTTTACTTACTGTCGATAAAAGTTTTAAATCTATATCAAAAAATCCATTAGCAGAAATTATGAATTGCTGGTGTAATAATTGTATTGAGAAATGATCTATCTGTAATATTTTCTTATGTTATAATTTTTAAAAAAATATAATCTTTCTAAATGATTCATTTAATTTTCTAGTTTAATTTTTTAAAGAATTAAACATTAAAATTTATTCAATTACAACCAAAACATTTATACTTACTTCTTTAGTACTTTTTGATAAACCATAATAAAGTCTTTTAACTATTATTGATGTTGTACTAGCCTTAAACATAAAATATATAAAATCTGATGTAGTAAAATCTGATGTAGTAAATATGCAGTAAATAAACACTCAACTTACGTTTTCAGTTGTTCGGTTGCACATTAATGTTATTGTTATTAAATTGATGAAATAAGGAGTTGTCCAGATTATCATTTCTGTTGAAGGTAATTTGTAAATAGTCATTATAAAATCTACATAAATTAATTCAATACTTTAAAATCTTAATTGAAAATGATGAACATTTGTATTTATTTTATTTTGTATTATTTGAATTCAAATATTAATTTGACGCTTCTAAAATGAATCAAATGTTAAGTTTATTTTAATTCGACGTCAATTTGACTAAAAATGATTATATTTCTGTTAATATTTTTTAACTTTTAAAAAGAAAAAGATACTTACGAAATAGTAATACGAAATTAAATTTATTTGTGAAAATATTTAGTATCATTTTAAATATTCCATGACAACAACACGTTATACCAATAAAATAAATAGTAATATGAAAAAGTAATGAAAAACCAAAACAATCATTAATTAATTTCATAATGTCCCAAAGTTTATTGTACACATTTTTCAAAGTTTTCAATTTTTCTAAACTTTTATCATCATTTCGTTGTATTTCACTAATTAGTTGATTAACTAACACAATTTTTGAATTAATTAAATTAATAAACATTAATATTTGGCGAAAACGAATATCACATGCAAAATATGGTGCAACAAAAAAATACCAATTAAAAGGAGTAATATTATTGTACATGAGCAAACTGATTGTCATATCTATAAGGAAAAAAATTAAATAGAAAAATGGTAATCGAAAAATACGTATAAATAATTCGTATTTATTTGATTTTGAAATTATTCCAACATTTTGTAACAATATATCAACTTCTTTACAAGTTTTAAGTAGTGTAATTTGTTGTGAATTTTTATAAACCGAATCAATAATGGTCAAAATTAACGTAATACGAACACATAAAACTACAACCAATTCAATTTTTTGTTCTAAAGAATCAAGTTTTTCTGTTTTATTATTTAACAATAATCCATACAAAAAAATTATTGATGATGTACACATAATTAAAATTGAATAAAATTTCATAAATTTATTCGATGTTGGAACTTTTTGTTTATTTATGGAAAATGGTGAAAAACCAATTAGTTGAAATATACGAATTGCAGGTTGAATTGTATTTATTGTATACATTTTTGAATTTTTATTATTGAACCGTCTGCCGTTTAAAATAATTATATTGCGATCTTTAGTTGATAACGAATTTTACGATATTATTCGTAAGGTGTAAAATAATATACTTTGTGTAGATTTTACCTGTTTTCATTATTAATTTAAAATACATTAGTTACATATTTCCTGTGGGACAAAACAATTCTCATAAGAATCTTACATTTATTATTTATAAAGAAATAATTGTGTTTGATTTTCACAATTATTGAATACTTAAAAATTATAATACTCCATTAGTTTGTATTTAATTTGCATTCATTTAGGTATTTTTTGTTGGTTATTCCATCAATTCTAAACATCTCAATTAGATCAGCTTCTTGCGACATCAAAGGGCAACATTAAACGTTCAAATTATAAACAAAATGTAACAAACCATTTTCTAAAATGCATAAATAAATAATTAGCTTACATACTTAACCTTAACAATTGAGAAAATTTATAAACACAAATTAGCTACTCAGTGCGAAAAGAGTCTTCAATTAATTGCTTACCTACCAGTTACTTATAATATTGTGTTAATTCTGTTTTTATAATTAATTGAACGTAAACGTTAAACTCAATAAAAGGATTGTAAATGTGGCAAAATAAGTAATTCATAAATAATAAGTATTATTTCCCAAATGAAACGTGCCCCTCAGAGATTTTCTTTCAGAATATTTGAATTCAAATAAAAACAATTGACGTAAAAACAATTGACGTAAAGTAAAAATTTTTTGCTACCTAATATTCTTTACAGTAAATGACTTTAAAATTCCAATATGAACACAATTAAGCCATTTTTCTCGGTTACTCGCAAATTTTAACTATTTAAAATTTTTCCAGTTTTAATAAATAGACAAAATAGTTATTTTTTAATTTTATTCACGTTTCTATTTTTTTGATATTTATTCAGATGTACCCTAATTCGGATGTAATGCAACTTTTACGTAATAAATAAAAAATGGATTTTTATTTTTGTCTAATTTTCTATAAAACTCTCTAAATTCAATAATAATTTCAATATTCAAAAAAGTTGAGTTTGTTATATGAACTTAATACCTCGCTTTATTCTGAAATAGAGAAAACAAAAATAAACTTAAGATAAATTTCTTTACGATTACAATCTAAAATATTAATTACAAAATATGTTTTCATATTTTATGTATAATACATAATATATAATATAATCTTTTAAATAAATAACAAAACTTAGAAACATGAAAAAGGACAGTAGAAACGGAAAAAAATTGAAAAACAAATTCTGAAAAATAAAAACCATGCAGGATAATAAATTATATACTTACTTCCATTAATTTGTATTTATTTTGCATTCATTTATGTATTTTTTCTATTAAATATTCACGTTTTTAATTTTCTAACAAATGGTATTTATTCAGATGTACCCAGCGTGGATTTTTAATAAAAAAATATTTGTTTCTTATGGCACTTCTGCTATGTGGTAAAAGTTAAATCCGAGAAGAAAAAAGCGTTGCATTAAATTATACAATAAAATATAAAATGTATTACATCAATATTTATTTCCATAATAATTAGTACAGTCATTATGATTGTATATTGTCAATCATTAAAACAATTAACAAACATATTTTTTTTCATAAAAGTATCAAATAAAATTGGTTTATACAATTTATTTATCGTAATGAGTTAATTCAATGGTTGTGACATTTTCTTTTAGTGGTCATTTGAAATGTATTATTATTAAGATATTTAAATTTTAGTTTGTTTATTTTATCTAACAATTAAAACTGTATGCACATTGCACACATACTTTCAACATAAATTCATTGTTCTCTTATATCAAAAAATTCATGACTTTTTATTTCAAAGTTAAATTGAAAATAAAATCAATATTAAGAAATAGTTTAGATCAAATATCGATAATAGACATCAATAGATAATTTAATTTCCTATATATACTTGCATTGAAAGAATTATTATATAGACGAAAAAATTTCTTTCTTTTCATTTGTATGTTCATGTTTGGCTTCCAATTAATAGATTTATTCGTATATTTTCAAGTTACTAAATCTATTAAGTCATACACTGAATTGAGAAAAATAAACATTTTCTGTAAGTCATAAAAAAATTTTAGATTAGAGTAAATTTTATATAGCAGATTCTGTGTATTATTAAATAACCATTCAATTACACATAATACTTATATTAATCAATACATATAATAATTGAATTAAAGATTAAACAATATTGAAACTTTGTATTTGTGAAGCTCTTTTCAAATTGTTAAATTATGTTAATGTAATTTACTTAAACGAATTCAAATTTTTGTTAATATTTCATAAACCGTCTAATATCGTCAAAATGTTTCTATCATTTTTTTTCTAAAAATGCAAAATAAAAATAAATCAGAAATGAAAATCAAAGTATGTATTATTATTATTGTATACCTGCATGTGTAACTAAATGCCGTTTCAAACTCGTAAAATAACCAAAATTCCTATCACAAATAGAGCAGTTGTATATTTTTTGTTCTGTATGTTTTACCATATGACGCTTCAAACCAAGAGCCAAAGTGAATTTTTTACCACAAACTTTACATTTATATCGTTTTTCACCTGTAAATGGAAAATAGATAAATAAAAATTATAATTTTGAAAAAATTATATACCTGTACCTGTGTGTATTAATAAATGCCGTTTTAAATCAGAAGCCCATGTAAATTTTTTAAGACAAATAGTACATTGGTGCAGCCTCTCATCTATTAAATAATTTAAAATTAATATAATAATATTAATATAATATATATCATTAAGTACTTGTATGTAATGATAAATGTTGTTTTAAACTAGACTCCCGTGTAAAATTACAGCTGCAGAATGAACACTGATATTGGTTTTTATCTAAAAATACACCCAAAAATTAACTGAAAATTAAAATATTGTGAGAGTATAATTAATTTTTATTAGTTCCCTGATTATTTATAGAAAAAGTCATTGGATGAAACAAATTTGCGGTACTGTTTCTATATATCTTTGGCTACAATAACTCATATAACTTGAGGATAAGTTACTAATATCAGAAAAATTGTTAATAATAAGAAAATATAAATTTTATTGTGTATGATTACTAACCGATTTTAACTTTTGAATTTTTTTTCAAAGGACTATTATTATGAATTAATGTAGTATTTCCTAGATTTGGCTCTTCGATATATACTTCTTTATGTTCATCAATATTTTTTACATAATCATCCTTTTCATCATTTTTCATTTTATCATCATTTTCGTTTTTACAACAGTCTTTTCCATCAGCATTATTTTCATCAGCACCATTTTCATCAGCACAATTTTTGTCATTTTTTTCATGGTGTGGTTCTAATGGTATCAAAATTGAGTTACCTTTATCATCAAATTCATCCAATAAAATTTCGGTTGAACTAAAACAGAAATTATATATTACATGCACGAATACTTTAGTAGATTTTCGTGAATTACGTGATGTCCACAGAAAATAAAGTATCATATCTATGTGCTGATGTCTCACATAACTTTTTTATTTGAAATGCAAAATAAACATTTTGTAAACAATCAGCGCATATTGATTGAGGATAGCCATCACCTTTTTGTACCTAATTTAGTATTACAATATTAATTTCCCAGAACCAAAAGAATCATGCAATATTACCTGAATTTTAGTGAAAGTGCTAAACATGTCAGAAATTATTGTATCGTTTATATTACTGAAAAGCCATATAGATCCTTTAACATTTAGACACAATCGACATAATTCGTGACTGATTATTTCAGTCATCATGTTTTGTAAATGAAGCGGCAAAATAAAATACAGAAGCTCTATTACTATAAAATATTTAAAAAGTTTAAGAAAAAAAATTCTTATAAAGGCCAAATTTGACATTTGTATTGGATAAATAAATAATACAATAATATTATATTACATACCGAAAATTTTAAAATTAATTTAAACTGAAGAAATATTATTGTTATTATTGACTGTATTAAATCTATTAATATACGTAATAAAACAATATTTTGTTAAAACAAGAACGATAAAAAACACTTTCAACTTGCTTAATATTACATTTTTGTTTTGTTTTAATAAATTTGACAGACACATTATTTTATGCGATGTTGCCAAACAAAATAGCAATATGCAATGTTGATTTTTCACTGTTATAATATCATATATAATTTCACCAATTGCTTCAAACTTAAACGTATCGCGTAAGAAAAAAATTTACGGAAAAATATACCTTATTTGGAACAAATAAGGGCTATTATAGCAAAGCAGACAATTTGGATATTGTACGCAAAAAATTTATACGCGCGAATTTAATGCACACACAAAAAATTCGTTGCAATATTTTGACGTTTCATTTTTCGTTTGATGAAATTCAAAGAAAGTCTATAATTTATAATAAATAATATAAATATTATATTGTTGCAAAGGATCTTTTTAAATACATACAAATTTGCTCTCAAATATATTTTGACGTTTAATTTTATTTATATTTTATTGTTTTCAATATTTTTTTTACAAAAAGTAATTGAGTTAATATAAAATATAATTTTTTTTTAAGTTTTAAAATTTTGTTGTTCATCTCTGTTTCTGTCATCTCTTTTATTTTATTTCACAAGAATTTTGCAATAGGAATATTATAAAATGAATTAACAGATATTATATATTATAATTATAATTATTGAAAATTTACACATCATTTATTAAATTGTTATAATAATTCATTTCCTTACGTTCACTTTTTTTTCATGATTTCTTTAACGAGGAAATCGTTATGTCAAAAATGCAATAATTTAGGAATTCGTTTTTTCATTATTTATTTTTTCACTCGACACAGAATACAGTTTTAGGAAAGAGGAAAAAAATGCTTTAGTTTTTTCCGATGTACCGGAATAGAGGCACAGGGTAAGTGGCCAGATAATGATGCTTTTAAACATTCACATATACACTAGATACTTGGAAGGACCTTCAACACTAGCACTTGTTTAAACAAAAACACTTGATATAACTCTTAAATTCATCTTTATTTCACACATGCAATTTTTGCTTATCTCCTGCAATTCTTTTATAGCTCTTTATTTCTGAATAATTTTATTGGTTTAGCGAACTATAGTAAAAAAATTGAAAATTCAAGACAGATACCTAATTCTGCTAGCGAATTATATCGAAGAGAAAAAAAAATGTTAACCAAAACTACTACTACTTATTTGTTAGGATTTTAATTGCGCTCCCGAATTATACAAAAACAAAACAAAATGAAATTTTTTTTTCTTTCCGTCCTTGTAACAATATATTATAAGATATATAATATAAAAACAAACTTTTGAGATGGTCACAATTTGACGCCTAATTCATGTTTGCGACCCGAATGCACATTGGTGCGCGATCTCCTTTACTTCTAATTTTGATATTTTTCTGTTTATAGATAGAATCCATTTATTACATTTTGATAAGAATTGAAATTAATATTCATTCAGCTCTACAAAAAAATGATTAGTTGAATAACAAATTAATAATATTTTTATTGTAACATTAAAACTAAATTTAGAATTTGAATGAATAATTTAAGTATACAATATTGGTAATTGATTTGAATTAATTATGAATCTTCATTCTATGAATTACTAATTGTTTATTTAATAGTAGAATTGAAAATGAAATTGAATAAAAATCGTAGTTGTATTTCATAAATCATCATAAAGTGAACAAAAAGATGTTACGTTCTAATAATATTATTACAAATATATTTTATTCAATTTCATATATTTTCATAAAATTAATTGGTTTTCTACCATTTTCATTTGATACAAAAAACCAGAAATTACAAAAATCAAATGGAAATTTAATCTATTCGCTAATTGTTATTTTAGCAGAATTAATAATAAATCCATTTTCAATTTATTTTACATTAAATGGCATGCGTTTATTTAATAACAATACAATATTACATGGATATTTAGTCGCACAATATATATTTGGTTACATTAATTCAATATCTGTAATTATTTTACAATTATTTAATAATAGAAAATTTATAACAATTATGAATGAGGGTTTAAATATAAGAAAATTAATAAACATTGGGAATAAACAAAAAAAAAATAATTTAATTAAATTTAATATTTTTCATTCAATTTTATTACGTTTTATTCATGTTATTGGCACATTTTTAATATTAAAAGAAAATCTTGATATTGGCTCATTTCTGTTTTATGGAAATTTATTTTTTTATTCTCAATTAATTTTTAATTTCGCTGGTTGCTTAAATATATTTTATGGATCTATTTCATTTACAATTTATCAATTTATAAAATTAAATAAAAAATTACAAATTATTGTGAATGAAATAAATAATATTTTTATTGATAAAATTATTGTAACTACGTATGATCGTCAAAAACAGAGTGGTAAAAATGTTATTAATGGAAATATTCAAAAAAGTTGTGATTTAAGTGATGAAATTGATAAGATAGCAGTTTTATTTGGAAGAATATTTCTTTTTAATGAAAATATAAATAAAATATTTTCATTTCAAATGCTGATCATTTTTACATATCTTTTTTTAAATATTGTTGGCCAGGTAAATTTTTTGTTTATTATTATTATATTATATTTATGGTTTTATAATTTAAATATAAAAAATATGTATACAGTTCAAAAAATTAAAATAATGAAATATGTAATAAAAATTTTACATCAATAAAAAAAATATTATTGTATGTTAAAATTAAAACAAATGAATTCAACCAATTGCTTCTTCCAACAACAATTATTTACTAAGACTCAACCCAATTTATAATAAATAACGACATCTATAAAACAACACAATCATTACTGATATAACAATACTGAATGCTTTAAAAAAACATTGAACTAAAATAAAAAAAAATGTTTTCTTTTTAAATCTAAACTGTTTTTATCACTTAAATAATTTTTGTTAATTATAGTTATTTTTTGGATACATGGATTTTGTTTTATTTTTAAAAATAAAAGTCGACTCAATATTTAATACTTATTGGGCAATGCATACACTTTTTATTGTAAGTTTTTTAGAAATTGTATTAATAACAAATATATGCGAAAAACTTGTTAAACAAACCGTTAAAACAGCGACAATACTTCATCAAATAAAAAAAAATAATTTTGATATTCGTTTGGAAGAAAGTGTAAGTCTATTTCTTTCTATAATATATTTCTTTAACATTTCTGACACAATTTCAGCTTGAGTTGTTCTCAATACAACTACTTCAGCAGCGATTAACAATAAAAATTTTTAATATGTTTGCAATTAACAATTCATTTTTATATTCGGTAAGTTGTTTATTAACACAAACATTTTATAAATCTTAAAATTTATTATTGAATGGTTTTATTTTCAGGTGATTGCAACTGCTACAACTTACTTAATAATATTAGTACAATTTCAATCAGAATAAAATAACATGTTCTTTAAAAATTAATCAATATAAAGTTATAAAAATAAACTTTCATTCTTTGCCACTCCTCCACTCAATAGCCAAAACTAAGAACAAACAATTTGAGTTTTACTTTTCTTTGCAATTTTAATGAATTCTTCCCTTCTATTTAGAACTAAATTGGAAAAAAACAATTGAAATCATCTTACCTGGCGCCTCCATTATTTTGATTCGATTTTGTTTTCTCAATTTAAATCAACACTTTTAGGTCAGTTTATGTAATGAAAATGTGTCAGAACAGAATAAAAAAAACGGACAATAACAGACATATACAGATACACTTCGCACCTTTATCCCATTACAATGTTCATCAGTGTAGGAAAAAAAAAAATGTATTAATGGAATATACATTTTAAGTATAGCATATACTTTTCCCTTATTTTTGTTTCTTCTCGTTATCCTTTTTATATTAATCCTACGTTGTTGTATAAATTTCAGTCCTTTTGCTTTTATATAATATACATGTATATATTTTTACACTCAAATAAGGAAGGAAGGAAATGATAAACCCTAAAATATACGATTTTACTCCATCAAATCAAATTAGGATATTCTCATCGCAGCAGGATATTTTCTTATTTATTTTCTGAAAACAAAAATGAAAAAAAAAAAGAAAGAAGGAAGAAAATTCCATTTTACCACCATTAACACCCTTCAAAATGGTTTGTGCCTTTGCTAACTGTCATTTAATAATATTTTCTATCTCTTTTCTTCATTTTTGACATTTCAATTGAATTTCTTTTTGTTTTCATTTATATTAAATAAAAACAATAATTCCATTTTATTAAATATCCTTAAATCTTTTATTAGTTGTTTGTTTGGTTTATGGGGTGGGCTATATTAATGGGTGGGTATGGTATAAGGGAAATACTACACATATAATATTAACGAAAGCAAACAAATAATATCAGATTTAGTTTACTAAATCACATCATTCTCTGTTTCTGTAATATTGTGTTAAATAATTTGCTGTATTTGGGAACACGATTATATAGATGCGCCTAAATACGTTTTTAGTTAGGGTGGGTGAATTGATTTTACGTTTATAAATGCATTATTTATGTATATGATATATGTGTATATGTATTATTGTCTTTTTAAGGAATGAGAAGGAAGAGGGTGTAAAATGTAAAATAATATGAAGACGATATGCGTATAAATGATGACTTGAAAAAGTTTTGAATAAAAATCACGGATCAATTAAAACATGATTGATTGCTTAATATAGAAGTTAATATAAAATATATATTGCATTATTATATATTTATGATACTGATACCTATTTTTTTTTGTTTTGTGTGTATTAAGGGTGCGTTTCAATAGCATTTATTGAACGAAGGAGTAAGAAGTTGTTAAAAAGAGAGATAGGATGTTAGTACAAAAAAAAAAAAATTTGATGGTTAGGGTGGTTTATGTGGTGTCGGTTATTGTTAAACGTTATAAATTGTAAAATGAGATTTAAATCAGGATTATAGGAATTAGTTGTGTGATGTTAATTAAAATGTTGACAATATTTTGTTTTTTTTTCTTTTCATGATTGTGTGTGTCAAATAATAAGTAGAAATTCTTGTCTCCTTTTCTTGTATCTCTTGTCTCTGTTCTTCTCGTCCGTATTTTTTTTCTTTTTATTATATTCTAAGAACGTCGTATAATAAATTTTTCAATTAACTTTTTTTTTCTCTACTTCTTTTTATGATATGCGTCCGTCTTATCTTTTCATCTAAAACACCACAAATATTAAGAAAATAATAATATTCTATCCAATCGTTTTGGAGTTTATTACTAGCACGATAATCAACAACATTTTTTCCTAACGATTTCCACTTTTCCTTTTTTTTTTCTTTTTTTTCTGCTTTTTTTTCTTTTACCAAACAAAATGATTTTCTCTTCGTATAATCTGATTCGTTTCACTCTAGTTGTGTAAGAAGAGTAAAGTATTTGTGAGGGATGAAAATTTTGATAACGCCCATGATCAAATATTTTCAATATACGTATATGCTATATGGGAAAACTTAAGAAGACCCGCCTTGATTTTCATCTTCAAATTTTCAACAAGAAAATTTTCTGTTTTCCTTTTTTTTTTATAAGAAGACTTGTATAAGACTTTTCTATTTTATATACATATATAAGGGTGTTGGGTGGTACTTTTAATACTCGTTTTCTTTTCTTCCGCTTCTTGTTAAATATATTCACATATATTTTCTACATACATACAAACATTTTTACATATATACAATACATGCTTAAATATAATGTGATATTGTTGATGTTGAAATATTAGATTTTGAATCTTATACCCAGACTCTTTCAATTATCTATATTGATGTTGTCTTGAATAAATGTTTTATATGTAACGTAAAAGTTGAATGGCTCTTAGATTCTTGGGTATTTCTTTTTTTTTTATTTATTTTTTTTTTTTTTTGTTGTTTTTATGCTTCTTCCCTTCTTTTTCCTTTCTTTCTTTATAATTTATCCATTTTATAGGAAAATCGAATCCATTTTGTTTATGTTTTACTGGTGTGCTTTATTATAATAAAATAAAAGTTTTTTTGTTTCCAAATTTATTGTTTATATTTTTATGTATTGCCAATAAAATAAACTATATTGAAAAGTATACACATAAATACAAAATGTGTATCGTTTTTAATTTATGTTATGGTGATTACCTTAATTAATCATACAATATTAAGATTTTTCAATTGAAAATTTGTAATCATTTCATAAACTCAATTCTCTTCAATGTTTCTATGAGAATTGATTATGAACATTTTGAATTGATCAATTTAAACGAAACTTAAATTTTTATGCTGATTTTGTTATATTAAAAATATGAAATTTAAATAGAATATTTAAGAAAAGTTTTCCTTCCGACGTTCAACATGAATTACGATTTTTAGTTTAAATAAAAATACAAAATATTTTTGCTAAGATCAACAGAAAAACTTTTTTCGATTAGAGAAAAAAAAAGAAATAAAAATAATTTAAACTTTTCTAGAATTCTATAAATTTTAAAAAGAAAAATCAAATCATCAATAAAATAACAATAATAACAGAAATAATAAATGACAAGAAAATTTAATATGAACAAGTCTTGTCAAACATAAATACAGGAAAACAAAAGCACTCTTTATTCAATCATACAGAACAAAAGAAAAAAAAAACAGAAGCTCAAACAAAACCCTCCATTTTCTGATTTAAGAATAACATGGACAGCAATTAAACCTGAAAAAGAGGAAAAATGAAAAACTCAACCCCCATTTCTTCATTGAAAATATATTTATTTATTTTTTATTTTTTGTTATTAAACTCACAAAATGTAACAAAAAAAAAAAAAAATCTATAATGCCTTCTCTATAATACGTGTGTATGCTATCGTACCAATTTATCACCATTCGAAATAATTGCATATATTTTTATGTTATTATTATGAATAATAATTATATTTTATATAATGCGGTGGAGACGAAACGATGTCACTTTTAAATAAAAACAATGTAAAGAAAAAAAAAAACGAAATAGAAATAACAAAAAAAAAAAATAGGTTCAAAATGGTGAAAGAGGATGGGGGGGAGGGGAGGTTATTTTCTACTCGTAACATAGTTATTGGATATTATTACTAATTACACTTCTTTATACATAATGGATAACTGTTGGACAATGACTCTGTATATGTTCATGTGACATTCATAACCTATAAGGTTATGTGAATATATTTTTTCTGTTAATAGAATCTAATGTATGTGTGCACATGTATGTATGTATGTATGTCCTTGTAATTGACAAAACAACATAACTCTTCTTATTAATAAAAGTAGAATATCAATAAAATAATGTTATAAAAAATTGTTACATAGGGAATATAATTAATGAAAGAAAAGTTTAGTAGTTTTTTTTTCTCTTCCCAATAATATAATTGATGACAAGCTATTAAATGAAAATTAAGATTTTGTGTGTGCATGTGTGTGTGTGTGTGTGTGTGTGTGTATTTTAGTATTTAGACTATTATTATCATCATGAAATAAAATGAAATTTTTGAAATTATTTTCTAACATAAAGAATATTTTATTATAGAAATTGTCGCCCTCTTTAAATCTAATTTTGATAAAACCCTCAAACAAAAAGCAGACGTTTTGTTCAAAACTCAAATAAATATCAAAATACAAATAAATCTTAAATCTATTACAGTGATAATTTTGTTGATTCTCTCGCTTGTATTATTGTTGTTTATAATATACGTAAAGTAAATTGTACGTAAAGTGAACTAAAAATGAATCTCTACATAAAACTGAATAGAAAATATGAAAAAATTATGACGTAATAGTGAAAATAGTTTATGGATTACATTATAATAGTTATGCATATTAAAGTGGTCCAATATCAAGGTTTATTTAGTCAATCCAAGTGATCATACTACAATTAGTTTATTTGTAACTAAAATTATTAAAATATTGAATAATTAAATATTTATGTTTATATTTTTGTTCCAAAAATTTGTTAAGTATTTTGTTTATAAACAAGAATTTTTAACTAATGAATAATAAACAATTTTTTCATTAGTTTTAAATGAATTTGCACAATTATATTTTAAGATTGAAAATGTTGGCATTATTAATTGTGGAGGCGCCTTGTCTCTTGTAAATATTATCGTAAAATATTTAAAGTTTTCTATTTTCTGTTACACAAAAAAAGAATAAATAAAAACAATTTAAGATGATTTGTGAATTATTTTAAGTAAATCATTATCCTATATTCTGATCTTACATCAAATAAATAATTCAAATGCTTAAGAGTTTTTTATTTTGTAAACAGAAATTAACTATTCGGAAAATCAGTATTTTTTTATTATATTTTATATTTTGTAATTTTAATAAATAAATTAATTATTTTTTATCTACTTTTGGCATAGCAATACTTGGCATTTATTTAATAAACAAACATTTCTATGCTGACTCTAATTAATAAATACAACTGGCTATAAATGGGCATATTATCGATTTTTTTTGTTTAAGTTTCAATTGAACAAAGCAATGTTTACTAATAATAATGAACTGTATTTTAATTGAATGAAAATGAATGAAAGTTCATTAAGATTTTCATAATTTATAGTTTATGTGCTAATTAGAATCTTATTAGATTGAGTATTTTAAGGATTTTGGATTGAATAAATTTTTTTATGTTTTTTTGTTATTTTTGTTGAATTCGTAAGAGCAAAAGAGAAAGCATAATATGCGTATTAGACAGAGGAAATATTTAAAATTTACATAAAACTGTTATTACGACCACCCAGACATTATTATTCAATTCCTCATACTTTGCATCATTTCATGTAAATGGTTATTTGTAATTTTCTGTTTAACAAATTTATATTCATGATTAATTTCTTTTCCTTTTCCCCTCAAAATCCCTACACAACTCTTAAAAATATCTTTATTTTGTTTGTCTGTCTCATTTGGCAAATATAAACTTATTATTATACCTTTCGGTCGATTTTGGCTCAAAAAACTAATTTTATAAACTTTTTGTTGTTGTTTTTCATTTTTGTTTTTTTTTTTTTTGTTTTTGATTTTCTAAATAATTTTTTTTCTATTTTTAAATTTTCCCAGCTGTTTTCTTAGGTTAATTTTGTACGTCGTTTACATTTAGTAAAATCGTCGTTTTTTTTTGTTCTTTAACAGAAAAAAAAAACTGTTCACTTGTTTTATTATTTATTTATTTTACATTTAAAATGAGGTTTTTGGGTTATATGGATTATTTAAGCTCTATATTATCAATTTACAAAATCACCTTAGAAAATTTTATAATTTTCAATTGTCTTAATTAATTCGTATATTAAAGATTTAAGGTAAACGAAAGAAAGATAAAAGAAGTTTTTTTTTTAATAATTCTGTTGACATTTTCATATATAAAAAAAATGTGATTCATTCCTTTTGATTTTTTTTGTTATTTAATTAACTACAACTTTTGTTTTGTGTCAAAGCAAAATAAAAGAAACGTTTCACTGACTATAGGTATTAAGACATCGCACATAAGTTTTATCTATTGATTGAAAATAAAAGTCAAAGCATAACGTAAAGACGAAAAATTATTATAATAGAAAAATTGAATAAAAAAAAAAAAATTAAAGTTTAATTTAATTTTGATATGATTCGGTCTGACAATGTTCATTGAAGGTATACGTTGTTATTAATTGATAAGTCTATGTATACATGATACATACATTATTATTATAATTAAATTTAAATCATTATATATTTATATACTATACGCTGAAGGTTTAAGAACTCATATAAGATTTAATATTAATGAGTGTCGGGTGTGTTTTTTCATTCTGTCGTCACATCATGTTTTACATTTTTCATTCTACATTAATATTCTATTTAAGGATATTTGTTTTTTTTTTCCCTCTTCAATAATAAGAAAAAAAAACGGAATTTGTATTCTATCGAAATAAAATATAGTTTAATTCTTTTATTAAATAATTAAATAATTAAATTACACAATCTTAAATAATAGATTGTTGCACTAGATTACAATTATTTCTTTTGTATATATAAATAAGAAAATTTTATAATTGTAAATAGAAAAATAGAAAAAGAAAGAATACACATAAAGATTACTTTTTTTTTCAAGATGATTTGTTTTTATTTATTATTTATAATTAAAAAAAAACACATACACATACACACACATGCACATACACACAAAAACAACAAGAACAACAACATTAAATGCAATTATATTGGCAATTATCCAATTTGGACGGTGGCCATTAAAGGTAACGATGCGAAATGGAATTCAAAATACATAACTAAATGATTTGTAGCAAAAAAAAAAACAAACACACAACAAACAAACAAAGAAACAAACAGAAAAATTATTTGTAAAATGTTAATCAATAATTCTGTGTTGAAAATTATGTATATAAAATTATGATTTCAACCCCCTCAACACAATTGAGGTTAAAGTTCAGTTTTCCACCATCCCATTTCATCTTCTAATTAACAAAAAAATAAATAAATAATAAAAATGTGTTTATAAATATGACCGACGATTATTTAACGCAGAATTAAATTAAAAGCAAACAAAATTTAACAGAGAGAGAAAGAAAAAAACACAAAAAAGAAAACAAAAAAATATTTATTCTGGAATAAGAAAGTCACAGTCATCGTCTTAAAAATATTTTCCATTTAATTTTTCATTTTTTATGTTGTTTATAATTTTTGCAGATATAGATTTTATGAGCAAAACAAAAAAGGGGTATTTTGGTGTACGGCGTACGGATGACAAAATATAAATTAAAAAAAAGATGTAAATAAATAAATTCAATTATGACAAGGTTAAACAGTTGCTGATGGAATATTTTCTAACGTAGACAAATGGAATTAAAACTTCTTTGTTTTTATTCACACTTCATTCTTTTAGTTTTCATAGTCTTCATTAGTCTTTATGTTTCATTTGAAAACAAAAAAAGAAAATGTTGCTTGTCAATGGAAGTTAATGAAGACAAACTATGGCTGTTCCTACTTACACAGGAAAAGTATTATTTGTTTTATTTAAAAGGAAAAATCTTTTAATTTATATTTTGATTTATTGATTGAAAATGTTAAAAAGATTCTCGCATGGCAATTGAACGGAGTTTTTTTTATTTTACTAATGGACATACTCAACGGAATAAAGATTTAAGAAAATTTAAGAATAAATATGGAAAATATGGACTGAAATGAAAACATTTAAAGATGACAAGCCAATAAAATTTTTTATTCTTTCACCAAAGAACTTTCTCTTTGATGGTTAGAATGGCGCTACAAAAACGATGAATATTTATTGCACTGAATAAAAATATGTATTCAAATTACTTGCACCTACCTTCTTCTTTATTTCTTTGAAAACTTCAAAATATAACAATATTTTTTCTAAGATTTATCAAGAAATGAAAAATATTTATTTTTATAAAAATTGGTGCGTGGTGAAGAATAAGAGTTGACATTGTGACGTTTGAGTTTTTTTTTTCTTTCATAAAACCTTCGGTTTTTTTATTCTTTTTTCTTTTGCTTTAAACTTTTGCTTTTGCTAATTTTCTTTCATTTTTTTTTTTAAAATTTCGATATGAAAACAACATCTTGAGAAAAAGAAAAAATCTTTTTCAGTCACCGGACAAAATAAATTAAATAAAATAGAAAATATAGAACGTAGAATTTTATTTATAATAAAATAAAATAAATCTGTTAGAACATAAATAATATTCTGGTTGTCGATCTTTTAGCATTATAATAATTATCATAAAATAAACGTCGCCATAATGTCCCGGCAAAATTCTTGATTGATCTGTGTGACCTCTTTTCAAGGTAACTTTTATTAATTGTTTTCGTTCTTTTAAAATTATTGCATTTCCACCTTAGTATAAGGTGATGTGACATCTTTTGTTTGATTATTATTATTATTATTATTAATGTTAACAATTTTAATTATCTGATCTCATCTGTCAATATTCTTAATTATATTATTTTCACAATTATACAAAAATATAAAATAGCCCGCATTATTATAAACAAAAGTTTTTTATTTGGGTAAGTGACACCACATAAGTCCTTGAACAACAAACAAGAGCAACAATTTTAAACTTTACTGTGACATCACCTCAAAATCAAGGTTAAAATACATTACGTTGTTGTTTTGTTTTTTTACCCCTTCTGAAATTATGTTCAGAATAGAACTTCACGATTCTGTAAATTTAAGAATAAGAAGAAAATGAAAGAAACACAGACACACTTTGGCAGTTTTTCCATTTTTCTTTTTCATCTATACAACGTACAATTTTTCACGCCATCAATTAAAAACTCAATGAAATTATAAGAAACAAAAAAAAAAAAAAACTATTAATAAAGCAACAACAAAATATTGTTTATAGCAAAAAAAAAAAAATATAATCAGAAATAGGAAAATGCGCATTTACCGTCAAAAATGAAAAAAAAAAAACAAGAAAATTTACAGCAGTGAAAAAGAGGAAACAAAAACCAACAATAATTACAAAAACAAATTGATTTTTTAAGAGAAGCGAAAGAAAAAAAAAATCAAAACAAATAAACAATTTTTTTGTTTTCTCATTTATTTTTATTTGATTAAAATTTTTTCTTTTTTTTTTTTCTCTCAACTTCTGAATATAAATCTTTGAATCAGTTCTATTATTATCTACAATCAATTTTCTAAGATACGATGTTTGTTATGTAAATATGTATGTATGTATGTATGTATGTATGTATGTACGTAAAAGAAAAGGATAGAATATACCGATAGAATGGATATACCGATTATAATATTTTTGTTTGTTTTATGCTTATGACGTCATCATAAATTTTACACGAAAATCTATTAAATGTATATAAATTTTATAACATGGGACCAACAACAGTGTTTCTGTTTTCTTCTTCTTCTACTTTTTCTTCCTCCTCAGTCTACTTTATTTCTCTTTATAAAAAAAAAAAAAGAAAACAAAATTCAAGAATTAAAGAGATGGATAGAAATGAACAAACAACAACAACAATTTATATTTAATTTTCACAACAACAACAACAACAACAACAACAATTATGCATGATGATGATATAAAAAAAAATACAGAAGTAAATGAAACGGTCAGGAGGGGGGGGAGGGGAGGCTAAAGAGGAATGGACCAAATCTTGATTTAAATTAATAACTTTTCTTAGATTCAAATAGAAAATCAGTTGCTTGGTGTTATTTGTACGGTACTCACCTATAGAAAAAAAAAGTGATAAAAAAAGGAAGAAGAATAAAAAGAATAAAAGGAAATTATTTTTTATATAAAACAAGAAAAAGAAAACAGAGAAAAAAGTTTAAATTAATTAAATTAATTTTTTTTTATTTGGTAAGAAAAATAATATTGCAAACATTTTGTTTTTTGTTTTTTGTTTTTGTTTTTATTTTTATTTTGTTTTTTTTTTATTTAGAAAGAAAAAAAAATTATTTTGTGTTTTGTGATTATGATAATTTTTAATTATTGAATTTTTAATTCATTGGAAAGGAAAGAGAAAAAAGTGAAAATAATATTTTTCTTTATATTTTTGATTATTTTTATGAAAATTATTTGTGTCAATTAATTATAGACTTTTGAGTCAAAAGTGTTTAATTTTCTTTAAATTTTATTTGTAATTATCTGATTATTCAATTGGATTTATATAATTGAGAAATTCCAATACGAAAATAGTGAAATATGTCACAATAAGCGCCATTTATTAATAAACGTTTAATCCAAGAACTAATTTGAACATTAAATTCTTTATTATTATATATTTTGTGGAAATTTATTATCAATTATTCATTAATTATTAATGAAACGTAAAATAAATATAAAGTATAGGTAAATTACGTATTTATAAATAAACGATTATGATTTTATTTCGATTTTATATAAGTTAGTAAGAAGCGATTATTTAATAGTAGATTTTTTTGTTGTCAAATAAATTGCACTATTTTTAATTTTATTCTTTTCACCAGAGTAAAATTATAATTAATGTAAAATTTATTTTCGACTTTTCTTATTCATTCTTCTCTTTTCTTTTACTCTTTGTTGTTGTTTTTCTTCTTTTTTTTTTTGTTTTATTGTTTTCATTTTTCATATTATTTATTTATATTTTCCGATTATATAATCGATTAAAGTTAAATTCTAACACAAGATAATTTATAAATAGCTATAAATTCTGTAATTACCTACATATACAATTAAATTTAAATTCAAATTTTATTTGTTTAAATTAAATTAAATTAAATGTAAATTTATTTCTTATGTTTATATATTTTATTTTTTCAACGGTCAAAGGAGTTCTTTCATTATACTGATAACAGATTTGTGCGTTCATTATTATACAAAATTCAAGTAAAAATGTAATAATAACTAGAAAGTGTTTTCATACAAAATGTAATTCGTGTCTTCTTCATTATTATGTAAAAAAAAAAACACACACACACACAGAGAAATAAAAGACTTCACAAAAATAAATTGAATCAAATTCCTTTCAAAAAAAAAAAAAATGTATTTATATTTTTGTGAGAAAAAGGTCATACACAACACACTTACAAACACACATATATATAAATAAATCACATATTATATGTGAGGTTATGTGAACATGTGTATGTGTGTGTGTGTGCACATATAATTATATGTTATTGTATAATGTTGAAAATTCAAATTGAAGAACCCAGACTATATAATTGTGTTACTTAGAATGAAAATAAATAAGAAAAATTTCTTGTAGGAAAATTCAACATCGGTTTTTCAAAAAAAAAAATTCTATTTTTAAAGCAGGTCAAACTTAAAGTCCTTGTCGTCGTTATCGTATCGTTGAAAATTAATGAAGAACATTTTTATTTTTTTGAAACAAGAAGAGAAAAAAGAAGAAGAAGAAGAAGAAGAAAATGAAAACGACAATAATGTAGAGTAGATTAAACTTTTAAACATATAAACTTTCTTTCTTTGACTCTTTTCAAATACATTTTCTTTTTTTAATGTTTTTTTATTTTCATTTTATTGAAAAAAAAAAAATAAATAAATAAACATTTCATTTATGACGACGTAGCAAAATTTTGATTGGTTTTGGAAGACGTATTTTCCTATATTTTGTTTTTGTCTTTTCTTATTTTGGAATTTAAATGACGTCAATCCGTCAATCTTAATTATAAGAATAATAAATAATAATAGAAAATGAAAATGAAACATCGCAATTGTTATTGTTGTTGATGATGATGATGATGATGATGATGATGATGATGATGATGATGATGATGATGATGATGATGATGATGATGTTATTGTATGATGATGTCATATCTTTAGTTCCGTTCTAAAGATCCTGTTATTATATACTATGTTTATTAGTTAAAGTGATTCATTTTTATTCTTGTTTTACTTTAGTTTAATTATAACATCCGAACTCTACCCACACATTAACACTTAAGAATTCCTTATGATGATAATAATTCACATACCTTGCGTTATAAGACTTATCTCTGTTTTTTTCTTTAACAAGTTATAAACAATGAATAATGTAATAATTTTTCTTACATTTTTTTTTTTAATTTTATTTAACTTTATGCAAAGCAAAGCAAAAAGTAAAATTACTAAAGAAAAAATAATGAAGAAGAGAGAGAGAGAGAGAAAAAAAGAAAATTTAATAATAAAGATTTTCAGAATAACCTCAACAAAATATTTTAGCTATACATTTTGGTAATTCTACACTAAATCGCCCACCCAACTGGGCAATAAGCCAATTATTTAACGTCGACCAACAAAGAGAGATCGGTTCTTATAGGGAAACGAAAATAGGATTTTTTTTTTTGTATAATTTTATTTCGCTCAAACGATTTTCTTTAAACTAATTTTTTTTTTCTTCTTCTTATTTTTTTAATTAAAAAGAACAAAATGCTTAATAGAATTAGAAGAGGAAGAAGATAAATCGATAAAATTTTATGACAGCCAATAAAAACTCACCTTCAAAAAATTCTTCTTCAAACAAGAAAGGAAAATGTGGCAAATTAAGATTTTTCTGGGGAATGCAAAATTGTTAAAATTATTTTTAAAAAAAAAACCCCTTACAAAAAAAGAAAAAAAAGGAAAGGTAAAAATGTTCAAAGAAAAACTATGCGACATCTTTAGAAATTGTCTCAAATTAATGAGTTCAATGTCACTGATGATTTCAAATTATATAAAAGCGAATAACACAATATAATCGAAAAATATGGGAAAATATTTATATACAGGCAAATATATATATAGAGGTATGAGATCCCACGGTAAAATACCTACACGCACACATTAATAAACGAAAGAAAAAATATAAGAAAAATCAAATGAAAATAAAAAAAAAAAACAAAATATTTATTTGTATTTTGCGATGGTTGATGCATTCAAAAATAGAACAGGAACATTTGGATGTCTAAATTCGTGTATTTTCTGTATTCAAAGATTCAGTTCACAAAAATCTTTCGACTAGAATAGTTTATTTATTTATGTAAGGATCAATAATTTTTTTTTTTTTCCTTTTGACTGAAAAAAAAAATTTTTTTTTTAAACAATTTTCATCATTTTTCTTTTTTTCCTTTCCTTCAACTTTTACTTTTTATTTCATCTTATATTTATCTGAAATCTTTCTCATTTATTTTTGAAAATTATAAGTTTAAATCTATCAATAATTGAATATTGGAAAAAATATATTAATTCTGATAGTTATGTGTTCGTTTTGATTTAAGTGAAAAATCTTTGTAAAAATTGTGAAAAAAAAAAATTGAATTGAAAAAAAAAAAAATACCTGAAGGGGTTAAAAAAAAAAAGTGGAATTTATATAATGATAACAAATTGGATTGGATAATTTTAAAATTGTGATTGATCGATTTTCATTTGGGATTATTTGTGAAAAAAAATAAAGAAAAATTGGAAAAATTCAGAGGATATTTTCAAATTATTCTCAAAGTCAAAAAGTTCATTAGAGAAAGAAAGAAAAAAAAATGAGAAAAGATTATTAATAATTTTTTATAAGCAAGTGCTTATAATTTTCCGAATTTTCTTCTAATTTTATTTTTTATCTTTTTTATTTATGAGAATTTGTAGAATTGAAAAAATTAAGTGAATATTTTTAAAGTAAATAAATTATGCCAAAAATTCCTCAGTTATATTTAATTTTATATATTTATTTTTTTCATAAAATTGAAAGATTGAAACTAAGAAGGAAAAACGAAAGAGATGAAAAAACGAAATGAAATCCGATTTTATTTATATGTGAATAGAAAACCGAAATTTCACGCGAATTATATAAATAACTTTTAGTCTCGGAACTGAATAAAGTTCCAGATATTTTAGAAGAGTATATGACGACATAGACCTTGGACTAAATTTGTTTTCATTTATGAATTAATAATTTATTTATTTTTTTGTATTTTAACTTTTTCCTATTTTATAATTTTCCTATTTTCATAATTTTTCTATTTTTTTATTTTCTTTTTCTATTTTTCCTTTCAGCGAACGAGACACATAAAACAAACACAAAATTGCAAACATGTTTAAAAATCATTTAGAAATGATTGGGAGAAATGAAACCCCAAGCAAAAAAGCTAAATTTTGGCAATCTTATATCAGATCCCTTAAAGGTAAATAAACAAATGGACTTAAAAAAAAAACGTAAACAACAACAATTTAAAAATTCAACTTTTCTTATTTTGTTTTAAAAAAAATAGGATCAGAAGATATTCGTGCCCAAGAAACTCCACGCTCTAGAGCATACAGACCATTAAGCTCATTGCCCGAATTCACTCCATCATTTAGAAGCATCTATGATGATCCTAACTCTTCAGCAGCTGAAAGAATTACCGGTGCTGGATATCGTTACCTTCCCGTTCATCGTGATACATATGGATATTCTCCAAGGAACATCTATGCACACAACAGACCCGGTAAGTTCAATTAGGTTTTACATTTTTCTATATAATTCTAACCATTTTTCTTTAAAAAATTCAAATTCAAATTGCCTTTTCTTTAAAAAATATATATAAAAAAAAAACAAGAAATTCATTTTGTTCCTTTCCTCTTTTTCTATCCTGATTCATTTAGTTAATTATTCGACAATTTGTTTAAAGTTATTTTTTGCAGATTTGTCGCTTTTTTTACATTTTTTAAATAATTTTATGATTAACTCAAATCTTAAAGCTTTTTTATTTGGCTATCGGACTATATAACTTTGCTTTTTGTTAATTTTAAAACATCTGACAAATAGTCTAAATGACGCATATTAATAATATATTGTGCCAACTCTGCAAAATTAACTTTATGACAAAGTCAAATGAAATAGAGAATTTTTTTTTTCAATTATATAAAAAAAATATATAAAAATAAACAAATAATTATGAAAATCTTCGTGATTAATTTATAAATTATAAATAAAATTAACTATTTTAACATTTTTCAGCATAAATTTGCAATAATGAAACAACAAAAAAAAAAATAATAAAAATTATAAAACAAAATTTTTAATTCAAATCAAATAAAACAAAAATAATATAAAATTTTTAAAAAAAAAAGGAAAATTTATGTAACATTTTTAATATTCAAAAGTCAATGTCATAAATCTAAATACAAATAAAATATAACAATGAGTCTCTCAAATTATACGAATCAAATTAAATAACAAATTTTTCGCTAAAATTCAACACCTAACATCAATTTTATGAACTAACAAAAAATAAATGACTGTCGCTTTTTAAACAAAAACTATGAGAAGATATTAATAATAATTTACCAAAAAAATACAGAAAATAACACCAATAATTTTTTAGCCACGCGCATTAATAAAAAATAATAATTAAATTAATAATATTTTTGTGTTTGTCAATAATAATTGTATTTAATTAATTATATGCAATCATTCAATCATTTAATCATTATCATTATATAAACAGCAATCATATATACATCAAAATGCTACACACGCATAAAACTACACACAATACAAAACAAAAAAATAAAGATAATAAATAAATAAATAAATAAACAAATAAATTAAAAGATCTTAAAGTAAAAAAAAAATATATCATCATCCAAAAAAAAAAACTGACATCTTAATGCTGATCTGAGAATAAAAAGAAAAGAAAAGAACAAATAAAAAGTAAAAAAAGGATCAAAAGAAAATCAAATTTAATAATAAAATAATGAAAGTTGTACAAGAATTTATAATATTTAAATAAAATTTTAAAAAGAAAAAAAAATTATCAAAAATAAGAAAAAATATTCTCTGGCAAATATTTGATTAAAACGAGAATTTAATGTGATGTGAGCGCGCGTTGTAGTAAAAATATGTACTAAAAATAATCGATCACTCAAACATTTGGCAGGGAATGTAATGTGCTTTTTGTTTTATTTCAAAATGGACAGTATAATCTTCGTTTGGCACAAGCTTTTTTCTTTTTATTTTTTTTTGCAAAATCATCTTTATTTTTTACTTCGTGCTTTTGTTTAATCGAGGTAAGCTAATGTTTGTTTGTTTTGTCTATTTTTCTTGTTGTGTTTTTTTTCCATGTGAGTATTTATTTATTATAATAATATAATAAACATCCGATTATTGAAACGATATTTATTTAAAAAAAAACCATCATTACTCTAATCCACTCTTTCTCAACCACATGTTACTAACTTCACTTAAAATTCAAAATATAGTCGGTCATTTTTATTTTAGTTTATAACAAAATTCACAAAACTCACTAATGTTTTTTTTTTGTCCATTAGCATCAACTGTTGATACGAAAGCTTACGACCCAGACAAGGCCTGGAATGAACATTTGGACCGTGTTGCCAACATTGAAAAAAGGTAAATTTATAAGAAATTAATTAAACAAAAGTATTATCATCACATTAAAACATTAAAAATTATTTTCATAATTAATTGCGAAAAAAAAAAACAAAAATAGGTATCCTTCCCGTTATGGACTTTACTTAAAAGATAAACCATTGACAACCATGTGGCCACTTGAATATGAACCAGAGAACAAGCCCGGTAAGGCCTAAGACACAAAAAATATAAAAAAACAGACATTCAAATTACATGTGAACAAAATTAATAATAATAATAATAATATTAATAATGATAATAATTAATATAATAAAATTATAATTTTAATAATAATTAATTTTATTTTTAAAATTCATTATTCAACATCATTAAGCGCGATTCTCTTTATTACAAAATCAATAAATAAATAAACTATTTAAAAAAAAAAAAAATAAACATAACCTCAAAAAAAAACAATCATTTTTATTTTTGTTAAATGTTCAATGAAACTAAATAACGTCTCTAATACAAATGAAAAAGAAGAAGAAAATCAAAAATAAATAAACTTTTTATCGAATTGTCGTTTGTTTTTTTTTTTTGTCGAATGAATAACAAAAAAAATAATAGAAATGTGTCTCGATTCATCGATGAAAAACGGACTAAATAAACGAAAACAAAAAAAAAACAACAACTAGTGACATCTTCGGCTTTTTTTTTAATTCAATTATTAATTTGGGCATTTAAAAAAAAGAAGCTGACCGTTCGTAAATTTTTTTTTTTTTTAGTTTGAAAAATGGCGACAATTTTGATTACTTACTATCTTTTGTGAACGATCCTTCTTCTTTTTCATAAAATCGTCATCTTCTTCATCTGTTTTTCATCTTTTCCTTTTTTTTTTTTTTTTCTTCAATCGAAAAAATTTAACTAAACAAAATTTATTTTTTGTTGTTTCTTTGTAAATGTGTTCGAAACAAAAAATATTTAATTGCATTTACATCACACAAAAGAAAAAGGAAAAACAAAAGGAAAAAGAATGAAAAATTAATAATTTTAATTAATAATTAAAAAAAGGAAAAAAAAATAAACAAAAATAAAACAAAAAATATCTTTTAAAATAAATGAAAAAAAAAAAAAAAGAAAACTATTTAGTCTATGGTGCGTATATAATTACACTTTTAGTAAGAAAAAATGAAGAAAAAAAGAAAAACAAAAAAAAAAAAACTCTTTTAAAAAAACAAAAAAAAACCAAAAAATGGTAACATAAAAAAAATGAATTACAAAAACACTTTAATTGTCTGTGTGTGCACATATGTATTTACTGTTGTTTTTTTTTTTTTTTTTTTAATTTTAAATTGTGAACTTTTAGTTTAATATTTTTAAACAAAGCATACACACACACACAAGAAAACCAAAGTTCAATTCAATCATATTTCCGTGAGGAATAAATTGAAATGAATTAAAGAAAAAAAAATTAAGAAAAAATATCATTTTTATATATATGTTCATGTTATGGGTTAGAGAGAGAGAGAGAGAAAGAGAGAGAGAGAGAGAACAAAAAAAAAAAAAAAAGTAAAAAGAAACAAAAACTGAATTATTAATAATGATGGAGATCCAAAAACAACAAAATTATTTTTACTAACAAAATGAGTTTTTTTTTTCTGAATAAAACTGTTTTTTGAAATATATACACAATTTTTTTTGAATATTTTTTGTATATCATTCCAAAATTTATATTGCTGTTTTTTTTTGTATTTTGTATTTTTTTCCCACCATCTTTTTTTTTTGTTGGTTTTAGAGAAAGACAATTAGAAAAAAAGCTCACACAATAAGATCGCACATATGATAAAAGACGCCATTTTGTTTTGACAAAATTGGTTATTATCGCCTCTGATGTGATGGATTTTTTTTTTGTGAACTCTATTGTACCTTTAGAGAGTGAGAATCCTGTATTTATTATTATTATATTTTTTTTTTGGTAACCTTTGATAAAATGGATATGTTTGTGACTCTTAAGGATGTTATGTGCGCACATGATGTAATCAATCAATCTTCTACGTCATCAACTATCAACGTCATCTACTATTTTTTTTAATCTATTTTCTAATTTCGTTCTGCAAAAATAAATCAAATCTAAAAAAAAAAATCTAATAAAATCAAGAAATTTTGCTTTTTGTGCATTTGTGACCGTCTTCATTATAATTCTCTATGTTAACTTTATAAATGTTAATTAATATTATAAATTTGAGTTGTGGATCATCGATTAATTAACTAACTGGACATGTGACATTTATAATATATTGGTCAGAATGTATGTATAAATTTTATGTAGTATGTTGATAAAATATATCGGTTCATATATAAATATGCCTGAATTTATATGTCATCAAAATCCTCCATCAATCAACAATAAAACCACAAAAATAAAAAGTGAAGTTCTAAAAATTTGCTTAAATAAATTTATTATTATTTTTTATTAAGAAAAATAAGAAAACATCAAAATATATTTGAAAATTATATATAATAGATATAGGACATCTAGCTAGAGCTGGAAGTTTACCACCAATGAGAGATGGAAGATCTAGATCTAGAAGTGTATCGCCCTTAGGTAGATCAAGTTTACCAAGGCGTTTACGTGCTACTTCCTTGGAACCCGTTCTGGAAGATATTTTTGATCGTTATGATATTCCAATGCGTTCATCATTAAGATCACCAACACCAATTAAGTTTGGTCGTTGGGCACCAAGAGATTCAGAAGTTGCATTCAATGCTGAGGGTAACTACTTTAAAAAAAAATAATCATGGATTTCGATATTTTCATTTTTTTTTATTAATTAATTATTTGATTTTTGTTTCTCGCATTTAATGCTCGGTAAATAATCTCATAGTATTTTATTGACTCTCTGATATGGCCATAATCATCAAAAAAAAATAGCACGTTTACATAGATTGAGTCTTAGCTTGTCCTAATTATGATTTTTGTATTTTGATCGTTGCATTATTATTAATCCGTGATCAAATAGAAATCTAACGATATTAAACCCATATAAATATAGGTGTTCCAATATTCCCTCGATTGAGTCCAACAACTCTTCATAATTTATTCAATCCAAGGCCATGGTTACCATTATCAGCGATTACTAGAGATCCATGGTGGTACAATTATCCTGCTCTTAGGCCATTTGATCCTTATGTACCATACAGCCATAGATCACCATTTTTCTTGAGAGATTCTTTCCTTTCGCCTGTTAAGAGGAGGTACTTATGGGTTAAACATCCATTGAGACCATTTGGTAAGTTGTCATTTTCTTTCCACATATTTTATTAATTTATTCATTTTCTATAAAATGAAAATCGTCACTTCTTTAATATTAATTTTTTCACTTATTGTTTGAATTTATAGAAAAAGACGTTTAGTTTATTTGATTTAAATAAAAATAAAACTTTTTTTACCTTTTACAATAAATCATACGGTAAGATAAATGTCTTTATTGTGTTCTTGTCTGTTTATGTTGTTATGTAAAAACATAAAATATTCGTACAACATTTACATACATAAGTCACTTCATACACTAAAAATAAAAAAATAAAACCAAAAGTGGAATCCACACAAAAATTTATGTGTTTCAAAAAGTAAATAAATTCAGACAAAAACAGAAATTTATTCCATTTATTAAAAATGTCAAGAATGATAATTATTTTTTCCGGTTGTTATTCAAAAATGTATACCCTAAAACTTTCCAAACTTCCAACAATATACGTAAAAATATAACCCCTTGTACACCCCCCAAATCCCTTTTGTTCTGAAATAAAACTTCCATACAAATGTTTTCCTTTTTTATTACAATTATTGTTGCGTATAATAAAAATGTCTTTTTCCAGCTCATGTCCATAGCTACTAGAGACCCAGATTTTAGGTACTTCCAAAAACGTCAATTCGAAATGGAGAGAAATTTTTTTTTTCTTTTTTTTTTTTTCATTTAAAAAAAAATTTCAAATCAACAAAAAAAATTAATCCAAAAATTAAAAGTTTCACGGATATTTCATTTAATTAATAAAAAAAAAAACCAAAAACAAATACCGAATTATTTATTATTTAATTTGTTTTTCTTTTTTTTGTAAATCTGATTTACTTTTTATGGCAAAAAAGATAAACAAAAGAAAAGAAAAAATACAGCAGCAACAACATAAATATTTCTTGACTATTAAAAAAAAATGTTCATTTATTTATTTATTTATAACATTTATTTCTGAGAATAAATAAAATACGTTATTATCGTTTAATTGTTTTCTTTTCTATAAATGAATTCTGCAATTACCTCTTCTTCTTTCATGAAGTATAAAATTGTGTTCAAGTCCTTTTTGTGCTCGAATAGATAATACGTCCGACTTTCATTCAATTATTATGTTGAAAGTTAAAACTCACAAAACTAGTTGGAAGAAAAAATGGTTTAGATTCCCAATATGTTGTTAGATTCCGTGTCTTCTTACAACCGTATAGTTCATTCAAGAAACTGTAAAAAAAAACCAGTAAATTTAAGTTTAAAAATACTTTCAACAAGAACACCCCTTCATTAGGGCGTTACAATTGTCATCGTACTTAAGTGAAACAAATTATCATATTAACTCATCAGTATTCAGATCACTTTATATAAATACCAACATAGACCCAGGCAAAAACAAAAAAATAACACACCATACAGAATAAAATTATAATTCTCTTAGAATTTTTTTGTTATTGTAAAGAAAGACTGAATCCCAACAAAATATTTCATCGCCCCATTAAATAAAACAACAAATAAAAGACGTAGGGGGTTTTTTTTTTGTCTTTACTTTTTGTTTTGTTATCTGTGAACATTGTTTATACTTACAGCCACACAAAAACATAAGTGAGGGTGTACTTCTTTTTTTTCTTCTTTCATGCACGCACCCTTATGATATTTGATTTCAATATGTTTTTTTTTTCTCATATTCATGTTGCGTTTATTATTGTTTTTGTTGCGTCCTTTTTTTGGTATTCTTATACCCCAATATATATTTATTTTTTTGTATATCGCATTTTGTATTGTTGCGCTTGCTTACATATAGATAGATTTTTATTTTCTGTGTCCAAATAAATTCAAAAACATTATTGACTTCCTTCTTGTCGTCCTCCCTCATATATACATTTTATATAGATCATAATTTTCCTTTGTCAATGTACAAGTGTGTGTGTGTGTAATATAGTGCAAAAGGATATTCATATAATATGTGGAAAAGTTATATCTGATGATGAGATTAGATACTTGATGGGTTATTTTTGTTGGTGTTTGCGCACGTGACGTCAATGTAATGAACATAACTATATTAATATAAAAGGTAAGTTTTATATGGAATGGGAAACGTTTTAACTTTTTAAGTGATTTTTACTTGATATGACAGTTTTTAAGGTAAATTGGTTGTTTCTTACCCTCAATCTATACTTATTTTTTTTAATTATAAAACAAATTTTGTTCACAATGAAATAAATGAATAAAAGTAAATGAATTTTTTTTTTGTTATTTAGACAAACTAGACATAATTCTTCGTTAAATATGGATTCATATTTATTATTCTCAAGTGACTATTCATTTCATCTAATTAAACATTTAAATCACATTGCTGTTAGATCTGTTTAATTGAACCACATGCTTTTAGATTATTTTACAATTTACAAATTCATTTAAACCAAGTTTCATATGGTGTTTTCTGGAGAACTAAAAATGATGTGAACATCGTGTTCGAGAGATAAAAAAAAGTGATGGTTTGTTAGGACAGATTTTACACTGTATTAAAATACTTATGCAAATTTCAATCAAAAGCAATTTACAATATTGTTACACAACAATTCCCTATTACAGTAACAAGAGAAAATAAGTTTATTAAATTGAAATTAAATCATTTAAATGTCAAAACTTATTTCCGCAAACAATTGAAACAAGTTAAAACAAATTATCCATGAACACAATAAATAAATTGTAGAAAATATTGTTGTACTTGAAAATAATTTCCCCTTACATTTTTCAGTTATTATATTGAAAATATGTATTTTCTTTTTACACAAATATAAATTTCTACATCACCCTCTCATATAAATATACAACTTGTAACTCATCTTCAAAATCCATTTGATAGACTGCTGACATCTTATACTAACGCTACCATTATATTCTGGTCTCTTATTAGGGTGTAGAATTTCACATATCCGATTTATTTCAACAAAATTCAATTGACTTTTGATATGCGTTTTTTTTTCTATAATATAAAAATGACCTCGATAAAATTGGGCATACAAAGCACACGCACACACATAAACAATACCACCCCATTATTCTTATTCATAGACAAAAACAAAAAAAAAAACAACAAACCATGTCAAATGCTTTGCTTATATTTTAACTTTATATATGTAAAAGCTTGGTATAGGATTGGTTCATATCCGTTTTCCTATTCTTATATCCGTTATCAAATATAGGATTGTCCTCGTTTGTGTGATAGTCTTTTGTTTTTTCTTTTATATATTTTTATAATGACATCAATCATAAATACATGTAGATTGTATATATAGAGGGAACATGATTGTATTTTAATATTCATCATGAAGAGAATATTAATATTGATAAAATTCTATATTCACACACTTAGAAATTGTATGATTAAAGAAATTAATTACACAATTATAATGTTACTTTATATACTCTGAATAATATATTTATTGTTATTTCAATAAACCATCGTAAATACAACACAAAAATAGTATTTTGAGGCTGATTTTTTATTCTATTTCTGTGTCTACCTAATCTATCAATCACTCTATGTAAATCACTCTTTGTTGGCCTAATGTATATATTGTCTGTATAAATTTATAAATTACCTTTGATAATGGACTTTAGTGCTGAAGGAAACAAATGAAAAACTCTTCATGTTCATCTTTTATATAAATTATTTTTTAATAAACAAAAATGATATTCTGTTCAAAAAGTATAATATCTAAATATTATACGTCCTACTTACTCATAATTTACACTCAATAAAATTTTTGTAAGATCAATTGTTCATTTTTCAATGTCCAAAAAAAAAATAAACAACAAGAAAGCATTTAAGTATTTTATATCGTCAATCGTTTGTACAATTTTAGTCAATGTGGTTTTTGTATATCTTTCATAAGATATTCTTATCCCGCGAAGTATAAATATAAAACATAAATTCAATAATCCATACAGACACAATAATAGAAGATGATGTTGATGATGATGACTTTATCTATGTTTTCCACTCAAATGACCTCAGTCCATAAGTGAAGATATATCTGAAAAAATATGTTATGAGTTATGACCCTTCATAATCTCAATATATGAATCGGGTATATTCTCCTTTTTTATTCCCCTTTCCCTTTTTTTTTTTGTATTAAAACATATTTTTCCATTCCTTTCATATTTCAACTTTTTGTTCCATATATTTTAGTTTTGTTCTTGTAACAACATTTTCAATTAGATTTTCTATCCCTTTTCATTTTTATATGTTTTTCTTTTACAATTGAAAATGATCACTCCAAAAAAGTAAATCATTCCGTTACCCTTACCCCACTCTTCCTGACTATAAGAACTGACTATATACATTCATGGAAACCTCATAATTCACTCTATTACTTTTTTTAAAGTTAAAGATTTAAAATACGGTCCATTAAATTCAGGAAACTCTAAACAATTTTCAGTTTTGAAAAACCGAAAATTTAAATTTAATTTAAAATTTCTCTTTTTTTGGTCAATGTAAATTTTATTTGGAAAAGATTTGTGAAAGGGGGGTTGTTTGTTTAACCCGCACCAACAAATAATCTTTATAGGGTTGAGAGGAGATTTTTTTTTTCTCTGTCATTTCAATTGTCGTATAAAAATAAAAAATAAAACTGTAGTTTTTCTTCCATTCAAATTGGTTTTATTGCTGTTCCTTTTTTTTACTGATTTAGGGAAATTGATTTGAAAAAATAAATAAATAAAAAAAGAAAAAAAACAGACAACATTTGGAAGTCATTTCTTAATTGAATTGAATTTGCAATTTATTCATTGAAAGGGGTTTTCACATATTTAGATAAATGAAGCGTGTTATTTTTGTATTTCTTATAGATTTGGATTTTGGCAATTTTTCTAGAATAAGAAAATTCAGAACATCCAATATGAAATGAAAACTGCATCAAGTTCATTGTAATAAATACATTTGAGAACATCAGATCAGACTAGACAGACATGATCCCAGAAAGAACAAGAAACTAAGAATTGAAGAAGAAGAAAAAATATACGAATCCCTTTTCACGGCTACAATCCAATCCAATTCCAAAATAAACTTGAAAGAAATAAAATCCTTTTGACTTTTATTCAATGACACTAAATTAAATCCTTAAATTTATGTAAGATTTTTTCATTTTTTTATTTTTTCTTTTACATCGTCCTTCCTTTTCTTTCGAATAAAAGATAAATTTACGAAATTTCGCTGAGCAGAGTATTTTTTTTTTGTTTCTTTTTCTTTTTTTTTTTTGATTTAATAAAGCACTTTCCGGTTCATTGAATGAATTCCAGAAGAGTGAAACCTTTGTCTCGATTTGTAGTTTTTTTTTTCTTTCCTTTTTTATTTTTATAAAAAAAAAATTGTATTTTATGGATAAAGGATGATCATTACAGGCAAAAGATATCAAAAGTCGATTTAACATCTGAAGAAAGAGGAAGAAGAAGAAGAGGAGGAAGAAGAAGAAGCAATTTATCCATTATTTTATTCTTCTTGATTTTTTTCCTTCATTTTTCGATGACGTAACTTTTTTTCTCTTAGTTTGTCTCCACCGCCACTTCTTCAACATCTATTGTTAAAAAATCATCTTGTTCCTCTTTGACGTTTGTCTTCTTTTTTTTGTTGTTGTTATTTTCTTTGATGCTTCATCCTCTTGCTCTTGGGCTGATGTCCTTTTCCTCTTTTCTTTATTCATAAAAAAAAAATCATAATACCAAACAATAATACAAAATAGCCATAACATTTCACAATAGACGAAGAGGGTCCAGTCATTTCATAATAATAATAAATACTGAATATCGTTCCTTTTTTACTCTCTCACTCTTTTTTCTTTCTTTATCTTTCACATCCTCATCTTCATCTTTTTGTATTATGTTTTTATTTTTATTTTTTTTTATTTTGTAGTTTCCGGGATTAAGGACAAAAATGTCACAATAAAAAAGTCAATATCATACCGTATTATATAAAATATTGTACGTAATGTCGAATGTTTTATTGTTACAATTTGATTTCAAGTTCGTTCGTTCGTTTTTTTTTTTGATTTGATTTGTTTGTATATATTTTTTTTTTATGATAATTCAAAGGAATTAAGGAAGCGACCAATTGAATGGAAAATTTATCTTTAATTAATTAATGACTCTAGAATATTTGAATTGAATTTATATTTTCATTTCTATATGCAAGCGGAAGTCATATAAGGATGATTAAAGATTGATACTCAACTAACGAGCAAACAATTTCATTTACGGATACAACGTGAAGAAGACAAACACAATAATATTTTTCTATATCTAAAGTAGAAAGGTTCAATATGTGTTAAGTGCTCAAGTGAAGGAGAAACACTTTTACCATAATCCATCATAAAGTTACAAAAATATAATCACCGAGCACTGTTCTCCTTTAAGATATTTCATGAATATTACAAGAAATCAAAATACCGACGGCATCAATTCTTTAATAATTTACAACAACAAAAAATATTATATTTAGCAACAATTTTTTATTTGATTATTTATTTATTTATTTATTTTTCTGTATTAATAATATTCTACATTTTTATTTTGATTAATGAAAGACAAATATAGAAATATTACAGAGTACAAAAAAAAAAAAATAAAATATTGTTTTATGTGTCGCAATTTCTTGACGAGGCAATAAGTTATAAATATAAAAAAAAATAAATAAACGTATTAAATATTTATACTGAAAGAAATATAAAAATATGGAAAGGAAAACAAAATATATATTTATACAACAAAGTGTACAGTAAATATTGGAAAATTGATAAAATTAAATTAATAAATTTTACTTTTATTTTTTTTTTTTTTATTCAGATGCAATATTATTATTATTTTTATATTAATAATAAACAAATAGAACGAACAGTGAGCCTTGAAATAAAATTTTTTAATTGAAATTAAAATAAATAATCATGTAAAAGTAAAAACGAATTGAATCTTACAGATAATTGGACCAAGGGAATGATTTTTTAACAGAAATATTCTTCTGTAAACTTCAAATCATCGATGATTGAATGAAGACAACTTTTGACAATATTTTATCTGATGAATTTTTTTTTTAATTCTGTTCATTTTTAAGAAATTTAAATGAATGTAAAATAATCTTAATTTAATGTTGGGTCGATTATAGCATGAAATGCATCAATTTTACTGAGAAGAATGATGGAATTTAAAAGAAAGATTTCTGTTATGTTTTTTATTATTCTTGAGATTGAATTGAAAAAAATATTTAAGATGATGATTGTGATTGCAACATGGAAAAATTGATTTAAAAATCTGTATAAATGATTATGTGAATTTTATAGATTCATACAATTATTTTAAATGACTTTTTTATTGTTTAGATATGAAAATCAAATTTCCTAGCGTCACGTTTAACTTCCTGATTCTTATTAATCAATTATTGTTTAAATTAATTTAAATTAAAAATCAGAAGGATTTCAATAAAATCATCATCATAAAAAAATTTAATTGAGTTTATATTTTCAGTAAATTGTGACGCTACTGAACTAATCAAGCAATTGATTGCTGATAACTGAATACTAACATTTATTTATTTTATTTTTTTTTTCTTACTTAAAATATTGGTTTTTTGATAACGTTGATATGCGAAGTGGTAACACAATAATAACAACAACAAAAACATATCGTTGTGTATTAGAAAGAATATAATCACGTTTGTTTGTGATATTTATGTGACACTAATAGGTAAAATTTGTAACATACAGAAAAATATAGGTAAAGGTAATATGAAAATATAATATACAAGAATATTTGAATTCTGATATAAATAAAATTTGTTGTTGTTGTTGTTTTTATTTTTTAAATAGGAATAAAAAAAAAATTGTGTCATTTTATAAATTTTGTTGTTGTTCCAATATATTCAAGTGTTGGTTTAATATGATCATGTAATAATCATGTTGTACACCCCCTTTTGTCATCCTTCTATAATCAATATTCAATGACCCTGTCAAAAAAAACAAAAAATATAAAGAAATAAACGTCATCAATATATATATCAGTTCAATTATTCCACCACCACCACACCCCCTCCTCAAGCACACATATTTATTATTCATTCGATAAAAGCAACAATTAATTTTATATTTTGTTTTTGTTAAATAACAACAACAAAAACAACTAATGTGCAAACAAAAGACGATCGAATAATCATGTTACATACATACACACACACACACACTAAAAATGAACCATGAAATCGTTTTTTTTGTCTTTTAGTTTTTTGTCTAAATTACAGGCTTTTATAACGTCAATAAATAAACCCTCACGATCACAATTCTATTTCCACCCCAATCATATATTTTTTCCACAGGATACAAATTAACCTCTCTCACACCCCCAACCAACTAACGAAAAAAACAATAACCAACGTGATGTACGCGATGGGTTAGGTAAAATTGAAGAGGGCATGGGAATAGGATATGAAAATCGTACAATTCCATTTTTTTTTTATTTTAAAATATATGAAAGTGAAGTTTTGGTGAAATAAAAATTCTTAATTATATTTTTCACATAAATATTTATTTTCTAAATTCTCGAAATAAATTATTAAATTCTATTATTTTTTTTTTTTTTGTTTTTTTCTTTAATATAATCTTTTCATCTTTTTCTTATTCTTTCACTAACGTCCACCTTCCTCTTCTACTTCTTCCTCTTAAAATCATATTTTCCTCTCACATTTTTTTTTCATTATTTCATTTCTTCTTATTCTTTTTTTTTTTGTTTTCTTTTTTTTTTTTTTTTGGATTTAATTTGTACACAATTACAATTACAATTACATAATTTTTAATACAATATACATATAATTATATTTTTTCTCTTTAAAATTTAATTAATTATAACCTAAAAAAAATTATTTTTATTTTAATTTTATTTCTTTTTTCTTTTGTGTTTTTTTTTTTTTTTAAAGGAAGAATCATTTAATTTTAAATAATAATTAATGAAAAAATTTTTGAACAGAATTTAGAAGAAATTTAAAAGTAAATCTGTTCAAAAAATTTTTCTCTTCCTTTTCTCCATTTTTCCATTTATTTTTTTTCATTTTCCCAAATTTTGACTTTTTTCAAATTTTCAGTTTTTTTTTTTCAGTTTTTTTGTTTTAAATTTTATTTCAATTTTTCTTTTTAATCAATTTTCTGAATATTAATTATTTATAATTTCTTTTTCATTTCTCTTTTCTTGTTGGGACTTTGATGCTATTTACAAATTGGTGTGGAATACATTTTATTACAAGAAAAATATTCTGTCATTAATTGTTTAAAAAAAGAAAAACGAACTCAAATTCAACCAAAATGGAATAAAAAACAAATCAACAAATAATTGTTTATTTCTGAATTTTTAGAACAGCACTAGTGTGCTGATTCCGTTCTAATTCCACGTAACCGTTGTTGTTGTTGTGTTTTTTGTTTTGCTCAATATTTTGTCCTTATTCTTTTTTTTTTTTTTTTGATTGTTTTTGGTGTAAATAAACAATTTCTATAATTTTAAAAAAAAAAAACACACACACACGCACACATATTAATTGTGTCAAAATTAACGCAACCTAATTAAAGTTTAGTTGTTTTTTTTTCCTTTTTCAATAAAATGTTTCTTATCTGATTATTTGTTTAATAATAACAACAACAGCAACAACAACAATAATAACAACAACAACAACAACAACAGTAACAGTAAATACAAAAATTTCCTATACGCGCAATTTATTAGAAATTTTTTTAAAACAACAAGAAAAATATTATACACTTTTAGTTTAGTTGAATAAACAGAAATTGTGTCTTTTCCATATCGAGAATAAAAAAATGAACAAAAAAAAAAAAACTGTTACACGATAGAAATGACGGCGCTTAATTTTTTTTTTTGTTTTGCTGTATTTTCCAGAAAATAGAGAAAAAAAAACATTTACAATTTTTTGTTGTTGTTATTATTGGTGATATTAAATATCTGTAAAAAAAAAAAAAACACAATAAAATGATTAATTTTATCGTAATAAAATATCTTCCAATTTTTCTAATATTTTGTTTTTTTTTTACGACGATTCATTTAAAATGATTAGATTCATTTATTTTTTTTTATTTTTTTCGTTTCTTCGTTTTCGTTATTTTTTTTTTTTTCTTTTAAATAAACAAAACAAAATTTTGCTTGGTCGATTTTTATTGATTTTTTTTTTGGAGGTCATTATTCAGTTTGTTGTTTTTTTTTTTCTATAAATTAAGAAATTCAAAAATGACGAAACATTTAAATAATGTAAAGTGGAAAAGTGTTTTTTAATTTAAGAATTAATTATTAAGAAAAATTCGATTATTTGTTTGTTTTTTTTTTTGTTTTTATGTATAAATAGAAAGAATTTTATAACAACAGCCAATCAATCCTGTAATAAAAAACTAACTATACTTTAAAGTGGAGAAGACTTTATTTGAATTAATAAAAGTATCTTTATATATTTACCCCTCTGGCGTAATATTTTTGAACCAATTTAAAATAAAATATTTATTTCAAAAATATACCGACAGATGGCCATTATCTAGAGATTCTAGACAAAATTCAGTTCAGTTATTGCGGATTGGCTGTGAAATTATAGGAAAAAAGAAAATTGGATTTGTTTTGTTTTGTTTTTTTTTTTCGTTTAAAGTTATTACTTTTCGTATAATACTAGAATTTTTTTTATATTGTATTTATATATTTGACAGTTCGATGTAAATTAAAACTAAGAATTAATTTAATTATCTATAAAAAAAAAATTACAAATTAAAAATAAAAATTGGTCTCTATCTCTCTTACTCTCAATTAATATGAGAGTTTAATCAATATTACCACCAGTTTCTACCCGGATGTATTAATGCTGCATGTTGATGATAACCACTAGGTGGTACACTTGATGTTAATTCTTGATGTTTACTACCACTCATACATGGTTTACCATCTCTAACTAAAACAGGAACAGCAACACGTCTTGGTGATGGTATTGTACCAGATTGATGACCTTGATGATCAATAACACCTTTTTCTGATTGTGCACGTTTTGTTTTATATCGATGATTTTGAAACCATATTTTTACTTGTGTCGGTGTTAAACGTATTAACGATGCTAAATGTTCACGTTCTGGTGCTGATAAATATCTTTGTTGTCGAAATCTACGTTCTAATTCAAATGTTTGTGCTTTTGAAAATAAAACACGTCTTTTACGTTTTTTATGTGGTATTGAATTATGTTGTTGATCACCGTTATCATCTTGATCATCAATAATATCATCATCATCGATACCATTATGTGATGGTTGTAATTCATCACCCATTTGTAATTTACTAGATGAATCAGCAAGACTAGGTGATGTTGGACATGTACCAATTGGAGTATACGATAATTCTGATGTGACTGGTGACGTACTGTCTGGGCTAACTTGTTGTGTTACTCCTGGAATAATAGTAAAGAGAAACGCGATTAGAACTTCATGCAGCTAAAATTCGATTTTTAATTATTTTAAATTTTTGAGTGCATTTTTTCCTTACATAAAACTGAAAAATCAGCCATTTTGTATTATGCGCTTTCTCTACAGTTAAACGATTACATAAACCGGAAGTTATAATATTGCAAACAACTAAAATACTATCGAAATAGATATTATATACAATATGCTTTAAATCAATTTTTAAAGTGAAACCGGAACTGTAAAAATTGACCACAAAACAGACCAAAGAAATCAATTATTCTTAATTTTACATGTAATTTCTGTCAAAGAAAAAAAAGGAACTATTTCAAAAAGCATAAATAAAAGGTAAAAGTTAAAAAGGCAGATGCCTACAACAAAAATGTACAGAAAAAAAATTTCTCTCTCTCTCTCTAAACGTTTTTAAATTTGAAATGAAAAACTAAATATATTTAACTGTTTAAATGCATCTGCCCTTCATGTGTACTAAATCAATAGATCAAAAAAAAAAAAACGAAGAGGTAACACAATTATTGTTCTCTCTCTATAAATGAGAGGTCTATCTATATATATATATATATATATATATATATATGAGCTTAGAAATTAACCCCCCGAGAAAACATAACAAAATTTTGAAAAAAAATTTATCTCGACAAAATATAAAGTGCAATAATACTGTAGCACACACAAAAAAGAAAAAAAAAATTAACAATTACGACCCCATTACAACACCTCAGTTTTCTCATATTATATTATAATGCACACTTTTCTATGAATTGTGTGTGTGTGTATGTGTGCGTGTGTGTGTTAATGTCACTCAATATTATTTTGAGGGGTTAAAGATTTTTTATTGTATATTTTGTTGTTGTTGGTTAAATTGTAACAGAAAATTTTTATATTTTCTATCTTTTGTAACAAAAAAAAAAAGTGTATAAAAATACACAAGGGATGATATTTTTGTGTCTTGTATTGGTTTTTGTCATTTAACACAAAAGGGCGGAGCACGGGCGTGATTTTTTGATTTTGGTTTTGTCAATTCTTTTGAAAATTGTGTTACAAAATAGAATAGAAAATAGAATAGAAGAGAAAAGGATCGAATGTTTGTAAGTTTTTCAAATCACATAGAAAAATAGAAATGACAAATTTCATGTTTGCCCTTTGATCTTGTAGCGTTTCTTCCTTCCTAAATATCTATTCTCTATTATAATATTTTTCCTTTATATTTTTATTGAAGATACTTTTGTTAAATTGGCGGGTTTTTTATTTTTATTTTATAAACGCGACAATATACATCAAATCTATAATATTTCATCCAGAGCCGATGTAGCGTTAAATTCTTTTTGCATCTTTTATAGGAATCATCACGAGAGGTTTTTTTTTTGGCGCACGCTTTGTTTTTTCTTGAATATTTTCTTTTTCACACTTAATACATTTCTCTTATCTTTTATAATTATGAAGAAGAATGACGGCTCTGGAAAAGGTCAGAGTTAAAAGAAAAGAAAATGAGAGATAATGAAAAATGGGGTTTTGTGTGTGTGATGATAAAAGAAGATAGAGAAAGTAATATTTCACCTACCATAATATTCATTGCTACTCTCATGAGACCATGCTCTGGATGTTGTTGAAAATACATGATGATAATGATTTGTATCATTTAGCATAGAATTATTAACATTTGGTGGTATATAAGTTGGTTGGGTACCTAAAATTGCACCCCCATGTGGGGTGAGTATTGTTTGATTTGGTGATTGCTGCTGTTGTTGTTGCTGTTGATTTGGTGATAGCTGGTGTTGTGGCTGATGATGATGATGATGATGTTGATGGTGGTTATGGTCCGTACTACTATTATTATTGTCGGTAACATTTTGAACTTTTTGATCATTATTTAAATTCAAAATGTCACATATATGAAATCCGGGACGAGGATTTGGCATTTTCATACTATCTAAGATACTGAAAATAAATAAAGAAACCATTATTAATTTAGTTTATTTAAAATAATTAATATAAATTTTATTTTATTTAAATAAAGGCAACAGAAAATTATTTAGGTGCATATTGTTAGTTTGGAATTATTTCAATTTATTTCAATCATATAAAATTGTGAATTCAATATTTTTTTATCTGTGGTAAAAGTTTCTGATTCTATACGATAGATGTCCAATACATTCAGCATATGTGAATGGAAAAATATCTATAAACTTAAAATTTCATATTCATTTAGTTTGTAATTTTTTTACTCTTTCACTTATGTTAGCGCACACAGACCAAGCTCAATATATTATTTCTTTATATAATCTTTTTGTATTTCTTTTATCTCACGACATGTAACCATAAACTGATTTGTAAATATTATTACATGTTTTTTTTTCATATTATCAATATTTCTATTTTAAAAATATCAGTTACATAAACTTTTGATCAAACTAATCAAACATTTTTATTCAATTTTTTTATAGAGAATTTGATATAAATTGAATGAATTTTATTTTGGTAATTCCACAAATTTAAGTTAAATTTAGGATTAAAAAATAAAATTAAAATTTTATCAAAACCAATTGATAACGCATTTCCCTTATAAAAACAATTTTATATTTAGGTACAAGATCATAGCAAGAGACAGAGAATAAATGAATAAAAATTAATCGTCTTTCAAATAAATAAATGGAAAAGTTTTTAGAGACTTACTGGTACCAGGAAATGTCGTCTGGTTATTTTACATTATAATTGATGATTCACAATATTTGAATAAGTTACAAAGAAACATAATACTTGGCACAAGTTCAAAAATCCACTAAAGTTTCTTTTAAAAAGTTTGAAAAACACTGAACTTCAAAATAATATAAAATACAATAACAGCAATAACGGTGATGCACCTACTCATCGAAAAAGATCTCATAAATATAAGAACCGACCACTTGTTTCCACAAAAATGAAAAATAAAAAGTGTAAAATGAGAAGAAAAAAAAAATGTAATAAGAAGAAATTTCGGAAATTCCTGAATAAATTATTTTGTTCTAAACAACAACAAAAGAAAAAGAAGAAGAATCTATAAGCAATAAAGTCATAAAGGATATCGTGTCCTTTTCAACAACTTTAAAAACTAAAATATAGGAAGAAAAAAAAAACATCTGGTTTTCAGTGAGAGGGTGAAGAAAAGAACTAAAACGAAGGTAATATTCCTACACACACACACAAATGAAACACCAACACAACTCAATACAGATACACAAATAATTTAAATAAATTTGACTTTGCTTGGAAATCTCAATTCATTCTACGTGCTTAATTATTATTATTCAAATTTTACCAATATTATTTTTTTTTTTTTTACATTTAATCGGTTTAACTGATTTACGATTATAAACAGAAATCCTTAAGATTATTGACACTTTAAAAATGTATATGACAAATTACTGAACATTTAAGATTTTATGATTCCTTACATTTTTATTTGTGTCTGTTTCATCGTCGGTATTTCCGACATTTTAAATGAAACCAAAAGGAGAAGGGAGTTGAAATTATTTGATTTTTAAAAAAAATAACGAAATTAAGTTGTTATTTTTGTTTGGATTTAATTTCTTTTCTTTTTACAAAAGACAACCGATGAATTGTATTTTTATTGGACTATAAACGCGTGCACTATTTTTCCTTGGGAGAAAAAAAAAGAAAAATGGTGACTCAGTAAAAGCTAAACACAGAAAATCACTCTCAGCGAAAAAAGAAGAATACAATTATCTTAGAATTACATCTGGAACTTTTATGTCTATTTTTTTTTTTTATAAATCATTTCTGAATGTCATAACGGATACAAAGGGATGAGATTAAGAAAATTAAATCGAATTTAAAGAATAATGGAAGAAAGAATATGACATTATGAAATTGACAAGTTATATTTTTTTTCCCAACTTCTCTCCCGCACTTTCTATTGTGTATCAATAAATGTAATTTGACAAATTCAATCAATTTACACCTTCAACATTTTATCCTTAAATATTTTTTTTTTACCAAACTATAAAACATGATCGCCCCTTTTTATGATCTTTTCTTTTCATTTAATTTTTTCTTTTTGGGAATTATCCTAATCTGGTTATTTGGAGGCTGAGCTGGGATGGATTTGTTGTTTATTTTTTATTGTTGTTTTTTTTTCTATAATACAGAGATTTGATTGAATTTTTATATTCTATACAGTTGTATTTAAGTTAATGTGTGTGTGTGTGTTAAGATGTGTAAGTGGGTGTGAAAGAGTGTGCTGCTGTAATTAACTATTAAAAATTTCATAGTATTTTTTTTTGTGTTTTCATTTTTAATGATGGGAATTTTTAACTGTTCCTTTGTCTTATTCTCCTTTAAATTATACTATAAAATATAAAGGAATACCTGCAAAAGGTTTCCCTAATCTAATTTATTATTCTACAGAAGTGTGTGAGAAACACCTCCTTATATAAAAAAATTATGGAAAATCCAAATATACTATTATCTGAGCACGTACGAAGTTCAATTTTCTAAGGATTCTTCTAGAATTTTGATTTTTATATTCTTCTTCATATTTTTCTTTTGAAGAAACAAGTGTCACGGTTTTTGTTACGAGAAAAGGCAAGAAAAGAAAGAAAAAAATAAAAACTTCAAAGGTCGGAAGTTTTTAACTTTTCGCTTATATACAATACAAATTTTCTATGTTTTTGTAAATTTATTATCGCATCATCATTTTTGGCGCAGTATTTATATTTAAAGTAGTGGAATGAGTTGTAACATAACAATAAAGAATTATTATTATATACAGGATGTTGAGCATGAAAAAGCACTTTATAAAATTTTTATATATTTTTAAGTCATCGATAAATTAATATTTATGAATTATTATATTAATTAGGAACAGATTGGAAAGTCATTCTTCTTCATATTTGATCAAAATCCATAATCCAAAATGGATTGAATATAATTTTTATACCAATTTAATATAACGTCCAAATTAATTGCAATATTCATACATTTGTTATCAGTCTTGTTAATGCACGGTAATAATAATCCATAAGTATAAATTTTGTAAAATGGAATTCAATATTTTATTTCTTAAAGAAAAAATTAACAAACTCACACATTTTTAGTTTAATAAATTCACAATAATTATTTAGATTGGCAATAATTAAACAAATATTGGATCATTTATTGTTTTATTAATTTAAAACTATAATTCAAAGAGCTAATCTGATTTCAGATTTGTCCAACATTATAATTGTACTGAACCCAAGATTACAAAAACTTTTGTATAAATTCCATTAAATGAAATTTGTTTAAATATTTAAATTATAATTACCTAATTATTTAACTTTTAAAATTAATAAAAGAAATATAATGTAAAACACAATTTCTATATAAATTCTGCAGTAAAAAAAGTGAAATATAAAAATAATAACTGATTATACCGTCAATTCTCAATCTTATCTTAGCTACTTGTCAATACAAAACGTTATATTATGACGTTATCAATGTACAATATCTACAAATTTATATATTAGATAGGCCGAATAATAATTTTCTGTATATCGTGTCTATATAAAGAAACACAACAAAAACAACAACAAAAATAAATCAAATATAAAAATTGAATTCATCAAAATTTCCAATCAAATAAAAAATGTACCATATATTTTTTTTTTGCGTGTAAAGAATCACCCACAGTCCCTTCCGATTGTTCAAATTATATACGTAAAATCAAAGTACAGTATATGTGCACGCAACGGGTGTATATCCTGTTTTTGGATATTGGTAAATATCTACATCCGATTTGTAAATCCTTTTTACTAATTTTCCATAATTATTCAAAATAATATCTTCATTTTTATTGTCCGTTAAATCTGATAATTGTCAATTATATTATTAATTTATTTCCGATATGAAAGTGAATTTGGGTTAAACTCGCGTGATTAAGACATTTTTTTTTTAATCATTAATTATTATTGTTGTTATTTCGTTATTTTTGGATTAAATAAAAGGGTTGAATTTGTGTTTAAAAATTTTTTTTTTGTAGAATGAATAATCATTTAGGTATTAATGATGAGTACAAACCCTTGTCTAAGTGCAGCCGGATAAAATGCAGCCGGTAAAAATGCTGGTCCCCAAGGTGGTAACAATATTGGAGACCATGTTAAAAATGGTGCTGACGGTGCCATTATATTGCCCAAAATTTGTGGTGGCGGTGTTGTTGTACACCGTTTCTTTTTGTCAGCCACTTTGGAAAATTTTGAAATTTTATATTTTGAGAAATGAATTTTATTGGTTTTTCTTTATAACTTTAAAAGTACACAATTAAAAGGATTACTCCTTTATTACAGTACTGTAGTACTGTAAATAGAAAGACAAATGTAAAACACGTTATAGAATCTCACTTTATCCTTTGTTTATTTTATTTTATTTTATTTTTTTGGTTTAAATTAAATTAAAACACTTTTGAATCAACCACAAAAAGACAAACATTTTTTTCTTTCTTATTTCTAGTATTGAACTTTCTAAAAATATGAGATTAATAAATCACAATCGGAGGTGAAACACAAAAACGCACACATACACACACACATAAATTGTATAAACGAAATTTTATTTTCCCTTATTCAATGTAATTTAATATAATTATTAAATTGAAAGAAGAAGAAGAATAAAACAAAAACAAAACACAAAATATAAATTCAATTCTTATTTTTTTTTTTTTATTTATTTTAGTTGTTTTTTTTTTTTTTTATTAAATTTGAAACAAAAAAAAACACATTTATTTCCTTCACTAGATTGAGAGTAAAATCTTGACTGTAAGAGCCAAGTGCTGTTCTACCACTAAAGGATAAGTGGTTCTTCTACACTTACAGTCAAAAAAAAAAATAATGTAATACAATATCTAGAGAGTATTATATAGAAAATTTATTCAAGGGTTGGAATCCTTAAGAATAAACCAATCAGAGTTCAACGTTGAATTTTTGTGGGGTGTGGTTTGTTCTATGGTTTATTATTATACAATTTTATATTCTTTCTTTTTTCATTTTACTTTTATTTTTTTGCCTACATTTTCTGTTTTTGAACCAACCCTTAGTTGAGTGTGTATATACGTACACAATCATAATTATCTATTTGTATACATTGGTATCGATGTATATAAATGTGTTGTATATTTGTATTTGTGTGAAACACTTTTAATGAACATTGAATATAATAAATATCCTTATTTTAGGTGGAGGATACATTTACCAGTGGTTGATTATATGTGTATATATTATTTTTTTGTGAACGTACACACATTTTATACATACATTTATTCATATAAACAAAGAATGAAAAAAAAAAACGTACAAGGGTACTTATTAGCACATCACATATGCTTCTGAGATTTAAGGATATTTGTTATAATAATAATATATAGGCATACACACAAACATATATACAAAATCCATATATAAATATTGATGTGTATATAGAGTTGAGAAGGCATGAGCATGTTCTCAAGCTTTCAAGGATTTTTCAAATGTTGTAATATATATCTACACGCAAATGAAATTTATATTTATATTATTAGATTGATGAATAGATTTTAGATACAATTTAATATAATATGTATATTAGAAAACCGTAAATATTATAATTTAGATAAGGGGTGAGTTTAATTCCTTTTCTTATTCACATTTTTCTTCTTCTTTTTTTTTATATATTAAAGAATATTATATAATCGTTTGATTTAAGGGTGGGAAATAAGAGTTTAACGTTATTGTTTCTCTTTTTAATTATCCGGTATTTGATCAGACAGATTATAATGGACGTTAGGTATTATAATTTTTAATTAAATTACAAACGCTGGTGAAATGGAAAAAGTACTTCAAATATTTAATAAAATTGAAAAAATTCTTATGTTGGACTTCAGAAATATTTTAAATGAAGTTAAGAATTAAAGATAAGACATCTTAATATAAAAGAATATTTTAAGAGTCACTTACAAATGTTGTAAAACTCGACATTAATCAAAATAAATATCTTTATGTGCGCTTTAAATTCAAACAATTGTTCAATTCATTTAAATGAACTCAATTCATCTTCTGTGAATACAAAATTAAATGTAAAATAAATGCAATTTCGTATACGAAAAAAGGGATTACTCGTAAAACACAACATGGACATGGAATTTTCTCTGAAGCATGTATCCAATCACTTGAAGTATTTTCTATTACGCGGCTGTTATTTAAAATTCTCTAAAATTAAATCAGTTCCGAATAAAGGGTTGAACTCTTTCACTTGAATTCATGTTGAAACAAAACGAAACCGATGAAAAATAAAATATATAATTTATTTGTGTAGAAATAAAACTTTGACTTTAATAATATTTTTCGCTCTCTTTCTATACAATATACGTTTTGTAGAAGGTTTTATTGAATAGGTACTAAAAGACGAGTACAATAGTTTTTCCTTATCTTAATTATAGTAAAGCATGTCTAGTCTATTTCATACTACTTGTGTACAAGGCGAAAAAAAAACAGAAAAAGTAAGTATGTATTATACCTCATCCAGACACTTTCAAGTAGTATCAATATTAATCATAAATTATAGAGCCGCATGTAAAGAATCCATAAAAATTAACCCCTTCACTTCAATATTGCATCAGAGAAAAAGGGGAAAGCAAAAAAATTAAATCTTCACAATTTCTTGATACTATTTTCTACTTTTTTTCATTTTGAATTTCTTTATAAATAATAAAAACCTTTTGTCTTTTCGAGTAGAAATAAATTAAAACCCACTAACCTCGACAAAACAAAAAAAAAACAAAAGTATAATAAATAAAGGTACTTTGAAGAAAAAAGCAAAAGAATAAGAAAATGGGAAAAACCAAAAGAAAAAAAAAAGATTCGTTAAATGTAGAAAAAGCTAAAACTCATCGAACAACAATAATCTACATGCCAACATAAAAGAAAAATAAAGAAGTAGAGAGAGAAAAAAAAACAAACGAAAAAAAAAATCAGATGTTGTGATTCTCACCAATAAATCCACCCTATTTAACTAATTGTTAATTGGGCAGTTTAGGAGGACGACGACGCACGATGATTCTATAGACACGAAAATGGTACTGACTGCCACTAAAACAAAAGTAAAAAGAAAAAAAAAAGTTACGAGTGCAAACAATCCAAAAATATTAAAATACCAACAATAATAAAAAAAAAAAAAACGGAAAACGGAAGCAAACAACAAAAACAAAAAAAAAATTCTAAGTAAATTATTAATTTAATCACTTGATCGTGAAGTCCGCAACTTCCAACATTATTTCTCCTAATAATACTTTTTATTTTCTATTATTGTTTTTTTTTTATATTGTATGGATGGGTTGCTGGTGGTGAGGTGTTTCGATGGGGTGTATATGATAGAATTTTTTTATTCATTTTATTTTTTGTTAAAGGAATTTTGTATGACAGAAACTCTTAACCTCATTTATATTTTATTTAGAATTTATTTCATTTTTTTTTTATTATATGATTGAATGGAAATTTACTTATAATTTTGTCATAAATAAAATGACTTTGTTCGTGCATTTAATTTAATTTATCTGCCAAAAATGTTAGACATGAAATGCAAACTAAATATTCTCTATAAAAAAAAAACCAAAACAAAGAAAGATTACAAGAAGTATTTTGTAGGAAAAGACAAAAAAAAAAAGGAAAAAAAAGAAAGGAAAATAAAGGAAACATGAAAAGAAATATTCTATAATAAAATAAAAATGACAGCTAATATTTTCTTCATTCTTGTTTATTTTTTATTTTACTTTACTTTTGAGGCCTTTTTAGTTTTAGATTTCCATATAAACAACAAAAAAAAAATCAGTAACAGATTTTTTAGTTCTCACAGTCATTTTATGAAATCTAATAAAACCTAAAAAAATAAAAACTAGGAAAAAGAAAAATGACACGAAAATTTAAGAAGAAGAAACAATTGTGCATTTTCTTTCCCTTTTTAAAGTAAAGAAGAAAATATAAAAAAAAAAAAACAATTCATTAAACTTTCAATTTAAAAGTTAAAAGTTTTGATGGCGGCCATTTTTCTTTTTTCAAAAATTCATTAAATCACATTCCAAAATGAATAGAGAATATAATTAAACATAAATTAAAATTATAACAATAAAACTCTACACAATGACTTGTTTGTTTTTGTTTCACTCCTTTTTATGAATTTCAAAAAGTCTCCGCACCTATCTGATTAAGCATAAAAATTAATTCGATTATTAAAAAAACTAAAAAACTTAGAAATAATAATAATAAAACGTGCAGATGTTTTTACATGACGAATGATGATTCATTTTATGAAACAAACAACTTTTCTTTTAAAAATTATTAATGTTAATGGAAGTTTACTGTTTTGTGCGTATAAAAGGTTAAAATTGTATATATTTATACATAAATACAAATAATATAAAAAGGTTGATGATAGAAAAGAAATGAAAAATGTCTTAGGATGAAACATTCTCTATTACATTCTATTACATAATAAAAGGATACACGGTCATTTTCTACTTTCAGTTCCTTTAACTCTTATATGCGTATATTTTTATAATAAAAATAAAATCTATATAGGAAAATGTGAAAAGAAAAGAAACATTTAAAATATAATAATAAACTGAAAAATAAGCGTTACCGCCCTTTTGTAATAGAATTTCAAAAAGCTGGGAAGTTATATCCGGTCGACAATGAACAAAAACCAAAAATACTATATACACCAACAACTAACTACATACAACAACAACAACTAACTACATACAACAACAACAAAAAGAAAACAACAATCCACAAAAAAAAGGTCCTCTTTTGAGTTCGTGTTTTATTCCTTGTTATATTTCTTTTTGCATTGCAATGATGTAATGTTTTTAAAAAGGAATCATAATTTTACTTAAGTGTGAGAGACGGGATATCAATGATTTTGTTATTGTTGTTGTTGTTGTTTTTCTATTTTTTTTATAATTTTTAAAATATTTTCTAATAATGGTTAGAAAAAGGATGTTCGTACATCGTCTATAATGTTTTCTTTTTTTTTTTGTGATTTTGATTGAACTAAAAGTAAATATATGAGATTTTTTTTTCCTATTTACAAATTTTTCTGTTACAACAACTTACAAGAGATGCCGATTCTATTCTACTAATAAAAATTTAGTAAAAAAAAAAAAATAAGAATCAATTCGGTAAAAATGTCCTTTTTAACAATATTCGATAGGATAATGGATGGAGAGAAACTTGTATATTATTTATTTATCAATGATTTATTAGTGGATGAAGATGTTAAAGAAGAACCGCAAGATTTTTATGTTTGTCCTAAAATATTAAAAATATTATACGGAAGTGAAAAGACCAGTAGCGGCTTAACTATTTTTCTTTCATTCGTTTTTTTTTCTTAATTTCTTTATATTAAATTTTCCATTGAGTCTTTTAATTGCTAAGTCCTTATTAGTTATTAGTCCTTATTAGACATTTGAATTAAATGAAAATGAATTATGATACTTAATACAAATTTATAGACAAATTACAGAGTCAATTTCAAAAGATTGACCGACACTTTTGGTTACCTAAAATAAAATTCAAATGGAATGAGGATTTTTCCTATTCCATTGGAATACTGTGATTTCATTTTAATAAGATTTATAATCTTAAAAAATCTTCTTTAATACAAAACTCATGTCAAAAATCATTCCAGTCTAATGACTGTACATGATCAAATATAATTTACGTTTTCATAAAACTTTCATCCCCTATTTTTAATCGATTCTAAAAATTTACAAATGTTTCTTTGAAATATAATTAAAAAATTACTTTAATAATCCATTAAAATAAATTACAATTCGTTTTGGGTTAAGACAAAAACCAAACCAACGAAAAAAAAATACAGGAATGACGTCAAGTTGTCTACGAAAAATTTTCCCTCTATATCTTGTTCTGTTTTTTTTTCTGTTGAAAATAATTTCTTTAACCGTATAATAGAGATAAATTTAGAAACAATAATAATATAAATTTTTTTGTATTATTTACCTAAGAATAACAACAACAACAACTGAAAAAATATGGAAAAACCACTTAATAATACCCACTTTGTCTTATACCTCACCAAACCCCACCCGTTCACTAAACAAAAAAAAAATAAATTTATAATCTTAAAAACGTGCTGCCAATAGTGAAGGTGTCTATATAGATTTTTATCAAACATCTTCATCTTTATTTAGTTTTCAGTTTAAATAGAAATTCTTTTTTTTTTTCTCAACTTTTGGTTCTTTTGATTTTTTCTATTTGTTAAGAGTGAGAGGATAGACAAGAGGATTCAATGAAAAATATAAAAATTAGCATATTTTTTTAATAATACATCAAAATAAATCTATCGGCATTTTCTATTTTTATTTTTATGCAAAAAGAAAAAAATAAAAGAAAAAAAAAACAACTAAAAGTAAAAGATGAAGAAGAAGAAATATTCATATAATTTAAGTACTTCCAGATGTTGTTTATTTTTTGTTTTCTCCATTTAACAAAAATTATACTGACTTGACTTGAACTGGATGGAATGGGACGATACGGTGCAATAAAACAATTTAAATCAAACAAACAAGAATCTTTTTTCTTTCTTTCTTTCTTTCTTTCTTTCTTTCTTTTTTCTTTCATTTTTTTTATTGTTTTTATTGTATTTTGTAACATGAACGTGAACCTTTCACGTAAAAAGATTTTATGTTGGTATAGTAAACGTTTTGTGTTTGTGTTACTTTAGGTCATGTGAAAATGTTAATTTTTCTTTCCAAGTGACAATATATTAGGACAAGTTAGGTACTCAACGCGTAAACGTATTACAATAATTGCTTTTTTTGTGTATTTCAGTAAACGCGATTGAGTTTTTTTGATGCCGACGGATGTTTTGATTTTTAGTTAAGAATGTCAAACGGCTCAATCCGTTGATTATAAATAACAATGAAATTGTGCCAAGGTCAAACAGATATTATTTATTGGAAAACTTTTAGAAAATAAAAAATGTATCCTCCGTCCAATAACTTGATACTCGATAACACTTTCAATTGGGTTAATTGTAATTCATAATTAATTCCCGATCCACATTCCAATAAAAAAATTAAATAAAATGAAAAAGTATGCGAAGAAAGCCACGATTTTATTTTAATTAAATCCGTTCATATTAAATTCAGGAATAAAAATAAATTAAATCATTTTTTGAAGCATTTTATCACGATAGACTTCAAATTAATAAACTTGAAAAATTGCTGGTAACTATTTCTGTTAATTAAGACGACTTAAATAATGTTTATTTAGTGGGACAACCGACATGATGTATGGTACTTCTTAAAATTTCAAATGATTTTCTTTGGACAAATTCAATTAATTTTCACACTCAGTTTAACGCATAACACTTTAGTCTATTTGGTATACAATACACACAAAAAAAAATAACACTTCCTTTGACCACACATAATTTAAATCCATTTAAAATATTATAAACATATTCCGAAACGGAAGCTTAAATTACAAAAGTTTAACATCTACCAAAATAAGCAAACAAACCAATTACATTATTTTGTGATCGTAACAAAATCCTTAAACGTTTCCTTTATTTTCTTCTTCTCTCTTTTTTTTTTCAAATAAAAATAATAATAATAATTTTTTTTGCACAAGATAATTCCTTCGAAGGTGTGACATGATTGTAAAAAAAAAGAAAATAAAGGCAAAATAACAAAAACAGATCAAAGACGAAAAGTCCCCATTTAACACAAACCAAAAAAAAAATTCTAAATCCATAATTGGTTTTCCAATAAATTTTTGTGAAAAATCTCTGAAGTAAAAAGAAATTAAATTTACTGAATCGGAACTTGTTTTTCTTTTTCTGTTCTTTTCTTTTCTTTTCTCTTCTTTCTTTTCTTTCTTTTCTTTTTATTTATTTATTTATATTTACCCGAATAAGGATAATTGTTGTATTCTATTTTGTTTCTTTTGTTAACAGAAAAAAATAATAATTTACACATCGCACAAAGAAAAAATGTGTGTGCGTGTGTGTGTGCGTGTGTGTGTACATTTGTAAATAGTTTTTTAATATTCAATTGAATTATTTTTCTTCTTCTTAAAAAGAATTTTTTCTTCTGTTTCTCTTTTTATTTATGTTTAAATATGTTTAAATTGTTTAAATTGTTTATTTGTTTATTTTTGTACAAAATGTACAAGACATTTTATGTCTTCATTTATGCGAACCAAAAAAAATATGATGGAATTTGATCTTGAAGGAACAAACAAGGAGTTAAGATTCAATGATAACAAAAATGGACAAAGATTTATTTTTAGCAAGTTTTAATTGATAATTTTCTATTGGCAAATGATTCACTAAATTAAATTAATATTCACTGAATAAGGACTTTTTTTTTTTAGTAATCTGTAAATTGAACAAAAAATAATTTTCAGTGATCTTATTTTTCTTTTTCTTCACCTGCACAAATTTTTGTATACAAAAATATTTAAAAGAAAATTTCACATCAAAATATATACTTTTTTTTTCGCTTCTGTTATACAATCACAATAACTGTCAAGGTTGTCTTCCATCGAATATAATCCCAAAAAAAAATTTTCTTTTTAAAGAAAAAAAAAAAACGATCAATGAAATGACAAAAGTCGTAAATATTCACCCACAAAAATTTGTCACATAGTTTTTTTTTTTTGTTGTTTATTGTCAGAAGGTGTGAAATTTAAAATTATTTCTTTCCATTGGACTTGATTTTTTTTTTTTTTTCTTTTTGGTCTTCTTAATATGACAGAAATTTGACGTGTTCATAAAGAATATGTGTTAAAATGCAGAAGACGATCCTTTTCGAAATCATTCCGTTTTTATAACCCATTTATTTTATTTGTATGAAATTGGATTAATTTTGTCTTTCATCACATTTATATTTTTCTTTCTTCCCTTTTATTTAATATTTTCAATACAACAACAACTAATAATTATAATAACAACAACTACAACAACAACTACAAAATAAAATACGTCAATTATAGAAGAATTAAAAATTTGATATCGTTGGGGTATTATTCGTTGACATTCCAATGAATTAAAATGATTAAAATATTAACACAAAAAAAAAAATGAATTGTAACAAATAAAGAATAAAGACGAAGAAGAAGAAGACGTAAGCTTAAGACACGCGTTATAACGAACATTGGAAGTTCAAGAAAAAAAAGCAAAATAAAAAATAATAATAAAATATCAATTTGATTGAATTAAATTAGATTAAATAAAATGTCTATACATATAAATTGTATACTTACTCATATTTATAATCATAATCAGTTGACATATAATCAGGTGGAATTAAATGAAAATTATTTTCATAATAATCATCGTATCCAACATTAAGTCCTACTGTTAGTCCATTTATATTGTTATTATTATTTATATTATTACTACACATTTTTTTGTTTTATTAAAATATTTATTTTTTAACAACAATTTATAAGTCCTTAGCTCCCTCTCACTCTCTCTCTCTCTCTCACACACTCTCTCTGTTTAAACTATATCACCCCTCTTTTACTTTTAAATATTTTTTCCTTTTTTTATATTCAAAAATTAAATAATTAACAAAAAACAAAGAGAAAAAAAATAAACAACAATAAAAACAACAATTAGGAATAAAAACACAAAACTTAAAACTTTTAACTTTGAAACTAAAAATAGTCAAAAAACAGAATATTTGACTTAAGTTTTTTTTTTATTGATTTAAGTTAAACGTTCATGCACTTCGTTATTTTCTTTCATTTATTAAACTTTGCGCATCCCACACTCACTCCTTGTAATTTATTTTTTAATACAATTCTCGACGAATCCATAAACAAAACACTAAATCTTCTGTTTTCCACCATTTACACCTTTTTATTTCAATTATATTTATTTTTTTTATAAATTTCCTTTTATTTGACTTAAAATTTTCATTTATTTATTTTTAAATAAATCTTTTTTTTTTGATTTTTTTTTGTTTTTTATTTTTCTTAAAAAATTTTTGTTTTTCTTCCTTTTTTTTTTGGTAAATAAACAAAAATTAAATGAAAATTTTTTTTTTTATTTTTAAATGTATTATTACTGCATATTATGTACTTCACATTCACATTGTAACGAACTACGTTATAATCAGTATTAAACTGTTCTAATAAAAATTATTATTTTATTGTAAAAAAATCGACTAAAAATAAAAAAAAAAAAACAACAAGAAAAAATACAGTAAAAAAAAAATTTTTTTATATCAAAAGAAGGAAAAAAATAAAAAAAAAAAATATAGAAAATGTGAAATACAGAAAAACACACACACACACACACCAAAAAAAAAAAAAAAAAGTGTGGAAAAATGAAATGGAATAAAAAAAAAAAAAGTTGGTTTTCTGATATTACGTATCTCCTCCGGTGTGTGTGTGTGTGTGTGTGTGCATATATATTTATGTTATTTTATCATTATCAAAAATTGTGATAATTTCCTATCATGTTTGTCTAACTATATTGTTGTTGTTGTTGTTGTTGTTGGTGTTCTTTTTTTCTGTATTTAATATTTTCTATAATTTTTATTTTTTTTTATCTCCGCCTTTTTTGATAGACGCGACATGGACATTATTTTGATTTCTTTTTTTTTTTTTTTTTTTTCATTCTCTGTACTGGTTTTTTTTTTAATAAACTGAAAAAAAAACAGAGTTGTTTGTTTTTAGTATTTTTGTTGTTGCTGTTGTTGTTGTTGCTGTTGCTGTTGTTCTTGTTGTCGTTGTTGTTATTAACAATATTTTTATGTTTGTTTGTTTATTTTAATTTTATAATGTTTGGACTATAAATGTTTGCGACTGACTAATGTAAGAAACATTAGATTTGTCTTCATTTTGTTGTTGTAATCTATAAAGTATTTTTTTCGATCAATTATTGTAATAAAATAAATTGTATGATATTAATAAAGAAGGCTCTTCTGGCTAATTAAACAATACATAATTACAAAATGTTTATTTTCATTTGAATTTGTGTTTTACTTTTTTTTGTTTTTAATAAAATGAAGAATGGAAATTTGTTTGTCTTCATAAAATTGTAAACAAAAATATCTCTGTGTAAAATCATTAAACTTATCAAAAGGAAAAATTGTTTAATGAAAACATTAATTTTATAGCAAGTAACTTGTTGATTCCATATTAAAAATTGTTCCAATTTTATAGAAATTTGAACAAATTTCTGCCGAACAATCTTGAAGTTTAATTAATCAAAAAAATATTCATAGTAAAAATTGAATAATAATCTGTGGAATTCAAATGATTAAAAGACAAAATAAACAATGAATTTTTGATTTTAAATAATCTAATTTAATATCTGAATATTTAATTTTGTAAGGTACACGATTATTAAATAAAATTCAATTCTTATCAAATGTAATTTATGTACGTGTAGAATAATAATTAGGTAAAGACTTTTGTATTTTCCCTACATCTTTTTTTTTTTTGTTTTCTTGTCTTTTTTGAAAATAAATAAAAATCAAGATTATTTTCGATTACAAACGGATGTAAGAATATCTGATAGTTAATTTATAAATAGAATTTGAATTGATTGAACTCTCTATTAATTATCAATTAGGATTTTAGAATTGGTTTAATTTAATTTAAAGTACAAATTTAGTATAGAAATTCCAATTTAATTTTTCGAAATTTGCCGTTGTCAAAATTTTTTTGTCTTTCTAAACATTTTTATTGTTAGACTGAAAATGTAACAGAAATATGAGAATACAATTTTTTTCCATAGAAAAAAATATTGTGAGAAAAAAATTATAAAAGGGAGAGAAAGGTGAAGTATGATATTTGTATCTCTATATTCATTCTGTTATCAAGTAATTTTTCCCTTATCAATATATAGAGAAAAAAAAAAACTGCACACAAATGATTTTTTTTTTGTTCCTCTGTTGTTTAATGTTTGTTCATTTTTGTTTAATGTATTGATCGATTTTTCACCTTATCATTTATAGAAAAAAAAAAAACATGACCAAGCAAGCAGGTGGGAGGAAAATTTTTTCAAAATCAAAAATCACTACTCACTCTCCCTCACATACTCTCTCTTTCTCTCTCTCTCTCTTTCAATGTGAAAGATAAAAAATTAATTTTTTTTTTTATATTTTGAATTTTTTAAAATCGATTTATTTCCCCTTCCAATTTATTTGTTTTTTTTTTCTTTCAGTTTAGAATTTAATTAAAAGAAAAAAAAAATGAAAAATAAAAATAATAAAAAAATAAAAAAAACGAGTAAAAAATACCTGCCATCACATGTTTGTTTGATTGTGTTTATTTATGTATTTTTTATTGAGAATAAACCTCTTCGGTGTTATCAATAAACAAATATTAGGATAAAAAATATAATATTTATATAAATAATGAATATTGGAATCACCTTACACAGGTTTTTTTTGTTGTGCCCTTGCGAAATTTTTCTCTAAGAAATAAAAAAAAAAAACAGTAAGCTTGAGAATGGTAAAACATTCCATCTTTTTGTGCCGGTTGAATCAATCAACAATTGATGATGTTACAATTATAAGATTAATTGTAATAAGATTAATTGTTAATATTTTTCGCCTTTCCTTTCCTTTCCTTTTGTTTTTTTTTTTTTTTTACAAAATAATAGTCTGTTCTCTGTCATCATAGTAATATTCATAATATCAATCATTATTATATTAGATCTACAGTATGTGTGTGTGTGTTTTTTTTTTTTTTTTATTTATTATTCTTATCATATCCATATTATTTAGAAATAAAACCTACATGTAACTGTCATTTCATTATTATATATATATAAAAAATATTTGGCTTTCTCAATAAATCCTAGCCTACAAATATGTTGTATTAATACAAAATATTATAAGCTTATAAGACCATTAATAATAATCATTTAATATTAAAACATGAAATAGATTATTAATATTGTTATTATTATAATTGTTTTGTTTTGGATTATAAAGGATTTAATTTAATGTTATCTTCCCCTAAACAATTAAAATTTACAAGTCAAATTAATAAAAAACTTTTACAATAAAACTTTAACAACTTATCTAAACTTTTTTTTGTGGAAGCTTTTGAAAAGTTTACATTTTCATTATAGTTTAAGATATTACTGATCTTCACTAAAATAACAGCACCATCTATCGTATAGCTTGTGCACTCTAATATATTATTTAATTTCAGTGATTTTGTAAAATTTTGACGTTTCTCTAAATGTCACAAAACACAAAACTTATATAAATATGGAATGCGTTTTAAGCACACATAAAATAATCAGTTCATTTGTGTTTATATACGAAAATTGTTAGAAATTAATTAACGTAAGGAATAAAGTAATATAAAACTTATAAAATGCATGACGCATATTGCATACTTGCACCAACTAAAATACCAGTTCAAATAGAATCAATTGCTGGATATGGTGAGTAAATAATAGAAAATATTTACGCCCTTAAATTTTCATTGTTTGTTTTTTGTTAACCTTTGTATTATCACTTTAGATAACAATGTAATACTGGGAACAAGACAAGGACATCTATTAATGTACTCAGTACAGGCAAATCCCACTGGAAACAAAATGGAATTGCAGCTTCTTCAATATGAGAAGAATTTTAGTAAAAAACCAATTGTTCAAATAGATGTTGTTCCTGAGTATCAACTATTATTTAGTCTTTCCGACAATGTTGTTAATGTTAATGATATAAATCATCATAATTTTCCACTCATTTGTAATGAAACAAAAACAAAGGGTGCAACTGTTTTTACATTGGATGTTAGAAGAACAAAATCATTAACTGGTGAAACTCAACTTCTTGTTGTCATGTGTGTTGCAGTTAAACGTAAATTACAATTTTGGTTTTGGAAACTCGATAAACTTTTAAAACTTGCTGATGATATTAATCTAAATGATATACCAAAAACTTTAGCTTGGTGTGAAAGTACTGTTTGTGTTGGATATAAAACTGAATACGTTTTATATAATGTTAGTATTTATCAACCATTTATAAATAACGTAAATAATCGGATCATTATTTTGTAAAAATAATTCATCCCTGTGTAAACAGATTTTTTTATTATCTCTTCGAAAACATTGTCATCATGATTCCTGTTAAAAATAAAATATTTATTTTGATAAATGCAGATAATATAAAACTTTTTTTTACCAAAAATTAAACACAACGTGATATAATTTATGAAAGAATTCCAGTTAAAATGTTAAGGAATATATTGTATTAATTATAAATGTATTATTTTAATTTTTATAGATAAATGGTAGTGAACGCAAACTATTTCCTACAAGTTCATCACGAACAATTGATCCATGCATTGCATTAATTGGGCAAGATCTATTTGGTGTAGCAAAAGATGAATTTTTAATAGCAGTTGATCCAAATTCAACACAAGATATGAATAAACCACAAATACCAAATAAAGAAGAATTTTCATCATTAAATCCAGAAACAAGAACAAAAGGTTTTAAATCCCTCGCATGGAGTCATCCGTTACAAATGCTTGGTAAATTAAAATAAAACAATAAAAGTCAGTAAAATTAATTTAAATATTTTTCTAGTGTGGGATGAACCTTATGTTGTTGCATTAGTCAATGATGTTTTAGAAGTAAGAATTTTAGACTCATCTGGTGATTCACTAATTCAAACATTATCAGATTTACAAAAAGCACGTCTTTTAATTCGTGCACGTAAAGGACTTTTGTTTGCAGCATCCGTTTCACATTTATGGTGTATTGAATCAGTTGACATTCCAAAACAAAGAATAAATTTATTACGACAAAAAAAGTTTCAATTAGCACTTCAACTAACCAATATTTCAGATGAAAGTAAAGAGGATAAAGAGGAAAAAATTTATTATATACAAACACGTTATGCTTACGATTTATTTGAGAATAAACAATTTCGTGAATCAATGAAAGAATTTTCAAAATTAAAAACAGACCCTTGTGATGTTATTCGTTTATATCCCGGACTTTTACCACAGGATGCTAAAAATCCAGCAGCAGCAGCAGACAAATCCCTTGGTGATTTAGAAGGAAAAGATTTAGAAAATGGACTTTTAGCGTTAATAGATTATTTAACTGAAGTTCGTTATAATCTCAAAAAAGAATTATTAAATACATCCGATTCAAAGCCGTTTGGAAAGAATTCAACTCCGTTGCGACAAATTATTGAGACAACATTACTTAAATGTTATCTTCAAACAAATGACTCATTTGTAGCACCACTTCTAAGATTAAATAGTTGTCATTTAGAAGAATCTGAGCGCACTCTTAAACAATATCAAAAATTTTCAGAGCTCATTATTCTTTATCAAACAAATGGATTACATAAAAAAGCATTACAAGTTCTTCAAACGCAAGCACAAATACCAGGTTCATGTCTTCATGGGTATGATCGTACAATACAATATTTACAAGTACTTGGACAAGAACATCTTGATCTTATATTTGAATTTGCTGGATGGGTTATTGAAAATCATCCAGAAGATGGTCTTAAAATATTTACGGAAGATATACAGGAAGTTGAAAATTTACCACGTGCACGTGTTTTAGATCATCTTTTAATGCATCATAAATCATTGGTTGTACCATATTTAGAACATGTTATACATATTTGGAAAGAACCAAAACCATTTTTTAATAATCTTTTAATTAAATTTTATTTGGAAAAAATTACTGATTTACAACAAGAAATTGAATCTAATCCATCAACAACAGAAAAGTAATTGATTTGTTTCTAAAATTAAAATACAAATTCTATTGATTTTTTTTTTAGGCAAAGAGAAATTTTGTTGGAAAGTTTTCGTGCAAAACTTTTAGATTTTTTGAAAAAATCAACGAAATACAATCCAGAAACGGTGCTCAACTTTTTCCCTTACAAAGATTTATTTCAAGAGCGGGCTGTGATTTTAGGCAAATTAGGTAAATCGATTTATTTACAGTTGCTTAAAATTGATAGTTAAATTTAACGATTTTTTTTATTTTTTAATAAAGGTCATCACGAGAAAGTATTTGCAATTTATATACAAATATTGGGTGATATTGATGCAGCCATAAATTATTGTACATCTGTTTATAATGAAAAATGGGATTCAAAAGAGAATGAAGTTTATTTAATATTAATTCGTACATTATTGAAACCACCAACAACTCCCCCATACAGTGGTGTTAATCTTCATCCGAAATGCTTAGAACCAGATACAGAAGCGGTTCTAGAAATTCTTGATACACATGGAATGAAAATTAATCCACATGCTGTATTACAAATTTTACCAGATGATATACCATTATGGCGTTTAAGAACATTCCTTGAAATTTCTTTACATTATCAATTGGAAAGGAAACGTAAGACACAAGTATTAAAAGGCCTTTTGTATGCTGAACATTTACAGGTAAAGATAATTGGCTGGAATATGATTAAATGAGAAAAATAATATTGACTTCTTCTCGCTTGAGTTCATAATTTGAGAAAAAAATATGAAAATTGTTTTAATTCACTTATTTCTTTATTTTCAGATTCAAGAGCAAAAACTTCATTATGAATCAAAAAATGTTGTTATAACAGATTTATGTGGTTGCGTTGTATGCAATAAAAAATTCAGTAATCAAAGTGCTTTTGTTAGACGTTCGAATGGTGTTATTGTACATTTTGCTTGTCAAGATAAAAATTAAATTCAATACAAAATATATTTATTAACTATTTATACAATTTCAAAATGTAATAAAAAATAATATATTTTCTAAAACTTTTGAGAATCTCTTAATTTCTTGTTATTATTTATGGTTTTTATTTTTGAAATTTAAATTATTAATATTGTTCACTGTTCAATATTTCTTTACTGTAAATTATTAATTAATCGACTATCTTAGTAATTAAAAAATAAACTGGAAATAAAAAAAATCAATAAATCTATAAAAAAAATTTTATGTAAAATAAATTAAATGAATTTTTATATAAACAGAAACTTTGTGTTTAGAAATTAAAGCAACAAAAATAGTTATGTTGGGGTACAAACAGTGCTAGTTCTAAATCAATATTAAAGTATATGTGGGACTATCTTTTTTGTAATTAATGTGTTATGTTCTAATGTATCAGTGTTTCATAAAATTTAACTTTATATTCAATTGAATTCAAACGTTTTAAACATAAAACTTAAAATTTTTATAATCTCTACTTCGACTCTGACCAACATCAAAGGAATAATATACGTATGTTGTTATGACAACAAAATAACATAACAGAACGTTTGACCATCGTCATTCTCTTTCTTTTGTATTGTTTCATACATAACGACGAAATATAAGCAAATCACTTTAAATATAGAATTTTTTTTGTTTGATTTTTCAAATAAACGAAATTATTAAAAATTAATAACAACTAATAGTAAATAAATAAAGAAACCATGGATATGTACGACGAAGTAATTGATGTACAAAACGGACGTGAAATTGATAGTCCAACTGATTTGGATGTATCAAATGCTATAAATTTTTTGGATCAAGACGATTTACCTAGATTATCAGACGGTGAAGAACAAGAAGAGTACGAAGAGGTAAGATTAATTAATTATTTATTTTATTTTATTATTTACACAAATTAAATTATCTTTTATATTCTTAAATTAAAGCGTTCAATTGAATATCCTCAAACATTACCAAAGATGGAGGCACGGCCTAAAAGTACAATTAAACGTAAGTAATTTTTAATAAGTGTATTTTTGTTTTGACGTAAAGTCCACAATATTTATTTAGAAAAACTAAATTCTCTTTAAACATTTAAAAGATATTTTTGTAAAAAAAAAAGGAAAATGTTTAAAAAAATTTAAAAGTGTTATTTTAAAGTTAAATTTTGAAACTTTTCTTTTCCGTTTTAAAAAACTACATTCAGTCTGTGAACTTGTTAAAGATTTGTTGTAGTTTAAGAAATAATACTTACTCGTTTAAAGTTTCCATTGTCAATTAATTACGTTCCATTAGAGGTAAAGGGTTTAATAGTTTTGCGGAATTAAAACTAAACTGAGATTTCAATAATCCTTGGAAATTTTGTTGTGTGTTTGTTTAACAAATAAAATTGATAGAATTTTTGTTTATCTTTAAAAGGTTTGTACCCCGGTAAAACACCATCATTAAGTAAATCAGAAAGTTTTGGTTCTGATTCAGATAGTAGCGGTTCTGGTATTGATGATAATAAAATACCAGCTGAAGGTGATTTTAATCCAAAAGATTATGAAAATCTTGATGTACCACAAGATATTAAAGAAATATTTCAATTTATATCAAGATATACACCACAACGTATTGACATTGATTATAAATTACAAATATTTATACCGGAATATATACCAGCTGTTGGTGATATTGATTCATTTTTAAAAGTTATACCACCAGAACCAATGAGTAATAAAAAGGAGGTACAAGATTTTATATTAAAATTAGGTTTGGAAATATTAGATGAGCCAAGTAGTCAACAAAGTGAACCAGCATTACTTCATATGAAATTACGTTCAATAACAACAAGTCAACCAAGAACAAGTCAACCACCACCAGCATTCGCTAAATCACCAAAAGATATTGAAAAATGGATATCAGAAATTCAAATTCTACATGCAAATCAGCCGGCACCAACTGTTATTCATAATAGGTAAATTATTTTAAAGAATAGTTTCTTTATTTTCCTAAATTTCTTAATTTTCTTATAGAACAATGCCAGATATTGATTCATTAATGTCAGAATGGCCAGCAGATGTTGAAAGTGCATTAGATTCAATTGGTTTTCCAAGTTTTGAACTTGACTGTTCATTATCATTTTATATTGATTTAGTTTGTTCAATTTTAGATATTCCAATTAAATCAAAAACACAATCAGATTATATAATTGCATTATATACACTATTTAATTTATATACAGCAATTAGAAAACCAGATGGATTGTAAAAAAATAAAGTAATAACACATAATAAATAATTAAATAATAAATTAAAACAAAATACATTTCCTATTAGAAATTACTAAGCAATTTTATTATATTTAATACTACAAAATAATTTACAAATTTTTTCCCCCCGTTTTTTTTTTGTTATTATTTTTATCAATTTTTATTACCTTTTAATATTCTTACATAAGAATCACGTATTCCAAATTTAAAAATGGCAAGAAATGGAAAATATGTTATTAAAAATTGTGATAAAATAATTTGTGCATTCAAATACCAACGAAAAAGAAAAATTTTCATTAATGTCTCATGTGTAAATACTAAAAGCCATAAAATACAACGACTATAAATACCAATTGATGGTATTATTAAATTTGTATATTTATTATTATGATCATCATCATTATTTTTATTATCATCTGAACTCATTTTAAAATCTAAATTATAATCATATGTTTGTTGTTGGTTTTTATTATTTTGTTCCAATATAATTGGTTCAATTCCCTCAGTTTTTATTTCTGTTTCATAATAATAATAACCACGTACACCGGCAAGCCTTTTTGTAAAATATAAAAATGACTTTGTATCTAATGTTGGATTAAAACACCAAAGTCCTTTTATTAATGAATCACACATTTCTGCAAAATTATTTGGTTCATTCTCCAAATTTGGACGTAAAATATCTTTTAATACAGTTTCTACGCGTATTTTTGAACCTTCAAATGAATCTGTGCAAATGTTAAATCTATTTTTGAAATTAAAAGAAAACAAATTAATAAAAAATTTAAAAAAAACTGCTACAAAAGGATAACTTAATATAAACATTTACAATAAAATTCTTCAATCAATGACACCTATATAGCAATAGTCGACTCAAAGTTTCCGATATTTTTTGTTTATGTTTCTATGAATAATTCAGTTAGCCGTTTCATTTGTTTAAAACTCTTACCTATCTTCAATTCCCATCATATAACCAATAACTCTCCAAAAATGTACAAAAGCCTCCAAATTCTTTTCATTATTTTGATGAATACCCAACATTTTAGATTTTAATATAAAAAAACCCATAAAACCAAATTGTGTAATTGCCATATCCTTTTGACTTATTATTCCTGCATGATTTCTACAACTCATTTTACTCATAATTACATGACGTTTTCTAACAGCTGACAATGATTTCCATGATCTGAAATTAAATTTTAAAAAAAAAATTACATTAAAGAAATTAAAAATATGCAAACGATAATTTAGGGAAATGTTTCATTTAATTTATGTGAAATTTAATATTTTTCAGACAAAAAAAAAATTATCAAAAATTCCCTGTAATTTGTAAGAATTGTTTGGCATCAGATTAAAACATATTCATTCAACTCAATTAATATCTAGACACTTAATTCAAATTCTCAAACCAATTTCACATAATTCAATAAAGTTTAAAGTTGTTTGTGTTTTTGTTGTGTTAGGAACAACAATAAATTGTAGAAATTTAATTTTCTCTTCAGTTATTTTCCTATGCCAAAAACTTATTCCATATCTATTTACAAATAAACAATAAATAATTTACTTACTTTGTTCCTGGTTTAAGATCTTCTTTATACCAATTAATAACATGAAAAATAGTTGCAATATAACGTCTGTATGCCGTTCTAGATGTACTCGATTGTTTTGTATGAATTAAAATTTGTAAAATTGATGGTACAGAAAGTATTGATAATAATCCTAATAACATACCCAAGAACATTGACCATAAATTTTGATTGTAAAATTTTTGTGCTCTATAAGAAAAAAAAAGAAAAAAATAAATACATTTTACAAGTTTAGAATTTATTTTTATTTTATTTCGATTTTTAAATTTGCATATTTTAAAGACGTTATATGCTGATCAGATCAGTAAATATTTTACTGCCATAAAATTACTAATTTACTTTCTTGTTTTAAGAAAATGTGGTTTTTTTGAAAAAATTCCCACAGTTGATAAAAAATAACAAGAAAAGAAAAAAAAAAAAACAAATTTTAAGTGAAATTTTAAATCGTTTTTTTTTTGTGGTTCCAAACATTTATAAGAAATCTAACGCTAATAATTTCTACGCTACTGTTTTTTAAAGTGCTTTATTATAAATAAATTTTGCAATAAAAATAAAAGAAAACAAAATACAATAAATAAAAGTTGTTCTCCATGATTTTGCTATTAAATTCCCCTTTTTTATTTAATTTTTTTTTTTATTTCTAAACATTAATTTAACATGCATTATTTTACGAGTGCAGAAATTAACAACAATAATTGTAATTATAAAATTGTTTTATACAAATTCAGAGATGAATTGAAAATCAGGAAAAAAAAAACAATGACATATCGTTGGCATGTTGTTTTGATTTTCATTTATTTAATGAAATCATTATTTGTAATGTTTTTGCAAATTTTGAAAGACGCTAAACAAATTTTTTATCTCTTTCATAAATTGTTTTCATATAGAATTCTCTCTTTCCCTTTATCGTAAAATGTTCGTGAAACTCGCCATTAATCAATTTTAAAAGGAAGAATAAAATATTTTGGTGGAGGCGCCCCAAAACATATTCTTACCAAATTTATTTCCATTTTGTCTGAATTATATAAGAAGAAATAAAACCAAAAATGTTTTAAACAAATAAAAAATAAACAATCAATATTTTTATAAATATTTTCGATGATCAAAAATTAATTTGTTTGAGCTGACTCTGTGCATTAAATGCACTTTTTATATTCGTGATCATGTATAAAAAAAAATAAAATAGATAATCACAATTTAAGGTCAGGCAATTTAAACTCGTGTATGAATTTAAAATCTAAGAACAAAGAAAAAACAAAGATAACAACAACAACAACTGCAAAACAGAAAAAAAAAAACTGCATTAAAAACTTTCTCCTTAATTCTTCTATTGTTGTTTTTGTTCTTTTTTTTCCTTGTGTCTTGTCTTATGCGCACGCGTTTATTATGATTCAATGACCTAATAAACTTTTGCTTTATTTTACCACCTTATATCATTTTCATTCTGCTCAAATATCTTTACTATAAAAAGTATTTACTTCACACACACACACACAGCATCTGTTCTTGTGTTTTTATGTTCAAATTCAAAAAAATAAAAACAGTATAAAAAATTCATAAATATGAATTTACTTAAATAAAGCACGTTGTAAATGTAAAATTTGGAGAATGTGAATGAAGTCAACACCAACAACAATAATAAATAAATAAAAGAAGGTCACAAAAAACGTTGGCTTAAAAAATGTTAAATAAAAAATATGGAAAACTTTTTTTTTTTATTAGAAATGTGAACAAAAAAAAACACAGATTTGATTTTAAAAGAGAATAAAATGAAAGAGGAAAAAAAAAGATCATTAGAAAATAAAAAAATTACCTACTTTACACGAATTAAAATTCAGTAAAAAAAAAAAACATAAGATCAAAGACCGACACGAATATTAAGTAATCGCGCGTTTTTCATTTGTCATCAAACATTTTCTTCTTCTTCTTATTAATCTTTTTTGTTTGCAGTGATTTTTTTTATTTTTTGCTATTTTTTCTCTTTGACTTTCTGTAGATAATAAAAGAGTTAATCTTTTAAAACCTAAGAAAATATTTACATAAAATTTACGGCATGAATAAATACACAAAAAAAAATCACTTAAAATATTTAAGTATTATTACGCAAAGTAAATATTAAAATATAGAAATATGAGTAGTTCGATGTTATGTAATTTATCAATCGTATGCAAACAAAATATATTTAGGTATATGTGAAACCTACAAAAGTAAATATAGTAGTTCACTAGAAGTCACGCTTCTTAAATATATTATCCGTTTTTTTGTTGACCAAAACAATTATCACAATTGGATTGTCTCTAACACAGTATTTATCAAATAAAAATTAATTGAAAGGAAAAAGTAATCAACATAATAAAAATGCGGGAGTTATATATCTTAAACTAAAAATAATAAATGAATGAAACAACGTGATCTATATTACGACTGATTTCATATGTATGAGTATGAAGGGTGTGAATATTTGTCAATTTGAATTACATTTGCTCATGTGATTTTAATTTGTTTTTAATCAACAAGTGGTTCATATGGTCGTCAAACATATGTTTAAAGACATATAACACAAAATAACATGGTAAACTAATTTTGTGTTGATTCTATATATGACGTATGTAGTGTTTTCATTAACAGATGTATTTGTAATTTAGGAAATAGTTGTAGGTATATTTTACTCAAGAGTGGAATTAATGAATGAATGAATATTCTTTATTGAAAATCTAGATTGTTTTCTATTCTACAAGTATTAATAGGTACTACTGATTTACATTTATTTATGTATGGCTTTATGTATATAACCGTCATGAATAAAATGTGCTGAAACCTGAAAGTTCTTTTAACATAAAAGCAACAGTTCAAAATGTATATGAAATGCGACAAACTTTGATTGTTGTTTTTTTTTTCTTCCACCCGTCTTTAAAATAATTTAACATAAAATTAAATTTCTTTAATATACATTTTCATTGCGTTGGTTCTTTCTCAAATGATGAAAGGTATATAATTTTTAAAAATCAGATTCGTAGAAGATCATTTTATAAATTCACAGATTTCGTCAGCTTTCACTAAACAAAGCTTTTTGTTAAATGAATGTAAATTTTATGATTTTTTACGAAAATAATGAATCGAAAAATTCAACAAAATTCTGTCTGAGGTATGAATAGAAAAAGTAAACAATCTGAAGTCAATAATAAAAATTTAAATTCAAAATTTTACAAACTTTTCAATAATAATTATTTTGGGTTATAATTTTTTTCAAAGAATTCAAAACTCAAATAAATAAACAATAAATAACCTTTTAAATAATTTCTCATTGTACCATGATGGTAACTCAAGTTCATATGAATCAACATCTTCATCAACTGGAACAGTATGTCCTTCTGTTAGTAATAATTTAAGATATTCTTTTCCATAATCTGTAAGCAAAAAAAAAAAGAAACAAAAAATAAGCAAAAATAAAAAAAAATAAAAATAGGAAAATAATAAAATGAAAAATATGAAAGACTTAAAAAAAAAAAAAACAAAACAAAGAAGGTCATCCATCTATTATGTTATGTTACTTTATTAAATATTTATTTATTTTTATTTTATGTTGTTAAATGTATATATGCATGAAGAAGTCACAATTTACGCTTCTCTACTAATTGATTGCAAATGATTATTTATAAATGAATAATAATTTTATTGTTCAATATTTGTAAAACATTTAGTATTTGTACTAAGTTTTTGTCAACATCATGTTCTTATATATTATAAAAAAAAAATATAGTGTAGGTGGGTAAAATACACAGTACGGGCATAAATCGAAGATATTTCATCGCGTTCATCAAATTAAATCAAAGGGAGAAAATTTCTAATTATTAATTTAATAACATTTTTTTCTGTTTTCTTTTTATAATGAAATTAAAATCTATATTTTCATTTAATTCTCATAAATTATATAAATGACAATGATTTAAGTCTATTTATATATGCAATTTATCAACGGATGTTTATAAATCATGACGAGATTCAATAATTTCTTCCTTTTGATTTTAAACTTTTTTTGTTAATTCGATTGTTTTACAATTTTAAAATAGAATAACTTTGGGTATTTTTTTTTTAATTTAAATAAAGATTTAAAATGTACAAGCAGGAACGTTGTAAATTGAATTAATCATTTTAATCGTGGTTTTTATAGAAAACAGAAAACGTTTCATGTAAATAATATAAATTGAACTTATAAACTTTGTTTTGTAAAAACCTTTTTATCTCGTCATCATTAGGTTCAGTAATTAGTCATCAATGTCATCATCATCATCATAATCATCATCATCATATTGACAATATTTTATATGTATTTTCATACAAATCTATGTATGGATTAGAATCAGAATTGGAATGTAAGTTACTGGATAGAATTTAGTCATTCACATTAAAAACAAAGAGAAACATTGAAAAAATCATTTTAACAAAATAGAAATAAAATTAGAATTTTTCTCTAGTAATTATAGAAATTTGTAACAAGAACTAATTTTTAAACAATTACATTAATCATATATGGTTGCAATTAAATATAAATACTCTAGGGTGTGTGAGGTGATGATTAGATTTAATTTGATAAATGAACGATAAACAACATACGACGCTAAACTATTTTGAATACATTTATTTATCATAATTTCGTTTAAATGCCGTGAATTACAATGAGACACAAAAAATGTGTGACATTGAATTAAATACAGTAATTTACTTACGGAAGAGTTTTATAGAAAAAATATTGTCTAAAGAATTCTTTTGGTTCCTCGACTCATATTTAAAAAAAAAACATTTGCGTAATTTTTCTTTCAAATTTTGAAAAAGATAAAAATGTTGTAAACACTTTTCGTTAATAATTATTTTCTCTATTTTCTTAGTTAAATCTCATATCGCTCAAATTCAAAATTTTAATTATTCAAACTAAAAATTACCTCATGCGAGCAAAAAACCCCCGTGTCAACAATTATTAATTATGGCAATCATATTTGTAATCCAACCAAAACAGAAAATAAAAATAACAACAATTAAAATAAAAAATAAATAGTTAAAGAAGAAGAAGAAGAAAAAGAATCTCTCATTTATATTGTTCTAAAAATAAAACAATAAATATAATGCAGGACAAATGTCGTTAACATTAACATTTTTTTTTCCAACTATTCGTTACGAATATCAATTGAATAAAATCGTCGCGTAATTTATTCAGCATATATATCTAATTTCTGGATCATAAACAATCATGTTTTTTGTATTACATGCTATGCATATTTAAATTTGGATAAACAGTGAAAAAAAAAGGCTGTCAAAAAGATTTTTGAAAAAATGTTTTTAAATTGATCCCGGAAGTTTTCCCAGTTATGTAATTTTGGTTTGGGTTTTTTTTTTCTTTTTTTGAAAAAAGTTGAGTTCATCTGACCGAAATTAAGATTTTATTTCACTAATACACAGATTCCAATTTAATTATGTATTTAATTTTTATTTTCAAAACAGAAGAATTCAATCAATAAAAGAGTTAAAAAAAAACTTTCTACTTTTTTATACAGTCGAAAGTTTTTTAACGTAACTTTACTGATGATGATAAAAGTTGTGTGTGCTTCATCTTATTTGATTTATTTAGAGAAAATAAAAACACATATTATTAAATTCCAAAATATTATGTTTACAGAAGCAATATTTTTTATTTTAATAATAATTTTGTTTAAAAAAATGTAAAAGGAATCATTGAAGCATGAAATGAATGTGAAACGATTTATATGTTATGCAAAACAAAATTTGTTACTGTATTAAATCATTATAGGTCAGTACTGAGAGTCTGTGGATGTTTAATAAATATACTATAAATAAAATTTATTATACCTTCGTTACTTATATTATTATTATCCATTTTTTATTATCACAAATTATTTAACTAAAACCACATAATATTCACTTTTAATTCAGTAACATGCGAACAACTGTATATTTGTTTAATTTTGAAAATATCGTAAAAAATGTATGTTACTAGAAACACGTCGCTTGGCGGAATAAGTCATACTCAGAGTGAAAGCAAACTTAAATTGAATCTGTTTTTATGAAATAGGTTTCTTTTTTAAACATTTTTTTTTTAAATTCTACTGCGTTTTTTTTACGATTTTATACGATTTTTTTACGAAGAAAATGAAAAGACAAATACTTATATAAAGTAATTTTTCTAAATAAATCAATACAAGATTCTATTGTTTCTTAAGTTATATACTTATATATTTCTCGATAAAATTTTTCTTCAAATTCTTTTTAGAAATTTAAATAAACGGAAAAAACTAAATAATAATTAACCGTTTTTGCATTATCTACAATTCATTTCCTTATATTTCATATTCCTCTTATTTCCTTTTCCTCCATTTTCCAATTTTTTATTATTCACCAACATATTTCATGGTAAAACTAGGAGGTACTAAATGGTGAATAGGGAAGGTTTGCCGCTAAGAATTTTTCATCTAATTATTCATTCGTAAATACACCAAAACAAGTTTTTTATGCAAACAAATGAATGTTTTTATTAAATTATATAGAAATAAATAATAATATTTATAGGTATATGTCAGATAAATATAATAGAAAATTATTAGAAAATTCACCTTTTGTTTATTTTTACCATTCAATTAAAATGGGAGGAGGCAGTGTGGTGATTAGGGAGGTTTTGACATTTAAACATTTTTTTTTGGAAAAAGAAGAAAAAAAAAAAAAAATCAAAATAAATAAAAAAAAAATGCTCATGTTTATAACTTTATATTTTAACAAATAGTTAAATTAATTTCTTATTTGTAATGGATGTTTTGTGTACATTATGCTTTCAACCAGCCGAGGTAAATGCTCCTGTCCCTTATATTGATTTTTCTCATCTCTTATTTTCTATTCTTCATTTTTTTTTTCTACCTTCTTCCTTCCTTCGTTTGGTTTTTTTTTTTCTTTTCTTGTGTTGTCTTTTTTTTTATGTACAAAAAAAAAATTTTTTTTTTTTATTTTTGTTTAGGTTTTTTTCTTTTGAAAAAAATCCAATATATATATGAAAGAAATAAAACAAGACAAAAAGGAAAAAAAAAAACAAGACAATCTCCCCGTTCACTTTATACTTTTGCTGTTCTTTGTTGTAAAGGAGCAAAAGCGTAAATTTATTTTTTTTGTGTCCATATTAAATTTTTTAAATTGTATAGAAATAACCAAACAAATTTTGTGTTTATTTTATAAGAAAAAAATGGTGTTTTATTTGTGTATTTTTTTAGCTATATCAAGTTCCTGGATACACGCTTCCAACTTGTTTAAAGTGTTCCGAACAAATAGCCAGTAAAGGAATAGCTGCTAATTTTTATCAAATAACAAGGCAACAAGAACAAATGCAACCAACAAATTCAATTATTCCTGCGGTAAATTAAAACAAAAAAAAACATATCACAATTACTTATTAAAAGAAATGCACCACTAATAATTACTTAATTAATTTTTAAATAACAATTTTTAATACACAATTTATTTTTAATCCAAACCAAAAAAATCAACATATCTTAGATTTATAAAATGAATAACTTCCAGATGTTACAGCAATCAGCTCAGGTACAGCCAACACAATCGGCACCTGTAACAACAAATAATGCACAAAATAATAATACACAGCAAAATAATAATCAAAATTCTCAGACAACTAAAAAAAGTGATGTAAGTTGATTAATTGTATTTTATTTGTACCTCGTTATAACGAATAATTGTTTACATTGTTCGATTTAACGAGGTTAACAAAAAATATTTATTTTTATTCCTATTTTTTTTTCTCTTCCAGATTAATATTTTTGAGTTGGAACAAACTTTAATGAATATGGAAGTAGGTTTTTTTTTTGTTTTTCTTTTGTTATTATTTTGTTTTATATTCCAGATCACTTATTTGCCTATTGAAAATGACATTTAGTTTGTTGTTTCTTATGTTTAAAAATTTCTTTTTCTTTTATTTTCTTTTTTAAGAGTGAATATTTATTCGGCGATGAAGGATCCTGCCCCTTATGTACAAAAGCGTTTACACGACGTGCATCACTTCTTAATCATATAAGAAATCATTCAGCTGAGAGAAAATATGTTTGTACATATTGTCAAAAAGGTAAACTTAGTTATTTATTTATAAAATTTTAATTTTATTTAATTATTTAAATATTCTAGGATTTACACAAGCAGCTAATTTGCGTAATCACGAAAGGATACATACAAACGAAAGACCGTATGTTTGTGTTGATTGTGGAAAAGCGTTTACACAGGTATGAGTTTTCGGCTATTGAACTAAATATTAAATTTCAAGGTCAAGTTTGTTTTCATAGTAAAATTCATAAAAAATTAGTCATTTATATCGAATTATTATTATTTTAGATAACAAATCTTAATAATCATCGAAGACTACATACAGGTAAAGATAAAATTTTAAAATATTTATGTTTTGAATAAATTTTAATAAATAATTTATAATTCTTAGGCGAACGACCATTTGTTTGTATTGAGCCAGATTGTGGACGATCATTCGCTCAGGTTAGTGTTTTGTTAACGATTTCTTTTTTAATTGTATAGACCACGGACCACATTAGAAAACAATATTATAATTTCTTTTAATAGGTAACAAACTTAAACAATCATATGAAGACTCACCATAAAATTCAGCAATACGTATGCAATCAATGTCCACGTAAATTTACACAAGTGACACAATTAAATCAACATTTAACAACTCATAGTGGCATACGTGAATTTTTTTGTCCACAATGTCCAAATAAATCATTTAAACAGCAATCACATCTACTTCAACATATGAAAATTCATGGACCAGATTTTGGTTTTCCATGTACAAAATGTGAAGAAAAATTTCTGCAATCATCACATTTGGAACAACATATGAAAATGCATGATACATTTAAATTTAAATGTGAAATGTGTCCAAGTTCATTTAATCAAGAAGTGTTATTAAAAAAACATATACAAAGACATATTGATGGGCGTTATTTAACATGCCCAGTAACTGGTTGTAATGAAGGTTTTACAATAAAACATCAATTGACAAAACATATACAAATGCATCATTCTAATGCTGATTTACCTAAACGATTAGCTGTTAAACGTCAACCACAACAACCGGGTAAATACAATTGTTATTTTGATAGTTGTGCAGAAGCATTTCTTGATGCTGAACATTTAAACGAACATCTAAGATCAGTGCATGGTTTATCCATACTTAAAAATGTTGGTAAAAAAACAAAAATGGATATTATGTTATTTGAACAATTAAAAAATGCAAGAGAAAATAATATGATTGAGGCGACCGCACTTGGGCAAAGTTTTAATTTCTTAATGGCAAACGGCGGTGTTGGAGGAAGTAGTAGTGGTGTTGGCAGTAGTAGTGGTAATGCTGGTAATACATTCGGTAATGATCATACTGGGGAACAAAATCCATCCGTATCACAACAACATCAACAACAACAGTTACAGCAACAACAACAGTTGCAACAACAACAGCAGCAACAACAACAACAGCTACAACAACATCAACAAAAAAGGATTTTATCCGTAAATATATTATTTATTATTTAAATGAATGTAAAATTAAACAAAATATAAAAATAAAGACGCGAGACAAACGGAAAAAAGCAAATATTAAAAACTTATCATTTTATCTTACTGTTTTTTTATCTGCAAAAATTGACAGTCCCATATTTGTAACTCTATTTTCTGGAGTTGTTTTTGTTAATTAATCTTAAAATAGATAAAAATTACATAGTTAGGAAAAAATATTTTAATTATTAAATCATTAAATTTTTTATTAATAGGTTGCTGAAATAATTGATTTAAGTGAAATAAGAAAGAAGCATGAACCACTTAAACATTATCCATGTAATATATGTGCAATTACATTTTCAAATGAGGATGAACTTCGACAACATAATTTATATAAACATTCTGATAAAAAAAATTTACTTGGTCTTGGAATGCAGGTAGGTTATTAATAACAGGCATCACAGATGTCTTTATTATTTTATTTATTTATACAAAAATTTCACATTTTTTTTAATAAATTATTTTTTTTTTTTTTTTCAAATTATTTTATTATTTTCCAATAATTCAACTTTAAATCCGAACCAATAAAAAAACACTGTGATGTCTGTTTAAACAACAATTTAACCGCAATTCAAACACAAAACTTTGAACATTGTTTATAATATTATCAAAGTTATTTGATAATTTTAGATGGGCGGATGCGAAATTAACACCAGAATGGATCACAAGAATAAAAGAGCAAATATAGTACAACACCAATTAAATAATAATAGTGAACCATTAAATACACCAAACTTTTTTTTAAATCATTTAAATTTAAATCCAAATACTGTAAAATCAGTTTGTAACTTTTGTTTTAATGTATTTAAAAGTCCACAATCATTGTCAAGACATATGGAAAAATTTCATAGTTAAGGTTTAAAAAAAAATAATTAAAAATAGATTTATTGGGAACGACATGATATAATGTGAATGGATACAAAAAGTTTTTCTCACTTCAAATTTATTTTAAGATAAATATTTTTTTTTTCTATTTCTATTTAGTAAGTAATTCAATTTAGTTGTAAGATGTTTGTTATCAGAAAAAAAAAAAATTTTAAATTAAATATTTAGTCAAATTTTTGACTTCCTTTTTCATACAATTGTGAAAGGAAAAAATTTTACTTAGTTAAAAAAAAAAAAGTTTAAAAACGAGAATTCCAGGCGAATTCATATTCAGGGAAGAATATTTCTATTGTGTGTGTAAAAAGGTTTTCTCAAAAGGCTGGCTTAATTTAACTTGAACGTATTTCATACCATCCGGAAGTTACCAATTTCAAAAGTTATCAGCAATATATTAAAAAACTTAACAAACAAATCCATCGTATTTTGTTTTTTTTTTTTATCATTCATTATTTTCGATGTTTACATTAATTAAATATATTTGATTCGAACAAATTAATTGTCTAATTATAAGCTAATTATAAATATTAAGTATAAATTAATTAACAAATAAAACAATTTTGTATTGAAAAATTACAGCTAAACTTTTTAAATAGACCACAAAATTTGACAGATGGATCTGGAAAGGTTTTTTACTGTTAATTTATTTATGGTTTTTTTTATGTATAAATACTGATTTTCAGTATAATGAAATAGTTATATATTTTATATTATAATAAAACATGATTATATGACGATTATTACTATTTGCTTTAGATTATAAAATAGATTAATAATTAATAAATAATTATACTAAAATCAAATGACAATTGACTTTTCTTTTTTTTTTTAATTTTTTTTTTTCTTGTTTTTTGTTAACAAAAAACGACCAAAATTAGTTTTTAAACAAAAAAAATTTTTAGAACTTTTAGAACTACAAGAAACGCAATCCATATTTTAACAAGTTTTATGACTGTCAAATAAAAACAGCCGAAAGAAACAAAACAAATTTAATTTAATTAGTTTTTACTTTTAAATTATACAAGATGACCGATAAAAAGGCTAAAATTGTTTTAGCACAACTCCTTCAACAATCTGGGTAATAAAAATAATTAATAGTAAAAGGATTTGTTTATTAAAAATCAATTTGCATTTTACTATTTATTCAGTTCACGACATAGCGCTGATGATATCATTTCATTTGTACAAAAACCAAAAGATACAAATTCTAAAAAGAAGTTACTAGCGCTATTAAAACAAATTACAAATAATATACCATTTGCTGCCAAACATATCGAAGAATTTAATCAAAATTTTAAAACGTAAGTAATACTTAAGTGAGGTGAGACAAAATTCTAATTGTGAATCTTCGACATTCCAGGAAAGATACATATGAAAGCTTTATTGAATTTCTAACAAAACTATCAGACGAAAAAAGAATGTCAACTCCAATATTCAAAAGTAATCATGTAATAGAGACTCCGCCTTTGAATGTCAACAAGTTAACAGACAAAATTACACCACAAGATTTATCAAACGTAAATTTCATATATTATGTGTAACAATGAGATGATTGAATGTATTTTTAGATTCGAGAACGAGTTGTACAGGCCGCTTCTGGTGGTCTTAGCAAATCGGCTCAGGGAAACACAGCTACAAGTATAAGCACAGTGTCTGTATCATCAAATACACTACCTGTTAACCGATCAGGTTCTATATGGGATTTTAATTTCGTTGAAACTATTCCTTATCAACAAATAAACGCTAGTAAGACAACCAAAAAATGTTTTTCATTTTTTCTATTGACTTATTTTTCTTTTCAGCTGCCATTCCAATTACTGCACAAGAATCCATTATTTTAACAGAGATAATTTATTGTCTTGTGGGAATACGTGGAAGTTATATTGTTCCAGAAGCACCAGCTGAATGCTTTGATCCAATTCGGTTTAAAGTGTCCGATCAAATACAAAGTTCCTTACGTGACATTGTTTATCAAATTCTTCCATTAGCTAGCCATTACTCTCAAGTACAAAGATTTATACAGTATGCATGTGGTCCATCTTGTGGCCAAGTTTTACAAGCATTAAGTTCTGCTCTAAGAACGTTAACACATGATTATTATGTAAGTAATACAAAGTTTCTTTTGAGATAATTGACAAAAATTTAATATTGATTGTTTAAACAGAGATCAGTAGCACAATTGGAACCTGAACTTTTGCAAGAAAAATTAACTCTTCACAAATTATTATTCTTTCTTCGGCCTACAATGACAACCATGGAGGTTCTCGCCGATTCTGTCATCTCAATTACAAAAGTAATTTACTTTATTTAATTTTTTTCACAAAAAATTTTATAATCTTTTATATATTTTTAGACAGACATTAGAGGTGGTAAAGTTCTTACATTACTGCATGATAAAATAACATCATTAACAGGTGATCAAAGTTCTCAAAAAATTCTTATACATTTAACCCAGCTGGCTGCAGCACCATATATGGAAATTCTACAACTATGGATATTAAAAGGTGTTATTGATGATCCACAACAAGAATTTTTAGTTGAAGATAATGAAATAATTAGAAGAGAAGAATTACCAGAACATTATTCAGCTGATTATTGGGAGAAACGGTATACAATAAGTCGTGAACGTATTCCAAGATTTTTAGAGAAATTATCAGATCTCATTTTAAGAACTGGAAAATATTTGAATGTTATAAGACAATGCGGTAAGAACAAAAAAAGATGTTTGTAATTTTAATTTATCTTCTTTTTTTTAATTATTTATTTTGTAGGAAAAAACGTTATTCCTCCATTAACAAGTTCTATATCATTTTCCCATATGGACCAAAATTATGTAACATTTATAAATAATGCTTATCATTTTGCATCACGTACACTATTGGAACTTTTAATGAAAGAGAATGATTTAATGGGTCATTTATTATCTGTTAAACGTTATTTTTTATTACAACAGGGTGACTTTATTGCACAATTTATGGATGCATGTGAACAAGAATTATCAAAAAATGTTGACCAAGTACTTCCAATGAGATTAGAAAATTTATTAGAAATTACTTTGAGGTAAACATTTTACTATTCTCTTTGTAACTTTGTAAATATTTTTTTTGTTTAAAAATTTTAGACTCTCATCAGCAAAACATGATCCATATAATGATGATCTCAAAACAGATTTATTGCCTTATGATCTTGTAACACAAATGTCCAAAATTATACAAAATGAAGAAGATTATTGGCAAGCATATGATAAAATTGATTTAACTGGCTTAGAATGTTTTGCATTTCGTTATGAAGTTAAATGGCCCGTATCATTGGTTCTTAATCATATTGCAATATCAAAATATCAAATGTTATTTCGTCAATTATTTTATTGTAAACATGTAGAACGTCAATTGTGTAGTGTATGGGTTGCAAATAATAATGCAAAAAAATTTGCACCAGAAACAGCTGAATTATATAGATCTGCATTTACATTAAGACAAAGAATGATGAATGCTGTACAAAATATTGAATATTATATGATGATTGAAGTAATTGAACCAAATTGGCATATTTTTATAGAAAATATGAATCGTGTGGAAAATGTTGATGATGTTTTAACAGTACATCAAGATTTTCTAGATTTATGTTTAAAAAATTGTATGCTAACCGATCCAGCATTATTAAGGACAATCATTAAATTATGCACTGTTTGTCTTAACTTTTGTGAATTTATTCAGGTAAGAAGAAAAAAAAATCTTTATTTTTTTTTTAAAAAAAAAAACCCTTTTTCTCAACTGATCTATTTACTATTTACAAAATTTATTTTTCATAAATTCTTTTCGCGCATTTAAACGTCAATAAAAATTAATAAGAAACATAAGTTTATAGTATTTAGTAAGTAAATTGACAAAAGGGTGATGATTGATGACGATGACGATGAAAAATAATAATTAAAAATGATTTTAACATTTTGTTCTTTTTTTCTCTAATAATTTTTTTTTATTTTTACTGCTTTCTTGTGGATATTAATTTGATTTATTATATTTTTGTGATGAAAAAAAAAATGAAATTGTATTTTCGAATTAACTAGAAAGCACAACGTCATTTTCTTGACGCTGAACTAACTTCAATGTTGTGTTCAAGTGACAATAGCGATCAATCCGATTCTGAATATGATATTTCAAGTCAAGTACAGGTATAGTGTTTTATTTTTGTTGTTTCCTCTCTTTTTTAAAAATAAAATGATTACTAAAAAATTAATTTCACTGACTCACAACCATAGCTTAGTGTTTGTATGAATAAAATTAAAAAAAAAAATACGAATAAAATTAATTGAATTGTGTAATAAGATAATGAAATGCAAGACGCATACGATTAACTTAAATGTATATATTTATAACTATTTGCTGCTCGTAACACAATTCACTAACCAGAAGGACTTACAACATCAATGATGGCCGTTTGTGTTTAAAATCAAATTTTCATTCCATCAATTGTTCTTTTTTTTTTTTTTTAATTTAGAGCGAATCATCTCTTGCCCCATGTGACACATTTTCTGAACGTGTTAAACGATTCGATTTAGAATTTACAGGACTATTGATTGGCCTACTCAAACGTATTAATGATGTTGCATCAGTAAATCCATCTGATAAATTTATTAATTTAGTTCATAGGTGAGACAATTAACCAATTTTTTTTAAAGCGATTTTTGTTTTAATAAATTTATTGTATAAAAATTATCTTTTCAGAATTAATTTCAATTCGTACTACACTGACCAGTTAGAGCTGCTGTGTGCAAAAGATTCGATGGTCTCTCAATTTTAGTTAATTAATTAATTAATTTATTAGTAATTAAATATATTGTCAAACACAATCAAAAAAAGAAAAGAATCTTTGGAAATTTTATATTTCATAATTTAATAATGAAAAATAAAAACAAACATAAACATAAAGAAATTCTTACCTATAGTTAATTGTTAATAATTGTGTGCTGTAAAAAAAGAAGAAATTTTGTTTAATCTTAATAAACCTTACCTTAATTTTAATTTTTATCTTAAATACCAATTCCAATTTTAATCTGATTCCAAATTCATTTAAAGTTAAAAAGTTGTATGAATAATAATGCAATATAAACACGCTACTATCTTGCTATTGCTAATTAGTTTCACAATAATTTTAAGTGGGTCTTAATTAAAAACAATAGTCACAAATTAAAATATTCTTTGAAATCCACAATTTTTTAAATTGCGTTTAAATAAAAAACTTACGTTTAAATAGCCGTATGAAATTTTAGATGTCACCAATACTGAGCTAAGGACACGAAGGTATAAAATTGATGATTCCTAATTTTATTATACTTTAAATTTGAAGTTAGAAATGTGGGAAAAAAAATTGTGAATCCCCAACACACATAAAGTGCAGTCATTGATCTAGAACTTTAACGATCTTCAACGATAATGTCCAGTGAACATTACAAATGTTTTTGTTATTTTTATAAAAAAAAAATGTGAATGTGATTTTGTAAAAATAAAATCAAAGTAGAAAAAAAGCGTAAAATCTTTTTGTGTTTAAAAATATAAAATTATTTCGTAAATATTTCTTCTTAATTGTAATATGGTTTGGTCATTAGTGGTTACTGATAATTTATTAGAGCAAATTATTTTATGTACTTAAACGTAATAACGGGTTTTTATAATAAAAATAAAAAATGAGAAATTATTTAAAAGAATATTTATCGTAAACGATATAGTAGAACGTAGATTAAGTATACGTCTCAAGACTACCGTGGGATTTTTCGTTAAAGTAATAATCATAATGACAACATTTGAAAGCAAACAACGTAGAAAACTGAAAGCATAACATGAATTTTAAAATTTTAAAATATTCACAAGATTAAATTGTATCAAATAATTATTCACCTATGGTATTTACCTTAAAATTTCATGGTGTTTGTTAATTTAATCCCAAATATTTTAACAAATTCTCCCGTATTCACCTATCGTGGTACAGAATATAAAAACTGCGCAAGTCCAAGATCTCATCAAAATAACTTAAATTGAATTTAGTTAATTGTGTCTTTTTAGATCCAGCAACAATTTAGATTCCATTATAAAAATAAATTTTGTGTTCTTCCAATGCTTCTCATAAGCAGTTAATTTAGTGGCTCCATTAATTTGCCGCCATCATATGATATGATTCAAGCCTTAATTAAATGAGTTTAAGAATTGAAACAAAATGTAAGTTACAATTATTTTAATATTTTTATATTAATACTTTTATTATTTATATTTATTTAAAAAAAAAAAAAAACAAATTATTCAAATAGATTAAAATTGCTACTGTATAGATATAATCTGATACATTTTATTCTTCAATATTTAATGATTCAAATTACATTATCAGTTAAAATTATTTATACATTTATTTAGTAACAAAAACACAGTTCTCTGATTTCGTTCTTATTTTTATTATTTTTTAAAAATTAATAATCGATATTTTATGTTTACATTGGGGCAAAAAAAAAATCATAATAATAATAAAAATAGTGGTTCTCTTTTTTTTTAAATAAGTAAAAATAGTAGGTAAATAAAATCACAATAATTAATTATTTACGTAAAATTTCACGTAACATTTTTTCAATTGATTCAACATTTTCTTCAATACGTATCATACGTTGTTTTAAATCCAATTCATCTCTATTTTCCGATGATATTATCATTTTACTTTCAATTGATTTAACACTTTTTTCAATCTCACGCATACGTTCTTTTAAACCCAATTTTTCTTTATTATCTTCTTCTGCACGTTTTTTATTTTCAAGAACATTACGAGCGTACTTTAAAATTTTACCATCCATACGTGAACAACGTTGATTACAAAAACAACAGGAAAGTGGTTCCATTGGTGAATGAAGAAGTTTTTTTTCAGTTTTCTCAGGAATATCAATTAAATATTCGTGTGAATTACTTTTACTATTCATTGGTGTTGGATGTAAAATACAAACTTTATTATTATCATTTGGTCTTAAAATAATTGTATTTTTTGGTAAAAATTTTGGAAATAAACTAATTGGATTCATAGAACGATATTTATGTAACCATTTACCTAAAATTATTTTTTCATAACGACTTAATAATTGTGCCCTATAAATAAAACCAGTTAATTCGGCTTCTGATTTAATTGCTTGTGTATCACTAACAGCTAAACCATTTAAAAGATTCAACAATACAATTGAGATGAAAAATACAAACAATAAGAATATTATGTAGCTTGTGTAACTATTTTCAAAATCAATATTGGCAGCTTCAAATTCACCAGTTAACATAACAATTGTTTTAATTATAGCAGTTCCTGGATCCAGAAACTTATTGAATGGTTCCTCTTCTTCTTTACCGTCCTCTGAAATGTCAGTGGAGTTCCCCTGAGACGCATTCCTTTGTGCCATACCTTGACCTCCAATTAACTTGTAGAAACACAATGCAAATGAGACGATTATAATTGAATATAAAGTTAAACTTTTCATAAAACTGATTGAAACTGTTTTCAGCATAACCATATGCGTTGATATTGACATAATTGGTAAAGAACCAACAAGTAAAGAAAATTCAGCAGCTACTAAAAGTATAGCAATGGCTGCAATAACACGTTGATCATCTAAATCAAATCCATCACCAAATAGCACAATTATTGTAACAATAATTAATGCTAATTCCAAATAATTCTCAGGTGTTTTAAAATAATTTGTTGGTGACATTATAAATTGTATTATTTCTCTGATGACCACATATAATACACCAAACACTGATAGTGTGTATAGAAGTCCTGAAACTGTACGACTTACTTCATGTTCATAACAATAACAACAAACAACATATGAGATAAATGAAAGACAAAATAATGTATACAAAAAGAAATTTGTATAAAAGATCATTCCTAAACGATGCCATTTCAACCATAAGAAACTTGATATTAATGGATGTTTAACTAAATATCTAAGTTCTGTTGTTTTTGCTAAATAATCAATTGGTTTCATTTCTTCAACATGCCTTGTTATTTGTCTTGTCTTTGGTTCTGACTTTTTTGTTGGATTAAGACAACGATAATCAAAAATAATTTCATAATCTGTATCACCAGGTCTTTTAGTGTTTGCTGTTATACATGAATCAAAATACTTTTCCAAAACTCTAGGATTAATATCTGTAATTGGTAAATCATGGAATCTATTTTCTGTTCCTATAAATGCTGAATGCTCAAGAAGTTTCATAATTGCGTATTCATTTTTATATTTTACAGCATAATGTAATGCTGTACAACCAGAAACATCTTCTTCATTCACATCAATATCGGGTGATCTTAAAAGTAGTTCAAAACATTTTGTATAATCACACAAATGTGCCCCATATTCCTCTCCCAATTTTTTTACCGTATTACATAAAAGTGGATCATTACGATTTTTTAAAATAATCTGTGGTAATTGCATAAAATACTCAAGAACTTTATAATAACCGTATTGACAAGCATATCCAACTGGAGTCCATGAATTTGTTTTTGTAAAATTAACATCAGCGCCTGCTTCTACAAGTGCTTTAATAATTTCTAAGAGTCCTGCTTCAGAAGCTAATTGAAGCATTGTTAAATATCCACAATCCTCAAGGAAAATATTGGTCTTGTTATCTTGATCACCAGGAGTTTGCATAAATTCTTTTAAATCTTTAACAAATTTGTCTTCTTTCTTTTCTTTAATCAATTCTATAAGTGAATAATAATCAATACTTTTCTCTCCAAAAGCTGAAGGAGGATTTGGAAGTGACAAATGTGGAAATGTTTTTGTTATTAATTTTCTTGCTTCACCATTTCGCAATTTGTCAATATCAACATTTGTATTATTTAAAATATATTCAACAACTTTTTCAGCTTCTGGAAATTTTAATTTGGCTGCTGTAACAATGGGTGTCACCATTTTTCTGTCTGGAATATTTACATCTGCATGGTGTTTAATGAGAAGTTTGATGATTTCAAATCCTTCTTCAAAATTCTCCTTTGTCAAATATTTAATAATTCGATGTAAAGCTGTGAGAGTTTCCCATTGTGAATTAACATTAATATTTGGTTCAGCCAAAAGTATTTGAATATTTTTTAAAGCCATTGATTCAGCAGCAAAATTTATTGGATATTTTGTCATTTCAACATTGTACTAAAATGAAAACTGTTTGTTAATAATCAGTGACCACAAAAAGAATTAAATAAAACTTGCGTGATTAACGTCACATCCTCCATCTAGACAGGCTTTTATGAAATCATGTGATAAAGGTGTCTGACAACACGTATCAAAAATACTCAATTTTGTTCCTTTTATTATTTCATCAGCGACTGCACCTTGTTGTGATAATGCATACTTGAACAAGCTCAAATCTTTTTTTTTAAATGCAGAAATAAGATTCTCCTAAAATTAATAAATTAATGTTAATTAATGTTATTTGGATGTTAATTAAATGTTCGCGTCATTCTAACTAACCTGTGGATTTGTTGTAAGGCATGTCTCCAATTCAATTTCAGTTTGATGATTCGCCATATTTAAAACGATTTTTCAATATTGTTTTTTTTTCGCAATAAAAACTTGTTTAATTTAATTACATTTAAATCTATAATAAAGAGAAATGAAATTGGGTTAGGCAATATGTGTATTTACAATCATAAATGAGAAGCAAAAAAAAAATTTATAGTGGCGACCGGAAATTGTCTGTTTTTTTTTTAGCTTCTCTCAATTTTTATAAATTTAAATTAAAACTTTTACGCCATTTTTAATTTTTTTTTAATTTATTTTGTTTATTTTTTTTTTTTTTTACAAGAAAAGATTTTTGTTCAGCTGTTTTCTTCTGTGTTCTTCAATTTTTAAAATTATTTCGAATTTTTTTTAATATAATTAGAGGTACATACACACAGTTCGTCCATTTATGGACAGTGATAAAATAAAATATGAAATAAATGAAAAATGATGATCACAAAGAGAATACAAAAAAAAAATAAAAAATGTAAACATTGACCTCCACAATTTATGAGATGACCATACAAAACAAATACGGCACCGAAGCGATGATGATTTATAAACCAAAACCAAAATAAAAATGTAAATTGCACTTGTTGTTTCCTGTGCCTTATGTGTGTGTGTGTGTGTATGCCTAAATAATATTTACTGTGGTAAACAGCACACATTATTTTCTATATAACGTTATTAGAAATTACATTAGAAATATATATAGGTAAATTTTGGTTGTTACCATTTTAAGTGGGTATATGACGTCATCAATTTTTTTATTAACAAATTAAAATTGTTTAACATAAAATTTTGGGGTGATTGTGAATAATAAAAAATAAATAAAATAAATTGTTTAATTATAAAATAAAACAAAAGTGTATAAAAATGGTACAAGTAATCTTTTGCTCCCCCCTTTTCATTGACAAAATGATTCATTTTATGGTAATTTGTTTTATTTGTTTGATCGGCTTAGTTCTTCTATTCAATTGGAAATATTTACTTAAATAAAGTAAAAGATATTTCACGCCAAACATAAACGCCAGTTGGTACTTATTGTTTTTTCTTTTTTTTTTTGTAAAGAAAACAAATCCTTAAGTAAATGTAATGAAAAAAAAGAAAAAGAATAAAAAATTGCGATAAGATTTAATGCATACAGCGGTGAATATTATTTCATTTGTTTTCATTTCTTTTAAAAGAATTTTTATTATCACAAACTTATAATGTTGTTTCTGTCTGATATTTTAATTCTTATTTCACATTTCCTTTCTCTAAATTAAAAATTGAAACAAAAAAAAAAAAAAAAAAACTAAATATGATCCAAATAAATAATGCGGGTATTACGAAGACTCTTAAAACCGTTCTACATTGTATGCCGTCTCTTTTAGGATTTTCGTTTATGTTTACACACATTGAAATTTTAAATCCATTTTGTATTGTGTCAATTGAATATATGTTCTGATGTATTGAATTATTTGTGTGTCATTTCATAAAGGGCAGTAGTCAAAGATCACACATCTTAAATATAAATAATACAAAAGATACAAGTAAAATAACGTAAATGTAGAACAGTTTTTATTCTTATGAATTAGTTAAAATTTTGTTTTCTATAATCACCCACACACATAATGTTATGTATACGCCTTAATTCTTCTAATGAAAAGACGTAACAAAAGTAGGCTTTGTTCATTATTAAACTTAAGAAAGAAAAAAATAATATGACAAATGCAATTTTAAATAAATAAAAAATAAAAATAATCAAAACAAAAATTAAAAGGGAAGCAAAAAAAAAAAACGAAAATATTTTTTTGTCAAATTGTCTTTTAAAATCTACTACAATGAAACTGGTTTTTTTCTTATTTATATGGATGCTGATGACTTTGAATTTTTTGTATTTTCATTTGATGAGAATTTGTTCGATCTTCACTTTATTTTTTCTTTTTTATTTTTGTTTTGGTTTTTAGATTTTTTTTGGTAGAACAACAACAATAAAGAAAAGAAAAAAAAAACAAAGTTAAGTCAATTCACATAAATTACTTGACTGATTCACACAGATGTGATGCTGATCAATTATTTTAATTGGCTTCAAAATTTTTATTTAATTTAAGTTAAAATGTTAATTAAATTATTATATTTGTTTGAACTTCACTTAAAAACAAAAAAAATAAAACTTTTCTATATTCACTTTATTGATTTCTTTATATTTTATCCAACATGCTTTATTATTATTTGTCCTATACAATAAATGCAACAACAACAACAAAAATAATACACATACGATCAAAAAAATATTCAATCGAATAGAAAAAATGCTGACCATACAAAGAGTTAAAAAACAAAAAACAAACAAACAAATTAGAAATACTCCGAACTGAATGAAATGTGAAAAGTAACTGGCGATTTAATATTGAAAACTGAGTGCGCGAGAGACTTTGGGATGATCGCGCGGTTATTTTTTTTTTTTTTTGTGGAACTGGAAATGAATATAAAAATTAAAGAAGTGGTGAAGAAGGAGAAATGAATAATAATAAAAGAGAATTGGTTTCAAATTGTTTGATGTTTATATTATACACACACACACACAAACACACAATACAAAACTGAACTTAAACAATCGACTTCAAAATAATATAAAATATTTTTGTTTTTAATTGAAATTTCTTGTAAAAAAATTATAATTTTATTTGATTATACAAAATATCATATTACACTGATGACGTCACCTTAATGTAGTTAACATTTCCATTCATATATTTATCTATTGAACATATGTTTGAGAAAACTGAAGGGGTTTTTAGGTGGTTGACTGCGATTATCAAGTGTTATTATCATGGTTACACATGGACACACATTACAAATATAAGAAAGAGAGATATATGAGTCAGTCAGAGAGAATGTTACAGTCACAGCATCTGAAAATAAACTTTTAGATTTAAATGAAACGATTAATGTGAAATTATGAAGATCAAGACATTTATTGTTCACTTGAATTTAATGATTCCACTCAATCAATCAAAAATAAATTTATCTTTTTTATACTTCAAAATATATTTATAGAATTTCATTTCTAAACAATGAAATATTTTTAACTATAATTTAACAATTTTCTATAACAATTTGTTTGTTTACAAAACGGAGAATTTATAAACAAGAAATAACGATATGGACTTATGGATATTCTGAGAATTAAAATATTCAATAGACTGAAGGATGTTTGAATTGAAGGAGAAAGATAAAAAATAATTTTATTGGAAACAATCATAATGGCAAATGACAAATGATAAATTTAATAAAATACAAATATTTAACCTCTGTATGGGGTTATTTATAAGCAACATAATCCTAATCGGACATATAAGTTTATCATAATTTATACAAATATGTACACATAACAAAATAATATCAATTGTTCTCGTTTTCCGCGAAAAAAAGTGCAACAGAAAATGAAATCAAAGAAAAAATAAAAATAATAACGTTGAAAATGTATACAATAAATGAACTGTTGGTATTGAAGAAATCAAGGTAAACCATAAATATATTTTTCTGGTACTAGACTAGACCATTATGACCAAATTTCACCGGTTCCACCAGTTTTATAATTACAAGCAGCAGTCAAACTTTACAAAAATCAAAAATAATAATATAACTTACTGATAATTAATACAACTCAAAATATAATCACAAAATAATACAGTCAACAACAATAAATATGTCAGTAAAGAAAAAGAAAGATATCCCGTCTTTATATGGTTGTGTTGTGGTGGCTGTGTGATTATTTTAACTCAAAAAAAATTTGTAAAATCCTAAAATCACGTCCTTTCGATCTGTCATTTAATTTTGTTTCAAATGAAACTGTGAAGAAATTTAAGACAAATTAAAACAAAAATTTTTTTTTTCATTATACGAAATGTGATCCGTAATGATGTGTTTTTTATGTTAATTAAAAGTTTACTAAAAAAAAAGGTTCTTTATTTAAAGAAAATAAATTTATCATAAAAAATGAATTCATGTTTCTATGCGATCGTTACTTCCGTATACTGTCAATATTTTTATATCGTCAAATGGAGATGAATTTTGTTTACGTGTGAGAAATATTTCAGTGACAAAATAATCATTTCTTTGACTTCTCTTAGATACGAGAATAACGCTACAGAAAGAACCAATTTTAAATTTTCTCATTTCTAAGTTGAAAATTTCTAATAAAAGTATTATTTTGTCCGTGATCAATCATTGAATTTTTATAATAAACAAATATGTAAATTGTATAAATACAAAAATAATATTTTTCATTTATTTACTTTATAAAGTGCCTTTTGATGCTCGATTATTATCTTATATTTCAATTTTTGTAGTCGCACATTATTCACTTTATGAAAATTACCGCGCCAATATTATGAATTAATTAATGAATGGTCATGCTCAAAGATTTATTACAATTTATTTATTAAAGAAATTTTCAAATGAAATTGAAATGATTCTTTAATGAAATCTTTTAAACAAGAAAATTTATTTCATTTTTATAATTTGGTTTTTACGTTACGCTTTGTTAATGGAATTGAAACTTTGAAACTTTTATTTGTATAATTCTATGAAATTTGTAGATTTTAAGAGGAATGTATAAATTATTACTGATTAATTTTTTATTACAAATAATTCTTGTAGGTACATTCCATACACATAATTAATTAATTATACGTCATACCAATATATTTACATGTATATGTAAACATTATATTTTTCTCTGCATTTTTCATACTCTCTGTTCTCTATGACTCTCTGTCTCTGTATTTCTCTCTCTCTCTCTCTATATATATATATAATATGTATAATTATTGTAATCCCGCTCTTATTCTCTTTTTCAGATTTTATATTTGAATTTCTTTTAAAACTAAATCGTTTGAGTTTACGCGCTTTATTTTCACGAACGACTTTTAATTTTAACAAATAAAATCTTTATGAGAATACATGATACAAATTTGTATCATGATGAGAAAACAATGCTAGAATCAAACTTAATCGGAATATTCTTGAAATTTTGCAAATTCAAAATTTATTCAAACAAAAATACAATTTATTAAAACGTTGAATATTTTTATTACTTACTTCAGAGAAGAAGATGATTAAATCTTCAACAGAACTTATATCCTTCTCTTATTTTGATATTATTATCATTAATGATGAGATCATAGGATGTACCGCAAATGTTGCCAATCATTATACAATCTTATAAAAAAAACAATCAATTTTTTTTTTATAAATAACCAAAGGCAAAATGTTCTATAATTTCTTAATTAATGGAAAACAAAATAAACAAAAAAAAAAATGTTTATGTATAAAAAAGTAACACAACCATTTATTGAAAATATAATTAAAAAATAAACCCGTAACCATATAAATATTAAAAAATTAAAAATAAGTACAAAAATAATATAAACAAAATCATTAGTAAAATAATCAACTAATATTTTTCTAATACTTGACGTAATAATTTTTCAATTGAATCCATTTTTTCTTCAATACGACAAATACGTTCTTTTAATTCATATTTTTGTTTTAATTTTCCTTCATGACGTATTTTATTACCAAGTACTTTTGATGTACATTTAATAATATCATTATCCATACGTGAACAACTTCTACTACAAAAACAACAAATAAGTGGTTTCATTGGTGAATCAATTAATTTCTTTTCAAATTTTTGATAATGAAATTCAGTTAAATGTTTTTTTATACTTTCTTTTGTATTTTTTGATTGTGGAATATAAACATTATAACTATCATTTGGTAGTAAAATAAGTTTATTGATCGGAAGAAATTCTGGAAATAAACTAATTGGATTTCCAGCTTTATATTTATGTAACCATTTACCTAAAATTATTTTTTCATAACGACTTAATAATTGTGCCCGATAAATAAAACCAGTTAATTCTGCTTCTGATTTAATTGCTTGTGTATCACTAACAGCTAAACCATTTAAAAGATTCAACAATACAATTGAAATGAAAAATACAAACAATAAGAATATTATGTAACATGTGTAACTATCTTCAAAATTAATATTGGCTGCTTCATATTCACCAGTCAACATAACAATGGTTTTAATAATTGCAGTACCAGGATCCAAAAACTTATTAAAACGTTCATCATCTTCATCTTTTTTTCCATGAATAATTGTACCGTTCACTATATAATCTTCATCATGAGTGTGAACATGATTACCTCCAATTAATTTATAAAAGCTTAATGCAAATGAAATAATAATAATTGAATACAAAGTTAAACTTTTCACAAAACTGATTGAAACTGTTTTCAGCATAACCATATGCGTTGATATTGACATAATTGGTAAAGAGCCAATAAGTAAAGAAAATTCAGCTGCTACTAATAGTATAGCAATCGCTGCAATATTACGTTGACCATCTTCATCAAAATCATTATAAAATAATACAATTATTGTAACAACAATTAATGCCAATTCAAGATAATTTTCAAGTGTTTTAAAATAATTAGTTGGTGACATTAAAAATTGAAGAAGTTCACGTATAACAACATAAAAAACACCAAGCAGTGATAGTGAGTAAAGAAGTGATGATACACCATGACTGATTCTATCAATTTCATAACAAAAAACAACATAAAGTATGAATGAAATACAAAAAAATGTGTAAAGTAGAAAGTTTGTATAAAAGATCATTCCTAAACGATGCCATTTTAACCATAAAAAACTTGAAATTAAAGGATGTTTAATTAAATATTTAAGGTCAGGATTTTTTGCTAAATAATCAATTGGTACCATTTCTTCAGGCTGCCTTTTTGGATAATGGGATTTACGTCCATCAAATTTTGTATTTTTAGGTGTTGGATTTAAACAACTATAATCAAAAATTATTTCAAAATTTTGATCACCTGGTCTACAATTATTTGTTGAAATGCAAGAATCAAAATATTTTTCTAAAATATTTGGATCAATATCACAGATTGGTAAATCATATACACAATTTTCTGTACCAATATAAACTGAACGTTCAAGTAGTGCCAATATTGCATCTTCATTTTTATATTTTACAGCATAATGAAGAGCATTACTTCCGGTCATATCAATTGCGTTTACATCCATTCCTGGTATATTCAAAATTAATTTAAAACATTTTGTATAATGACAAGCTTTATAATTTAAGTCGCTTGAACCACCTAATTTCTTTATAACAATACAAAGAAGGGGATCATCACAATTGTTTAGTTTTATATCTGGTTGATCCAATAAAAATTCTAAAATTTCATGGTGTCCATAGTAGCATGCCAATCCAATGGGAGAATACGAAATTGATTTTGAATAATTTACACTCGCGCCAAATGCTAATATTGTTTTCACAATTTCGAAAAGCCCTTCTTGTACGGCATACTCCAACATTGTTTTATCACCATCATCCTCTTTAAAAATATCAGTTTTATTAAGGCGATTATCAGAAGTCATAAATTGTTGTAAATCTCTTATAAATTGACTTTCTTTTTTCTCCTTAATCAAATGGATAAGATAATAAAAATCAATTATTTGTTTCCCATTTGTTTTAAGGCTTGGAAGTGATAAATTTGGAAATGATTTTGCTATCAATTTTCTTGCTTCACCATTTCGTTGTGTATCAATATCAACATTTGTGTTTTTCAATAAATAACCAATAATCTGTTCAACTCCAGAAACTTTTTTCTTAGCAGCTGTTACAATAAGAGTTGCCATCTGTTTATCTGGAATATTAACATTTGCGTGATGTTTTACAAAAAGTTTAACACTTTCAAAAACATGTTCAAAATTTTCCTCCTCTAAATACTTAATAACTCGATGTATTGGAGTCAAAGAATTAAACTGTGTATTTACATCAATTTCAGGTCTAGTCAAAAGAGTTGCAATATTATATACATCCATTGATTCAGCGGCAAAATTTAATGGACGTTTATGCATTTCTTCATTATACTAAAAATAAAAATAACTTGTTAAAAACAATGTATGTATCTACCTAACAAAAAAAAAATGAAAGAAACTTGCATTATTAACATCGCAACCTTCATCTAGACAGGCTTTTATGAATTCATGACATCCGGGTTTAAAACAAGCGCTATCAAAAATACTCATTTTGGTATCATTTATAATCACATTTGGATTCCCACCTTTTGATAATGCAAAACGAAATTGTTCCAAATTTCTATTATTAAATCCATCAATTAGAAGTTCCTGATGAAAAATTAAATGAATTAATTATTAATTAGGAAAGAAGTCTTTTTAATTAACTAAATATTCGAGATTTCACTATTTTTTTACCTGAGCATCATTAGTGCACGCCTCCAATTCAATTGTTGTTTGATTTTGACTGTTGGCCATTTTGTTGACAAAAATTTGGGTTAAATTTTCAAAATAAACTCGTTTATTTTTCGTTTAAAAAACAATTTTAATTCATCTAAATTAAAAAAAAAATTATTGATTATGATTATTTTATATTTTATTAAAATAATTTAATTTAAAGTTTCACTTTTGACTTTATTATTTTTACTGTATCCGGAAATATAGAACGACTACGAACAAAACACATTCAAAATTTATTCGAAAAAAAACAAAACAAAATCCAAACAAGAAAAAAAAAAACGAAAGAAATAAAAATATTAACATTTCAACGATCGCAAATACATAGACAAAAAAAAAAAAGATTGTCTTTGATTTTTTTATTTGAACCGGTTTTACTGACGGTGCTGATGACTTTTATATTTTTTTTTGTTTCTTCTCCAGAATTTTTGTGGATTCTTCATCATTCTTTTAGTTTTTTATCATTTTATTTCTCTATAAAAATACAAACTTACCAAAATATTAATAGAGATTAAGTAATTAAAGTTGCGTTTCTTTTAATCACAATAATTTCGTTTCAATTATTTAAAGTTATTTCACCAAAAAGATATTTTCTAACACGAACTGTTAAAGTTTTTTTTTTGTTCTTCTTTTTTATCCTTGAAATTCCAATGAAATATTATTGCACTTTACTAAACTATTATTTACTTATTTTAATTGATTTGTTGTAATTTTTATCAAATTTTCTCTTCAATTAAAAACTAAATTAAAAATTAAAAAACAAAAACCAAAAATGAAACAAGATTTAACAAAGCAGAACACAAATCAATAAAAAATAAAGTAATAATGATCAATAACACACGAGAGTTCATAGAAAACTGTATAAACTATAAAAATATTTTAATATCAGATGAGATGCGGATGAGGATGAGATATAAATTGAGATGAGAATTAGACTGAAAGTTATCAAAATATTTATACATTTTATTTGAATTGAGCGAGAGATTAAGAAAAAAAAAACAAAACAAATATATTTTAGTTAAGAAAATTTAAGCTTTGAATTAAATTTGTTAAGCTTGTTTTATAGAGAAGACGCGTAAAAGACTAAAAGAATTTTATTTTTTTTTCTTTATCAAATATTATGTTCTGTTAAAGATTTAGATTTATGTGCAAATATATATATACAAATTAATATTTCTCTTTTTATATATAAATAAAATCGTCATTTTATTCTTTTTTTTTCCCCATCTGCAAATATTTTGTGGTAAGATCTGGTAGACGCAAAGGTATAATGTCGCCTCAATCTCAAGCAAACATTAATTTTTTTTTACATTTTGTTGTTTTCATTTAAAATATTTGATTAAGAAAAAAAAATAAAAAGTCAAAATAATTTAACTGAGCGGGTTTTTACTGATTTTTGTTCTTTTTTTCTTTTATTTGTTTTCTTCATTTTTTGTCTTAATTTTGCTTTTATTTTGTTTTTTTTTTTTTGTATTAAAGTTACGCGGATTCAAATGAAATTAATCTTCTAAAACTATGACTCCAACACATCATTACGCCAGTTAGGTTAGACTTTTTTTTTTGTCTATTCTTTAACAAAAATTTACATAAAAAAAGAGTCATCATTTGTACTACTTTTCATCATAATTTTACTAACACGGCATCAAGTTTATAAAATGTAAAATTAAATCGGTTTTCATGTCTCATTTGTGTTTTTTTTTTTGTTTGTCTTTTAATTTATTTATCTCTAGTCTCTAGGAAGACACAATTCTTTTAACAGAAAATAATTTATTTAGGAATTACAAAAATTTTAACCGCATACAAAATTGATTTGAATTTAAATTTATTTTCTTTAAAGAATCACGAATCATGTTGCTTTGTGTATTTTACTTCAATTTTTTAATCAAAAATTAATTCAATGTCAACAAAATATTTCAACGCACAATCTACAAAATTTATTTAAACCAAAATTAAAAAATTAAAATTATGAAAAATAAATGAATAAATAAATTAATAAAGAAAAATCAATTATATTTTTACCTATTTTTTATTATATGACGTCACATTATTTTTTATTCTAAATAAAAATCGTTCCTTTAAATCAATTATGAACTCATTTTAAACTTACCAACTGGAATAAAGCAATTGCACACAATTTTCATTCTGGAATTCATTTTGAATTTTATTTAAATAAAAAATAAATAAAAGAAAATAAAAAAAAACAAAAATTAAAGAAAATTAATTTACGTTCATTTGTTTTTTTTTTCTTGTTTTCAGAAACAAAAAAAAAACAAAAATGGAGGAATAATTTTTTCTTTAAATTTTACCTTAAATTACATTCAATCAGAAAACTAGTGTAAACCTTAAAAAGGATATAAAAGGGAAAATTCTCTTCATTATTTTCCTATTTTCTAAATGTCTATTGGTTGAGAAGCACATCTGGTGAATTAAAATTTTTCTAAATAAAAAACAAAAAAAAACAAAAAAGGAAAATTTTATTAAAAAAAAATTATCAAAAAAAAAAAAATGTTTTATCCGAAATTTCTTAATTCAAATTAATTAAATCTTTAAACCAAAAAAAAAATAAACTAATTGATTTTCATTTTTAATTCAATATTTTTGGTGATTGTCTAATTTTGTTTTTGTATTTAATATTTGTGCGTAAAATAGTTAAAATTTGACCAACAATATGTTTTGTATTCCGGTAACACAAACCCGTGAATATATAACATTTTTAGTGTATATGTCATTACTTTTGGATAATATTTTATTAACAGTGATTGGTGAGTTCCTTTTAAAAAAGTTAATTTATAATTAACACAAAGGAATTTGTTTTTTTCTTTTTAGTTCCCATTTTACCCGATTATTTGGTACAATATAATGAAAATCAATCAGTGCAAAATGTTCCAAAGGCATTAATATATAAAAATTTTGATCTTCATTATGTACCTGGTATAATCAGTAAACATCCATTGGCTGGAAATTCTGTATTAAATTTTTCATTAACACCAAATAATAAACAGAATATTTTTTATGCAAATTTATCAAATTCTGGTTTTGAATATAATCGTGATAATTTAATGCATTTGGAAGAAGAAAATGGTTCAATTGGTATTCTATTAGCTGTTAAAGCTTTTGTTCAATTGATATTTAATCCAATTGTTGGATCTGCAACTGATCGTTTTGGTTATCGAATTCCAATTGTAATTGGAACATTTTGTACATTTGTTGCAGCGTTAGGCAAGTTAAAGAAGACTCTGAATAAATACAACCTTTTTTTAATATTTAAATCTTTACAGTTTTTGCAATTGGTGAATCATATGAATCACTTTTCTTTGCACGTGCACTTCAAGGTATTGGATCAGCATGTATTGCAGTTTGTGGTATGAGTTTAGTTGCACAACTTTATCCCGAAGAAGAGAAAAGATCAAAAATTATGGGAATTGTTCTGGGTAGCATTGCACTTGGTGTTTTAATTGGATATCCCTTTGGAGGAATTCTTTATGATTTTGTCAGTAAATCAGCACCATTTTATATAATTGCTGTATTCTTACTATTTGTAATCCGTTAGTTATCCTCAACTATTTCATTTCAATCTTAGTGCATTTAATTTGTTTCCCCTGATTTCAGTTCTTCAGCTTCTTATTTTGGATTTGAATGTTGGCAATGAAACAATCATGGAAGAAAGCAAAGTTAAATGGTGGCCTTTGTTAACCGATCAAACAATATTCTTGGTTGTTTTTGCTATCTGTATCTCTACATCAGCAATGGCAATTTTAGAACCTTGCCTACCAATCTGGCTTCTCTCAAATTTACATCCAAAAGTTTGGAAATTTGCAATTAATGCTGAATCTTTAATTAATTTTGGTGAAATTTTCTAGAAATGGCAACTTGGCACTGTTTTTATTCCAGATTCAGTTGGATATTTAATTGGAACAAATTTCTTTGGTACAATTGCATATAAAATTGGGCAACTAAGAATTTCAGTTGTTGCTCTTGTTTTAGTTGGTGTATCGTGCATAATTGTAAGTATTAAATATTTCCAACCATAACAATTTATAAATTTATGAAAATTTAAATTTCCATAAATAGATTCCGAATGCCACATCCGTATTTGGTCTTCTCTTTCCACACTTTGGATTAGGACTTGGTATCGGAGTTTTAGATGCTGCGCTAGTTCCATTATTGGCTGCCTTAGTCGATTCTAAATATAACGATGATAATTCAGGGCTAAGTGATTTTCATTATGGTGTCGTTTATGCTATTCAACAGACTGCTGTTAGTTTGGCATATTCAATTCCACCACTTATTGGTGGTAAACTTTCACAAACAATTGGTTTCACATGGCTAATGAGAATTATCGGTATAATTAATCTAATTTATGGACCAATTTTAGTTCTCTGTACAGCACGGATTAATTTACAGGTAATTGATAAAACCATTTTAGATTACTTTGTTTTTTTTTTGTGCACCCAAGTAATTTTTTTTTCCCTCCTTTAGTTTGGTCCACCTAAAACAAATGATGTACTTCTAAATAATGTTGAATCACAAACAACAACAACAAATTATTATAAACGATTCTATAATTCAATTGACTAATTTTAATAATCATTGTAATATTATTTTTAAAAATATTTGAAAGTAAAACATTTTTCCGAATCACTAAATAATTTTTCTCTTATCTTGAAAACGCATGGTTAGATTTTTGACAGAGTTTTCTATATGTCTCCTTACATTTTATTTTATTTTCCATTTAGGTGATAAATTTTGAATTAATAAATAAAAACAATTTTAAGAAGAGGAATTTTTTTCAGACACAGGAAATAGAATTTCAGGATGTTTATAAATTAAACATGGGACAATTTTCTTTATTTCTGTTTATTTTGATGATGATGAAATTTTAAATTTTCTGAATTGTTTTTTTCAAGGTTTCCTGCAAAACAGACGTATAAGGAATCGGTTTTCCAGGGGTTGGTTTGAATCAACTTCATTTTCAAAATTCAAAAGATAAAACAACGATTGGAACCACTTTTTATTTACAAATTTAATATTCAAATCAAAACAATTTGGTATGTTTGTTGTATGGCTGAGATTATTAGCCTATGAATTCAGTTTGTTTAAAAAAAATTGAAAATATTAAAAATTTAAATAAACAAATTTGAATTTACGTTTAGAAGAAAAATTCACTAAAATTAGGATTATTCGGAATACTTGGAAAATTATTTCCATTAAACAAACAACACAAAAATTCTAGAAATTGACTCTTGAGAGTATTGGTAAGTTATTTATTGTAAAGAAACGAATTTTATAATTTGAGACAAGATTCATTTAGTTAAAAACGATCGGAAGTCGGAACAAAAGTTATTACGATGTCCTCAAAGTGTAACCACCACAATTCATTCATTTGGATTTAGACCATCATTTGGAAACAGTTAGAGCTGAACGTAGTAAGTGCTCCTTAATTTATGGGATTAATAACAGATTTAATTTTCACTCGGACAACGACTAGAAGTCGTTGAAATGAAAAAATAAAAATAATTTAAAACAAATCTTTTAATTTAAAGAATAAGATCAGAAATCAAGGCCAGAAAAATAAAATATAAATTCATAGTTATTCCAGTCATGGATCGGAAATCCATAATATTTGTCTACCAAAAGATAATTTCCCGATGACGATAACAGAAATTCCTTTTAACATTTTAAAATAAAAAAAAAATAATGTTCTTAAATTTGTTGTTTTTATTTATTTATTTTTATTGTTTTAGTTTTAACATTTCTCCCCTGAAAGTAAATAAAAAAAACATTTTATTTTCTTTTGAACTTAACACCAAAAATAACAAGAATCTTTAAATTAAGACACACTTTTGAAAATATATACAAAACAAAATAAAACAAAAATATATTTGCTAATTATACTCAAGTTAAAAATTGTTTTAACAGGAATGAGAAGATTTTTCGTGTCGTTTAAATTATTGGAGTACTTTTTAAAAATTAGGGAAAAAAATATCAAAGATTTGGCACGTACAAAAGATTAAGAAAAAAATAAAATCTATCTCATCCCAATGATCTTGATCAATATGCGTCAAAAATTATGTTCTGGGTTATTACATTCGAAACAAAACTGTCAAACAACTACAAATATAAAATCTAATAAATTTTGTCAACGTTAACTGCAAACACCCACATTTCCGTTCTTTTCTTAAATGATCTGTTACATTTACCAGTGATTTTTTCTTTCTTTCTTTCTTTTTCTTCTTCTTGCTGTTTTCTTTTCGTCATTTTTTGTTGTTGTTTTTTTTTCGTCTCATTTGTTTATTTCTATATGTTTATTTATATTCAATTTCGATACGGAATAAAAGATGAAAGTCACATCAGACTAATTGGAATCATGTTTGAAATTAAACGGTTCAGTTAATATATAAATATTGTTTCGGTTGTTTGTTAATAATTTTGAGGGGTGTATCGTGTATATGATATGTTTGTGTGAAGAATCTGTAAAAAAAATTCATAATGATCAATAGTGAATTTATATAGGAATTCATTGTGTCCATTGAATCAATTCATTCAATCGTTGTTTTGCTAACTTTGGTATCTGAACAACGTTGCTCGTGTCAGTGTCAACAAAAAATTCTAAAAATTCAAAATTCATGAAAATTCATAAAACTAGAGATTATTTAAATTGTAGAAAACTGCAACGGAAGCTTGCAGAATCTACACATATCTTATTCTTGTGTGAATCTATATGCAAAGATTCTGTTAAGGAAACTTCCATATATTTAGTACCAAAATATGAGACCAAAATCTCATATGTCTCTAATCTTAAAAAAGAATGAAGAAAAAAAAAATTCCCTAAAGTATTCGAACCTTTAAAACGGTGTCACACTTAAGAAATTATATGTTCTCAATTTTTGTTGTTGTGTAGAATCGAATTATACAAAACAACAAAATACACTTTGGAATTTATGTGTGTGTGTGTGTATGTGTGTTTTTCCTTTAACTAAAAGTGAATTATGCCGACTCCGGATGAAGATTGTTACTTAAATGTATATATATACAAAATATCTATAGCAAATGATTAGGGAGGGTAATTTGAAGTGTTAAGTTATTACGTAAAAGTATCCTTTTAAAAATGAAATAATATTTGTTTTTGGGTGTCAAATTTATTTTTATTTTTTTTTTTTAAGGTTTCTTCATTTAGGTAGAATTTTTTTTTGTCTGTTTACATTTAAGGATGAAATAAAGAAATAGAGTCGAAATAAATGTCGCCAGAATCTTTGTTCCATTTTGATTTTAATGTTTTTGTAATTAAGAAAAGAAAATAATTTAAAAAAAATTGATTGCAGCTTCATGATCAGAGTCCTTATGTAAATAGTTTAATTTTGATAATGATTTTATTTTCTTTTGTTTTGAAACGAAAATCTAATTAACATATTTTAGTTAGATGAAGGATGTTTAATTGGTTTTTAAAGACTTTTAGGAATTCTTATGCTAATTAGGAATAGAAAAGAATTTGTTTTGTTATATAATTAGATCAAGTATAAAATCCATGTCATGTCCGCGTAGATAATAATTTCTACTGTCAATTAAATGACAATTCTGGCAGTTGACCATTTAAAAAAATATCTTAAGTATCCCATAACAGTCAATGCAACATGGGTAAAATTCTCTAATCTCCAAAATAAAAGATAACAATTTTTAAAGTAATTTTTATCATCTGTACAATTTATTGTTTATAAATAATTTAATATTTTATATAAATATATTCTATTATAGTATTGGTAATTTTACTAAAAGTTTTTTTTTCATTTTTAATTTTTACATTTTAATCAATTAATTAAATGAGTTAAATTATAAATTAATTATTATCATCGTGTAAAGGCACAACACATCATGAGTAAGTATTTAAGGCACAAATACATCCATCAAACATCTACCTTAATATCCCTTGACCTTATTATTCTTATTGTCACATTTTTCAGCTTCTCCATTTGCCTCAGTTATCTGCGGCCAAATAAATATTGCATTCAATTTATATCGTACGTATAGGCAGAGTTTCTTATTCTTAAACTTTCCCACCCAACTATCCAGTCATTTATTTATATAATTTTTTAATAATAATTTGTTTTATATGATTAAATTTTTAAATGAAGCAAAATAAATAATAATATTTTAATATTTAATTTAAATTTTTTAAAGCTTTTACTCTCATCTCGTAAATTTATTTTTCACCCCAATTCCACCCTTCTTCATCTTTATTTCTTCAAAAATTTGTAATTTATTTATTTCCTACAAAAAAGGATTTATTGGATATTTTTTATTTGTTGTTGTTGTTGTTTATGGTACGTCACACTTTTGTGGTATTCCTACTGAATGTGATTGATTTTGTGATGAATTTATACTTTGTACTATTAAATTTAAACAATCTAAACTGGAACCATTTGTTATTGATGGTAAATAACCTGAAATTTAATAGAAGAAAATTAAAAATAATTAATTTTAATTTCTTTCATTTATAAAAATTCTAAAAAAAAATTGAGGAAAGAATCCTTTTCTGTGTTCCTGTGACGAATTATCAAAATTTAAGAAAAAATATAATTTATTTAGCTTTAATTTTTAAGAAATTTTTTTAATGAAAATTTCCAATAACAACAACCACAAATGAATTCATAAAAGTCGATAATAAATTTGAAAGGAAATCTTTTGTATAATTTTGGGATAATTAAACAAATGTTACATTTTGTGTATTTTTAAGGTAACATCAATTAACAGAGATTCATTGATGTCAGATAAATTTATATTTGAAATTGTAACAATTAAAAATGTGAAAATTTCCTGGTTTAAAATTCTTTTTGCATTTACATTTCCTCCGGTATGATTTTGTCAATTAATTTTATAATTTTTTATAACAAATTTTTCAAAGAATTTAAACAGTAATTAGATTGATGAGTTTTACTAGTAAAGCCAAGAAAAGTATAAACTTCGTAGTAGAATGAAAAAAGAAAAACCGAAGAAATGATGAAGTAAAAAAATAAGAATTTATTTGATTTATTGAAATAACTAATATGAGTGATATTTTTAGGTTTTTTAAAAACATATTTTATGTAAGAATAAATTTGATATAAATCTTGTATATGAACCGCGAGAATTATTCCTACATAAATTAGATTTGGTTGAGCAAAATTTTACTATTTGGAACATTGACAAGAAGAAAAAGAAAAGGTTTTTTTTTTGTTTTGATTTAAAATAAATCTTTTTATAAATTATTTTATTCAGTAAAAATTTGTCTAATTGAATCTTGTATAGTCAGACAATATCTCAAATGGAATCGCATTTAGATTGTATTGTCTAATAATTCGCCTATACCAAATTTGAAATAATTTTCTATACGTAAAATTTATGGTCCTGTAACACAAGGTGTTACTGAATTATTCATTTTATTTCATTACCTGTAATTGGTGAAAATTTATCATTATCCTTTGTTAATTGTTGTAGTCTGTCTCTGAGATAGGCGCCAGTTCCACAATTCTTAAATGGAAAATGAGAAAAAAAATTACAGACATAAAATTTTAAAATTTTATAAACAACAACAATAATTATTATAACAACAATAACAACAACAACAACAAGAAGAAGGTTTAAATTAAAAACGATTTATTATGTTTCTATATATTCATTATAGAATGAAAACACCTTTAACCTTTTCTAATTAATATACGAAAAATATTTACAAAATTCAACTAATTAATGAATTTTAATTTGACAGTACTGATGTTACTGTTGTTGTTATTGTATTTATATAAAATATAAAGATTAAAGATCATATGAATTCAAATAAGAAAAAGAAAAGAAACAAAATAGAAATACAAAAGAAAAAAAGAACCTAAAATAAAATAAAATAAATAAATGGTATTAATATATTCAAGGAATTCCTTTAAGACATCCAACTGTGATTTTCTTATTTATTTCAAATTTTATCCAAAAGACAATCCTTTTTTTCTTCTACTTCTTCTTCTTCTTCTTCTTCTTTTTTCTTACTTTTGGTTGCAGAATACATCAGAGAAAAAAAAAAAAAGAAAATTTTCCTTCATTTGATTAAAAGATGGCAATTGGCCAAAACAAAAAAAAAAACCAGTACCATTTTCATCTAAACCTCTAATCTGTTTTTTACTGTCTTAAAATAACATGATCTTGTTTTTTTTTTGTTCTTTGTTGTTTTTTCTTTCTTTCTACGTTTTTTTTTGTTTTTGTTTCATTTTAAATGAAGAATATCGTGTAAAGTCATATATGAACGACTTTTGACTATTTAAATTTCTGTCTCTGGCTTCTGTTTTTTTTTTTTTTTGTTTCTTCACTGTTGTTGTTGTGTGTTTTTTTTGTCATGTTTGTCTACGCTTCTGACCTGACCTAACTCAACCTTTTTCACATTATCCGTATCCTTCTCATATGTCCTTTAATTATATTCTAGTAGAGCAAGGCTATTTTTATAAGGAACGAAAATAAATGAGTACTTTTTTTTTTGCATAGTGACGTCATTCGCAATTTATGGAAGACAATATTTGTTTGGTTCAAACATTTTAATAGAATTTCTTAGTTAATGGACCTAAATGATTATTTCCTCAATTATAATTTATAAATTCGAATAACTAATGTAATTTTATTTGTAGTCTGACGTCAGACGTGTGGGTTTAATCAATACAAATTTTGAGATTATTACGTAATGACGCCACTTACACATACATACATAAGTAACTGATAACAGAAGAACGTTAATAGAAAATGTATGTTGAAGTCATTACCGCAGATCAATAATAACGAACTTATAAATTTTTTCACACATAATAAAATCCATCAATTGGTAATTTATTTTTTTTTAAACATTTTTGGAAAATGTAACAATTTAAAAAGTGACTATCAAAAGAGATGAAACTTTCAAGAACAATCTGTAAACAATTATCTTTATTAAGTGTAACGGCCATTCATAATAATTTTATTAAATGCTTTGATCTTTCTATGAACGTGTGTCTAATTACATTAAATATCACTTTAATTTTATTCTTAATTTGAACATTTGCACATATTTTGATTTTAATGATTGTCATTTTGTTACAAAAACAAAAAAACTACTCTAAGAAAATTTTAATATGATAAAAAAAAAATAAAAAAAAAGTAAACATCAAAACGTTACACACACACACATACACACACGTACACACACATACACATGCATGGTTATTATAATTTTATTTTATTTTAATGTGAAAATTTCATATTTAATAAATTATAGGGAAAAGAAGAGGAAAAAGAAGAAAAAATCGTAGAATGGAAGAGAGATAGAGAGAGAGAGAGAGAGAGAGAGAGAGTGAAATAAAAAAGTGATGTGTTTTTGATGTACAATTTTTTAAAAGATAGAAAAATTGGTTTTAAAGATGAAACTAATGACTACTGATTGTTTGTTGATTTAAGTTTGTTTGTTTTCTTTTTGTTTTTTTTTTTTTATTTTTTTATTTTTAAGACAGGAAAAAAAAATAATAAATATATGTCATAATTTGAGAATGAGATGAAAAGAAAATTATATATGATTAATGTTGAGATAATATTTTTTTTTCTTTCTTTTTATAAAGGGAACAGAAATATATATTAAAAATTATTTTACATAAATATTGTTACATTTTCTTCAAATGTGTCCAATGAGAAGTAACTTAAAAATTTTAACAATTACTACTGTAAATATTAATATGGGTATCGAGATTTATTTCAATTGGGATTAATTTTCACACAACATAAAAATGTTGTTAAAATGGGTTTTTCGTTGAAAATGTGCAAGCGGCGGGAACTCATAAATATGAACTCGTTGCGAAATAAGATTAATAATTATGTAAGAATATTTTCTATGATAAAATAGAAATTTTATAGTTTCCATACGATTAAATAAAAACTAAATAATTCACATTTGAAACAAAAATGAATGGAAAGTGGGAATGAATCAATAACAAGGAGATTTATTAAATCAATGAACAATAATCAAATGAAAACATTTTTTTAAGATTTATTTTCACAATTTTCTTTTGTTATGGTATCGATAAATATTCAATATTTTTGTCTTCCTAGTCAATTGCCTTATTTTGCTATTTATTATTTATATTCTTTTAATAAATTGAAAAATATTATGTATTGATTTATGTGAAAGATTCAAGTAGTACAGAACGTGATTTCGTTCAATTTGTTTAATGCCCATATAGAATGTCAATATCTTATGGTTTATTTATTTTTTGTGCTTTATTGTTTGTAATCCAATGAAAATACACGATAAATGATGTTCTTTCATTGTGAACTAACTACTGATTAATGCATTGTTCTATTTCAGTTAAATCTTGTGGGATTAATAATTGAATCTATTCTGGAATTGTTTGTTGATGTTAGAAGTTTAGGTTTTAAAATTTAACTTTTTTATAAGGGATTAAAAATTAAATCTTGCTACATTCATTAATAAACTTTCTACTTTAAAATCGATTCGAAAATTTTATCGTTGCATATAATGGAAAGTTCATTCAATTGGTTCTTCATATATTAACATGAATGAAAATTTGATGGCCTCTATAATTCTAAATTTTATGTTCTTTATATTTATTAAACATTAATAATATTTAATCATAAAATAGAATTCCATTAATCATAGATTTAACGATAATACATGATTCAGTTATGCACAACTGGAGTTCCTAAATGTCATTCTAAATTGTATTTTAAGTGGCCCATAACAGAAATATGAATTTCTTTCTATTTTTTTTATTTATAGTTTCCCATCTCAGGGTGTTACATGACATTTTATTTAGTTTCTTTTTTTTTTTTTTTTTTGCCTTCATCTCCTCTTCATCTTCTTCTACATTTTTTTTTTTTTCAAATCTTTATTTTTAGGTACAATCATATTTCTCGTGTCCGAACATTTTGTGTTTGATTTGATTTGTTGTTATTTTATATTCTCTGCCATAAAAAAAAAAAAAAAAAATTGTTTCCAACAAAAATTCAAAAATATAACATTCGTGAATGGAGAATCAGAAATTTTATATTTATTTAATTTTTGTCATTTTAGATAATATATTTGGTAACGTTAATTTTATCACATTCAATCTTTCATCTTGTCCAATACGAAAATTTTAACTTCCGGAAACGCAAAAAAAAAACAACAACAAAAACAAATTCTTCGATCAAAGGAAATAAAAAAATTAGAACAAAAATAATAATAATAATAATAATCTTGTTGTTATTATTTTCACCAGTTTTCCGCTTAATTTACATTTTGCTTCATAAATAATCGAATCTCTTTTCTAAATGACCACACGCAGTAAAGTTTTACACAAACATAAAAAAAAAAAACTAAATAAAATAAAATAAAGAAGAAAAACTGTTTTCTAAACTTTATTCTAAATATAAAAAATAAGAAATGTATAAAAGATAAGAGAATAATTTATGCGAATTTATTAGGTTTTAAAAGTAGAACTTTTCTTCTTTTTTTTTTCTTTCGTTCATATAAAATTTGAGTTATGGAGAAATTGTGTAAAAAACAAAATTCGTTTCCTACGCTTTAAAAAATAGAGGATCAACTGATCTTTCTGATTTTGTTTTTAAATTTAAAATGAAACAAATTATGAACTCATAAATATTTTTTTTTTAATCATTTTTCTGTTATTATATTTTTAGTAAATATATTTTGGTACCATAATTGATTTAGACGGTACAAGACTAAAAGTTTATCGTTTATTATTTTGGCATTGTTGGCATTGGAATTTTACAATTTTTCTTTAATTAATAAATTTATTGTTTCAATATTCGCTATAATCACAATAACTAATAACTTGGAGGGTACATTTACACATCACTATTAAAAAGTTACATTATTTGTTTTAAATAATCCGAGTTCGAGTTGACATTATCAATTCTGATTAAACTTGAGAAACAGATAATCGAATACCAATTATGATTAGTAACAAACATAAGACGCTAAATGTAAATAAATTAAACGATATAAAAATTTCTTCAATCACCAGGAATAGAATAAATAACAAATGAACAAATTAAAATAACTTAAAATTGGAATAAGAAACACGCACAAATTAAAGTCACTAATACTAAATAAAAAAATAAATTCTAATTATCACCTATTTTTTCTCTCAATATTTTACACAATTTCAATGTATTGATTTTCCAATAAATTAATCACTTTGATAATTGATTTTGTTATTGAAAATATTTCCGTTGTTTCATTTACTGATGTGAAGCTCAAGAGTCAAAACCAATATTACATTCACAATCTCTTATTGATTCCAATAATAATAATAATAATTATTTTAACCAAAAAATAAAAAACAACAAAAAGAAAATATATCAGATTCTAAGAAAAATCTGTAAAATAATTGAATCATAGAGAAAATCTCAAGTCAACTAAAAACTAAAAATAAATATTTTTTTTAATGTAAACATTTTATAAGACAGAGCGGGATAGGCACCAACAAAAAAATTATAAAGGGTGGGGAAAGAGTGAAAGGGGAAGAGGGAACATAAATTATCATATAAATAAATAATTTATTAAAAATCAAATATAAATTAGCGACACAAAATATTTCACATAAAAGCCAAAGAAAATAAAAAACCAAAGAATTAAAAAAAAAGCCAAAACTCACAAAATTCAATTAAAATCTTTAAAGTCACACAAGAGAGAAATAAAGAAAAAAAAAGAAAACGTCTTCACACAGTTGGAAAAATGAAAAGCAAAACCAAAAAATCAAGAAAAGAAAAAAAGCAAAACTATAAAAAAGTAAAACAGAAAAACTCAAGTGAAGTTAGTCACGGAAGATTTAAATCGTAGGCTTTTAAAATTTTTCAAATAAGCATGCGTGGAGTTTTGTCTTTTCAACAAAAAATTTATCTATTTAACAAACTTTTTCTACACACAAATTTTTGTTCGTTCAGCAAATAGATAAACATGAAAATGTTATTTTAGTATTCACTGGAATATAAAGTCGACACTAGTAAACTGGTGGCTCAGAAGAAAAATATGATTTTCAAATTTGTCTCAATTTTTTTTAATTTTAAAATTTTGACTACGCCACTTTGTAGAAAAATTCTGTAAAATACAAAAACAAAAAAATTGAAAATCTCCATACCACGTGATTTTTAGTTCAGTTGTTATAATAAATTCGTACAATTTTGTTCATCTTTTTTTCCATTTTTAATTAATTTAAAGTTTTCTTTTAATTTGTTTTTTATTTTATCATTTTTTTGTTTTGTTTTGTTTTCATTTCATATTTTAATTAAAGGAATTTTCTATGATTTTTCTTCATTTGTAAAAAAAAAGCAAAAAGAATAAAAAACAAGACCAAGACCAAGACCAAGAAGAAAGAGAAGAAAGAAGAAACAGATTAGGATGTTCGGATAATTTGTCGTTAAACAAAAATAAAGTGTTATGATTTTTAATGGATAAAAAAGATTTGATTATTTAAAAAAAAAAAAAAGATTTAATGGTAAAATAACCTAAAAAAAAAAAAAAAACAATCTAAAAAAATATAATATAGTGAACATTGTGCAAGTGGAGTAACCTGGTATTTTTTATGTCTTTAACTTTTATTTCTTGTTTTCTTTTCTTTTGTTTTTTTTTTCTTTTGTTTTGTTTCATTTTTTATTATTTTTCTTTTTCTTTTTCTCCTGTTTTTATTTTTCTCTTGTTTTTATGAGTTTCTATTTTTTTCTTATTCACATAAACTGTATACAACTGTATGAGTGTGTGGATGTCTGTGTGTGTGTGTGTGTGTGTATAAATTTATGTTTATGTAGTATGTCTCTGTCTGGTGATAATTTCCATTTTTCACACATATGTTTGACTTTTAAAGAATTTTTAATAAACAGAACGAGAATAAAAACAAAAAAAAAAGAAACAAAATAATTTTATTCTTTATTGTCTTGTTTTTGATTTAATTTTCCTCATTTTCTTTAATATTTTTTTTTTCTAGTTGTTTTTCATCTTCTCTGATTTCGTAAAAAAACAAAAAATTAAATAAACAATAATTATTATTATTTTTATTTTATCCGAGTTCAAATTTACTAAATGACTGAAATCTTACTTAAATTGAATTAAATCTTTTCCAAATGATATTTTATATATATATGTGTGTGTGTGTGTACGTGTGTGTGGGTGTTAAATTAATTTTCTATTTTATTTTGATTTTCTATTTGGAATAAGGAAAAAAAAAAATAATAATACAAAAAAATTTTCTTTCTCGTTTTTTCTTTCTCTCTCATTTTCTTTTTATTTTCTTTTTTTTTTTTTTTTTGTTTATAGAGAAAAATGTTTTTTTGTTTAATTTTGTGCTGTTTTATATCTTCACATATGTACCGATAGAACTTGGTACGTGTGGTACATTTGTGTGTGCCTTTGTGTGCGCCTGTGTGTGTGTGTGTGGTATGCAGTTATAGTGCAAAACAAAAGAAAACCACAAAAGAAAATGTCATCGAGAAAATGTTTATGAAGATGGCTCACGTAGAAGGTGCTTAATTTTTTTTTTTTTTTAAAAAAATTAAAAAAAAAAATGTTACGCGAGAGAAGACGAGCGGTCAATAATAAACCAAACAGAAGGTTGGTTCCTAATAAACAAAAAAAAAAATTCCTAAATAATTTTAGTTGTTTGTTTGTGAATTTCTGCATGTTTCTCACTATACAAACTTATCCCTTTAATCAAATAAACAAACTGAACATTTTGTGCGAAAAGAAAATATTAAGCGCGTGCGCATTTCTCTTAATAATAATAAGAAAAAAAAAGAATAACAAAAATCTATTTGGTGTAAGACAAATAACAAAGAACAAAGAACAAGAAAGAGTGAGATAGAGGGAAGAAATAGATAGATAAAGGGGTACAAAGAGATGAATATGGTGAAAGTTATGTTTCTAAAAATTTAAAACAAAAAAAAAAAAAAATTATAATAATAAAAAGGCGGAAAAAATACAAAAATGAACAAATAAAATATTTTTAAATGTAAAATTTTAATCGTACGAAGTGTTTCGTCAATTCATTATGTTAGTCCAAATAATTTAGTTTTTGTTTTATATTCTTATATATGGTTTATGTTTATTATGAATAATAAAAAAATAATAGGATGGAATTAAATGATCAAAGTCAAATGTGAGTTAATTAATTAATAACAATAACTATAAGTAAAGTAAACGTGTAATTATTATTATTAATTTAACTGCACGTCTTTGTAATTTATTTCAGTTTAATTTTATAATATTTTTTTTAAATTTTCTTTTCTTGTGTAACTATAATTTATTCAACTGATTATCACCACTTCTGTACCCACTTACTTACTTTCTCTCTCTCTCACCAACCCCTTATTAATAAATTATCCTCTCCCTCTATCACACACAGAAATTTTTTCAATTTCTTTTTCAAACAACAACAAATAAGTAAACAAAAAGCTTTTTTATGTTATGGCCGATATAAACGCAGTATGTATGTATGTAATTGTGTTAAGTGTGAATTCACCTTTAAAAATGTTTATAAAATTTATGTGAGATTTTTAGCCTAAATATCTAAAAGGTATAAATATCCACACATTTATAAATGTTTCTTGTTACTTTGTATTTTTTTTTTATTTTTTGGTAAACAAAAAATCAATCAAACCTAATTAATTTATTATTTATTTATTTTTTGATTTTCTTCGGTTTTTTTTTTCTCTTTGTTCTTTTTATCTTCTGTTTTGTTTTTCTCTTTCTTTCTCTTTCTCTCTTTTAAAGATTGGATAGAAAATCATCTCGTGGTATGATATATGAAAATGAAGAATTAAGATTACGTACAATCAATATAAATGCTGAAGTGGAACGTGGACAATCTGATATAAGAAAATTAAGACGTGAAAATGATCAATTAAGACGTGAAATATGGGCACTCAGAGATGAATATGATCGTTTAGATAAATTATTACAGGCACATCGTAGTGGTAATAATTCATCAAATTCTGATGAGGATTATGATAATGAACAAATGGAAGAATATGATGATGAAAGTAGCCATTCAGATGTAAGTATTTTTTCTTTTTTATAAATTCTACAAATTTCAATTTTAGAATAATTGATTTTTTTTGTTTTCTGCAGTTAATGGATTCTATAATTAATTTATAATTATACATTTGTTGATCAATTTCTGCATTTAATTTTAGAACATTTTACTGAGAAATAATTATTTAAATTAGATAATTGAAAATTGGTTTTTTTTTTTACTATTGAATATTTTTCTTATTAGTTTTTTATCGTAAATTAAATTCGGTTAAATGACTCAACAGTAACACGTTAAACCTGGTTTTGTTTAAAATTTCAATTATAATTTATTCAATTATTCTAATAATCATTGAACTGTCTGTTTAAATAATTCCCATTTGTTTTATCACAATAACACACGATTATTTGTTTGAAATGAAAAAAAAAAATGGAACAAACATTCTTTGATAATACTCCTTTCTTCTTTAAATTAGGTTAAATAATGTGATACAAGTAAATGACTTAATATATTTATATTATCTTTTAGATGAATTCTTTTAGTGATTTGAAAAGGTTCCATCATTTCCAAAAATAAATAAATTAAAATTTTTCTAATAAAAAAACAAATGATGAACTAATTTCTTAAATTTTATTATCTTTTTATATAGGATTGCAACTCATGTGAAACATGTAAAAATATTATTAATGATGACTTAGAAGCAACTGATAATAAAACAAATCATAAAACATTAAATAATACAAAACATAATTTACATGTGAATTTTGATCATTTATCAATTGTTTCGGAAGAAAATTCAATAAATAGTAATGGTAATTCATTGAAACGTAGTATATCACCACAAATGGAACATACAAGAATGTCACCATTAAGAGAACTTCAATTAACAATTCCTCCATTAACACATTTTGAAAATATTTCATATGAAACGGTTGGCCCAAACGTCGGTACGTTCTAATCAACATAATTAATTTAATTAAAGCAATTAAATCATGATTCCTTAATTTTAGATTCAATGGGACGAATAGTTAAATTACCATTATCTCAGATTCAGGAACATAGTCCAAAGGAAGAAGCAGTTAAAAGTCCAAAACATTTTTTTGCTCCATTAAAAGGAAAAATGAGAATGGAAAGTTTTAGAATAAAAGAACCAATTTATGCAACAATAAATAAACCTCATCCGAAACTTCAAATTCCAAGCACTTTTCAGGTAAGAATGTCTAGTAAAATTTCTTATAATTTCCTTTAAAATCTGTTTATTTTAGGTGGGTGGAAATCTTGATGATCTTCTTCAAGATATTGAGAATTTGTCAAAGAACATCGATGAACTTCAAATACAAAACAACGATAATCAAATAAAAGAAACGGTTAATGGACGTCCTGATATTTTAGCAACTGAATCAATGATTGACCCTAACAGTGACGAAGCTAGAAAACCATTTCGATCAGAAATAAATTTAGTTCTTCATCAGGATGTTATTGAAAAACCAGAACATACAAATTTGCCGACTTCATCTCATATTGGCTTTGAAAATTTTTCAATCGGTGGAATTCAGAGTCAACCATTACCTGCTTTACCGATAGAACCGCAGAGTCCTAGAATTTTGGAAGATATTGAAGAAGGTGTTGCTGTGGAACCAAAAATATTAGAACGTAATGGAATTGGTGAATATTCACAGAAACCACAAATGAATGGAATTATAGAGAATAAACCAACAACTTCAATATTTGACATTAAAAGAAAATCACGTCGTGTCTCACTTTGTTACAATACAAAAAAATTAGATGATAAATCAAAACATAATAAATCTAGACGTGCAAGTATTGATGTTATTTCAATATCAAATGATGTTGAAAATTCATCATTTTTAAGACGTAACAGTTTACATCATAATCGTAAATTTAGTAATGATTTAGTAAAATTAACAAAAGGTGGTTGGCCAAAATCCACGAGAAAATATTCAAGAGGTAGTATTGACAATGGTTTATTAAATCATTATGAAGCTGAAGAAATGACAACACCTGATTCAATATTAGATAGAGGTATGATGTTAAATAGAAATAGTATTGCATCTTCACGTGAATCATCAGCTAGTATAAGTACACAAAAATCTAGAAAAGCTTCAATAACATCACATGGTGCTGGTAATAAAATTCCATGGTGTGCGTGTTGGGGAAATGGTTGTTTTTAAAAATATCAAAATTAGTTTTTAGATAAATCCAATAAAAAAGTGACAATAATAAATGAAGTGAAAAAGGACACATTTAAAATAAACTGATTAAATTATAAGGATTTTAGATTTATTAAGATAATTTTAATACAATAACATTTTTATGATTTAAAAGAAAACAATGTTTTTTATTTGATTTTATTTTCATTTATTAAAATCCATATGCAGATGCTACGTGGTTCAGAATCCACCACACAAATAGTAGGTCTCCTAGTTACTAACAACCTTAGTCGTTGATGGTTAATAAAAAATTCAAATACAACAATTTTCATTTATTGTAATTTAAGATCGCAAGTGGATTAAATTACAAACTTTAAATCAATTAAAGTTCTTAATTTTTACTAAAAATTTCTCGTTCCCACGAACTCCTTTGCAATTTGACCATCCTAAGTTCATTGAATTCTTTAAATAATTTTATTGTAGCGGCATTCATTAATACAAATTACATAATTGAACTACTTTACTATGTAAAATATGTAGTCCATTTAATTTATAGACAGATGCTACTATATTTTCATATTTTACGGATATATTTCTTACAATGGCCGTGAATGTCCAAAAATCCATAAATACCAACTTTTTATTCATAATCCCCACTACACACAAAATAAAAATCTATAATTGATTGCTCAATCATCAAACTGAAATTGGAATTTTTTACTAAGAAAATCAAGAAGAAGAAAAAGAAGAAAATAAAAAAATAAAAAATACAGAGAGCAAAAAAAAAAACATAGAAAAAAAATCATTAAAATATCTTAACTTTTCTGGTCCCAATTAATTCCTGTTTCTTCAGCTTTTAAAATTTCAATACAAATAATTTGTTGGATGTCAGTGTGGAAATAAAATAAAATATAAATAAAACTAGATACTTAATTTTTTTTTGTTTTTTTTTTTTTTTTTGAAAAGAAAAAAAAAAGGTATTAAGAAAATGAAGAAGAAGAAGAGGAGAATTAAAAGAAACAGTAGCGTCGTAATTGAATAATGAAAATAGAAAATTTTCCAATCAATTTTTCATATTTATTGTTTTTGTAGACAAAATAAAAAATGTGGAGATCTGCTGTTTGTTGTAATCCCACCTCTGAATATGATAAATAGTAGAATCGTCCTTTAATTTTTAATGCAAAACTTGAATAAATGAGATTGTTGCTTTGATTTTATATTTCCCTTATTTTCTTGATGTTCAGATTTAATTTGATGAAAATGAGAAACGACAAAGATTACTCACGATCATTAATCTGGAAATTGTGTTTTCAAATTTTTGGTTTAACTTAAAAAAAAGGGACAAACAAAAATTCTTCACTTCACAACATGAAAGAATTTCTCATTTAGTTGACTTATCAACTGAACATTCTTATTCTTAAATTAAATTAAAATTTGATCCGTTTTTCATTATCAATAATTTCTAATGAAATGTATCAATTACTCCCCCTCTCTGGATCTAACAAAAATATAATCTATAAGAAAAGAAAAAAAAAAAATTACCCGAACAATCTAAACGATTTCAAGAAAATATAGAATGAAACAAACAAAAAAAAAAAATAAGTAAGCATTTTTCTACAAAATCATGTAAATGTCTACTGAATTTGTGGGATAAACACAAACATATTTTTTTTTTTTTGTTTCTGTTTTCTATTTTTCACTTTTTATTTATTTATTTTTTTTTCTCTCTCCTCAATGCAGATAGAAGAAGTTATAGAAGTGTAGAATAGTCATCTTTTCTTCTTCTTCTTCTTCTTCATCTATTTTTTTTTTTTTTTTTTTATTTCTTTCCACTTCAAAATATAATAGTGACATCCATTATAAATCACGATCTGTTTTGACTTTCTGTTTCCTTCACGTATCTTTTATTTTATTATGACGACGATATTAGTTTTTCTTCTTCTTCTTCTTCTTTTTATTCTTCTTCTTAATTTTGTTTTTTTTTTTTTTTTTTCTTAAACAACAATTTTCCTCCTCCTCCTCCTCTTCTTCTTCTTCTGCGTCTTGTCCTTAGATATTGCGACCGCCATAGTAGTAAAGTAAGTATTAAATAGTTTTAAAGATTAGAAAATAACAACAACAACAAAAACAACAAAAAGCAAAAAAAAAAAAAAACAAATGAAAGAAAGAAAGAAAATGTTGTTAACGTAAATGATGACGAAGATACAAAAGTTAAACGCACGTGGCTATTTATTCTTCTTTTTTTTATTTTCTTTTGTAATTATTACAATAATAACAACAATAACAACAATAATTTAAGATGAAAAATAAATAAAGAAAAAAAAAGAAAATAAATAAACAATTTTCCGAACATTTTTTTTTTTTACCCAAAAATTTTTTTTTTTTTGTTTTTTTCTGTTTTGAAAAAAGAAAATTTTAAAAGAAAAATTCTTCAGTATTTATTAACAATCTATTCGTTCGTTTTCTTCTTCTTCTTCTTCATTTTTAACTTAAATCTTTTTATTTTCATTTATTTTTATTTGATTTGATGAAAATCTTTTAAAATATTTAAAAAAAAAAAAATTCAAATTAAATTTTTGTTGTTGTTGTTGCATTTTTTTGTCTTTTTGCAGTAGGATTGTGGCAAAATTTATTGTTTCCAATTTTCTCTTAATAGTTTTTCACATTTTATTATGAATTTTATTTTCTGTATACGCAAAAAACAAAAAAAAAATACATAAAATTATAAATATGAAAGCTGAGACTCCAAGAAACAACAACAACAAAAACAACAACAACAACAAGTGAACAAGTGAACAAAAATGTGAATGACACATTTTTATGTTTTTTTATAAAAGAATAAAATATGGGAATCTTTTTTAACGTAAAAAGGAAATGCGCATGCAAAAAAAAAAAGAAAACAGTAGAAAATAAAGAGGAAGAAGAATGAATTTAATTACTTTTCTTTATTTCGCTAAAATTCTTATTTAATTTTTTTTTTTCTCACAAAATCTCAGCTTCTGTTTTTCTGAAAGATTTACGATGGGACAATTTTGACAGTTCATCAGTTGTTGTTTTTGTATCACTTATTGTAATTTTAATAAGGAAACCTTTCTGTGTTCACAATCTTCTAACCGCATAAATATAAATTTACAGAATTAAAAAAAATAAAAATTAAAACTGTTAAGAAAAATCTCCAACATCCTCTTACCACCTTACGTTTGTCTTCTACTTTTTAAAGCCGACAATATTTTTCGATGATACATTTTGACTTTTTTTTTTTAAGAAGCAACAACAAAAAAAGAATAAATAAAATTGTTTATAAAAGAAGAAGAAGATTTTTTTGTTCTATTCTGTGTTCTTGGTTTGTCTTTTTTTTCCGTTTTTTTTTCTTTTCTTTCGGGGGAAAATATTTATAAAAAGATTGTAACTTGTCTTTAAATTAATATGTCACGTTTTTTTCTTTCTTCTTCTATCTCTAATTTCACTCTCTTTCTCTCTCTCTCTCTCTCTCTCTCTCACTCTCTCTCTCTCACTTACTTCTTCTTACTTTTATAAATTTTTTTTTTGTTTGCTGTTAGATTTAAGTATAAGAAGAATTATTATTATCTGATTCTATATGGTTCTATGGATCTACACATAATATTTGTTTCCCCTCCCACCTTAACACCCCTCTTTTGTTTTTATCTATATTTTTTTTCTGCTTCATCTTCTTCTTAAATTAAAGTAAGTTCTCTTCTCTTAAAAAAAAATCATAAAATTTAATTATTTAGTCATCAAGGAGTATCTGTCACAATTTATGTTTGTAGTTTTTTTTTTTTCTTTCGATGCATTTTCTTTTAACATTTTGTTCGGTTTCTTCGTTCTTTTTTTTTTTTTTTTTTGTTTTTGATTTTTAATTTATATTTTACGGATATTTGTCGATTTTAATAGATACACGCACACGACGATACGAGGATAGTACACTTTTAACTATTATTTTTAATTATTTTGTTTTTTTTTTTCTATTAAGTTTAATTTGGAAAATCCGGAGGAATATCGTTTCTTTTTTATTTTTAAAGTTTCCTTTGTGTATCAGTAGATAAATTTAGATTAATTCACTATTTGATTTTATTTGATTTTGTCATCACATCAATTCAAAAATATCTCCTCAAAAATAACCTGAATTCTTGTACATCAATTCAAGAAATCTCAGTAATAACAGAAATTGTTGTTGTTAATAATTTGATAGTAAAATTTATGCATTCACAATAAACATAATTCCTAAGGGTACAAACATTCTATTTTCTACATGAAACAAAATATGGATAAAATCCACATCAAAAATTTCGTTTCTACATAAAAACATAAAAAAAAAACAAAAATCTATAAAAGTGATGCACTTCTAAAATTGTAAGTAGAAATGTCATTATTTTTATGTATCCAATAAAGACAATTTTATTTAACTGCACAACTGAATTTGAAATGACACTAATCGTAAAACATTCCTCCTTAGTCTACTAGGATCATTTTAATAACTCAAAGATGCACTTTTTGTTTTTGCCTTTTTTACGTTTTCTTACTAAAACGTCTCGACAACAATTTTTTTAACTAACAAATAAAATATTGATCTTTTAAATCGCACTTCGTAATAAAAAATTTTTTTTAACAAAACAAAAAAAAAGAAACAAATTGTAACGTGAATAACGTGAAGAAGGAAGTTAAAATTTTATTATTTATTAAGAAAATAAATAAAAATAAAGGAATTAAAAGTAATAAAATTGATAGAAATAATTTAACAACGCATGAATATTTAATCCACTTTGTGTTTTTTGTAGAAATTGTCTGTGAAACTGACACATAAACTATAAACACCCCTTAAAATAAACAACAACAAGATCAACAACAGAAACAACAAATTTTTATTGTAACATAATCTACTAGGTACTATTTATTTATTTGTTATTTTATGCTATAATTTTTCTATTCATATTCAGAAATAAAGCAACATAAAATGAAACATACAGAAAAAGTCACAAGAAGGCATAAAAAAAAGCAAACCGCAGCAACAGAGAAAAATTGCGTTTGAAGAGAAACAGTTTTTTTTTCTTCTCCTTTTAAGTTAATTTCCTTTTATTCTTTTTCTGTCTTGTTGTTTGTTTTTTTTTTTATTCTTGTACAATTATGATTATTTTCATGTAAAAGAAAGTACGCTTATAACGTACATAATAAAAATTCCATTTAATATGCTTCATTTTACACAAGTACGCATCTGTTCTGCATATGATATGCAAAAAAAACATTAGAAATAAAAAATAATAATTAAGAAACACACGATAAAAAAAAAAACAAACAAACAACAACAACAAAAGTATGTGTATATTAGATGGTAGAAGATCACACACAGGCAAACACCAAATAGTTACAAGGCAGATACTTACTATAAAAAAAAACAAAAAACCGGACTAATTATTATGATACATTTCACGCTGTATGTTTTTATATGTTTTCTTTTACATTTATCTTCCACTTATGTTTGTGTGTGTTTATCCCTTATACAAAAGAATAAAGGACAATTCCTATAGTAAAGTAAGAAACTAAAAATGTACATTTGTAAATTAGTAATCGTGAATCTTTTGTGTTCTTCTTCATTTTAGAATGAACTTTTATTTCCTATCAGAATATTTCACCATTTTAAAAACTTAAAACAAATTATAAGAAAAACCTTTTCATCTTCTTATATACAAGAAAAAATATTGAATGAAAACATTTTTTATATTCTAAATGTTGTCTCACATCATTCTGTACTAATAAATCAGCTCCCTCAACTTCTAAACTTAAATAATAATATAATTTAATTTAATTTAAATCAAAGGAAAGAAAAAAAAAGATTTTAGAAGAAAATTTGTTGCCATAACGACAAAAAATCATAAATTTGATTTAATGACAAATAAAAAAAATAAACAACGAAACTCCAAAGCCGGCTTTATGATTTTCTTTTCTACGAAAAAAGTTTAAAAATTTAAAATAAAACAAAAAATTCGTGTCCAAAGAGAAAAGAATTTCCCTACGGCTTTAAAAATCAACGAAATCAATTAATTTTGAGGATTTTCTTAAGTTTTTTGTCTTTTTGTAAATTAACAAAAAAAAAAATATTCACCTAAAAATACTTTTGAACGTTTTTAGAAAATTTTGGCTTAGGTTTTAGCGCTCGATTGTTTCATTGTTGTTGTTTTCTGATGTTTCAGACCCCTCCTCCTAAGTGTTTTTGTGTCTTTTCAGGAAATGTTTCTAATAAATTTCAAAAGATTTTAATAGAAAACAAAAAAAAAAAACACGAATAAAATTATTTAATTTATTAATTTATGTTCAAATTTATGTTCAAATTTTCATTTGAACTTTTCATTTAAATTTGATTATTGTTGAATTTTTTCTTTTCTATTTAAAAAGAAAATTTTTTAAATTAATTAAAAGTAATTATTAAAAATTTAAAGAAAAATAAAAGAAAACAAAAAAGAAAAAAAAGATAAAAAGAATTAATGATGAAATTTTCTGTTCTAAAACTTTTTGTGATTGTCTAATGCGTCCTTTATGATGAAGAATTCAATTTAATTAAGTAGTTTTTGCTTTTAAAATTCTCTTAAAGTAAAAAAAAAATATAAAAGTTTATGATTTTATTTGCGTTAGATATTTTTGTATTTTAGAAATGAATTTGACATTCTCTTGAGAAATTCTAAGAAATGACATTCACATCACAATGAATTTCACTCAAACAAATTATTGATAGAATTTCTACAAAAAATTTCATTGCAGTTGGAATAAAAATTGATTCGAGAATTTGTTGTAGATGAATTTGCGGTAATCGCATCTCAGTTGACGTCTCACTATTTGCAAATTTCAAAAGTTATTCTAAAATCTAAAAAAAAACTAAGAAAAGATTTGAACATAAATTATTACAAGATAAAAACAAAAAAAAAGAAAAGATGTTAAGGTAAATTCCAAACAAATGAAGAAAGAAACATTTATATAAAATCATCGAACATAACAAAGTTGAATAATCCCAATTACAGAATAATAAATCAAAATTTCAGAAACATCCTTCAAACAATTAAAATTCTTTGTCACATGAATAAAAAAAAAAAAAAATAGTCACAGAAAAAAACGAAAGAAGAAGAAAAAAAAATAAAAACGAAGAAAATTATTTCCTTCATTTCTTTTCTTCGTATAAGATTTTTATTTTTTAAAATTCGTAGTTCTCTCTTTCTCTCACACACTCTCTTTTTCTCTCTCTCTTTCACTCACACTTAAGTTTTTCTTTTTTAGATTAAGAGCCCAGATGAAAGATATATTGCATTTTAGTATGTATGTTTTATATAATTAGCCAATGATATATTTGTTGGAATTGTATTCTTTTGATAATAACAAAATATTATTATTATTATTATTATTATTATTTTTATTAAGAAGAAAATAAAAATGAAAAATTTAATTTATTCTAATTTTTACTTTGGTTTTATATTCTTCCTCTTTTTTCTTTTACTTTTGTATTTTGCGCTTACTGTGTTTTTTTTCTCTCGCTCACTCTTGGAAGATAATAAAACAAATTATCAGATTCGTAATTACATTAATGGGATTTGTGATGTAAGTGCTTTTTTTTTTTAGCACGCAGGCACAAAAAATATAAATGTTTATTTTATATAATAAAAAATGACAAACAAAATAAGGAAATTTAGTGAATTAATATTTTGTTTAGACAGAAATTTAATAAAGAGAATTTATTGAATAAAAATATTAGTCTTGTTAAAAATATGAGGCTAAAAGACAAAGTCCACAATTTTAATTAAATTGTGGATAATGTCTTAATAAAAGAGGATTACAAATTTTTTATAACTTTGACTGAAGGATTATCAAATATTGTGGATGGCATTTCTGATTATTGTTATAAATTTAATTAACTTGATCTTGATTAATCTTAATTTCACGGATCTTGGAGTATAAGTTGTCATCATTTTCACAAACATTGATTTATTCGTAAGCTCAGGGCTTTGTTTGCACCCCTAACTTTTTAGCACAGAAATTCTTGGGAAATATTTCATGGAAGTTAAAATTAGTGCAGAAAATAAATATTGGTATTTTAATAAATGACAGAATTTATAAAGCTTTTAACAAATAATAAAGACTAAAATTAAACAATAAAAGTCAAATTGAAACTAAATTTGTCATTTGCCCATTACAAAAATATGTTGACATTGAAATTGTCTTATCGATTTGTCTATAAACTTTTTCCTGATTTTTTCTTTTCTTTTTTAGTTTATTTTCTTTGTGTGAAAAAAAAGATCAGAGAAGCCATTCAGTCTAATAAAAAAAAATTTGGCACAATTAAGAAAAGAAAAGAAATGCGATTCCTCTAAAACCTCTTTTCTGTTCATCTGTCATGAACTTCTAACACTTTAATTTATCAAAATATTTTTATTTTTTTATTATTCATCGTATATTCTACTCTGATTTTTACTCTGATGACAATACGTTGATGATGATGATAATGATGATGATGATGATGGTGATGATGATGACAAGACAATACGAAATTTAAATGTCTTCACTTTTAAATTTTATGTTCTTTACAAGACAATATTTTTCATTTTAGACAAATCAATTAATAACTGACGAAAGAGAAACAAAAAAAAAAAAGAAATGATTTTTTTTTGTTGTTGAAATTAATTTTTATACTTTAACGTGTAGCGTATACACTGATTGGTATGTGAAGAAAAGTCAAGCTTACCATATAATCCTGATGTGATGAAACTGATGAATGTGTATCATTTGTATGATCAGGACTTTGTTTTAAACTTGGTGATTCTTGTAATAAATCTTCTAAACTTTCAATATATTCAATTGCATTTCTTAATATTTCAACTTTTGGTAAACGTTGATTTGGATTTGAACTTGTCCGTCGCTTTAATACTTCAAATGCTTCATTAACTTTTCTTAATCTTCTACGTTCACGTAATGTTGCTGCTTTTCTTCTATCAACTGCAAAACTTTTTTTTTTACATGCTTTACATGCCCATGTTAAACATGTTTGCCTATGAGTTTGTGTTGTATCTGTTTGACGATCAGAACAATTTAATGGTGCTAAAACATGTTCTTCATTTGAACTCATACTATTATTTTCATCAAAATCCATTAAACTTATTTGTGTATCATGAGGTGAATTTGTTGTTTGCATTTGATTATGTGATTTAACTGAATTATATGAATCGTATCCATTATTAAAACGATGATTGTAATTATTATTTTGTTGCTGTTGATGTTGTTGCAATTGTTGCGGTTGTTGTTGTTGTTGATGTTGATGTTGCTGATGTTGTTGTTGTTGATGCTGTTGTTGATGTTGTTGTTGTTGTTGTTGTTGTGCTGTATTCAAACCATTCATTGTATATTTTCTATTATCCATATCGTAATCAGACACTATCACTTTATTACTAAAATTTTGATTATATTTTGTCATAATTTGAACATTAAGAAAAATCAAAAAAAAAACAAAAGAAAACACAACACTAAAAAAAAAAAAAACTCACGAAAATTTTTAAATCACTTAAAAATATTTTTAGATAGTGAAAGGAATAGATTTTTATTGAAAAGTCAAATAAAACTTTAATCAAAAAAAAAAAAGTCGGTTCAAAATATAAAACGAAAAAAATTTTAAACATAGAAAAAAATTATAAAAGGATGAGAAACGTTTTTCCGTCTCACATGTTCAACGTACGTCTTTTACCCGTAGACTAAAATGATTTTGCGACAAAAATTATTTTCTCAAAGAAACAAAAAGACACACAAAATAAAAACCTACTAAAAACCGAAAATTTTTATTAGATCTTGCTTGGTCTTTAAGCACATGTGACACTTTTTCTTACAGACTAAACAGATGTCCTCTTCTTATAACGATTTTTATTATTTTTTGGTTTCTTGTAAGACAGAGAGAAAATTAATGTAGGATTTTCTTTAATTAGCTCCTCCCTCTTTATTGGGAAAAACTATTTTTTTTTTCTGTCATTTTTCTTATTTAGATTTTAAAACAAAAAAATATAAAACACGACTTCTGAATTGACAAATTCAATCAGAATAAGGGATGTGGTGAAAGTCGTGAAGGAATGTTAGAGGAGAAGATAAATAATAAATATCTTTTAATGAAATTTTTTCTTTATTTTCGTCATTTTATAAATTATTTATAAAAAAAAAATTTTATTTTATTTTTGTAAACAAAAATAATATTTATAAATTCTACTGCGACATTTTTTGTTTACATTTTACATTTTACATTTAATCCACTCTACCGAAATAAAAAAAAAATTCTTATTTAATATTTTTATTTTTTTTTTTTTTGTATGCGTTTTAAAGTTTTCTCCCTTTTGCCGCATTCAATTATTTTTTTACCAACAACTATGAAATCACTGAAAAAAAATGCTTAAAATTTTTTTATTTCAACACATATGTTGGTTGTGGAAAATTAAAAACAAAAATTAACTATGGAACTAAACAACAAATATGATTCATCAAATGAAAATCCCCATCTAAAGAATGTTAGTCCAATTTACGACATTCAATCCAGTAAAATTTTTGTAACTTCAACAATTTGTTAAAAAATTTAAAAAAAAATCGTTGAAAAATAATTCTCCCGCGAAAAAAAAAAGCTCCATAATGTATACTAGTTGGTTACATGCATATAGATGATATTTAGGCGAAAAGATAATTTATAAAATTATGAATTTATATTTTATAATCGTTCATTTCTTTAAAAAAAAATGTATGTGAAATTTAAAAGTATTTTTAATTGAACTTACTCAATAATTCAAAGGTTAATAATATCTATCAAATAATTGATTAAAAATGGCTAATAAAAAATTTCTTAAAATGTCGAATAATATTTCCACCTGTTCCAACAAAAACACGCATTTTTAGATAAACACACGTTTTGATGTATTTCATCTTTTAAACTTTTTATAACGCGAAAAATATTTCAATGTTGCATCATCTTACTAATACATCTAAGCCATTGTATTTTATAAACAATCGCATGCGCCTAGTTGTTTGTACCATAGAATTTTATAAGTAGTTTTTGGTTTTTTTATGAACCCAGTTATTTGTAAATGTCTGATGAGATTAAAGAAAATGAATCATTTAAATTGAATATAATTTCTTATTTTACATTTTGTGACATAAATCAGACTGTATTTTATTTTCTCACATTTGTTTATCAATATTCTTAAATAACAGCTGATAACGATATCTATGTATTTTTTTTCCAAGTTCCATGGCTTCTTATATATACATCTCTTTCGCAGTCATGTAATAAATATCTTTGTTTTCTTTTACTATAGAAATTATAGATTTTTGCTAATGTATGCGTGCCATTCAAAAAATTCGTACATTTTTTGTTTGAAGAACTGTAAATATAAATTTCATTTCTCTACAATTGTTCGTCAAGTAAAGTTTATATAAAATTAAACCTAATAATATTAAATATTTCAAAAAAAAGTTTTCTTAGTTTAATAAAAAATTTGCAATGGATTTCAAACAATAAATTGCATTAGGTGCAAATGTGGAAAATACCTTTTAAAGTGAGTAACTTTTATTTCTCGTTCATAATCTTAATGTTTCGTCTCGCTTTCTCTATTATCAATTTTATATTTGTGTTCATGACACAATTTAGTTATAGTTGAGATGGCCAAATATTTCTTTGTACCAAATAAATGTTCTTTTTAAAACCTTTTTTTTTTCTATCTTTTATTTTTTCAATATTTTAGATCTACCTAGATTATGATGTTATATTTGGAAGTTAACAGAAGTATTGCAATGGATCGAAATAAAATATTTAATTAGAGTATTTATGTTATATTTTGTCAGAAAATCTAACCCAGGAAATAATAAGAACGTGTTTTGTGTTTTTTATTTATTAAATAAAATAAATTAGAAAAAAATGGAGGAGAAATTTTTTGAGAATATTTTTTCATCAAAGAATGAAAGAAAAAGGACTCTACAAGAAAACTCTCAACCGAGAGTGGAAGAAGCTGTTGTATGGGTTTTTGGATATGGATCTTTAGTTTATTTTCCTGGCTTTAAATATGAAAAATGTTTAACGGGATACATCAAAAATTATTCAAGAAGATTTTATCAAGGAAATAACTTTCACAGAGGAACAAAGAATAAGGTAGACTTTTTTTAGAATTTCTTTCATTTTATCAAGTCTATAAAATTTTATTTTTTATTATTAAAGATTGGACGAGTTGCAACTCTCGTTGAAAATAAGAACAATGGAACTACTTGGGGTTGTGCCTATAAAATAATAGGAGAAACTGCATTGCAATATTTAGATGAAAGAGAATGTACGTTAGGCGGATATAAAACAGAATTTACGAAATTCTTTCCTAGAATCGCTACAGCCGAGAATTCTGAAATTTCTGGAGAACCAATAGAAGTATTATTATACATAGCTACTAATTCTAATGCTAATAAGCAATGGTTAGGTGAAGCTCCATTAATTCAAATTGCAAACGACATTGTCGAAGCTGAAGGTATAAATGGAACTAACGTAGAATATTTAATACGATTGTCAATTTTCATGAGAGAAGAATTACCAAATATTATCGATGATCATTTGTTTGAATTAGAACGTCTTGTAAAAGAGATATTAATTGAAAAACAAATAAGTCTTTCATCTATGATGGGTAGTAAGAAGTTTGAGAAAATTGTTCGAGATACACATGAAGAAAACAGAATCAAAAAATCATTTGAATTTACCTCCAGAGTTCCTGAAAAAAAATTACGTTGCTTAAATATATAATAAAATGTTTGCAAATCTTGTGATAAAAAAACCTACATACATGTATTTTATTTTCTCATTTTGTATTTTTAAAGCTTAATAAAATAAAAAATGACTATGAACTTTATTTCTGTTAAAATTATTATAATTATAATTAATAAATATTTAATCGTGAGTTCAAGAAGGAAGAAAAGGAAGAAAAAAATCGAATTCAAGTGCGAAAACATTTCTTTTTGTTTCTCTGATTTAATTTAATAAAAATTAATTAATTAATTATTGTTGTTGTTGTTTAAAAAGTTATTTGAATTTTATTTGAAGAAAAAAAAATGTTTCGAACAGAATTTAAAAGAAAAACGATAAACAAAATGCCTGAATGTAGAGGACTTCTCATTAAAAGCAGTTTTCTTCCATGCATTCAATAATTTGTGTCTATGATTTATTCAAGAATGCCTAATAATAGATGTCGCTGTAATAACATTTCTTCTTTTTGTGGTTGTCAATTTTATGTCTTTTTTTCCATTAGGTTGCCAGCCAAAATGGAGAGACAAATCTGGAATTAGTGGTATTAAGTTTTGTTTGTTTGTTAAAACAAAAATTACCTATCTCCTTTAGAATAAACGTGTTCATTGAAGTGTGCATTTAGTAATTTTAATAATAAATAAAGTTTTCCTTTATTAATTATCTAGTCTTACGATACGAAATCTAGTTTAATTAATTTGTATTACTTTGTGTGGTTTTTGTGTTTTTTTAATGCAACAACAACAAAAAAACAACTAAAAAAAGAACCAACCTCAGACACGCTTATTAAATCTATTTTATTAATATAGAATAACCGTTTAATTAATAAATACCGAAAATACAATAGAACCATAGTAATCTTCGGATTACTTTATTGCCGTGTCTATTGAACTGTTCTATTTCAATATTATTTATTATTAAAAATTTAATCTTATCAGTGAAAATATAATAATAAAAAGATACTTTTCATTGGTATTTCAAATCGATTAAAAATTTATAATCATCGAAAAAAAAAATTGGTTAGACTTAATATGGCTGCAAACGAGGATAATAGTGTTAGTGATTTAGATGAAATTCCATTATGGAAAAAAGAATTAATTCAAAGAAGGAAAAATTTATCTAAAACAATTGGTGGTAATATTCAGATGTCTTGTCCCAGTGCCACAATTAATTCAAGTTCAAAAGGTATTTTTAGGTGTTTTTTTTCTTTCATTTTCTTATCTAATTTTTTTTACGTTTATAAGATAACAGTTAAAAATACATAATTTATATTGTTCCACGACTACAACCTGCAGAAGTTAGTTTTGTTTTTCTTTTTTTTTTGTTATGATTACAATAAAAATGTCTATAAATTGTTATTTGTATTTTTTTAAAGTTAATTGCACGCAATAAAGGTGTAAAATGAAACAAAAAAAAAGAAAGAAAAATTGTGAAAAAAAAAACAAAAACATTAAAATCTCTCCTTTTAATTTTTTTTGTTTTTTTTTTGTGTCATTAAACAAACGCCGGATATTAATTTGTAAACTATGTTTGTGTGTGTGTTTTGGGTGTATTTCTGCCATATGGCTTTTATATATAAAATGTTTTTTTATTACAATGATTATCGATGAGTGTATGAGTCAGAAAAAATGAATTGTGTGTAGTTGTGTTGGTGAGACACTTTTTTTTTGGTGTTGTCTCTTTTTTTCATTTTTTTTTTGTTTGAAAGCGCGTTTTAATAAAAATCCAGTGGTGTAGGTGTATAGTGAAGGTCGTTGTTTTTAAAAATTTTTTTACCCGAAATAAAATATGGTTAAAATGGCAAATGGTTAATAAAAATATTATCAGATATCTGATCAAAAATTATGATGTCACATTTTGTAACGGGATTAAATACTTTTTTTGCCTAATCTTTTTATTGTTTTTAATTTTTATTGTATTCTCATTCATACTAGCATATCTGTTTATTTGTATTATGCTGAAATTAATGCATTTGTAGTTTCAATGTTTTTGCCCATAAAAAATTATTTATTTACACTTTACTTTTATTCATAAAATCCACCACTGGAATTTTTATTGCAAACTACTATAAAAAAAAGTAATCAGACTTCTACGTCAGAATTGCGACAAAAAGTAAAAAAAAATCAAGATTTTGACCACGTATAAATGAATCAATACAAAAATATCTAAAATGAACGCGTCGTCGTCACTGGTCATCCAACGCATTCCTCTCATTCCATTTTTCCGATTAAATAACAAACAAAAAAAATCTCTACGCAACAGTTTCCATGAATTGAATGACATTTTTATATTTCTTTTTATTACAATAATATCGAGTGGCGGATAGCGGCGAATTTATTTTTGTTAAAAAAAATTGCAAAATTGAAATAAATAAATAATAGAAACAAAAAAAAAATTAAATTCAAATTTCGCCATTTTTCTTTTTCTTTTAAAATGTTTTAATAGTTTAGCAACAATTTTTTTTTTTAATTAATAAACAATAAATTATATTTTATATTTTGTTTCTGTTTCTTTCATTTATTTTTTACACAATTAGATCTATCAACAATAACATCAGCCAATGAAAATATAATCGGAAACAAGTTACAAACATCATTGTCTGCGTCTGCCATAATATCATCATCATCAACATCACCAACATCCAGTGGTGGCGTTAATAATATAAATAAACCAGTAATATCAGGTCATTCGCATACACAACTACATACAAATAATATTATAAATTCTATTGTAACAAATACAAATATAAATACAAAAACAACGATTAATAAATATCATCAGTTCGCTACAAACGATGTTGAAAAACCGTTTCAGTTGCATTCCAGTAATGATAGTGAATATAACGTCGTTTCTGTTTTGGATAAAAATGTTGAACAAACAACAATAATAAATAATCGTGTTAATAATAATAATAAACTAACAGCAACAGGAACAACAACAAAATGTTCATTTAATAATAATCAATTAATAAATAATAGTAATAATAAAAAATCAACGAATTTAAACGAAAATAATATAAATATAAATAATAAAATTAATACAAATTTGATTCAAGAAGAAAATAATAAAGTTTTAACTACTGGTACAGGAACAGGAATAATATCAACAACAGCAAATATGGTTGCCGCACAAGAAATACAATATGAGAATAATTATGATGATCCATCAGAAGAATTAAAATATGGTCCTGGTATTGTATCAAAATTAAGATGTCGTTATTTAAGTTTAGCATTACGTCAAACAACATCAAAACAACGTCCATCATTAAATAATATGCGACGTGCAACAAGTTTAAATAATTTATTAGATGATGATAATGATGATGATGACGATGATGATGAAGATGATATAAATAATGATGTTGATAAAGTATGGAATAATAAAAAAAATGAATTAAATAATGGACATATTATAAGTAAAGTACGTACACCCGATGAATATATTTCACCATTTCAAAAAAATAAATTAGATGAAAAACGTAGTCGACAAATACAACGTGGTAATGATTCACTTAAACGTGCACGTTCTGTTGAAGCTCTTGTTAAATATGATCATAAAGCATGGGAAAAAGATATTAAAAAAGAATTAGAAAAAAAATCAATTTCATCAAAAATTTCATTAAAAACAACAACAGCAACAAATAAACAACAAGATAATAATATTTTAATACTTGAAGAAATAATAAATGGTGATTGTGTTAGTGTCGGTGATCTTAAAGATGTTAAGGAGGTTAAGGATACCCAAGCACCAATCGAAGTAACAATTGAAGATAAAATAGTGAATGCACGTGAACGTGGTGATCCAAAACCAAAAAAAATGATGCCATTTTTAGAAGAAAAAGAGAGACCACCACCAGAATGTGTTAAAACAAAATTATTAATTTTTGAAGCATCTGCGAATCGTCGTTGTCGTTCAACAAATAATAATAATGCACGTGGTGATGTTGCTGCAAAAGTTGCATCATTTAAATCAATTATATCACATGAAAAACCTCCAATAACATTTCCAAAACCACCATTAAGTCCTAAAAAACCAGTAATCAAACCACGTTTAACTAGTCCACAACATTCAAATTCCAATAAAGAGAAACCAATTATTTCTAATATTGAGATAAATAAAACAATAAATAATACCGGTAAACAAACACATCCAGCAAGTCCATTATTTGGTCCTCCAACAAAAAAACTAGCACCCTCTGAATTAAGTTCATTAAATTCACGTTCAATGTCACCATTAACAGTTGATTTAAATTATCGTACATCATCTGTTTATAATACAGCAAAAATTGATTCACCAACAAATTTAATAAATTCACCGTTATTATTGTCACCACTTTTAACACCAACAACACCGCCACCAACAAATAATATAAAATCACCATTTCGTACAACACAAATAACAGCTGGACGTCCAGATAGTCCATTACGTACAGTACCGGATATAATACAACGTAAACCAATTTATTTAGTTGATAAGCAAAATGTTATTGATTCACCGATAACACAACTATCGAATAAAATTAAAACTTTAACAATTGAATCACCAACAACAACAACAACTGCACCAAAATTAACATCAATAAAAACAAATCAATTTGATGATAATAATGAGACTGATGAATGGGATGATGAAAGTATTGATGATCATAATGATAGTCATGATGATGATGATGATGATTATGATGATCATGATCAAAAATTAATAAAAAAACCAATAACAAAAAAAGCACTTGAAAATATAGCAAAAGCTGGTTCAACAACACAATTTAAATTTGGTACAATAACAACACCAGTACAACAGCAAACAATATCAAATACAACAACAATAGTGCCAAATAATTATGGTACAAAAAGTCATTTACCTGGATTACAAAATGGTAGTAATACAATGAATCAAAAAAAAAATATAACAAATAATCAAGTAGAAACATTAGATATAAATGGTAGACAAATTGGTGTTATCAGACCATTATTAGCTGAACCAAAATTAAAATCACCAACAGTATTAAATAATTTTGCAATTAATTTACAAACAAAAATTGATAATGAAACAAATAAATTGTTACAACAGCAACAAAATGTTAATGATACTAATAAAGATTTAACAATAATTGATAAAAATAAATTAAAAGAAAATCTTGTTATAAAAAATTTAACAACACCATTATTGGTAACAACAACACAACCACCAATACCAATACAACGTATAAAAGAGAATTTTATTATAAATGAGAAACCAATATTAACGTCACGTGAAATAGAAAAGAATTTAATAAATAAAGAAAAAAATGATGAATTAGATGGTAACAATATAAGTGGTAGTGGTAATGTTAGTGGTGTTGGTAGTTATTGTATTAGTAATAATATCAGTAATGGTAACAATTTAAATGATGATAATTTACCAAAATGGGGTATTAATTCATTACGTAAAAAACAACAACATTTAAATCAATCACAACAGAACACAACTATGCTGTTTAATTTTAGTAATCGTAAAGATGTACCAGATTATATTGAAAATGATGGATTAATTTTGCGACGTAAAAGGGAATTGCCAAAGGTTAGTTTTATTTCTTATTTAATTTTTTTTCTTTTAACTTTTTTTTTTTTAATCGTTTTACATAAATTTTTAATTGAACTGAAAATTAACGATCTCATCTCCAATAATTTACTAACAGAGAAAAAAAAATTGTAAAAAATAAAAGGAGGAAGCAAAATTTGTTACTTTTTTTTTAAATGTTTAATTGCACAAGGTGATCGTTAATTTATTTTCTGCAAAAAAATTAAAAGTTCGAAAATTATTTGCAAGTGTTGTGTGGGGGGAGAGGGTAATCAAGTAAGTGTGAAACGTTTGGTAAAACCAAATTTGTAAATTTTTTATAATAATGGATTCAGTTATTGTCTCGTTCACACTTCACTTATGGTTAACCCTCCTCACTTTACATTTGTTTTAATTGAGTTCAACTGTTGTAACATAACTTTCAACCTAAGTACTTTTAATTTGTTGTTTATGATTAATGATTATGTTTTATGATTTTTCTTACTTATACAAATGTGATGATTTATAGTTGTGATGATTAATGGGATAAAAAAAAATTAGACCCTTTCTAGAATTTTGTTGTTGTTGTTAAAATATTTTCTTCTTATGTCGATCTAATTTTTTTTTTCTTTGGTAGTTTTTTTTTTTGAGAAAATCTATAAGTTAGAATTAGATTAACGATAATGACCAATATTAATTAATTAAATCATTCCGATTAAAGTTGTTAGTAAATAATGAAGTTGTCACTTGACCAATTTAATTTTTAAATCTGATTTATTGCCTTTTTCAAAAAACTATTAAGTCACTCTGTAAATATTTTTTCTAACAACAATTTGAACTGACTAAAACTTGAAAGAAAGAAAAATTTAAGAGACGAAAATGTAAAGAATGGACATCAATACTTTAATTATAAGTTAACGTTTTAGTTAAACCAGACACATACATATTTTATATTCAGTTAAAACCTCCCGTAGATATTGTTGTGGTCTTTTACTTTTTAACGTTTTTCAAGAACCAAACTAATTTTATTTTGACAAAAGGAAATTTATTATAGATTCTGAAAAGTGATTTGCATAAAAATACAATTAGCTTCTCTAGGGTATTTTCCACAATTAAACTAAGTCATAAAAAACGATTTAGATTTCTTTAAATGTTAAATTCTTAATCTTGATGTATTCTTGTGCTAAATATTTTAAATTGACTACTTTACGCTTAACAACAGTTTTTTTTTGGTTCTTTCTGATCTTCTTTTAATCTTTTAAAAACTGGGCCAAAATTTTATTTCGATGACGAAAAACAAAATAGGATAAAAATAGAATTAAAAAAAATCAAAATCCATCTTAGTGATGACGTACGTCAGCGTAAATTCAAATGACAGATTGTTATTTTCTATCTTCTAAATAATCTATTCACATTTCATTCAATAATTTCCGTTTGTTGTCATTATATTTTTAAGTCTGTTTCCGAAAGATTCACTAAACCATTCAAATTTCCCCCCTTCACTATTAAAAAATGTTTTCTCTCGATCGTGAAAAAAAAAAAAATACAATTGTGCGATTAACAACTCAGTTGATTTCAAATGTAAAAATACATTGTTCAAAACAAGTTTAGGGAACGACTGCGCATATTAAGGACATTGATTTTTTCTTGTTAATAAAAATAAGGAGAAACAGTGACGTCACAGTTGAAAATGTTTCCGATGAAGTTATTTCCAATTGTCTTCAAGTATAAAGTCAATCCACTTTTACTTATAGTAGATAAATTACCATACGATTAATCAATTGATTAACGATAAGAAATTTAATTAATTAACTAAATTTGTCTCTTCTCTTTAATTGGTCTGAATTTTTAAATTTAAATTTATTGTTCAAAATCAATTAAATGATACAAACTACCAAGCCAAAGCAAAGAAAAAATAAACATCAAAAAAGAAAGATAAAAGAAAAAATGGGTGAGGGGGGGGATAGAAGAAAAAGTCTTAAACTTAAACATTCCACTGAGTCAGTGAAGTGATTCGTTTTGTTTTTTTTTCTTTCTTTTATTTAAAAAAAAAACATTTACTTCTTCTTCTCGTTGCTCTTCATCGTCTTCTCCTTCCTTTACTTTTAATCTTGAATCATTCCAATTTCTTGTTCGAGTTAACTTTTTTTTTTTTGTATTTTCTTTTTGGGTTTTTATTATTTTTTTTTTCTTTCAATTATCGTGTTTTTTTTTCCAGTTATCGTTTCTTATCTTTAAAGTTTATTTTTTTCTGTTATTGTTGTTGTTGTTGCGTTGTTCAATTTTTGTTTTATTTTTTTTTTACTCAATAAAAAAAATAAATAAAACAAATTATTTGCTGCTTGTATTTTTTTTTTTTTCTGTTATATACTTTATTGATAAGACTGAATTACAACAATGAAAAAGAAGAAGAAGAATTAAATAAAAAAAAAAAAAAAAAACAAAAACAAAAATACTTTTGACTTAAGTTAAAAAATTTTACTTCATTTTTTTTTATCGTGTTTTTAGTTCGATGACTAGATTGGAAAAAAAAATTTCATAAAATATGAAAATAAATACATTTTGCTATTTTTATATATAGAAAATAAATAAAGCTACCCAACCTCTTTCCCCGGACCTCTAACCCCCCTTCTTAATAAAAATGTATGTTGTGTATTGATAACAGAAATTATTTTTGTTTTTTTTTATAGTTAAGTCGATTTTTTTTTTTTTCATTTGTTGTTTTTCTTTCTTTTTCTTCTTCTTCTTCTAATAATAATTTAATACTTTATTTTGTATTTGCAATTTTGTTGTTTTTTTTTGTTTTTTTTGTTCGAATCGAAAGAGAGAAAAAAAAAATATAAAATAAATAATTTAATCAATTTATCGATAAATTTATTGATAAACTTAAAAATATTGATAAGAGTAAAATAAATTGATTGAATTGTGTACACGGTTTAAATAACAAAAATTTTGTATAAGTTGACCACTGTATACTGCGACGTTAATTCTCTTTAAAACCTTTTAAAGAGACCAACATTTTTTGTTTTTGTTTTTTTTTTCTGAATTCTCATTTATGACGAGAGAACCAATTTTAATCTTCCTTTTGCTATTTTCGGCTGGTTAGTCACCCTGTAGTTATTATAAGAAATAAAATCACTTGAAATTAAGAAAAATAATCAAAAAGTTGAAAAGAAGAAATTACGAAAGGTAATAAAAACGCGTAGAATAAAACAACGAAAGAAAGAAGTCACCTTAAAAATAACCTTTTCTTCTTCTTCTTCTTATTCTTCGTCTTTAAAGCAGAGGCAAAAAAAATGTAATCAAAAGTAATAAATTTTTATAAAAGAAAATCAAAAAGACAAAAAAAAAATAGAAGTGGATTAATAAAAATAAAACCAAACATTTTTTTTTGTTCTTCTTTTTTGTGGCAAACGACAACAACAAATTGTGCAGCCAAGAAACTTTACGTTTTTCCAAACATTTTTCGTTTTTGTTGGGAAGAATAAAATTTTTTGTGCATTTTTTTTTTTTTCTATTATTGTTGTTGTTGTTCTTTTTTTTTTTTTTGTTAGTTTTGCATTTTTATTTTTTTTTTCTTGTTTTTGATTAAATGATTTTTTCTTGATCTTATTAAAAAAAGTATGTAAAGTAGGTATTAAGTACCTCCAAAAAAAAAAATGTGTCAAATCTTTCTTCTTCTTATTTTTATTTCTCTTTTTTTTTATATAAAAATTTAAAAAAAAAAATTGTAATTTTTCTTGCGTTTGTTTTTTTAAATCTTTTTCGTCGTCGTCTCTTTAATTGTTATTATTGTTTTTTTTTTCTTTTTATTTGTTCTTTTTTTCTGTAACTAAAACCCCATCATCTTGTTGGTGTGAACTAATCCATCAAAAAAAAAAAAAAAAACAGAAAAAAAAAATACTGAGCAACAACAACAACAACAAACACAAGAATAACATAAAAGACAAAAATCTAGTATTTTTTTTTGTAACCATAAAGACCTCGATTAATGTCAAACAAAAGAACAGTTAAGTTGACAGCGCGAACTAAATTTCAGAAGTATTTTATGAATTTCCAAAAAGAAAAATTGTAATTTTTTTTTTTTTTTTTTACGTTCAAATGAAATTCTATTCTAAACTTATTTATTTATTTGTTGTTTTATGTATTAAGTCAATTGTTTTTGTTTTTTGTTGTGTTGGTAACCAACTCTTTTTTTTTTTTTTTTTTGATTTAATTTCAAATTCCATAAATTTAGTTTCAAACAAAAAAAAAATATTATTTTGTAATTCGTTGTTGTTGTTGGTCTGTTTTTTTTTTTGTTTTTATTTTTTTGCGTGCGATGACTTTGCAAATTGATTGCATTGCGTTTTTTTTTTCTTTTCTTCTACAAAAACAAATGAATTTAACATAAAATTCATTTTATTTTCATTCATTTTTGGAGTGAAATTCTCTAGGGAAATTAATAACTTCAATGATTTTTTTTTATTGATTAATTATTAATTCAGGTTGATAACACGGGATTGCAAAAAAAAAAGTAAAATGAAATAAATACAGTCAACCGTACTTGTAATGATTCCTCAGATTTAACGAACGTAAATTGTTTAACTCTCTCGGGATTCTTGAGATTTAATTCGAATCGAAGGTTTGACTGTAAAGTGAAATGAAACGGAGTATTATTCTGTTCATGAATTACGAGAATGACTAATGCCAATATCTGTTAATGTTTCTACTAATTAAATAGATTTTCATTTGTATGCATTCACTAATGAAGATAAATTTATAAACATTGAATAATGATTATGTCAGATTAATATGCTGAAGAAATAAAAGTGAAAATAAAGTTGACACAGAATCTACATACTGTAAAATCATGGAAATTCTTAAGACAAATTGTTTTGATTGGTTCAATGTATTTTTTTTGTTATTTATTGGGTGTAATAAATTTTTGCAAGAGAAAAAAAAACAACTGCAAATATTAAAACAAAAGTTTAATCCGTTCGGGATTCTTTTGTGGCAAAAAAAAAAAACATATACAAAAGAAAAAAATTTGAATCGTTTTGTTTGGCGGAAGTAAAAAACTACAAAATAATTTCACTCTGCTTTTTTTTTTCCTCTGATTTATTTTTTATTTTTTTTTTAAAAACAAAAAAAATTCTTAATTTCAATTAAACAGAAAATAAAAAAAACAAAAACTGATCAAAAATTATTTATTTTTGTTTTGTTTTGTTTTTTTTTTTTTTTTATTTCTGTTCAGTAAATTATGTAAATTTTCTTTCTTTCTTCTTCTTCTTTTTTTTTGATTTTGATTTTGATTTTTTTTTTTAGTTTGTTTGTTGACGCGTTTTCTTGTTTTTTGTTTTTGTTTATTGCGTTAACGGAAAATATATTGTGTATGTTGTATCTACCTCTCAATAGAGAAAAGTTTAATAGTTTTTTTTCTGCTGTTGTTTTTTTATTGTTGTTGTTGTGATTATGTATTTTTTTTATATATATTTTTGATAGATAGATAAAAAGTAGGTTGTGTTTAGGAATGTGTTTGTTTTGGGCCAACATAAATTGATGAGTTTGAAAGGTGTAGGTGGTGGTGGCGGGTAAAGAGAAGCATTATAGAATTATTGAAGAGTTGATATAAAATACAAAATAGATAAAAACTAATAATTTTTATTTTAAATGTTATCAATACAAAAATAGAAACAAACGAACACGAAGAAAATTATTTAATCGTCAATATTTTATTAATTGGGAATAATGAGAATTGGAACAAACACAAAAATTAATAAATAAATAAATTATTAATTATTTATATTTTTTAATTGAATTTGATTTTATTTTTTTGTTGATAAAAATTATTGATAAAAAAATCGAAATAAGTGTCAATAAAATAAAAGGCAACAAAAATAAAAATCCAACAAAAACTTTAATATAAAAAAAAAAATCAATTTTAATCAATTTGCAACAAAATTGCGTCATCACAATTTCTATAAAATTTTTTATGCAATCAGTTTTTTTTTTTTTTTTGCTTCAACACAAAAATTCCAAAAGAATTTGTTGTTTGAATTCTTGTTTGTTTATTTTTTAATAGTGGTGGTGATTTTTGGGTGCATCACCTTATTTAAAAATAATTTTAATGAAAACTGGACTTGAGACTTAAATTCCCAAAACAAGTGGATTAGTAATATTTTTTTTTCTGTTATTTTGCATTTCAAAATATTAAATTGAATATTTTTGTAGAGGTTGTTACAACATTTACGTTATGTTACTTCCTTCATTCAATTATTTGATTTGTATTTTACAATCTTTCAAGGAATTTACTTTTACAAATTAAAAAAATGTAAAAATTGTTTATATTTTTTTTTGAATTTTGGAAGATTTTTATCAGAAACTGTGTTTTTGTTTTTCTCTGACGAAGAAAAAACTTTAAATTTTGATTTTTGGTTTTGTTTGTTTTTGTTTTGGATTCGCGTGCGTTCATCACCTAATCACATTTTAATAAGTAAGAATCATAATCGTAAGCGCGTAACATTACAACAATTATTATTCTATTTTTTTTTGTTTGTTTTTTATTTTCTTTTATCTAAAATTTTTCATCAATTTTTTTATACAAAACAAAACTAATTTTCTTTTTTTTCCATCTCATATATTAAACGCAGCCTGGTGAATCTGGTTTTGTACTTATTGGTGATGTATCCTGTGAAACATCAACAGATCCTGATGATTATTGGTCAATGGGACCACCATCACCATGTGATATTGAATTTGAAAATGGCAATGTTATCATTGATGGAAAATCAAGTATTAGAAACAGTAAACTAAAGGACTCAAAGGTATGTGGCACAAATTTATTTATTTTTATTTTGGGATCAAATCAATTATGGATTAAATGAATAATTCAAGTAATCCCATTCAGGATTGGATTCTGTTTCCTTCCTTTTTTTTCTTTCATTTTGTATTTACAACTTTTATTAGACTCAAGATCAGTGTGGAATAAATGTCTTCTCGTAAATGTGTATTACGGAACTGAATCCTTTTTTTTTTTGCATCAGTTTTCCTCAGATGAAATAATTTTAGAGTAATCGTCTAATCATTACCGTCTAATCATAAGTGGGGAAGAAAATGTCTTCATTTCAATCAGAACTAATATTAAATGTGTATCTAGAAATCCTCCCCTAAGATATGGGCAATAATTTTGATGTTTTTAAACTCGTTCTTTTTTTTCCTTCATTTATTTTAATTTTTATTAAAATTTATTCCACATTCCTAAATAATATTTAATTGGGTGGTTTTGTTTTTTTTTTTATTTTTTGGAAGGTTTTTGCATTTTTTTCGTTGGAACACAAATAATTCAGAGTACTAATTGTTTTTATATTGAGTTGATTTTTAAGGTTAACTACATGTAACTTTTTAGTTGTAAATTGTAATTTTTGTAATATAATATTCAACAACAACAACAAGAATTGTTATTTGAATTTTTTTTTGTATTTGTTTTTTTTTTTTTCTTTCAAATTAAAAATTATAGACTTTTTATGGTAATTTTCTTCTGTTTATTTTTATTTTATTTTTTTTCTTCTATAATCTGGTTAACTTGTTACCATTTCTTTTTTGTTGTTGTTGGTTCTCCACAGTCGTCGTCGTTACCTTACAAAAATTATGGCAAAAATATAAAATGGGTTTATAGAGAAAAAAAAAACGAATATAAAAAAAAAGCGATCGTGAGAAATGTTTATTTTTTTTACAACAACAACAAAAACTTCAATTAAATTTTTTATAATTTTATAATTTGTATGAAAATGAAAATAAAGGAAAAAAAGAAATAAAAAAAAAAAAATAGATTACAAAATTAAGAAAATGGCGGCGTCAATTGAATTTGAAATTATATTTTTATTTTTTCTTTTTTTTTTCCAAGTTAAAGCGAAAAAATATAATTATAAAGTAAACAAAACGTGAGGGAGGTAGGGAAGAACGGGGAAGGATAAACAACAATTACAATTCAGTATGTTTACTCATTCGAATCATTTTTTTAGACTTAACAAAAAAAAATGACTTTAATTCTTTAAATCATTTTATTTTTTAATCTTACATAAATTTTCAATTATACTTTGTTTGTTTTGTCACATTTTTGACTAATCGTGACTGTAATAAAATACACAAACACATAAAACAAAAAAAATTCAATTTTAAATTTTATAAAAATTTCTTATCAAAATTTAAAAAATTAAACCGATATTAGATGTTGGATAGATTAGTTTGTCAATTAGTTAGTCATACAAACGCCTATAAAATATTTTCTAATCTTATTCTTATTAATTATTGATTAAATTTTATAATTAAAAATATTGCATCATCATCATTACAAATTATTTTACGGTTCCTTCAATATCTTTATGATAGACTATATTTTTTTTTAAAGCCAACTTGTGATGACCTAATGGATTAATAATCTTGGAATTTATAAAGAAAAAGAAAAAAAAAAGTTTGTAACTTGTAAGTGCAATCACCGATTTGTTAAAAAATCTTAAATCTTTATTTGCCCATTACTAAATTGTATCTCTTTGCTACTTCATAAAAGCGCACAGAAGTTATAATTTATGAAAGAAAAATTATAAGACAAAAATGTGCAAATAATGCAACATCTTCCATTCTCATATTAAATTCCACAGAAATATTCAAGTCTTCGTTGGTCTTCGTGTTTCATAAATTTGCAATATCAAAAATTTCAATCTGCAAAAAAAAAAAAAAAACAAACAAAATGTTAGTTGAATAAAGTTAAATAAATCAAGAGTTGAATTCATATCAGGTTTTATTCTGACCACTTATGCCGATTGAAACATAAAAAAGAAAAAAAAAAAACATTCAAGATAATCCAAACAATATTTTCTTTATTTTATTTGTTGATATTTTTTTCTTTGGGAATTCGACTGAGTCATAAAATTCAATTATTCAATTCTTTTATTTTTTTCTTCTACAAATTATTCTTCTTTTTCTTCCTTCTTCGTTTCTTCTTCTTCTTCCTTTGTAACAACAAATAAAACGAAATTTTAAGTCTTAATGCAAACATTTTTTTTTATTCGCAAACAAAATTAAAACAAAAACAATTTATTGAATTTTCATTAAAAATATTTCCTTCTTTTTCTCGTGTAAAATGTTTTTCTTCGTCCGTCGTAATCATAAAATAAATAAAGGCAAAAAGTCAAATATTTAACAGCAAATAAATTCGTATCGATTTAAATTCTATAAAGTTAAATTGTAGACAGACACAACAACAACAACAACAACAAATAAACTTTCCCTTAAAATATCGTTAAACAAGGGTTAAAAGTAAATTATGTGAGGGAGGGTTTGAAGGGATAAGCGGAACATTATGTTTTTATATTTCCGTTTAAATAAAACGGCAACAGCTAAAAAGTAAAAATCGTTAACACAAAAATTGTACAATATTCTTGAAGTTTGTGTGAAAGCAGTGGAGGCACCCTGAACTGATGGATCAATTATGTCCTTGTTCGACTTTCATTATTTGAATATTAAAAAAAAAAGAAAATTAGAAGGTGGAATTAAATTTTATGTAAAAAAATATGCATTTTGCAGCTACTTAAAAAGTATCCCATTAAATTCAAAGGGTGATCCAAAAAGAAAAAAACTAGGCAAGTGAACCCCTTTAGGCGAGACATCCTAACATCAATTTAATCAACAATATTTAATTAGATTTTGATGGGTTTATAAGCACGACATGTTGCATTTTATTTTTATTGAATGGAATTTTATTCTTGTCTTGTTATTTTGAACTTTACCTCGGCAACCTTGAGGTAAAAAAATACTAACTACAACAAAAATAATTTATTATGAACTCAACCGTCAACTTTCAGTTTTTATTTTCATATTTTTGTATTTTCAGTTTTTGCTTGTTTTTTCATCTTCAATGATTATCAGTCGTCCTCGTCGTCATCATCATTTTTACAACAATTTAAAGTTCTCTGATCTTTTATGTGTCTTCGTCTCTTCCTTTTTCTTCTAACTTTTTAATCTTTATTATTTTGTTGTTTTAACTCTTGTCTTTCTCTGTAAAGTAAGGATATTTTTATTTTGTTTTAAATTATTTTTTTAATCCCCAGCTGGGAGAGGAATAAAAATTGAAAATGTGTAATTTTTTTGTTTTTCTTTTGTTTTTAGTAAAATAGTTACCCTTGGAACTTTTATTTATTTAATTATTTATTTAAAAAAAACAAGAAAACCAGAACAAACAAAAAAAAAAGTTGAATAAAACATGATTTGATTTTTGTGTTTTTTTTTTCTTCTTCTTGTTTTTATTCTTGTTTTCATTTTTTTTTTATTGAACGAAGGATTAAAAACTTCTTTTTTTTGTTGCTTTTCCGTAAAGATAAAATATTCTTTTTGTTTTTGTTTTTTTATTTTATTTTAGATTTTATTTCTGGACAGAAAAAAAAAATTAAAATCAATTTCTTTTAGTTGTTGTTGTATTTGCTGTTTCTTGTTGTTGTTTTTGTTTTTGTCATGGATTGATAAATTAATAAAAGAAGATTAACAGAAAAAAAACTTCATTCTGGGTTTTTGTGTTTTATCATTGAATAAAAAAAAAACAAACATTTAATAAATTTTTTTGTGTTTTGTAATAAAAATGACACAATTTTTTTTTCCCGCATCAAATTTCATCAAATCATTTTTTTTGGTGTCGTTGTTTTTGCTGTAGGTAGTCTGTAATAATTATTTGTTGTTGTTGTTGATAGTGCAATTGTTGTACATATTCACCTACACACACACACACACATATATGCATATGGATATTATGTATGAAAAGACCTTGAGAATTTTTATTTTATCTTTGCGTTTATATGTTTTTTTTTTTGTTAATAGTTTTATTGTCTTGACGATTAAATCCCGCAGAAAAAGTTTGTTGTTGTTGTGTTTTTTTTTTTTTTTTTTCAAACTTTTCTGACAGCGGAAAAACGCAATATCCGTTAAATATAGTTTGTAAATTTTAATTTATAGACAAAGTTTTTTTTTTCGTCTGTTATTGTTTGTTGTTGTTGTTGTTGGTGAAATTCTCAAGTTTAATATTGATGAATTGATGACCTTAAGATTGGTAGCGTTGTGTTTTTTTGTTCTTCTTTCATTTCATAAAAAAATATGATTGAAATGGAAACCTTTTTGTTTTTACCTTGCTGTAAGTTGTTACATTTAATTGTTTTTTATTAAATGATGTTCTTCGTCTTCTTCTTCTTCTTTTTAATTCTGGTTTAACCAGAGTTAATTGAAGACTATATAAGTGTTCAATTCTTGCAGAAGCTTAATAATTTAAAAACGACTTGTAAGACGATTATGAGTTTTGGTTTAGTTCGTGTCTTGAAGATACGTTATTAGGCAATCCAATATAGCAACAGCATCATTTTGTTTGAAGAGGTTAAAGTCAAATACTGACCAAAAAAAAAAAAAGGTCTACCCATTAATTTTACTTTCTCAATTCATTCTATTGATTTTATTTTAATGTTTATCGGGGTTTATCCATGATTTCCTTTACCCCCTTCATCACAGTCGATTCTCTTCTTTTTTTTTTGCCTTCCATTTATTATTGATGATTACAAATTTGGTACATAAGATTTAGTCTACTTATTTCTATATTATTTTTTTTTTCTTCTTCTTCGATTTAAATTTATTTATAAGAAAAGTTATCGGATTCCAAAGTCTAACTTTTTTTTATTTAAAACTTTTTACTTGCTTCGTTTTTTTTTATTACAAATTTATTTATTGAATTTCAAATTTATATATTTTTTTTTTTTTACTTTACTTTAAATAAAATAAATGAACAAAGAGAGATGGAAGAAAAAAAAACTACGAGTAAACAATAAGAAATGGCTTCATTTTGTATTCAATTCTGTCGTAGAGTTTTTTTTCTTTCTTGTTTTGCCTTTTTTTTCGTTTAAGAGAAAAAGACGACAAAAATTAAAGTGAGAACAAAATAAAAAAGAAGAATAACAGAAAACAGAAAAGAAAATCGATTTAACAACAACAAAATTATTAATACATAAAATGATGGTTCAAAAAGAATCAGTCGATCCCAAATGTGAGAAAGAAGTAAAGCAACAACATTGCACCACTTCACTTCACAATCGTCGTTGGTTTTTGGTTATTTTAGGTTTTTCTTTATTGGGGGGGCTTTGTTTTTTTTTTCTTCTTGAGTCTGTTATATCATTCATAAGAAGTTGGCAGAAGAAAAAAAAATTGCGCCCATGCATAAAATAACGTAATAAAAAATAGCCAGCTGCAAAAAAAAAGAAAGAAATTTTGAAATAAAAAAAAAAAATCCAATTTTGTTTGAATTAATAAACGATCTGAACACACACACACACAAATACAAACACACGATCCTTGTTATACATTATTTTGTCGAATTTTACCTGTATTCATATTTTAACTTAAACAATTTACTATGGAAAGAGATCGGAAAGACAAAACTTATGATCTTACGTAAGAAATAAAATGTAAGAAGGAAGAAATGTGGGTGAGTTTTGGAAGAAATATTTGTATTGGTAAAAAAATATAAAAGGTAAAGAGAGAAATTGAATTTTATATTTTCGACATGTGTAATTTATATTTTGATGATTTTCAATTCCTTTCTAATGAAAGTAAGAGTAGAAGAGTGAGAAAATAAGAGAGAGAGAGAGAGTGATAGAGAATAAAAAAAGACGAAGAATAAAATATCAAGGGTCAAAATTGAAGGGTGAGGGATTTTTACGTTTAAACAAATATTTGTAAAGTTAAAGGAAGTTCGTTTTATGTTAAGATAACAACAGATGTCTTCACTTTTCATCAACAAAATTTATCCATTAATTCAGTGAAGAAAAAAAAACCAATTTATTTTCTTATGAATTAATTTTCCTTTCTTTCTCATTTCTGGCAACAGAAAAAGAAAATAGTTAATCGTCATGAATCATTTTAAGTTGTTGTTGGTTGATCATGTAAATTTGTGTGTCTGTGCCTAATCCAGTAAAACACCAAAATGAATTCATATTAAGAAATGCGATTATTGTGTTTGTTGTTGTTGTCGATTGTTGTTGTATGTATTTAAATTTTTATTCTGTTTATTTCTTTTTTTTTTCTACTAAATTGGCAATAAAAGAAAATAAGTAAATTTTACCTTTCACTATTTTTCGTACATTTTTTTTTCACTTGGACACATTTCACTTATTTGTTGTTGTTACCTTATAAATTGTTGTTGTTGTTATTATTCTTATTTACTAAATGCAATAAAGAATAGAAGAAACACAACAGTTAGTATTTTATACTAATAAATAAAACAGAAAATTAAATTCAATTTAGTTTAATAAAAATTATTCTTAAATGCGTTTATTATGAAAGTTAAATGAATTTTAGTTGTTGTTGATGATAAAGTAGCGACAGATACATTTTAATAGAATTTTCTTTGATTTATAAATGTTTATAAACGAACAAAAAAAAAATAGAAACGACAGGAAGAATTCATTTAATGTAATTTCCTTTTCAATTTAAATTTAATAATTTTGTATTTGAAAATTTGTTGTTGTTGTTATATTTTTTTTTTTTTATTTATTTACGGATTTAAATCACGCGAACTGAATCACTCTCGTTCTTCATATGAAAAGAGTCAATTATTTAAATTTACTGTGACTTCTCTTTTTACATAGACAAACAGACAGACAGTACAAGACGGGTCAAATTAATTAAATTAATATTTTTATTTCTTTTTGATTTTGATTGAATTGCGTCAATTTAATGTTTTTGACCAAAACGACCCTGATTTAAAATTGAAAATTAAATGAATCAAAATAGAGGAAAACAATTTGATTTTGTCAATTTTTTTTTTTTTTTGTATTATTTTCGTAAAAGAAAAAAAACCTCTGGCGTTGCTTTTTTTGTTTTTTTGTGAAAGAAAAAAGAATTTGCCGGAAGAATCTTATTAAAAGTTTACAATTTCACGTCGGTTTTTGTTATTTTTTTTTACAATTTTATTCGTTATTGGATTTAAAATCTTTTTTGTTCAATTTTTATTCTTCAAGGACACGAAAATTAACTTCTTTTTTTTTACGAAATCAATTTTATTTTAATGCAAATCTTACAATTTTTTTTTTGTTTTCATTTTTGTGGAATTATTTTTTTTTTTTGATTTGAGAAATAATTCCCTTATGGAAGGTCATTTGTTTTTGTTTTCCTCCTAGCGGTTAAAGGATTATCGTTGTACAATTAATTTTTGCAAAATGAAATTTTTAAAATAAATTTGTGTCCCCGTTTAATTTTGTCTTTCAAATATTTTTAATCAAAATGCCACAAAATGAAAAATTAAATCAATTCATTAATAATTTGCTTTAATTGAAAAAGAAATTTGAAGAGATTGACGAGATGTGACTGATAAAATTAAACGTAAAACGAATTAATTTGTTAATTCCCTGTAGCGCATAAAAATTAATAAATAAGAAGAATTACTTTAAAAAGAAATCGTCAGATTTGAATTGCATTTGAATTGCATTTGATTTGACTATTTTGTACTTAATTTTTTTTTTGTTTTGTTTGAAAAATTATTTAAAACAAAATACGAGGAAATGGATACGGATATTTCAACAGTTTTGTATAGTTTTCACTTTATTCCCATTATGGTCGCGTTGAAATTCAATAAAGAAATAAACATGAAATAAGTGAACGAATTAATAAGAATTAAATTTTATAATAATTGGATTAGTTGAACGCATTTACGATAAAGTTGAAAATGTGACAAAAAGTACAAGGGAAATTGTAAACTAATCCAACATACCGACCGGTGGTATTCTGATTGGACAGGTCATTATAGATTAGATAATTTATTTAACCGAACACAATTTACAAAAAGTATTCAACGAAACACATTTCCGGTCATGACGAATTATAAGGTTCAATTAGGAAGATTTTACTTTATGAATTTATGAATTAAATTAATTAGAAAAAGGTAAAATGTTTCATTCAAAAATCGTTCCTATTAATTGTCCTTTTTTTTGCTTGAAAAAACGATAAAACGGATTACCTGACTTTCATTTAGAAAAAGGATTAACGAGTTTCAGTGAAAGAAAGAAAGCAAAAGAAATTAAAAAGGTCTCATTACGAACGATTTGCAAATTTTGTAGAAAAAAAAATGTTTTTTAATGAATTAAAATTGATTTTCTTCATTTATGTTTTTTTTTTGTTTTCACAAAATTTCAAATCGAAAAAATCTTTCTTTCTTGATTAATTTTTTTTTTACATTGGTAAAAGTGAATTAAATCCAAATGAATTGAAATTTTTCAAAATATCCGACACTGAAATATATTACAACAACAAGCAACAATAACAATTTAAACCGACAGCAAACAATAAAAACTAATCAAAAATTTGCAAATAATAAATTTTTTTTAAAAAATATTTCTGTTTTTTCTGATTTGTTGTTGTTGCTGCTGTTGTTGTTGTTGTTGAAACGAATTGAACTTGAACTCATTTTATTTTTTTTGCGGCTGGGTCATTGGCTAAAATTAAAAATAAAAATAAATAAACACATTCAACGACTTACGTCCTCCTGATGTTTCATCTTCTTTTTTTTTTTTTATTAAATGAATGAATAAAATTTCACAGAAATTTTTATTGTTTCGTTGTTGTTGTTGTTTCTTATTTCTTTTTCTTTTACGGAATTTATCTTCAATGATAATTTTTCGTTTCGTAAAAGTCCATTTGTTTTCTATTCAGTTATTCCTGTAGGCGTTGAATATTTCACAAAACCTTCCTTATCCAATTTCTTATCTGAAATTTATTTCTTATCATTTTTTTTTTATTTCAATGAAAATAAATTATCAACCATTATGAAATTGAATGAATTTTTATTCATTCTATCTTGTCTCTCTTTCTCTCCCTCTCTCAGACTATCTTCTCATTTAATTCTCTCGCACTAAACCCTTTTATTCCCTTTATATGTGTGTTTTGTCACTTCCGTTTTAAAAAATTGTTTAATGATGGGTGTGATGTGTTTAATGAGAAAGAAAAAGAATCAAAAATAATAATGAAACAACAAATTTTACCTCTTTTTCTTTCTATCCTTTCTCTCTTCTTCTTCTTCTTCTTCTTCTTCTAAACTGCATAAATTTTTACTTAAACTTCACTATTATTTAATTATTTTCCTTTCAAAGAATGATCTTGTTATTTTTAAAACATTATTGTTAAAATTTTCAAAACAAATTAAATCATTAATATTTTAACTGAACTGTCATCTCGAATACAGTGACGTCCAAATGGTAAAGAATCTTTTTATTTTTTCTTCTGTAAAAATGTTTTCTGGTTTTTGTTTCTTCTTCTTTTTCTTCTATTTTCTATTTATTCATTTTTGTTTGTTTCTTGTATTTTTGCTGTCTTTAATCGATCAATAAAAATACAACATTCAATTAAGAATGTATACGTACTTTTTTTTTCTTTCTTCACAACATATTACAAATTTTTCTAGAAGACAGAAGAAGAAGAGGAAGACGAAGTTGAACAAGTTTTTCTTTTTGTTTAAGAAGAAAACGAAAGATAAAAGAAGAAGACGAAGAAGAAGTTTGTCATGAATTAAAGATTGGAAAGAAAAGAAAAAAAAAACATTTTTACACGATTTTCATTTATTTATTGATAAAATTTATTTCCTTTTATCATTTTGTTGTTGCTGCTGCTGCACAAATTTTTTTTTTCCATTTCACGGAAACATAATTTTCCTCTCATGTTCATATTTTGTTGTTGTTTTTATTGTTGTATTATTATTATTTGTTTTCTTCACATATTTTTTTTTTGTTTTTGTTTAAATTAATTTTCTATCAAATTATATTTGCTCAAAAGAAATAAATAAAATAATTGTTGTTATTTATTTGTTTTGTTTTGTTTTGTTTTTTTTTTTAATAAAGAAATTAATTCAAAATTTAATCATCCGACTAATTTTTATGTATTGAAATCAAAATAAAATAAATATAAGAAAACTTAAGATATAATTTTTATAGTTTGGTTTACATTGCACCTTCTACATTTTATTGCATTGCGTATTAATGTTAAAGATTTTTTTCTTTCTTTTTTTTTTATATTGAACAAAAATTCAATAAAAATTAAACAGAGGAAAGAAATGAAGAAAAATATAAAATCTCTTAAAAACGCATAATTAGATTGCTAATTAATTTTAAAGAAGAAGAAGCAGAACGAACATAAAAGAAAAATAAAAAAAAATATAAAGAAAAAGTTAACGGATGAAGAAGTGAAGGGCGAAAGAAGTTGGTGGTGGTGGTGGTGTGGTGGTCATGTTTATTTTAATCTCTATATTTATTTTTGATTAGGGGAAATTAATTAGAAATAAAAAAAAGGGAAACTTGTATAATTTTCTGTAGAAGCATTTTTTTTTTCTTCGTTAATCGAATTGATGAAATTAAATTGATTCTTGATTTTATTCTTTTCCCTACACAAAATAACTTTTTCAATTGAATTAAATTTGTATTTTTAAGATGAAATTTTTTTGTTGATGATGATTGTAGCATCTTAAAATTGCATTTAAAAAAGTTCCCCCATCTCTTTGATGTTGTCACATTGTTGTTGCATTATTTAAATAAATAAATTTTTGTGTGAAGATGACAAAATGATTTAGACATTTTTATGATGAATTTTTAGTAAAAGTTGAATGAATAAAGTTCAAAGGAACAATCTATGTAGTCATCTTTAGTTGTTTGACGACATTCATTTATTTAAAATCTTTTTGTTTTCTTAACAAAAAAAAATGAAACGACAAAAAAAAAAGATTGGTTGGATTCCCCGTTCGGACAAAAGTTAAACTTTGTCATTAATGTTCACACAAATTATATTCTATTCAACTCGAAACCGAAACCAGAATAATCAATAAAATCATTTATTTTATTTAGAACTCGGATAAATTACACATTTGGCCAACTTCTTAATTATACAAAGTTAAATCAACTTCAACAAGTTTTTATCAAATGTATCAGATCAATGATGATAAAGATTACTTTGAATGAAAACAATTTTTATTTATATAAAGAGTTTAGTATTTTTGTCGCTATTAAATTGTACGATCATACTTTCACTTGTCAACTATTTATCGTCAATCTAATTAAGTATAAAACTTTACAGTTTTCCTAACGAGTTAACTCATAATAAGTTAAGATTACTGATTATTCAACTTCACTTGTATATATTTCATATCTGATTTTATTCTTAATTTGTAAAAAATAACAACAACAAAGATGTTCAGAATCGGAAGAAAAAAAGAAATAAAGTTTTAAATTTTTGGACACAAATTAAACTTTTATCTAAATTTGGTTTAGAATTTTTAATGAAAAGGATTTAATCTTTTGGGATTTTTCACTTGAATAAAGTTTCGCCCTTTTGAGATTTTCATTATGTAAAAAGTTTTATTTGTATTGAAACAAAAATGAATGAAAATAATGACAGGAAAAACGGATGAAACAACACAAAATGTTCTAATTATAAAAATTACTACTTCAAAATGTCATCTCCTCCATTTATTCGTTGTTTAGTTTTTTGTCGTATTTAAAGAATGAATTTATTTGTGTGTAGTTTGTGTCATTCCATTATTTAATTTTTTGGTTAAACAAATTTTAATGTAAAGAAAAAAAAAGGGGGAAATTGTTTTTTTTTTAAACTTTTGTGTGAAAAACTGACAGTAAATATTTAAATAAAGAAACTGATAAGATAATGAATAATTAAATCGTTTTGTTTTTTGTTATTAAACTTGAACTTAAAAGGTAAATGTCTGTAATAATGTTACGGTTGGTTAAATATTAAAACTTCAATAAAAAAACAATAATATTTGTCTATTAATAAAAACCTCTTTAGTACGAAGCATTGTAAAGTTTTTTAAATCACGTTGTAAAAATAATTACTTCTTATGTCATTGTACTATTTCTAATATTTTTTCACTTGGGGCAATTGAGACAAAATTTCTTAATAAAAATCAATGAACCCAATTTGTACAAACTTTGACTTTAGTTGATTTGAAATAAATTGAAACAAACAATGAGAAACATGAGATTATTAATTTTGACTTTCGTAAATTCTTCAATTGAATTTTGGTGAGAATTTTCTTCACATTAAAGAAATTTTTCTTGTATCCTGTGTGTACATTGTGTTTTTATAATCTTTCAACAAATTTCATTGATTTTTATTCTATTGAAATTAATAAAAAAAAAAAAAAAGTGTAAATAAACAAATCCGGATCTAGGAAGGAAATGCAATTAATTTCACTCGGAAGTAAATAAAAGCAAAAAAATTAAATGGAAGGAAAAACAAAAAAAAAAAACACAACACAAAAAGCAACAACAACAACAAAATAAATCACAAAAAAAAAAGAAACACAAAAATTTGTTTTGTTTTACTTTGCTGACTTTCGTCAGTTCCTATTTTAATTATTATTTATTATTTATTATTATTAAGTATTATTGTTGTTGTTGTTCTTATTTTATTATTATTCATCTTACATAATCTCAATTATTGTATAATTTTTCATTTAATTTAATTTTGTGTGTTTTTTTTTTGTTTTCTTTTTATGAAAATTTGTTTTTAAAAGAAAAAGAAAAATATTGTTTTTTTTTTTTTTTAAATATTTTACATTTGAAAAGAAAGTGTTTTGGTTTAGTTTTTGGTTTTTGCTCTTTTTTTTTTTTTGTATACTTTTGGTATACTTTTGTATTCAGTTGTTGTTGTTGTTGTTGTTGTTGTTCAACAATTATTAAGAAGAAGAAGAAAAAAACATAACAGACAAACACAAAAATAAATAGGAAAGAAACGAGAAAAAAAGAAGAAGAAGAAAAAACAATAAACATAAAAATAAATTGTCTTTTAACTTTTTTTAAAAATAAATAAAAAAATGAAATAATATTTTTTTTTTATTTTCATTTTCATATTATGTATTTTTTGTCTCTCTATCTCTCTCTCTCTCTCTGTGTGTTTTTTTGTTTTATGCTCCAAAAGTCTAAAATTTATACAAAAACCAATAAAAATGATGTCATTTTCTTTTCATTTCTTTTCTATCCATTAAATAATAATTTATGTTTGGATTTTTTTTTTGTTGTTGTTGTATATTCTGGTGATATTTATTGAATTTATAAAGAATTTTTTTTCTTCTTTCTTCATTTCATTTATTGTGTGTGTGTGTTTGTCATTTTTCCGTTTTATTTTTATTTTCGAAGGAGAAACAAAAGAACTAATTCAATTGATGTACAAAAACAAAATCTAAAGATGTTTAATTGAATTAATTGTATTTATTTTTCTTTTCCATTTCGCTTTTGTCCAAATAAACAAAATTAATGATTTTCTTATAGAAAAAAAAAAACTTGTGAGTTTTGTTTTTTTCTCTCTTTATGTGAGAAAAGAAGAAGATGACTATTATATGGGGGTGACGTGTACACCAAATGGATAACTTTATTTTATTGTTTTGTTTCAATCAATTTTAATACAAATAAGATTTATTGATTTGTACTAAAACTTTGAAATACATTAAAAATCTGATACAAAAAGTTACAGTACAGAATTTACAGAGTTGTAGGTTTTTGCCCTTTAATAACTGGAAATTCATTTTCTGTTAATAAATTATTATTTTTAATCTGAATATAAAAAATTTAGGTCAATTTTTTTTTAATAAAATTAGTTATCCATTTACACCGAGGATAAATCAATTGATAAAAATTTATTCTGTATTTTGTGGATAAGCGTAAAAATAGATTTCACCAACAACAACAATAAATAATTGATTGTTGTTGTTTTTATTTTTTCTCCATAAATTAAAAATAAAAATATCAAATTAAATTGAATTGTTTTTATAAAATTTTACATGAATGATGAATTATTACAACAAATTTGGTATGAGTTGTTTTTGTTTTATTTTGGTAGAATTGAACACAATGTTTGTTTATTTTAATAATTATAATTAGTAATAATTGTTGATTCCCCTTCCAATTCTGATTCCATGAATAAAATATTGTTGTATTGTTATTTGTTGTTATTTGTGATTAATATTAATATTTTTGGTTAGCGAAAGATATACGAAGCTTAAAATAAATTCTTTTCAATTGTTTATTCGCAGAATTGTTTTTATTGTTGTTTTTGTTTTAATTCCACCCCCGTTGTCCCCCCCTTCATTTAACCGATTATTAATTTTTAGCTTTTTTTTTTTGTTGTTTGTTGTTCACAATTATTATTTTTCAACGAAAATTAAATCAATTACGATAAATCCTGCGGACAAACAGATTAATAAAAACAAAAACGAACAACGACAGACTAAAATGTTTGTACCAAAATAAATTAAAATGATTGAATATTGTTTTATTTTTAATCAAATCGAAAATTAAATAATTAAATACGGATTTCCAATCGGATTTAACAAAAACAACAACAACCAACAACAAGAATAACGAGTCACCAACACCAAGATAGAAAAACACAATTGATTGATGACCTAAAAAAAAATCTTAAAATAAATTAATTTTAATTAACTGACAGAAAGAAAAAAAAGGATTAAAATTTTTTTTTGTTTTTTGAATTTTGGATAAAAAAAAAATTGAAAGGAAAAAAAAAAGATTTAAGAAATTAATTGATTGTGTTACGTTTTTTTTTGTGTGTGTTAGGAAGTCATTAATATTTTTTTTTTGTTGAACTCATTTTATCTCACTCCCTCCTCTGTCTCTCTCTTTTTGTATTCCCTTAATTATTTTTTTTTTGTGTAGAGAAAAACAGAAAGCTCCTTCTGCTTTTATAATTTTGTCTCTGATGCCTACACTTTGTTTTTCTTTTGATTTATAAGAAATAAATGTAAAATCATTTCTTTTTTCTAAAATAACTGGTACTTTGTACTTTCTTCTTCATCTTGTTGTATTTTTCTCTTTTGTTTGATTTAAAAAAAAAAAAAAAACAAATCAAAATAAATGTAAGAAATTTAATAAGAATAAGAGGTTAATCCCAAATAATAGAGAGATTGTTACTTGTAAGTCAGTCAGTCTTGTTACAACAGAGAGAAAATTTATAATCACCTTATTTTTGTTGTTGTATTTACTGTTGTTGTTGTTGTCACTTGAAATTGAATTTATTCATTGGGAACGAAACGAAACCATAAACACTATGGAATCATAAAGTATAAAATTCCATCTAAAATCTTTCTTCCTACTTTTATTACTTACTTTGTTTATTTTATAAAAATTAAATAATTGGTTTTTTTTTTGTTGATTTTTAAAAAAGTTACAAAAAAAACGATAAAACTTCCGGTTACTTTTGATCGAAAGAAATTTTTGACAGATTCAATTAAATGACATAATTTTGATTTTTAATTTGTGTCGTAAGACAAAAAAACACACAAACCATTATCCAATTATAATTTGGCCCCCTTAACAATTGTGATTGCATTTGTATTCACATTTGAATTGATTGAAAGTCAGAGGTAAAGTTGAAACGAAATGAAAATCTAAATTATGTCATTTTGGTCTTTCTAATTTTTTATTCTATTTAATTTTGATTATTCTTTTGTTTCATTCTTCTATCGCTTGCGGCATTAATGCATTAATTTAACATTAACTACTTTGTTAATAATTATTCAACTTAAACTGAGATTAGATAAGTTAAATACAGTTAAAAATTTATGTAACGATATATTTTGGATAAAGCGAATGTGAATTTTAATATCGTGAATTTCGATATAACCGAATTCTTGTAGTGTACTGTACTTTATGAATTACATTCGGTAAATTTGGTTTCTGGTGTTTGGTGTTCGCGGAGAGGATTCTTTAGATTTAATTTCTGTCTTGAAACAGAAATTAAAAACAAATTACCTAAATTACTTTCTTCTTGTTGTTTTTTTTTTGTGGAATAGAATTGAAATTTCTCTTCCAAATCCTGGATTCTGAAATCTAAAAAAGAAAAGATTTGAAGAAATTCTAACAGAACAAAAAGAAAAGAGAAGAAATTAAAAAGATAAATCATAAATGGGAACAAAATTTGTTCTGTTATTTTCTACAAATTCTTATTTTTTTTTTGTGTCTAATTATTCTTGTAATTTGTGTATCTGTATATGTGTGTGGGTCTACCACACTTCTTTTATCTTACTTATGTTATGTTATGTTTGTAAATCTCTGAAGAGTGAAATTGATGTTTCTTCTATTTTAATTTGGACTTCCGAATTTTTAGTTTTTTAAAAAAAAGAGATTATTTTTGTCAGATTGAGTTGGCGAAGTGGAAGGGGAAGAGGGTATTATAAATTTAATTAGTATTTTCTAATAATGTTGATTGCTGTATAAAAATAAAAAAACCAATTAATCTAAATGTTATCTTTCTTTTATTTATTTTCAGTATAAAATCAAATTTGATGATTCTTTGACGTCAGTATTTGAGTATCCATCAGAAACATCACTTCTAGAAGAGCACCATTATGAGAATGATTGTATTGCAGTTAATGGTAAAGGAGCACAATTATTAGATATTGTCGGTGGTGTTGGTGATGGTGTTAGCAGTGGTAGTAGCAGTGGTGTTAGTGGTGGTGTAACATCAAATCAAAAATTAATTGGATCAATGCCTTTAGGTGAGTAACGAACCATTAATTTTAAATGGATAACAATATTGTTGATGTTTTTGTTGTGGTGTTTGTTCGTTTTTTTCTTTTTTTGTTGTTGTTTGATGATGATGTTGATGATGATATGCGATGACAATAAAATATGAATTACTTTACTTAACTGACAACAATAATAATAATAACCACAAAGAATAAATGCACACATTCAAACAACCTTATTTATTTTAGTGTATAAAAATCTGATGGAAACAATAATAATAATAATAATAAAGAAAAACGGGGAATCTTTAAATAAGAAATATAGAAGAGATAAAAATGAATTAAAATGTTACGGCTGTTTGCCTATTTTATACTTCTTCTTCTTCTTTCTTTCTTTCTTTTTTTTTCGTTCATTTGCAAAAATGAAGAAGAAAACAACAAGTTTATAAAAGTTCTCTTAACTGTGAACCGTTTTTTTATTTTTTATTTCATTTTTTTTTTGTTTTTTTTTTTTTTACATTTTCTTCTTCACCTCTTCTTCTTCTTCATCTTCATAACATCATTTTCTTCTCTTCCACACACTTCGTTATAATTTTACTGTCTTTGACTTTTATGTTGTTGTTTTCTTGATTATTTTTTTTTTTTTTGTGTAAAAATGAATATGCTGGTACTTCTTGATTTTTCTATCATTATTATGATTATTTATTTGGTATATTTAAAAGCCGTATCAGACATGTGACGGTATCGTACTAATTTTTAGAATTTTATGATCATAATTTTTCTATATAGGACAATACATGAGAAAAAACGAGAGAGTTATATGAGATATCCATCCTTTTTCTTTTGTACAAAATAAAACAATACCAAATTTTATTATGCTAAATTATGGCTCTATTATGATGGTAAAAATTTTTATGGTGCTAATTGGTTCAATTGAAGATTTAAATAATTCATTTAATAATGACAAATACAAAAAAAAATAATAAAAATAATTATTTTATAATTGTTACATTGGAGGATATATGTTTTTCATATTTATTCAATTTTTTTTAACAGAAAAAAATTAAATTTAAATTTTTTTTGCAAAAAATAAACTATAAATTTTTTTATAGTTCATAACTAAAAATGCAACACTGTAGAAACAGTTCTCAAAATAAACAATATCAGAAATGTCAAAATGTCAAAACAACTTTGTATTTGTCAAAATAATAAATATGCATTTAAAACAATTAAAAGTGAGTGATAATCACTGAAAACAATACAGAAAGTGAATAAAAAAATTAAAAACAATTTATAAGTGAGTGAATATTGAAAACAATTAAAAAATACAATGAATATAAGAAAAGTGTCTCTTTTTTGACTCATGTAGTTTGTTTACTTTTTTGGAAAACGTTGCCGATATAAATATTTATTATAGACACCTATTTTTAAAACCATAAATGATATTGCTCTCTAATGGCATTTGTCTCGTTCTAATTTCAATTAATAATTGGTAAATTAGTACGATACCGTCACATGTCTGATACGGCTTTAACACTCACAAAACAGCAAAATAAAAAGAGCTTCAAACGAAGAAGAAGAAGAAGATGATGAAGCTCTTTTTTTCTATTTTGGTTTGTTGTTGTTTTTTTTTGTTTTGATTGTTGATGATTGTTGTTGTTGTTGTTGTTGTTGTTGTGTTATTATTAAATTCTTTTTCATTTTTCTTTTTCTTTACAACAACAACATAATTATTTAATTTTGCTGAACTTTTGAAAAAACAAAAAAGATCTAAATTGGGAGTAAAGAGAAAGAAACCAAAAACAAAAAAAAAACTATATAATTATTTGTATTTAATGAAGCAAAAGGTAATAAAAATTATTACAAACTTAACTAAGTTAATATTCTTGTAAGTAAATGTCACAGTGTCTGTGTGTGTGTATTTGTATACAAAATCTTAATGATTTTTTCGACATAAGTAAACCGTTGTGTGCGGTTCTTGTACATTATTTTATACGAAATTTATGGGTAACACTAAAAGAAAAAATTTAATTGCCAATAAGAAAGACATTTGATGTTCATTTGTCGTCACTCAATATATTACAAGTACACTAAGTAAAGAAGTAAGTAAGTAGGCGACTTTAACATTCAAAATTGTTGGGCTTGACACACAAACAATGATTTTTTTATCTTTTGTGTGAAGACACGATTATTATTTTGTTTTACTTTTTATTTTTTCTGCAAGTAACGATGATACAAAATTTATAACAAAAAAAAAACACAACGGTTCATCTCTCGAATATATTTGTGTGTTATTGTTTTTGATGATTGCAAGAATCTTCACTGTTGTGCTTTTTGTGCATTTTGCAATAAAAAGAATAATTTCGTTTTGAAATTTAAATCTGAGAGAGAGAAGAAGTTTGTTAATGAATGCAATTTGTACGTCTTGAATTTTATTTCGTAAAAATAAAATCTCTTGTGAATCTTTCGGCTTTTTTTTTTTTTTTGAAATAAAAGAATTTTAATTTTGTACATTTGCGATTCTCTTAATTTTATTTTTTATTTCCCACATTACCCACTTCATTAAATTTGTGTTTTGCCAAACAAACAAATATTGTCAATTTTCTTCTTCTTTTGTTTTTTTGTGTAAATTTTATTCGGCCTATTTGATGTATTTGCACGCACACACACCGATTTTCACATAAAATATGAATTCTTTCAATTTTTAAAGAAACGGTTCATTTGTTTTTTTTTATATTTAAAAGTTTTTGCCCAAAAAAAAATCTTCTCTTAATTCTGTTTATTTCCAGATTTACCAACATTCAAATTTAATTTGGAACAAATATCCGGTTCCTGTTTTATTGATAATCATACAACAAAAACAACAACAACTGTTTTATTTTCCTCATTTCCAATTGAAACTACTGAGACGATGGTTTAAAAAATGATTTTGCATTTTTTGTTTGTTTTTGTTTTTTAGTTTGCTTTTTTTTTATTTTTATTTTAATATTTTTTTTTATGCTGATGATAACAATAATTTTTAACGATCTCCGGTTTTGATTTTGTTGTTGTTTTATTTTTCTTCTTTGTTTTTTGATTCTTTTAATTTTATTTTTCTGCGTTGCGGTTTTTTCTTGATTCAATGAATCTTTTGATGGCAATAAAAGTTGACTTTTATTTTTTTTTTTTTTTTGTTTAAGTTGATTGTATTTTATTTGTATTGTCTTCTGCTGCTACTGTTCCTCTGTTGATTGTTATTGTTGATTTCTATCTCTCCAAAATATGTTATATTTATTTATTTTGCTGTTTTGTTTCAGTAAAATATTTTCTTTTTTTTTTAATCTTTTAACTTGAATATTTATTTTTGTTGTTTTGTTTTTAATTTAATTTAATTTAATTTTTGTTTATGTATCGCTAGAAATATATTTTTATTAATTTACTCTTTTTTTCTTTCTTTTCTTAATTAAAAACAACTGTAGGTTCAGCACCACTTGGTAGTTATACACCTGTTAAAGCATCATTAAATACAAGTTTTGAATTGGGTATAACAAGGACACAGGTACCAGTAACAACACCAACACCAACAGGATTGAATGCTAGTGGTGTAGAAGGAATAAATGGTGGAGCATCATCATCATCATCAACATCAATTGATACAAGTATTGAACAAAATGGTGGTGAAACAGAAAGTTTACAGTACTTAAAACCAGTTGCATGGAGTGAAGGAACACGTGCTACAGATTTATTATTTTAATCAATTTAATTATTAATTATTATTTTTTGCCTTCCATATTTTATTTTTGTAAATATTATTTAAAGAAAAATCGGTTTTTTTTTTTCTCTTTTTCTTCTTCTTTTTTATTATTTCTTCTTCATCTTCATTTTTCTTTTGATAATTTTTATTCAGGTTTTTTTTTTCTTTATTTTGTTTGCTTGTTGTGTATGTATTGTTGTGTATGCTTGTATGTATGTGTGTAAACGTAAACGTATTCTAAAATGCATTGCATTATTTAATTAATTAATTAATTAAATTTAAATGGAAATTACCAAAACAGAAAAAAAAAATTAAATTTTTGTGAAAAAAAGAAAAAAAAAATAAATAGAGGAAAAAAAGCTAACGATTAATAAATTATAAGTAGAAGAAGGTTATGTGGGTTGGGGAAAAAGGAGTGGGAGGGGAGTAAACTACTGAGAATTCAGGGGTGTGCATGATATTGTTGTTGTGTGGGGATGGGTTGTATATCGGAATTTCCATAGTTAATTGTCCGGAACTTCCAAACCCAACGAAAAGTAAATAAATAAAAAAAATAAAAACTGAATAAGAAAACAAACAAATAAAGAAATAACAAAATATGTAAACACAATAACCCATTGCTTGCCTAAAAGAAAAAAAAAAAAAAACAAAAATAGAAATAGAAATACGAAATTTTCTCTTAAGTCAAGATCAGAAGAAGAAGAAGAAGAAAAAAAATAAACAGCAGAATAATCAAAATCTGCCCTTGACTTGTTTTGTTGTTTTAAAAGATTTACACAAAAAATATGATTGGTATCTTCACCTATGAAAGTGTTTTTTTTTTTTGTTCGAAGGAAACTGGAATTATTCATAGAAAAAAAAATTAAACAAAAGAATTTCTATTTTGTAACTTTTTTTTTTCTTGATTATATTAAAGCGGAATTCCATGAAGTTTGTCACTAATTTTCTTCTTCGTTTTATTCCTTTTAAAATCACTTGATTTACAATCATACCGAGAAAATATTTTAAGAGACATAATTTCTTCTTCTTTTTTTCTTTCTTATTTTTTGTTGTGTGTCTTGTTTTTTTTTTTTTTTTAGTTAGACATTTATTTATATAAATTTTTTTTTTTTTTTGTTTTGTTTTTTGTTTTCTGGCTTTTTTAATTAAAATTAATTAATTTTTTTATTCTTTTTCTCTTTCTAAACAAAAATTTGTGATAAAAGGAAAAACAAAAAAAAAATCATTATTATTATTATTCTTAAATAAATAAATAAAAAAACGCAAAGAAAAATTGAATAAAAAAATTAAAAACAAAAAAAAAAAACAAATAAAAAAAATTTAAAGAAAAAATAAACAAAAAAAAAAAAAAATTAATTATAGAAAAAAAGTAAAGTAAAAAAAAAAAAAAAAGAATCAAATGCTAAGTCCTCTAGTGTATTTTGTAATTGTATTATTATTGCTGTAATTATGTACTTTATTAATTATTAATTAATTATTATTTATTATTTAATTTCTTTGTTTCTTCCACCATCCTCCCTCTCTCTCTTCCCTCACCCATTTATTATTTTGATGATTTAAAATTTAATATTTTTTTTTTTTATAAATTTAGAAAGATTCTTTCTCTTGTTTTTTTTTCGTTCTTTTTTTAATTTTAAATTGTACCAAGTAGAAACAAAAAAAAAACTTATTAAAAAAGAAAAAAAAAATTGAATTGTTTTTGAGACAAATTTGTTTCTTTAAAAGTAAAAATATTAAATAATTTGAATTCAATCAGAATTTCTTTTGTTTTTTTTATTGGAATTCAAATTATAACGGCTGTAAATATAAGTTAAACGATAACAACAACAAACTATATACAAAAGAATTTAATTTCAAATTTTTAATTATAAAAAAAAAAATAAATAAACTTAAAACAAATTAATTAATTGTTTTAATTAATTAAAACAACTGCCGAAAAGGAATAATCATAAAATTTACAATTTTTTTTTTTTGGTAATCTTCCCTCACAAAATCATTCCAATTTTTTATATTTTTCTTTTTTAACAAAAAAAAAAAATTATTAAATAAAAATAAATTCCAGAAAAGTAAAAAATAAAAAAAAAGACCAAAATTTGTGATTTACTTTTTTTTCTCTTATTATTAATTATTGTTTTGTTTTTGTTCATTTTTGTAATTAATTATTTGCTTTAGATAAACAACAATCGATTGTTTTTGATTTTTGATTTGTTTAAAAAAAGGAAAAATTAATTTTAAATTTGTATAACAGAAAATAAAATGAACGGCGTTTTCCGCCCAATTTTGCATTTAATTCTTTTGATGTGAAAACAAAATTTTTTATTGCAAAATTAAAACAAACAAAAAAAGAGTCCATTTAAAGAAGAAATGAAAAATAAAATAAAAATCCTTCGTCACTGGGACTAAAAAATAAAAATAAAACAAAACTTTTAGATGGATCCTTTTTTTTTTTTGGTTTTTAGTTTTTCAATTTAGATAATAAATTATTTAATTTAATATTTTTGTTATTAATTGTAATAATTTTTTTTATTGTTGTATTTAAAAAAAAAACAAACAATATTCCAATATGAATTTTTTGATATATAAAAATAAAATATTAACTTTATGCTGAATAATTTATAATGAATTTTAAATTTATTTCCCTCTTTATTCCTGATTTCATTTAGCATCTAAATCATATGGAACATAATCTTCATCTTTTTCATCGTCATCATTAATTTTATCATCATCATCATCATCATCAACTTTTTCATCATTGTCATCATTTCCTTTATTATCGTTTTTACGTTTATCCTTTTTTGTAATTGTTCTTGTACCATGTGTTTCTGATGGATCAATTTTTCTTGGTGCTTCTTCATTATTTTTTAAAAACTGATTTAATGCCTCTCCATACGTTTTATTAATAATAAGACGATTAGCTTTTTCTACATCAGTTTCAACTGTGGAATCTGTTTGTACTTCCTCAACAACTGGTTGTATAAATATACGTTTCATTTTAAGAATTTTATTTGTGCTTGTAAAGTGTTTGTAATGAATTTCTGGTTGGTTACAAAAAACTTCATCTTGTTGTGGATGATTTTCATCTTCAATGAAAAAAACATTCGTTCCAACTGCGTAATCATATGTACCTGGAAAAATACTTATAAATCATTAATATTTTGTTTATTGTGTGAATTAGTAAATACCTTTAAATATTTTGTTATTTATTTGCATAATAGGATTGTCTGAGTCAATACCAATTATTTTGATTAACGCATTTGGCTCATTTAATTCATCTGATGATAAGATCGTTTCCAGATCAGCATATACAAATATTTCCTCTTCTTCATATTCTTCTTCAGGATCTTCATTCATTATAATTATAGATTTCACGTATTTCAACAATATTCAGAAATAGTAGAACTAATCATTGAACTCAAAAACAATAATAATGCCATATTTTTGACAGCATTGCCATTTTGTTTATTAAAGTTAAAAATATATTTCAGTTCTTTGTTTTTTGTAAAAAACTCATAAGGTTTAAAACATTGCTAATGGAATAAAAAAAAACCGGTTCGAAGAACAAAAATTAATAAAAACGAGGAAGATGACAACATTATTTAAAAAGAGAAAACAATACTAAATTTTTTTGTGGCGTAAACAACAACAAATTGTCACATTTCGCCATCTATGGGAGAAAATATTAAGTGCCATATGTGAAAAAATGGTGGTAATAAATTTTTTTTATACAAAAAAAAAGTGAAGTTTTTATTTTTTAATTTGTGAAGTTTTCCGTAGTGATATGAATACAGAAATAATGTCTAGTTCAACTGGAAGTAAAATTCAAACATTACAAGCTCGTTTAAAAAATGAATCTTTTCCACGTGAAGCAAAAAGTGGAATTGTTGTACGCCCTAGTAATTGTATGAAATATTTTTTTATTATTTTCATGTATTTATTTCTATAAAAATGTTATTATCTAAACGCCCATATTTGCATATTTCTATTAGAATATTTATTATTAATTCAATTAAGAAGATAATTTGAATGTAATTGAAAAATAATTTGACTTTGACAGACTGACAATTACGACATCTGGAAAATAATTTTCCTTCTTCTTCACATTTGAAATACACAAAATCATGCTGTGCTCTTACTGTAACTCTTAATATATTTTTCTTTTATATCTAAATAATTTTAGTGGGTGAAATTCCATCAATGACAAAAGCTAAAAAACCATTAGATCTTCCAGTACATTTTCCTCAACCAATAAGTAAAAGAGATCCAGAAACAGAAGATAAATTAAGGAAAATAATGAAATTAAATGGAATATTAAAATTTTCAAATAAAGCATATAAAACAGAGATAAAAGATTTAGAAGATTTGGGTGAATTAGGTAGTGGTACCAGTGGACATGTCGTTAAAATGAAACATAAATTGACTGGCTCTATAATAGCTGTTAAGGTTCGTAACTTAATTATCAGTTTTATCATAGTTTTCTGTAGATCCACTCGTTTTAAGAATCATTTAATTCAAGTTAATACAATAAATGCTAATTAAATCAATTTATAAGCATCTTGCCAGTTAAAATCAATACATTAATGCCCTTCAGGATTATGCCATTTTATGTCGTTTTATAATCGAATCTATTCAATTCTATTTCTCTAATTTTGAAAATGATCAGATATATTAAATAATGATAGATTTTTCTATAATACGTTTGAAGGGTCGTTGATTTATAAAAACGTCACCAAGATTGCTTTAATATTTTGAAAATCAATTTATTTCTCTAGTTCTAGTAAACACTTCTGAAAGTTATTATCAGAAAAAAAAAAACATTAAATCCAAAAATAATTTTAACAATCCAATTTTGACAAGCAAATGCTTTTAGAATTAAATACTTAATTTTAGAACATAATCTTAAACGTAGAAAAGTAGAACGCAAATAAAAATCAATATAAAATTTATATTATGTTTTGTGGAAGCATTTTAAGTTTTGTTTTCTACGTTCTTATCTGATATTCTATAATTAATAAGAATTTTAAATTATTTTGTGTAATGTTTTATTTTATTTTTATAGCAAATGCGGCGTACGGGTAATGAAGAAGAAAATAAACGAAGTATAATGGATTTAGATGTTGTATTAAAAGCACATGATTGTGATTATATAGTACAATGTTTAGGTTGTTTTATAACAGAATCAGATGTATGGATATGTATGGAATTGATGGCTATGTGCTTTGATAAATTACAAAAAAAATCTAAAATTCCAGTGCCTGAAGATATCTTAGGAAAAGTTACAGTTGCAGTAAATATTATTTTCTTAATAAAATTAACAACATTGATAATAGTTTATTATAATCATTATATTATTGTTTTATTGTTTTTCTATGTATTTATTTTAGACTGTAAAAGCCTTATCTTATTTGAAAGAAAAAGACGTCATTCACAGAGATGTTAAACCTTCAAACATATTAATAGACGAACGGGGTAATATAAAATTATGTGATTTTGGTATAAGTGGACGTTTAGTGGATTCTAAAGCAAAAACAAGATCAGCTGGTTGTGCTGCATATATGGCGGTAAATTATAATAATTGTTATCACCTTTACTATTGAACTAGTGTTGAATTCTGTTTCTATGAGATGTGTCAATTTTTCACATCGAATTTATTTTTACCGAGAAATAATTAAAAAATTTATCATTTCTGATATTTTCTTAGAAACAGAATAATACTCCAAAATAAAAAATTTACAAGTTTTGTAAAGATTTGAAAGTTTTTCTAATGAAATTTTGTCTGTTTTTAATTTAAAATATTTTATCATTTTATTAAATCTAATCAATTTTTTTTTATGTTTAATCTGACAAATCTATTTTCTTAAGAATATTTTACTTTGTTTTATTTTCAACACTTTTAATTTTCCAATTTCTTTTAGCCTGAACGAATAGATCCTAAAAAACCAGATTATGATATAAGAGCAGATGTTTGGTCATTAGGTATAACATTAGTTGAACTTGCAACTGGTAAATTCCCGTACAGTGATTGTGCAACCGATTTTGAAGTATTAGCAAAAGTTTTAGAAGCAGAATCACCATCATTACCAAAAGAAGGATTCAGCTTTGAATTTCAGGATTTTGTTAATAAATGGTTTGATATTTTGTTAAATAATTACTCTTTAATAATATTTGTGTCTATCTCTTTTTAGGATTAATCCAATTATTTCAATCAATTAACTCAATTGTTTACAATAATTTATTTCTTCATATTTTTTTTTTCTTTTTAGTTTAAATAAAAATTATCATAAAAGACCAAAATATCCTGAACTATTGGAACAACCATTTTTAAAACATTATGAAAAACAACCAGTTGATGTTGCAACATGGTTTTCATCTGTTATGGATAAAGCAGGATTAAAATCACATCGCAGGTAAGGTATGCATGTTAAAATTTAGAGATGAACGATAGATTTTTTATTTTTGATTTACAGTTTTTTTTTTTACTTTTGAATTTGACTTTTTTGACTTTTTGACTTTGATTGAAATAAAATTTGATTTTAATTCTTGCATGAAAATTTTCTTTCATTTTTTTTTTCGTTTTTGTGAGTTGAAAATGTTTTAAATTTGTTTTTGTTGTTTATTTGATAGAATTAAATTTAACAATTGAAATGAGAAATTTTCCATTTGCGTAAAATTAAATTAGGACAATTTTTTCACAGTAAATGAAACGAGCAGGCATTTTAGCGAGAAAATTTTAATTAAATTTGAATTTTATTGTCTTTTTTGTGTTGTTCTCCATTCACGCCATTTTGACAACTATTGAAATAATATTTGAAAATGTAGGTATACAAACTTAGAATAACGGAATATTCAATCGGCCATTTTAATTTTCAATAAAATGTTTCTTGCATTCTTGTGTCCAATAAAAAGAAATTCCACAAAAATTAAATGAATTTTTTCAACTCATTTAAAAAAAAAATTCTTTCTTTCTCTTTCTCACCAAACACTTTCTCTTTTTAATCAGAAATAATAATTATTAAAAAAAAAAAATTTAATACACACACGCACACAAACAAACAAACAAACATACAAACATTTTTTTATAAATCTTTTACTTAAAAATTAACAGTAATTGAGTGCATGATGACTGGAATTATTATATTTTTTTTTTTTGATTGATTTTGATTGATTGACATTTTTTTTAAAAATATTTATTTTTTTAATTGTTTTATTTTTATTTATTTTTTGTTATACCCCAAATTTTTTAAATAGTGCAATTTTTTTTATTTTTTTTGTAGGTAACTTTTATTTATATTTTAAGTAAGTATCAAAAAAAAAAAAAAAGATGAAAAGAAAAAAAAAAAAAAGAATAAAGAAAACTAAATTAACCCAATTATTATTATTATTATTTTTTGTTTTTGTTTGTTTTTTGTTTTTTTTTTTCTTTTTTTATTTCTTAATAATTAATTAATAAATAATTAATCAATAATTAATAAATAATAAATTAAAAACAGCAGTTTTTTTTTCTTATTTATTTATTTAATTTTTTTGTTTTGCTTTCCTTTTGTTTTTTGTTGTATTTATTTTTTGTAATTATATTTTGTTTTTGTTTTTGTATTTTTTTTTTTTGTTTATTTTTGTTTATTTTTTTTTTGTTTTGCTATACTAATTCTGTCGCTCTGTGCTTTTGTTATTTTTTTTTTATTTTAATTACGTTTTTTTTTTTTGCTTTCTTTTTATTTATTGTTGTACATTCTTTGATGTGTCTTATTCTCCAATAGAGAAGAGGAAAGGTATTTTTTTTGTTTATGATGAGGAGGAATCATTTACTATATGTTTATTTATTTATTTAGTGATTGTTTGGGGATATCCAATATTTTTAAGTAGAGCATTAAAGTCACTTCTCAATATTTTATAATTTGTAGAATTTCTATATTTGAGATATTGGATTTTAATGGACGTATTCACAATAAAACTTAGTTTACTGTTAACACTTTGTTGGGTGTTTCTCTTATTGTGTCCTGTATTCAATTAATAGGGATCGTATGAGTTTTGTGAATACGACCATAATCAGGCCATAAGAAACATTGAAATATTAGAAACAACAAAACCATGTCTTTCTATTTATTTGTATATCGTATGTGAGAATAATTTGAAACAAACTTACCGTTTTTTTTTGTATTTTGAATTTTTAGGCAACAACTTTAAGTTGAATATTAAATTATTGTTATTGGAATAAAATAAGTAAAATTTAATTCTCTCACATAAATAATAAAATAGAAAAAGTGGGGAAACAAATGATGTAATGTTATTAAAGTAGTTAATTTTGTTGTTGTCGTTATCATTTTTATTTTGGCTACTTTTGCACCAAAATTTTTGTTTTTAGGTTGGGTAAAGAAAAAAGAAATTTTGCACCAAAAACTTTTAAGAAAGAGTAAAAAACAATTGTTGAAAGGAAAAAAGTAAATTGGTTAATAATAATTTGGAATCAATGAATGAATAAATGAGTTGTATTAATTTTCTTTTTATCATTTGCTGTCATTATCACAAAACATCCTTTAGTTTTGTTTTTTACTCTGATTTTTTACACTAAATCATTTTTAGTTTTTTTTTCTCTTCTTTGATTTATTTTCTTTCATTCATTTATGCTTTTCATTATATTTTTCATTGTGCATGCAGAAACATTTTTCTGTATCTGTTGTTGTATCTTTTTATACTTTTGTCATTATCTTTCAATTTCTATATCTACTCTCTCTCTCTCTCTCTCTCAATGTTGCCTTTTAAAAATATAAATATTATTGTTGCTTATAAAAATCAAATAAAAAAATGGGAAAGACAAGGGAAAAAAGAAAAAGCGAAATTAATTAATTAAAATTTCTCACAAACACGTTAGAAAATGTGTCAATTTCTAATTATCACAACGTTAAAACAATTTTACTTTTGGCCTATCAATTTTAATTAATTAATTTTCTTTTTTACCTTTTCTTTTTTTTTTGTTTTTATTTTTTTTTCTGTTTGTTATAAATTTTTTAAAAAAAAATTAAATATTTTCTAGGATCTCACCATCACCATTAGCAGCCGAATTAAATCGACCAAAATTATATTCATCAACAAATATACCAAATTATAAACCATTACAACAATTACCACAACAACAATCTCAACAACTACAACAACAACAATTATATAATAATATAAGTGGAGGTGATTATCAATTAATTTCAAAATTACCATTATCATCATCACCTATATTATCAACATTAAATTATCAACAATTAAAAGGACAAAATGGTACAAATAAAATGCAAGGAACAGTAACAACACCAACAACAACATCAATACCATTACATCATAATAATGGTCAATTTTTACCATTACCATTAACACGTTGTCCAATAACATCAACAATACAACAACCAATAAATTTATCATCAACAACAGCAATAACATCAACGTCAGCAACAATAACACCAACAACAACAACTGGAACATCATCAATGTCACAACAAACAAATAATAAAAATAATTGCATTAATAATTATAATAATATAAAAATAATAAATAATAATAATAAATTAAATAATAAAGGAGGCGATAATAATAATTTAAATAATTTAAATAAAAATGAATTAAATAATGTTGATATTGTTAGTGAAATGAATAAAATGTATAAAAAATCACCATTTACACAAAGACGTTCTGAATATACAACTGATTATGGTAGTAGTCCTAAAAAGGAATCAACATTAAGTAGTATTGGTAAATTTATTCTATCATTATTTTATTTCTTCCTTATTAATTTTATTTTTTTTAATTGCAGGACAAACATTAATTAGAAATATAACAAATTCACCTTTTTCACAAAGAAAACAACAACAACAATTACAACAACAACAGCAGCAGCAACAACAGCAACATCAACAGCAACTACAATTACATCAACAGCAGCAACAACAACAACAAATACACGAAGGTTTTTGGAATATGTCACCACATTCACCTGGTGGTAGATTTTCACCATCACCATTATCACGAAAACGTGTTCAACCGTCAATAGGCGATCAATATATTCATCTACAGGGAAATACTAGTCCGATTGGTAATTAATTTTTTTCATTTAATAAATTAAAATAAATTTAGGAAATCATTCAAATTCGAATGCAAATTTTAATAACATGCAATACGGCCTTAAATATAGCATATGATATGACAAGAATAAACATTGTCATATGGCATGTGTCTTTGATGTTTAATTATTTTTTTTAGACAAATTCAGATTTAAATAAATACAATTAATGTAATAAATTCATTGTGAATAAATAAAAAAAACTGTTAAATTTAATGTCATTGATTTTCTTTTTAGTTTTACAACGTTTTTATCATCAGCAAACACAATTACGGGAAAAACAAAAACAACAACAACAACAACACTACGATGATGAATTATATAATCAACAACAACATCATCTTCATCAGCAGCAACAACAGCAACAGCCACAATTAAATTCAACAAATCCATTTTATAATCACAGCAATATTCCAAAGTATCAATATATAAATAATGATGAACGTACAATTAGTCCAAATTTAGTTAATTATGAACAACAATTACATCATCATCAACATCAGCAGCAGCAACAACAACAACAACAACAACAAAATCATCATTCAAATATTCCGATATTACAAAACCAAATAAATAATAGTCCAAAACATAATTATGTTATAAATAATTATCATAATAGTAAAAAATCATATAATAATATTGAACGTGATAATGGTAGTAATAATTGTTGTACATTAGAAGGTGGTGGTGAAAGTTTAGCAACAGGTTATATAAATCAAAATCTTTATAGTAATTTAATATATGAAAAACCAACAGAAGTTTGTGGATCAAATAATATATTAAATGGAACTGATTTAATTAAAGATGATCAAGGTAAAAACAAAAAGTTTAATTTTTTTTTTCTATTTTTTCTTTTTTTTTTGTAATTTTTGTAAAAAAAAAATCTTTTGTTAGTTTTCAATTCCAAAGAACATAATGTTATTTTCAAGTTTTTTTCTGTTATTATGTGAATGATTGTGAATGTTTTAATTTGTTTAAATCTTAATTGCATTACTCCATCAATTATCAATTTATGAATTTCGTCCTAAATAGTTAAATATTATTTTTCTTGTAACTAATTGTTTGAAAACAAATAATTAAGGTAATTAATAACTTTAATTACTTTAATTATTTGTCCAATCTAAAATTTCCTATGCATTAAAGGACTAGGTCATCATAATATAAAATTAGAATAAAAGTTTCCTGCTCAATATTTATTTATTTGAATTAAAAAGTCTAATGTAATGACCGCATGTTATAGCATTATTGTAGAATTTCTTTATTGAAATCAATTAAAACTAAAATTTCTATTTTGTTTTTATCTCGTTTCTTTGTTCATTCAATTTAAAATAAAATAGATTTAATTTAATTTCAATTAACAATTATTTGTTTGACTTTGCTAACAAAGGAAAGACGATACAAATTTAAAGCAAATATTTTTTTTATGAATGTATTTTGGTTGGATAATTGGCTTTGTTTCGTTAATTTTATTTTATTTTATTTTTTAAAAAAAATTAATTGTTATTATTTATTTATTTATTTTTTTTATCACTTCTTCTTTTCATTTTATCCTCCTTTTTTTTTGTCACCGTTCAAACAAAACACAAACACACACAAACCTTTTGTAATCCATATCCTTTGGATTATGTTTAGGATGGTTCAATTCAATTGCAGGTGTTGTTAAAAGACGTTTTGCATCATATGTTAAATTACATTTAACACCTGGTGATAAAGAAAAGGAACGTCTTGATAAAGAACGTGAACAAAGACGAACAACAATAACATCATCAACAAATCCATTTTTACAATCAACAACAGTAGCTACAGGAACAACAACAACAACAGCAGCAACTACAACCACACCGATTTCATTAAAAAGTCCACATGTTCTTAGCGGAATTGATCGGAGACAACTAAGTCCTGATCCACCACCGAGGTAAAATTTTAGTTAATTTCTTTCTTTTATTATGATTCGCATTTTTAAAGGTAAAACTAAATAAAACGTTTATTTTAGATATAATCGAGGTCAGTCACCTTTAATGATCCGAAGAAATTTAATAGAATATGGACAAATAATACCACCTGGTTCATCACCACTACTTCCTACTAGACGGTAAATATTTTTTTAACTAGTTGAATTTTATTAAATGTTGATTTGGAGAAATGAGAAATATATTAGTTTGTTCCAAATGGTTTAATCAACATAATTAAATTTATAATATATTTATTATACTTTTAAACAGATATATTTCATCATCACCGCCTGTTCCTCCACGTCGTGGTTCAGAAAGTGTTCCCGGTTCGCCACAACATTTTCGTACTAGAATACATTATACACCAGAACCAGAACGACGGCGTGTTTATAGACCTCAATGAGTGTTTGTGTTACAAAATAAGATGGAGTGGAGAATATTTGCTCATTCTTAAAAGTGTTATAAAAAAAAAGTGTTTTTTTTTTCTGTTTGATTAAAATATAAATAAATATATTTATAAAAAAAAAGAGGAAAAGTTCCAATGTTACAAGTTTTTTTTTTTTTTTGAAAATAAATGTATTTTTCATTAAATTATATAAAATCACAAGGTTCAAGTCTATAATATAATTGTTACAAGAAATTAATTAAAAACTTGGCTTTAGAGTGCAATATAGTTAGTCAGTCGTCCAGAAATGGCACCACTGTTTCATTTAATCGGTTTTTTTTTTTAAATGGAAGAGAAACTTAAAAAGAAAAAATAATTATTTACTAAAAGAAAAGACAATCTATCCATCAAATGTGCATTAATAATATTTTAGCTAAATTTTGACGATAAATTTATAAACTAGAAATTTACTGTAGCACCATTTTATTAAAATCATCCTCAAAAGAAGAAATTCAATAAGATTTCCCAATTTAATCCTTTTTCCTCATCCATTTTTCTTAACGTTTGCTACGTAAAAATAATATTCTTGATATAAAAAAAAAAAATTAGATAAAGCAAAAAAGAAAAAGTAAAAAATTTACAGAAAAAATTAAAAAAGAAGAAAATGAACTGAACTGACTTTAATTACTAATTTTAGTCTTAAAAGAAAATTTTCGGTTTCACTTTTTATTAAATTAAAAAAATTTAAAAATAATAACAAACAAACAAAAAGAAGTACAATAAAAATATATTATTAACAATATTCAGGTGAAACAACAAAAAAAAAAAAAACAAATATTAAAAAAAATCTGATTTGAATTTAATTCGTTGTATATTTTTTATTTCTTTTATATTTTCTCAAAAGAAAAAACGATTTTTGTATAGTTTTTGTTTTTGATCGTGTTTTTATTTTCTGTCACCATTTTTAATTTTTTTTTTGTTCATTATTATTATTTTTGCCTTTTTTTCTTTTTTTTATGTAAAATATTTATAAAGAATTAATTATATTATTATAATAATTATAAATTAATTATGTGAAGAAATTATTTATGTAGCTTTGAAATCTTTGTATATATAAATACAAACATATATACACGAAACACACTATATATATATATAAAAGAAATTCAATTTGATTAAATTAAAAACAAAAAAAAAATATAAAAAAAAAAAGATAAAGAAAAAAAAAATGAAAAGTAAAAAAAAATAAAAAAATACGAGTATTTATACAATAAATAATAATAAATTAAATTAAAGTATAAAAAAATATGAAGATAAAGAAAGAAAGAAATTGTAATAATAATAATAAAAATAATTACTATAATAATAAAATATATATTAATATTAATAATAATAAATGAAAAATACCTATACCTAATATAATATAATGTAATAATGATGATTGATGATGAAAGATAAGAAAATGTAAAAAAAAAAAAGAAGAAATATGAAAAAAAGAAAATACATTGAATGACTGAAATTTCTATTGTACTTTTTTTTCCACTTTACTTACGCCCCAAGTTAATTAATAAAGAAGAAGACCTAATATTCCTATTATAAGTTATTTCTCGTAACTTTCATATTAATATTCATTATTTCTGGGAAGTGATTTGTTTAAAAAGCTTTTAATAATTTCAGTTTATTTTATTGTTATTCTGGATTAAACAAAAAAAATATTCAATTTAATCAACTAAGTTTGCGTCTATGATATTTTTTTTATAATATTGCACGCTTACTCATAGATGACGACATATTCCTATTGCTACAAATATATTTACTGCAATATCATTTTTATCGTTGTTTTTTTACAGCTGTCAAAATTTCGCAAATTGGTAAGTTCATGTAATTTTTTTATCACGTACTGTATTCGGCTTTTTTATTCTATTAAAGTACAAACACGTTTGCTAACGTTCAGAGGTATATCATTTTCTATATGAAAAATTTTTATTTAAATAAAAAAATATTTTCTTTCAAGTTTTAATAAAGTAAAAGTAGACAAAAAAAAAAACAAAAAAAATTGCCTAACCTCAATTTTGCAACCATTTTATTTATCTTGTTTTACATCTGCTTTATCTACATAAAGAAATACACATTCTTAAATTTTTTTTTTACAAATTATATATCATTCCTTGAATGGATGAAGAATAAATAAGGTTATTGCTTGAATATTAATTTTCATCATTTTTGTGCAGATTAATAAATATTTTTAAGTAAGTAAATACATATGTTAATTAGTTAGTTTTAAACGGAAGTTAAATTTAATTGTTTCAACGAGACAAAAGAAAAAACAATTCATAAAACTAATTTTTTTTTGTCATTTTGAATGCGTATGGTTCTAATAATAAATATTATAACATTTTTTGATATTAAGAAAATGGAACCACTACATAAATTATTACGGTTTCTTCATTTGGGAACGAGTGATGCTTATTATTTTCCTTCAAAGAAATTGCGTTCAATTGAAAATGCTGAAGTACAACTAGGATTTTTAAAAACTGAAGGAGCTGATGATATATGGCCATTTGTATCTATTAGAAAGGTAGATTATTAAATTCAATATTTTTATTGTTTAATAAAGCACAAAAATTAAATAAATTTAACTTATTAAAGGCTTTTTTAAACAAATCACTTCCCAGAAATAATGAAGCAATTTTTGTATTAGCCTATTGTTGTCGAAAAATAAATAATGAAAAATTACGGCAGGCTATTTATAAAGGATTGCCGGAAATATTAATACCATGTCATGATCTATTCCTTTTTATTAAATATTATTATGAATTTGGTGGTGAAAAAGGTTTTGGTCGTGGCATTAAAAATGCCATAAAAAATTGGTATGATAAAAAGACAGCACTTGAATTAGCTGATGCAATTGGAAAACGTCGTGTATATCATTGTTGGTCACATAAAGATGTAATACATATGGCTCATGTGCATTTAGACGATATTGATAAACAGAAAATTCTTGATGCCACTTTTCAACGTGGTGTTAAAGTTCTAAAAAAAGAATCTAAAGAAGAGGAACAAACAGAAGGTTTAAGACGTTTAAAAGATGCATTTCGCTTAAAGATTTGTGAAAAATCAAAAGATGCAGCTGATATGATAACATCATATAAATTTTCAATTGAACATTGTCCCAACCATTTAAAACATTTTCCTGAAGTATGGGAAGCAGCATTACCAACAATGACATTTACAGATCTTCTTTATTATATACCAATATTAAATGATCTTAAATTAATAAAACAAAATACGGCATTCTCAAAGAAATTTGCCCATGCACTAGCAAATGCTAATTTAATTACAGAATCAAAAGTTTATCCAATACAAATTTTTGTTGTATTACGTTCTTATGAGACAGAAACACGTTATTCTGAATATGTTAAAAATCATCATCATAACAGACAATCATCAAAACATAACATTGATGCAAATCCAAAAATTGTTAAAAGCCTTCAGACAGCTTTAAATTTAAGTTTTAATTTTTTCCCAAGAGTTGGTGTTCGATATTTTATTACAATTGATGTTAGAACTGCAAATTTTCAAAGTAAGTTTTACTTTAATTTTTATTTTTTTGTACCAATGCAAGATTTTCATAATTTTATTTTTTTGTTTCAGAACCAATACTAGGAGAGAGACATCTTTCATGTATGGAAGTCAGTATTTTATATGCTTTATCTATTTTGAAACGTGAAAAGGATGTTGTAGTTATGACATATACAAAAGATCCAGATGTATTAAAACCTGTTGGATTTACAAAAGACATGACATACGAAAAAGCATTTTCATTATGTGAAAGTATTCAGGTAAATTTATTTTATTATTTTGTTTCTATTTACAAATTTTAATTCTTCTCTTTTGTTCTTAAATTTGAATTAAAATTTTTATGACGTAAGTAATTTATTTGAAAAATCAGAATTATATTTTAGAATGTACGGCTTAAAAACAGAAGGCGTGTGTATTTAGAACCACGTTTATTTTTTAATATTTCAAGTATTTTGCATTAAAATAAAAGATCCAATTCAACAATTATATTTTATGAGTCCATAACTTTTGTTATACCCTGTTATCTTTGTTTGAATTACAATATTTTATTTATTTTCAATTTTTTTTTTAAAACAAAATAAAAATGAGTAAATTTTTGAATTGTTGATAAATAAAAAAATATTCAAAAAGTAATTATAATCTGAAGCAACCAATTTTATTGGTTAAATGAAGATAAAACGTGGCTTTTATTTCTCTTGTTAACGTAATCCTCTCCTTATATCACCATATCCAAAAATAGTCCAGATTTTATTAATATTGGTAATTTTTTTTCACTCTTTCATATAGAAAATTTTAAATGCATTTGTGTTCCAATACTATCAAAAAATAATTTACTCTTCCGAAAATGAATAATGTAAAATCGCAAATAGTGACACGTTAATAAACAAGAACGAACATATTTCGTTCTTATATTATTTTATTATATTTATTGTAAAAATAAAAAACAAATAACTTTGAATTATTTTCTAATTAAATTTTATAGGAAAAACATACACATCGTAGTTTGTTAACACCAATAAATTATGCACAAAAACAAAAGAAAAAATATGATATGTTTGTGACAATGGTTAATTCTGTTGCACATTTTTGTCAACAAGGTACATCACCAATAACATTATTAACTGAATACAAACAATCTACGAAAGCTAAATTTGCAAAGTAAATTTTGATTTTTTGAATTATATTTAATTGTCCAATTTTTATTAATTTATTTTTTTATTTACAGATATGTTGCAATAAATTTATCACGTCCGACACAAGATATAAACCGATGTCCATTTGCAAAAGGAGTTTTGGAAATTAACGGTTTTAATGTAACGACACCGAAAATAATTGAATCTTTTGGTAAAAATCAATTTATGTAAAAACCAAAAGAATAAATTGACACCAGAAAATACCGATCATGACAAAAGAGTGATGTGTATAACTATAGACACATTTTTTTTTAAACTACAAAATAATATATCAAATATTATTAACCATAAATGCTATAGTTATATAAATATGTACCCAAAATTCTTAGAATTTGAGTCATTTCAAATTTTTCAACCTACAATAATTTATATTATTGTTTTATTTAACTTTACCAATCTAATACTTGAAAGTGTTTAAAAATGGACTATTATTATTATTTAGTTATTATTGCGTTTAATGAAATTTAAATTAACCAGGAGAAGAATGAGGTCATAAAAAAAATTAATTTGATTTCTTAAAAAAAAAAATTTTTTTTGTTTGAAACAAAAATTCAAAAAAATCCACAGGAAAAGCATCCATACGTTATTAGATTTTTATATATTTATTATTTATGAATTTTAAAAGAAGAAAGTTTTTTCTGATATTTTGTTATTGCTATTCAACCTTAAATAACCAAAGTTGCCTTAGATATATAATTTGAAGAAAAGAAAAATAATTAAATTGTAAATTTACAAAAGTTTAAAGAAATATTTTTACACACGGATAATCGAGAATAGCATCGTTTATCTTTCTTTGGCTCACAAACAATGGCTTATATGAATTTTATTTGCGTTTGAATTTTTATTAAAAAATAAAATAAATAATGGATAATCCTGTGGATTTCTGTTATTAATGATTATTATTGTTATTATTTTATTATGAAATGAGGTTATAAAATACTAATAGAAAATACTGTTTCTTGTTAACTAAATAAATTTTGAAATTTTTTTGGTATTTTTATGAGGATGATGATGATGATTTACTATAATAAACTATTCTTTATTATAATTTTTTTTTGCATTCTTTTTTTATAAATATGAAAATACATTATTATACCTATGATAATTAATAAATCAATATTTTAAATTAAACTGAACAATCTTTTTTTTAGCATCTAAATAAATCTTAATAATAACAATTTAGTGACTTTTTTTTTTAGTAAAGAGAAAATAATGTATTTTTGTGGTAAGTATAAATATTATATTCCCCGAACCAAAACAAACATAATCATATTTCGTTTATCCCAAATTCAATTAAGGTCAAAATTGTCTGTCTTGTCCTTGACAATACAATTACTTATTGTTGATCATTTTAATAATAAATTACTTGTGATGGAAATGGAATTTGGATTCAATTTTATTTGTTCTTTTAAGTCAATTAAGGAGAGGATGATTTCGTTTAAAATAATTATTTATATTTAGTACGTAATTTTACTACGTAATAGTATTTTTCGTAGAGCTTTTTGTTATATAAATAAATATAGATTCATGCTTAGTTTTTTACAAATTACCTATTTATCACTTTAAATTCTTTTCTACCTTTTCATTTAATACAAACAAAGAATACAAAGAAAATAAAATTTCTTTGCATACACAGAAAAATTATAAAAAGTGCAGCAGTGGTAGTAAAAAAAGTTAGGCTTGTTTAACATAGCATTTCATCTATACGAACAAATAATAAATGCAACAAATTATTTGGTAAAAATCTCAGGAAAAGATTTGTTGTAAAAATGTAAAATAATTTTTCACCGTATATGGTCCAATTTGACATTTTATAATGTCAAAGAAAGAAATTATTTAGGCGTCGTTATACAACGTCGAAAATTTTAACATAGAAAGAGTTTAACGTAAAAAATATAGTATAACATTTTAATTAAGATAAAAATTTTAATGCTTTGTCTTTTCTCTTTATCATTCAGCCATAATTTCTTTTAAATTGTTCCCGAACAATTTTAAATGTTACCTATTAATAGTTAAATTTTCGGCAGTTAAACCGTTTGTAAGCAAAAGTTTTTCTATTTAACCAATTTCTAAAATATGTATTGTGTTATAATATTTCTACGTTAAACTTTTTCCATTTAAAACGATTTCTATGTTAAATATTCAAATGAAATTACATTCCTCTTTTTTTCATTTCTATGAATGTGCGAATGAGATAAAACTATAAAAAGAAAACCAGAATGTAGACGCCGTATACTTTTTGAAACATTTGAACATTTTTCTATTTCTTTCTTTTTCTATTCTGGAGAAAAGCATAATTGGTTATTAACTCTCTCTTTCACATACACTCACATAAAATTTTGTTTAAATTTTAGAGAATTTTCTCCGAGCAATTCAGTTTTTCAAAGGAAATGAATGTGAGTGGTGCACAGAAATGTATCAGAATGATTTTCACACAAATTATACAAATACAAACGGTAAGTCTAACAATTAAAGAAATAAACTGCAACAGACAATAATGAAAATGGAGATTAAAATTGAATTGTAAAAGCTTCATTCTCTTTTATAATGTTTAATAAAAAAAAACAAATGAAAATCTACCATGCCGGATAATTTTCTTCGTTTTCTTTTTATTTTAACCTCGAAAATCGATAAAAACGCGTTTATCATTTTATTTTTTTTTTTCATTTTATTATCTTTTATAAATTTTTTTTTCTCTTAGTTTAGTTTATGTGTAAATTTAAAATAATGTGCTTAAAAAGAAAATTAAAATGAAAAATTTGTCGTGTGTGTGTGTTTTTTTTTTGTGATGAAATTTGAGTGAGAAGTTTGGGTGATGTAATTATATGTATATTTTTCTGTGTTTCTGTGATTAGTTTTTAGATTTGTAGGTTGTGTGTGTGAAAGAGAGATAATGATCTCTTGTGTACGTGATCTTTGTGTGTATATGTGTGTGGTATGTGAAAATGGATAAAAATAAAATAATTCATTAAAAGAAATTGTAAGTAGGAAAAGAAAAAACGTATCTGATTAATTATTTGTGATTGTTGCCGGTGAATAATTTTTTTTTTTTTAAATTATTTGCAATAAAATTTTTACCACATATTGGCAAATTTTAACTAGAACGTATATGTTCACACCCGATTCTGAAAAGAAAAAGAACACACATATATATCTCTATTAAATATTTGTATCTCTATCTCTGTCGTTCAATGCACCCTTATATATCCCGTTTTTTTCACTCATGCAATCTTCTCTTTTTATTTTACAATTTGTTGTCTCTTTCACTCATTACAAAAAAAAACTTATTTCATTGTTTTCTTTTTAAATGAAAAAAGTTTTTTTATAAACAGGATTTAATACAAAAATATGATATTTTTGTATTAAGGATTTCTCTCTCTCTCACCCTTGAATGAGAACGAGAAAGGAAAAACGATTGTTTAAAAAAAGGGACAGAAAATAAATAAATAAATAATGTGTTATCCTTTTCGTACAAAATTGTTCATATAAAACTTTTAAATTTATTACAAAAGGGAGTTTTTTTTAAAATTAGCATATAAATATAAATACAGACATACTGCGTCCTTGAACAATGTTCATTCAAGATAAATACCCAAAAAAACACAAAAATATTTAACAAAAAGTTTTCTCTTAAATTTAAATTGTTATCATATCGTCGTGTTATATTGTAAGCAATGACGATTAAAGGTCATTTCATTTAAAAATAAAGGACTGACAAGAAATAAAAAGGGAACTCTTCTTTAGCACGTATACAAAGGTCGATTGTAGGTTGTTATATAAGATACACAGCTGGGTAATTTCAATTTTAATAAAATAAAAATAATGTCAAAATGAAAAATTTAAGAAAATCTAAAATTCTAACCACGTGCTGCATTTCTTCGTCTCCTTTTTATTTTTTTTTTGTGTTTTTCTATTAAAAAATTGTTTTTATTTCGAATTGATAAATAATCGGCTTAGTTTTATTATTATTATTATTATTATTATTTAGAGATATTGAGAGAGAGAGAGAGATAAAAGAGAGACGACACGTTTTATATCAAAATATATACACGAAATACGCAGTCGCAGTATCATTGATTGATTACTGAGACAACAACAGACGAAGAAAGAGAGATGATAGTCTATTTTATTAAATTTAGTTGAACACATACACACACACATAGATATTGTTCTTCTCTTCTATTATGAAAATGAAAAAGAAAATGTTCCCTTTATTTTTTTTTATTATATTTTATGTTGAATATCCAAAGACAAACTCAATCTAGTTGAGCCTAGGGTTTTTCTACATGTTTCATTTTTCTTTCCTTTTTCTTTTTGCGTGTGATCATAAAAATAAATGACGACTTTTACTTTTAGTATCGAGAGAAGAGAGATGTTATCACTTTTTTTTTGTGGAGTTTTTTTTTTGCTGGGAGGGAAACAATTTAGAAAAGACCGAAAAACACAAATTTACCTTTTTTTTTCTCTATTCTCTGATAAAAATCTTAATATTCTTTTGTTATTATTGTTTTTTTTTTTGTTGTTCGAAAAATTTTCTATTGTGAGAAACACTTGAACGATCAATTGAAACGCGATTTACCTCCTCACCTATATTTATTCTCGTCATTTTTCATTATCATTATCAAGAGAATTATTCTCTCACGCTGTCTTTCTAGTGTTTCTCTCCTCTCTCTCTTTCTATCTCTGTCTCTCATTCTCGTTTAAATTTTTTCCTGTTAGAAAAAGAAAAGCAAGCTGAAGTGAGAGAGAAGAGAGAAATAACATGAATGTGGGAAATTTTTGTATATTTTCACAATTTATATTTTGAAATGGGTTTGAGTTTGTATAATAAATTTTGTTATTCAGCGGGGATGAATGAATGAAGGGCTGCAACTGTGATAGAGTGACCTTGACTTTAGCGTGTTTTTCTTTTTCTTCTTTCTGTTTAAAAAAAGGGAGTTGTTGTGGTGGTTGGATAAATTACTAGTCAAACAATTCAATTGAATTCAAACGAAAGAAAAAAAAACAGCAAAGTTGTGCAAGGGCTTCCCTTAATCAAAAATAAAGCTTTCGAAAAATGATTAATTTTTTTCCTTCATCAAAATATATCATTTTTTTTTTCTTTTTCTTCTTCATAAATCCAATATTGAAAAACCAATTTCCAATTTAATATGTTTTCTTCTGACTTTTTTCATCTTTCCACTTCTTCATTTTTTTCTGTTGGGTTGTCAACATTTTCATGGTTAAAGCTAGTGTTCCACTAACAAGTAAAAAAAAGAAGGATAGAGAGAAAAAAGGACAGAAATATAAGCCAGACACTCTCGAAAAAAATTCCAAAATAAAATCATCAAATATTTTATGGTCTTTTTTTTTGCTCCCCAACAACTCACAAAATTTCAACTATCTATCAGAGTTTCATCAATTCAGATCTGGATGTTGAAAGTTTTTTTTTTATTTTGTTGCGCATCAGGATGAAAAATGTTTTAATATTTTTTCAAGGCCTTTTTGCTATAAAAATAAAAAGTTATAAAATAAAAACCTTAAGGTTATTTTCGATTATTTTAATTCTATTTTCCATGACTTTGAAAATAAGTGGTTTTGAAAGGAAAATGATTGATCATCTATTCTATTGAGATTCCATTCTACATTATTTTAATTTCTTAATTTCAATGATAAAATTGATTTTAAACAAAATGTAACATTTTCACTCATATATGTTAAATTTTACCACTTACGTGGGTATAAAACCATTTCACCTTTAATCTTTTTCCTTAACCACTTCTATTAATCATTATGTCTTCTCTTCTTTTAAACAAAAAGTATGAAAGAAAGAAAAAAAAACGTGAAAATTCTTGATGGAAAATAACGACGATAGAAGGTGGTTGTTATTCTACATATTAGGATCAAGACATTTATCAGCCTTCCAGCCTACCGGAAAACTTTTTTTTCTTTTTGGTTCTGTAGGCAATATACACACACGTACACACACAAACACACATACACACATAAATATACATTTACATTTACAGTCTGAGACCAACGCACGTAATATATAAAAAGTTTTTATTTTCTCTTTCACTTTCTTCATATTTATCTTATTTTGTAAATTATAAATTTTTCTATATTTTATGTAACCTTTAACAGACAGTTGTATTTATATGTATGTGTGTGTGTGTATTTTCATATCGTGTGTTTGTGTGTATTACTTATAAATAGCTACCGAATGTGTGTAAGTGAAAACATGTTTTTGGGTTGGAAAATTTGATATAGTTAAAAGGGAAAAAAAATAAAATTTAAAGGATGAGAGAATTTTCCATTTGTTTTCCTTTCTCTCTTCTTTATTTTTTCTTCTTTTTTTTTATTTTATTTGAGTAAGGTCATTGACATTCGTAAATACCTATAAGGATATACGCAGGCTGATATATACACAAATATATTTATATAACATTGAGAGAAAAAGAGAGAGAGAGTGTTATAGTATTCGTAAAATATATTTTTACAATTTAGAAAAAATAAAAAAAGAACACCAAAAAAAAAAAGAGGGGGACAAAAAAAATGAAGCTTTTATTTATATTTTGAAAAAAAGATACATGGCGCCTCCATCTACAAAATATTTTACATGTTTTTTTTTCTTTAGCTTTTCAAAAATAATTTTTTTTTCTTTGCAAAAGCTCTAAAAATGGAAAAAAAAGAATAAAAAAAAAGAAGAATGGAATTGATCAATAGCAGCGTGTCTATTCTGATGTAAATTCTATAGGGAGAGAAATAAAAATTTACCATAATTAAATTTAATCGTTTTTGAACTCTATTAATAGTTAATAGTTGTATAGCCTGTGTAATTATAATATTATATTATTAAGTTTAGTTATTTTCAATATTATAATTAATCATAATTATATTTAAATCATGATAAATTAATTATATGAAATTATAAATAATTTGGTAGTAAAAGTGTTGCCAAGTGATCAATCTTAAAATATCATTTTTATTTAATTGTCTTAAATTTGATGAAAATAAATTATAAATTGTTACCCTAGTAACGTACATGGACTATGGCTACTGCGACAAGTTTTTTTCTTCTTGTTTTGTGAATTTTGTCTCTTTTGTTTTTTCTTATTCTTTTTTTTTTTTGTTTTTCTCCTATTTATCTTGCGGACATTTGAAGAGGCCACTCAGAGTCAGAATAACGATAAAAAGAGGACTAATAAGGGGGTAAGTATAAGGTCATATGGGATTGTTCGGTTTACTATGTAGTAGGTAGTAAATTCATTTTATATCGTATTTTTATTTTATTCTCACAAAATTTATATACAAAATAGAAAATACAAATAATATTCAAGTTGTACATTTTCCTATATATTCAATCAACAAATAAAAACAATAGAAAACACTTGAAAGTTTTGTTTTTGGTTTTTTGAGAGTGTTTTTTGTCTAAGGAAAAAGATGATCATCAATTCTTATACTAAGAATTTCAAACATATTTTTATAGATAAGAATTAGAATTATTTTTATTGGATGATTTTGCCTTTTTTTTTTTTATTGTTAGAATTCATTTTAAGTCTGATAAGCCTTATAAGTTTAGTCGTATAAGTAGATTTAAGGATTACTAAAGTTATATATTTTGTTCAAGAACATTTTCTCTTTAATAAATGTTTTTTTTTCTCTTTATATAATTTTCTAGAATTTTCCTTTAATACAGACATTTGACATTTTTTTCTGATTGCCGTCTTACAACCAATAATTTTTTATTTTATTTCTATTTTATTACATTTTATTGTCGTCACACATAATCTAAATAAAACCAATAATATAAATAGGTATGTGTTCAATATTGACACTTAAAGTTGATTATTAAATCGATGTTATTAAATTTTGATTAAATTATTTATTATTTAATTTAAATCGTTCACGTAAAGTAAAGTAAATAAATTTGTTCTTTTAGTTGCTAAATAATAAAAATTACAATAATCACGCAGTTTAAACTAAGTAATCAACATTATTTGTTCACGTCTTCTTTATAACGTCATTCTCACCTATTCTGTTTTTCATATGAAATTATTATTTACTTAAATTTGTGTGACGTCAGTAAGTAAATAGATAATATTTGTTTGTTTCTGTTACATATAAAATCTCTCCGTACGTACAGTTTATTTTTTTTTTGAATTCAATAAAAAATTATCATTGTAAATAATTCATTAGTTTAGACGACGTTACTTTCTTTCTATTTAATTATCATGATTTTAACTTAATAACACTTAAATTAATATGGCATACACACACGCATATAATACACACATGCACACACACACACACACATAAATTTTCCTTTCTTCAGTTGAACTTGAAAAACGAAAGAAAAAAAATCAACTGCACAACACAACTATAACAACAACAACAACAAAATTATTATGAGTATTTAATGGATTTGTTGTTAAACTTTGATAAAAGTGTATGAAAGGTGAATGATTAAAGAGGGGGGTTAATTGTTATTAGAGGAATATAGAATTAGAATTAGGTTAAACTATTTACAGTTACTCTATTTTAATTATTATTTATATAAAAAGCATTCCGTTTAAACTATTAAATTTTTCTTTTGTTTTGTCTTATAAAATATTTCTTAGAAATTTATCAGATTACAATTTGCTTTACAAATTTTACGTGAACCATAATTCTTAGAAAAGAAACTAAAAATAAAAGGAAACAATACTTGGGACAATATAATTTAGAATGAAGCAAAAAAAAAAAAGAATTTCAGATCAATGTTAAAGATTACAGTAAAGTTGATTATCAGAAAGGACTGACAGAATAAAATATGTTAGATGTATCTCTAGAAATTAATTCAATGATGTCGAAAATTAAGAATTTGCCTTTTAAATTAAATTTGATGAACTGAATTGAATAAGTTAATTTTATTCTATAGAAATTCTTTAGTAATTAGAATTTCTTTATTGTTATTCAATCACTTTATTCAATAAAAAAAAAAAAAGAAATCTAAATTCCATTAGACAAAAAGCTTTCTCTCAAAAGTATAATTTTTAATTTGCGTTTCTTTGTTTTATTTAAATTATGATGAGAAATCATTTCACTTATAAATTTGATTGATCATTATGTAGTTCTATTTGCAATTCTAACAAAATAGAAAACTTGATAAGTTGAAAACTTTGGAAAATGTGCAAAAGAAAATAAAATAAATAGAAAAACTAAAAGAAGAACGAAAAAGATTCTTTTCAAGTATTTACGAAAATTTTACCAATCTGCTAAAAATAGAATAAAACAAAGTATATGCAATACGACAACAATTTAAGATAGAGAAGAAAAATCTCCTTAGCAGAATTTTAAGAAGTTTCGTAAAATTTACCATATAAGTCGTAAAATAAACTAACCAAAAATAAGGACGTCCTATACGATAGAATTTGTTTTTGTATAAGGATATGTATGTGTATGTTCTGTGGGCAATTATGATAATGACGAACTTTCAGTAAAATTCAATAAAAAATAATTCTATTTTTGTGTACTTGATGACTAATTTAAATTCTACCGTAAACGAACTCAACTCAACCAAAATTCAATCAATTTAGTTCTGTTTGAAAATATAATTCTACCAAAATTGGTTTGAGTTTAGTTGTTTTGTAATTCTACTGCTGACATTTAAAATTGTCGAATGAAATTTCTGCTTATTACAGTTTTCTTTTAATCTTGAAACTCAATATTCTTTAGTGTATGAAATACGAAGAAAAACTTTATCTTATCTCACTAATTTAATATTCTAAAAATTACCATTAAGTATTTACCGTAATTCATTATTTTCCACTTTTTTTTACTTTCTTGTTGAAAATCGCATATTTTAAGAAAATTGTAAAAAGGGAAAAGATAGACCGCGATAGACATAACAATCTGAAGGATGACATTTTCTTTTGTACAAAAGAGAACAACAAATAAATTTGGCTTCATCTAAATTGTGATTACAGGGAAAAAAATTTTTACTTGGGTAATTTTGTTCCTTTAATGATCCTGTGTGACTGATTAAAAGATTTTTTTTTTTCATCGTAATAAACTCTCGTCTATAATGTATAATAATCAAAGTTTAGAATGATTTATGGTATAATTTTATTACCGCATGTTTTTTAACAAAAAAAAAAAAAAATCGAAAACACCCAAGCACAAACCTATTGATTTAGACGTCAACAACCGCAACCAAACATCAATGATCAGTATTCTTTTTTTTCTTTTGTCTGTACTTTAATTTATAGAATTGGAAGACGATAAGTTCATCAAAAATTTAATTCATATTTTTTGTTGTCTTCGTGTTTTTATAAAAAAAGAAAAAAAAACGAATAGAATTTTTATTACAGAAAAAAACGAAAGAAAAATAAACATAAAACTCTACACTCCTTTATTTTCTTTTTTTATAAATATTTTCTCTACACATTTTTATTATCCTAATTCGATGATTTTATTGATTTATGTAAATTTATTCTTAAAAGACATAAGTAAAATAATTTTTGTCAATTTCGGGTCATAGAACTTTCTCATCACCACCCCCTTCTTCTTAAGAGTGATTTGTTTTGTTATTTAGTCTTATTAATTGATAGGGTCATTTAAAACAATATCATTCTGAGGTTTGAGCTCAAGGACCCTATTTTTTAATGAGAATCGAGTATGCATCTGAACATTACCCTTGATCTTGATATTATTTTACAAATTGTTTACTCCCATTCATTGTTTTAATGTTTTTAATTATACAATTTACAATTATTTAATGATATGTGTCATTTTACGTTGATTAATAAAAGTCTTGATAATCGGAACTAAGTTCTCGAAAAGTACTTTGATTAAATAAAAATAATTGTTGGGAACTTAATTTAAACCCACAAATTATTATGTTGATCTGATATGTGTCATGTTTTTACACTAATACATGGATACATTTACTAAAATCTATTACTTTCATTATACCGAAATTCTAAGTACTATAGAAGGGAGTAGAGAAATTGAACTTATATCGATGAAAAACAGAAAAACAAACTTAAATAATTGAAATGTTATTTGTTATTGTTTGGTTTATTTGTTTTTCTTATTATATTGTTACTTTTCTCTGTTTCACATTTCTGTCATTTTCTTTTCCTTTATTATTTGAGTCAATAAAATTAATGATTCATTATTAATTATATTTCTATTGCCTATCTATTCAAATACACTCCAACACACACACACACACCCAATTATTTAAATTTTTTAAAGAAGTTTATTGAACTTATCTTTGTGTGCCCATCATTATTCTGTATATACGATTATTAATAAATAAAGAAATATAAATAAACAAAAATAAAGGGTTAAAAATTTTTGTCTCTCTCTTTTCTTTTTTTTTGTCCCATTTCTTTCGTTTGTAAATTCATAATTAATATATTCAAAAAGTATCTAGTGAAAGGGAAAATTATTGAAGTGTTTAAAAAGTGGAAAAATATCTATTATTTTTGATAGTAAAGGAAAATTATGTATATATGAATTTTATATGCACGCAAAAATTTTATAATTTTATTTTGTCAAATTTAATAGTGTAGAGTATGAGTAAAAAGAGTACTTTCAACCCTATTTTTCTAAAAATATCAAATTTCTTGAAACTTTTTTGTTTTTATTAAATGAAAAAAAAAATTGAATGACGATGATGAAACAAGAACAACAAATTAAAAGTCGTGCGTTCAAAATGTTAAAAGCATAAATCAAATTATTCAATGTTTTCTTTTCGTTTTTTTTTTTCTTTTAATTTTCACTTTTCATTTTTTCGCCTATTTGTATTTTTATAATAAAAAGTGGAAAAAAAACACAAAATAAATTGATTAAAATGTTCATTGACCTGTTTGTGTGTGTGTGTGTGTGTGTGTGTGTGTGTGTGTGTGTGTAGGCACAACACGGTGGAATCTCGCCTCACTATGTGAACAGAAATTTTACTGTTTTGTGTTTCTGTTTTTCTTTTTTCCTTTTTTTTCTTGGCAAATAGAATTTTTGTTTTCTTTTTCGAACAGAAGTTCCGACAACCACTTTAAAACCGTCAAATATGTCAGCCCGTTTTAAGATGAATTTCATTCACACTTTTATCCAATGTTGATAGAAAAACACAAAAAAAAAAACAAAAAACGGAAGAAAGAACAAAACGTGATTCTGAAAAAACGGCCTTACATTCTTATGAATTCAAAAAATGTTGAAAAGCTCTCTCGCACACACACACACACACACTGAAAGATTCTTTTCATTATTGACATTGAACTGATTATAAATTTATTTCACAAAACAATAAATTAATTCATTTTTCTGTTATTTTTCAATTCTATTTAATTCTTTATAAAAAATAAAACAACAAATTTTCTCTCTCTCTCTCTCTCTCTCTCTCTATTTCTTATTCAGTTTATCATTTTTGTCTTCTATTTTCTGATCGAACAATTTGTTTTTGTTTTTTTTTTTCCTAATATTTTTAATAAAAATTAATTATTGGATAAATCTTCATTTCAATCTAAATTAATTTATTGTGAATATTAAAATGACACAATTTAATTGTGTTTCATCTTTAAATTCTTCTTCTTCATCTTTTTCAGTTTATTTTTCACTAATCAAAAGTTCTCTCAAATAAATTGTATAAAATTGAAGGAATTTGTTATGGTGCGAGGGTGATGAACAATAATAAAATGTTTAGACTCTAAACTTTAGAGTAAAGAGGAACCAGGGGTAAAACGGGAAGAAGGTGATGATATTAAGAAGTTCACTAAATAGATTAATGTTTTATAGGAAACGAAAAATTCATTTATCACTTTATACAAATTTTTTATGTGGAGAGAAATATTTTTTGTATGAAAATTGAAACAAGAATACAAAAAAAAAAAACTAAAATAAAAAAAAAACGAAGACCTTCACGCAATAAACATAAATATTTACATTTGGATTAAATCCAATAAAAATATTTGAAGAGAAGCAAAAAAAAAAAAAAAAGAAGAAAAATGTCTCCGCACATATATTTTTTCTTGTATTTTTTTTTTAGTGTCCCTGTGTGTGTGTGTGTACGTTTTGTATCTCTCAACAGTGTTTTTTTTTTTAAATAAAATACAAAAATTGTATGTAATTTTTGATTTGATATTATTAAAATGTGTACAATTGTTATAAGTGGAGAGATTTTCCGAATGAGTTAAAGATGATGATGCCGTGTGCGATGGAGTATATATATATTTTTTTTGCTTTAAAAAATTAAAATGTAGTATGTGCATGTGTGTGTACGTGTAGTTAGTGGGTGGATGTAGATGTGTTTATATTATAAAATTGACGGAGACTGATGAAGGAGAAAAATAATAAGTTACAATGCATTCTTTCTTTATGGTTTATCATGTAATTTAATATACTCAAACTTTTAACGGTTTATTCATTTTTCTTTTGTTTTTAAATTTTAAGAAAAATTTGTTAAAAAATTACAAATAATAATTTAATGAATTTTTTGTTGTTCTTGTTGTTATTGTTGCCATAAAACTTCATTCATTTGTGACGGGCACACATAGAAAAAAAGATTAAGAACAATAATCAATATTCCAAAAATGGCCGTTTCAAAATAATCGAAGGAATTTCGGAGACTTTTGTGTTTTTTTTTTCATACAACAAAAAAAAAACAGAAAAAAAAAATTATGCGGTGTGTATTGCTTTGAATCACAGAAAAAAAAATCTTAATTTTTTTTTTGTTTTATTTTTAAACATAAAACTTAGTCATGTAAGACAGAATTTTTATTTTCTATTTATTTTATTTAATTTAAATTTCTGATGAGAGTTTTGATTTTAAAGATCCATCACTCCCCTTTACTTTATATTTTTATTGTAGAAATAAATTTATTCAAATTTATTTCATGCAATTAAATTGATTGCAAAAAAAAATTGAATTAGTTTGCTTTTATTCTGTTCGTTCGTTTTTGTTTTTGTTCTTAATGGCGCCTGCAACAAAAAATTTTTTCAACTGTCGTGTTCTTATTTTATTTTTGTTTTTGTCTCTTGTTTTATTTTTTTTTTTTTTGCTAATTCTTCATCAATTTATTTTAATTCTCTATTAGCCTTATTGACTTTTAAATTTAATCTGTTCGTTTAAATCTAACAATCTAATTGGTGTTGATAGATAAGACAAATGAATGTTAAAATAAAAATTATATTTATATTTTGTTTTTGTAATTTTTATCTTTTCTTATTATGAATTTATTATTATTACATTTAAGAGTTTAACTTAAACATAGATTTTAATACGTTCAGTATAGATTTGAACAAATCCAAAGCAAAAAAAAAAGAAAAACGTTAAAGTGATGAGGCGCTTACGTTTAGAACACACATCGTCCTACTCATTAACATAAATTGAAACTTTATTTCTTTTTATTATTTTTTTTTTTTTGTATGGGAATTTTATATAAAATCACAAAAAAAATTATATCAACAGAAATAATCATTTTTGTGGCTTTATTATCCTTCTCGCTCTGACGTCATGCCAAATCACAAGTCACGTTGCTTAAAAAGTTAAATTATTATTGTGATAATGGTTGCTAAAATAAATACAAGAAAAAACTAAATGTGTCTTATTATATATACTGAAACAAGAAATGAACAAGAAGCAAATAATTCTATTTTTATATTATTCAGTTCTTTTGGGTGCCTTACAAAAACAAATTCTAAAGAAAAGTAAAAACGACAAAAAATTTGAAATTTAAACTTTTTTTTTTTAACTATTTTACAATTTTTTTTTTAGTTTATTTTTAAAGAAACCGAATAATTTTTTGACGAAGAACCGATTGTCTACAATTAAAAGAAAAAAAAAGTAAGAAGAAGAAGAAGAAGTAGAAGAAGGAGAAAAGAAGAAAAGTTGAATACAGAAACAAAAGCAACAAACGAACAACAACAAATTCGTATTTTTCGTAATTTTCAAATATATTTGTCGTTTTTTTTTTTTTTGTTGTTTCTTCTTATATTTTCTTCTTCTAATATTTTTAGGAGAGAAGCCAAAAATAAAGTAACGAAAAAAGAAAAAAAACACACACACACACACACACAACAAGAAATCAAAAGAATTTTTTCATTGAAAATTTTTTGGTTTAAAGTGTTTGTTGGTTCAGTTTAATTTAGTTACTTGTTAAAGACGGACGGAATCTTTTTCTATCATAGTTTTAGACACAATTAAAAATTATTTGTAACCCAGCACAAATAAAAATCATAAACGAATAAAGAATAACCAACAAATTAGACTGAATTATTCCTTAAGATTTTAGAATAGAGTTTTTTTTTCTTCTTTTTTGTATTTTTTTTTTTTGTAGAAATTAAAAAAAAAAAAAAATTAAAGAAAAAATAATTTTTATCAATTTTTTTTGTCCCATGCCATGCGCGATAAACTTGTCCAAATATTTTGCTCGCAAAATAGCGTACGCAAAGGAAGCACTGATAGTATACAAGGTTTAATTATAATTTTATTATTCTTATCAGTTTAATCCGTTTTATTTTTAAAACTTTCAACATCCCACTCTATAATCCTTTATTTTTGTAGCTTAAACCGAATTTTAAGCTATAAAAAAAAAATTTAAAAATTCCAAAAAAAGACATAAGACAAAAAATTCACACCACATTATCCTTACACGTTCGTCCTTATACGTAAAAAACAAAAAATTTATTGGAAGTTCAGAGAAAGAAGAAGAAGAAGAATACAATAAAAAAAAGTGATTTAAGATATTTTGTTTTTGTTATTTTCTCAATTAAACTTTTTTTTTTTTTTACGTAACCAAAAAAAAAAAAGAACCTTTTTTTGTTCAATAAAAAAAAAACAGAAATATTTTCAAAAGAAAAAAAAGAATCTTCTTCTTTTTTTATTTTATTTTTTTTAATTTAAAAAAAATCTTGAAATATCTAATCTTGTGTATGTGTGTGTATGTGTATTTGTGCAAAAGATATATATAAGATTAATTAATTGCAATTATTGATAATGATCAATTTTGTTCGGCAATGATTTTTGTGAATATTAAATTTATTGTAAAAAAGTGTAAAATTAAAAAAAAAGAAAATTTCTATTAAAAAATATATATAGTGAATATTATAATGAATATTTCTCAATCTTCCATGTTAAAAGATAGACTGGATATGTTTGATCGTAATTATACAAAAAATTAAAAAAAACAATTTAACGTTTTTCTTTTTTAAATTTTTGTTTTTTTTTTTTTTAATTTTTTTTGGTTTTTTTATTTTTTTTTTGTTTCACAAACGTTTTCGACTCTTTTCTTTACTTTACTTTTCTATCTTTCTATTATTTTTTCCTCTTATTTTTTATTTTATTTTGGCAATTTTGTTGTTGTTTATATTGTTGTTGTTGTTGTTGTGTTTATTTAATACATTTACGCATGCGCCTCATATATATCATCAAAATGAAATGAAATGATAATTATGATATGTATTCTTTCGTCTCTTTCTTTCTTCAAATGTTTTTTTTTTATTTTTGTGTGGTGTGTGTGTGTGTGACGTGAATCCTATCAAAAAAAAAGAAGAAAACGTTAATATAATGGAAAAATGAGAAGCTAAATTGTGAATGAGATTATTTTAAGATTTTATTATTCATTTATTTTTTTTTTTATTTATTGTAAATGAGTCATTTACTCATTTCATTACTATAATTGTTATTAAAAAAAATATATATTATTTATTTTCTTATAAACATCATTAAAAATTATACGAGTGTGTTCTGTGTACAAATATCTAGTGTGTGACGTCTGACATGTTATGTCTGATGTCTGATGTGTGATGTATGTGACATGTAAGAGAATTTATTTTGATTGTGACAAATTTTAAAATTAACCCATTTAATGATAGTGAAATATATGGAACTTGTGAAAATAGATTTAATGTACAAAATACATTTTCGTTTTTCTACAATTTTAAAATGGCGTCAATTTTTTATTTGAATTATGTCAACTGTTATTTCAAAATGGTGGATTTTTGCTTTTGTTTATTTACAAATTTTTTATTTGATTTCAATGAGAGAAAGTTTGCATATTTACAGTTTTTTTTTTAATTATTTCTTACTCGTCGATGACCGAATTTCAATAAATTTTTGTTTACAATCAAACGAATTATTGATTTGACGAAAGATAAACAAATATGAAAACTTGGTTTTTTGAATTTATAAAAATATGATCGTTAATTTATTTAGGACACAACGTGCCAGTCAAAGATACATCAAAACATATTGAAGATGGGACAACGTGTTCAAATGGGGGGCCCGAAACGACAGAGACCGACTCATCAGGGACCGGGGGGATGCGGGAGTCGTTGGAGAGGTCGGGCTCAGCGCAGAACAACCCTGTTCACCTCAAGAGACGGGTGGGACTCTTCAGTGGGGTGGCTTTAATTGTTGGGACTATGATAGGTACTTCTTATTAATGGAAATAAAAAATTTCAAAAGGATGAATATTTCATTTGACTTTTTTGTTTTATAAAAAAAAAATAGGATCTGGGATTTTCGTGTCGCCATCTGGTTTGATAGAGAGAACTGGTTCAATTGGCGTGAGTTTTGTCATTTGGTTGGCGTGTGGGCTGCTCTCCCTGTTAGGTAAGTTTTTTTTTTTGTTTATCTTCTATATTCTTCTTCTTCTTCTGGTCGTTTAATTATATACAATTTTTATTAAAAAGACTTTAAAAAAGCTCATAAATCATTATTTTTTTTTTGTAAATAAAACCAAATGAAAATGTTTATATTTGACTTTCCAACAATTTTCAAAATTAAAATTAAAAGAGACAGTTTCACAGAACACAGCATAGGTCATAATCAAGGTATTTGATGTACATATGTGTGTATGTGTCTCTCTATATGTACTCTATAAGTTCACCGCACTTTCTTATTTTATAATAATTTTTTGAAAAATTTCATCAAAAATAATTAATTATTTAATCTGGCGTCTCCACTATGCGATGAAATGTAAAGAATAAAAAAAAAATTAAATCTATTGCGTGCGAGTGTCCATTTGTTTGTCCGTTTCGTTGTATATTTATTTTCTAATTTTAGATATTTTATATACCAGTTAAATGTTATTTCTGATGAATATCAGAATACAGAAAAAAATAAACTATAATAAATATGTATCTACAATGCATATAGAAAATATACACACACATATACACATATTTACATCATCTATGAATAAACAAGGAAAAAAAAAAGAAAAATCTTATGCAAAACTAAGAAACGAAAGGCACGCACTTGATAAAAAAAAATCAAAAATTAGGTTATACGAATTAAGAAATCGTGAAAACGTAGGATGATGTTATTTTCTTTTTTTTCTTAACAGTGAATTTAACTTTCTCATTTTTAAATTTTTCTTTACTTCAAGGACATGATGATGAGAATAAAATATAAAAAGAAAATAATCTTCAAATAATAATATCAGTGAATTTTCTATAATTCTATTAACAAAAAAATGCAGCACTTCCAAATTATTTCTTATTCATAGATATTTTTTTGTTTGTATAGACTAAGAATCTGATGATCAGACATAAAATGGACTTGTGACCTGAATTGTAATATATCAAATTTTGGCAATTTTTCAAATAGTGTGAAAGTGAAACAAAACTATTTTAATTTTCTTTTATTTTTATTATTGTTTCATTTTGTTTTGATGATTTTACCTAAAGAAAAAAAAATAAAGGAATGCCGTTTTGTTGACATCCTTTATAATGTAAAAATGTATAAAAATTTATATATTCGTTTACATCATGCGGAAAATATTTTGGATTTTTTTAACAACAACAAACATAATTTTTTTCCGATTGTTATTTCCCCATTGCTTTCAGTTGCTTTTTCTTTTATCATAATTACTTTGTCTTTCATCATTTAAAATTAAATTAAACGAGAAAATGTATAAAGTGTTTTCTATTTGATTTTCTATACATTTTATAAAGAAACTCCACATAGTTCATTATTTAATCTAATAGATGGCGTACAAAAATTAATTGTGCGCATAATATTTTCCTTTCTATATTTTTCTATTTCTTTTTACCATTATTTTCCTAATGAATTCTATTAAATTACGCAGCAGCTATTTTATTCAATTTAGAAATGAGTTTTAGCATTTTATATACAACAATATTTTAATAATTGTCTTGTCTCTTTTCTTGTCTTAATCCTTAATTAGGTTTTAAAAGCTTTGCGTGACAAGTAATTGCAGGTATTTTTTAAGGGTCTTTATTTTAGCTTAGAAATTTAAACTTAATTAAAATAAACAAGATAAATGATGCGCGTGAGAAACATTAAAAATGTTATCCTATCAAAAAAGATTCTAAAAATATAATTTAAATAAAAGAACAAAAAAAGCTTTTTAACTTTAACGGTGTATTTGTATACACTTTGTATGTACACGTCTATGTATATGTATGTAGGAGGTTAAATAAGACAAAAAACAATTAAATATTACAAATATTTACGGGGACACTTAAGTACTGAAAGAATATAATATATAACAATAATAATAACATCAACAATAAACAGAAGACACGAAAAAAGAAAAACAGTAAAAATATTAAATTAGAATTAAAAAAAAAAAAAAAAGAAAGAAGAAAAACGACAAAATAATTATAACACGCACACGCCATTTTTTATTATTACCTACTGTTCTCTCGCGTGATTATCATTTTGTCTCTCTCCTTTACATTATTATTAATTTTTTTTTTTTGTTTTTACCTTTCTTTTAAAATAGAAAGCTCTAGAAAAGCTATCTCTTTCTTTTGCGTTTTGCTAAACTAAATAAATAACAAAAAGTCAACATAGTAGGTATTTTGTTTTCATTTTATATTGTTATTTTTTTCCTCCTCTACTACCATTTATTGTTGTTATTGTTAATTCTTGTTACTATGGTTTTTTTTGTTGTTATTTATTTAAACACAACAAAAAAAAATAATTCAAAGTATATTTTTGGACAGTAATGAATATCAATGCTGCTGCTGCTCTATGTATTTGTTTCAGATTAAATTACCAAATAATACAATTCTAAATAAATAAAATAATTATTATTATAGAAAAAATATAATTAAAGAAGGCTTGCCCCATTTAAATTCATTCTTTACATTTTATTTGTTACTTTTGTTGTTGTTGTTGTTGTTGTATTTTATCAAACTTAACGCGACATAGGAAAAAAAATATATTGTAGAAGAAGAAGAAGGAAAAAAAGTTTTTTAATTCGTTTAGGAATGCAAATTAAAAAAAAAAACAACAACAAGAATGAAATATTTAATTTGTTTGTTTTTCTTTGATGACGGTACAATTGTAATTTCTGTTTGTTTTCTATAAAATTTAATTTATTACAGTACGATTGTGTTTAAAAAGAGACAGAAAAAGAAAAAAAGAATAAAAGATAAAATAAGAAGAAAACCAGGCGTCTCCACGTGATTTCGCCTTTAAATAATCAAATTTCTTTAATAAAAGCGGTTTTAATCGGTTATTTTCGGAATTGTATTTTTATAAAATTAATTCTTTCATTTTCTATGATTGGATCACAACTTCCACTCAACTAATTCTTTTAGCTTATAGCTACAAAAGAAGCGAACAAACTTCTTTAAAATTAAGAATTTTTAACTATAAATTAGTCAATAAAAATTGTTCATTTGATAATAATTATACGTATTAAAATTATTAATAAAAATTGTCCTTGAAATAAGTTTGTCTTAGTATTTACTATATACTAAAAACAATTGACTCCTACACAATCATAGAAGCTAATTATTTCAAGTATATCTGTTTTTGTTGTTGTTGTTTTTTTCTCATTTCTTCTCTTATCACACCCTCTTTTACTTGTTTTGCTTCAAACCCAAGAGTAAAGAAGAAGAAGAAAAAATATTCGTATTTTTTTCATGTTTCATTTGTTTTTCATTTTGAATAATAATTTTCTCTTATGTTTTTCTGTTTTCATCTTAAAATTGCGTCATTTATCCTTTTTTTCCGTTTGTTTGTTTTTTTGTTTTTTTTTTGATAAAAGAAAGAAGGAGAAAATAAACAAAAACAAAACGAGAAAATATGGAAAGGGGAGAAAATGTGAAAAAGTTAAAGGACCGAATACTAATTTGTCAGATACATTATCTGTTCCTATATTTATATTCGAATCATCTTCTTTTTTTTTATGTCTTTTTCTTTTTTTTACAAAGATAAATTCAAGTTTATATTCGTAAGGATCGTGTTAAGTCAGACAGACGACTCTGAAGAAAAAAAAAATAGAAGAAAAGTCAAATGTATTCATTTTTTTTCGCCTGATAGAATTTTAAGAATCTATTAAATTATTTCTCTTCTTTTTGACCTTTCCAAATATTTTTTATATTATTTTGTGATTTACTTTTGTAGACAAACAACAAAAAATCTAATGGAATATTTTTTTCTTGTTCTCTTCTTATAAATAATTATAGGTGCTTTAGCTTATGCTGAATTGGGTACTATGAATACTTCTTCTGGTGCTGAATGGGCCTATTTCATGGATGCATTTGGAGCATTGCCCGCCTTCTTATTTTCTTGGGTATCAACATTTGTGTTAAAACCATCACAAATGGCTATTATATGTTTATCATTTGCACAATATGCTGTTGAAGCATTTGTATATGAATGTGAACCACCCATCTCTGTTGTTAAAATGGTAGCACTATTGACAATTGGTAAGAATTATATAAAGTGAAAGTAAACAAAAAATTATTATCAGGACTTATCAGACAAATTCATCAACTCATTAAAATGTCTTTTAAACACAATACATCAATGAACAAACACATAAGAATTAAGTTCTCTATAGAAATCTAAGTTATTGAATATTTTTCCCCTTTATTTCTTGACCAAATTTTATTTTCTTTTATAATTTTAGTAAGCATCCTATTTGTAAATTGCTACAGTGTAAATTTAGGAATGGCTGTACAAAATATTTTTACATCAGCAAAATTAATTGCTGTATTAATTATAATAATTGGTGGTAGCTATAAATTATGTCAAGGTAATACACAACATCTACAAAATGCATTTAGTGGTCCGACACCATCATTAGGTATTATTGCAACAGCATTTTATACTGGTTTATGGGCATACGATGGTTGGAATAATTTAAATTATGTTACAGAAGAAATACAAAATCCTAGCAAGTAAGTTTAATTTTGAAAATTTTTTGCTATACAAAATCCCCCAATTTTAACTCTTTAGATGACCAAAAAAAATGACCAAAGCGAAAAATAAAAGAAAAACCTGAAAACAAAAAAAAACTACATCACGATCTTCTTGTTATTCTCCCAAACAGAAATCTACCACGTTCAATTATGATTGGAATACCACTAGTAACACTCTGCTATGCACTTGTCAATTTATCATATTTCGCTGTAATGTCAGCAACTGAAATGGTTGAATCAGAAGCAGTTGCTGTAACATTTGGTAATCGTTTATTGGGTGCATTTGCTTGGTTGATGCCATTAAGTGTTACTATAAGTACATTTGGAAGTGCAAATGGCACATTATTCGCTGCTGGCAGGTAAGAGATTATTGTTGTTTTTTTTTTTATTTATTTTTTTTTTTTTTCTTAAAAAAAAAACAAAAAGTATTTTAATTATATTTTAAATATACTAAAAAGAAACATTCACAATACAATTAGATCTCAAATTTGTGAAATAAAAATATGAACAAAATGCATTTAAAGTTTGCCAACAATTTCACGGCTCAAAGTTGAGGTCATGTCAAATTATTTAATTTAATTAATTGAAAATAAATTTTGATAAATTTTTTTTCTCTCTCTCTTTCTTCCTTTCCTTCTCTTTTTATTTATCTTTTCATTTATTATCCTTCTTTTATTCGTTTCCCTATTGCGCCTCATTTTTAAATTGTAGATTATGTTTTGCGGCAAGTCGTGAAGGACATCTACTTGAATTACTATCATTTGTACACGTACGACGTTTAACGCCTGCACCAGGTTTAATCTTTCATGTAAGAAAAACAAAAATAAAAAATGTGTTAACCAAATGTGTTAGCAAACAACCAAAAGGAATTTTTCCTCACACCTAATTTTTACCTTATTTTTATTATGAAATATTTTTTAGATATTTTTTTTAATATTATTTGAAAAAAAAAAATTAATAAAAGAATATTATTTTAGTCACTTATTGCGGCAGCAATGGTCTTGTACGGAACCATTCATTCTTTAATTGATTTCTTCAGTTTTACTGCGTGGATATTCTATGGCGGTGCTATGTTAGCATTGATTGTGATGAGATATACCAAACCAAATTATCCAAGGCCCTATAAGGTAATTTATTGCATGACTTTTTTATTATTCTTATAAACAGATTATAGACGTCTGTTTAACAGAAGCCATTAATTAAAGCTATTGGTCCTTCTGTTTTTTGCCCTCTCTCTATCTGCGTAATTAAATGCATGCCTCATTTATGAAATATTTAATTAAAAAGAAAAATATTTTATTTTCGTTAGGTGCCACTCATCATTCCAATTTTTGTTTTGGTTGTTTCGGCCTATTTAGTTGTTGCGCCTATTATTGAAAAGGCCCAAATTGAGTACCTGTATGCGGTTCTGTTCATTCTTGCTGGTCTTATATTTTATGTGCCATTTGTTCATATGGGATTACAGCCAAGATTTATGGGTAAACATTTTTCTTTCTTTTATTATTCTTGTTGTTTTTTTGTTTTAATAAAATATTAACTTTTTATCTTTTTCTTCTTTTTTTTTCCTTACAGATAAAGTGACATTATTCTTTCAAATGTTACTTGAAGTTGTACCAACTACATCAATGGCAATGTTTGATTAGAATAATTTTTAATTAATTAGAAAAGGAAGAGAAGAAAGAAAAAACACAAACAAAAAATATCTTTTATTATATTAGTTTAGTTTTTTTGAGATTAGACTAATTATTAATTAATTGTCGTTACTTATCCATTGTCAAAATTTGTCAATGCATGATGACAGACCGTATTCTCATTATTATTAGGCTCAAAAGTAATAATAAATAAATAATTAAATAATTAAATAATAATGTTTAATTATTATATTTGTAATAAATTAAACTTAATTTAATTAAGTTTATAGAATTAAAGAAAAATGAATAATTGATAAAAAAAACAAACAAAACAAAACAAATTATTCATCAAAACAACAACAACCGTAACAACAACAAAAGAAAAATGGTAAATTTTTTGTAACCGCCATTTTGTAACTTTTATTTTGTTGAATATTTTTCAATTAAAAAAGAATGAATTTAATTAAATTAAAACTCCTTGTTACATACAAAAAGAAAAAATATAAAAAAAAAATATTTGATAATGAATTTATACTTATACATCACACACACACACCCATACACATTGATAAAATTACCAAAAAAAAAAAACACAAAAAAAAAAATGGCTGACTATTTAAAATGAAAAATTGCGCGACATAATTTTAGTGTCGTTTTAGAATTTATTTAAGAAAAAAAAAAAACAAAGCAAAACATAAAAAAAAGACTTTTCTTCTAAATTAACGTTAAATAAGACTGGGCATTTGTTTCGAATTACTAAAACACACACTATCTTCTTTACTTTTCTTTACTTTTATTTTATTTTATTTTATTTTTATTCTTTTTCTTCTTTTTATAATTTAAAACATTCATAAATAAATCATAATTAATGAAATTTATTTTACGGTTTGTTTTGCCAAGAAGAAAAAGAAAAATGGTGTCTTTTGTTATTTTTGGTTTTTTTTTTTTTTTACTGTTGTTATTTTTTCTCTTATTTTCATTTGTTTTCATTTTGTTACAAAAATATTAAAGAAAAAAAAAACATTCATTATTCTTTTATCTTTTCATTTTCTTTTTGTTGTTATTTTTAGGAGTAAAAAAAAATAAAATAAATAATTGTCAAATATTTTAAATATTTAAAAAAAAAAATAAAAATAAAAAAAAAAATATAGAAGTGAAATAAAAAAGAAAACTAATAATAAGAGACTTAGAAATCTGATGATCAAATGAGAAAGAAAAAAAAATATTTGTTTATATTTAAAATTTTAAAGAAAAAACAAAAAAAAAAAAAAAAAATTAAAAGAAAAAGAAGAAAATTTAAATATTTATTTTTCTATACAAGAAATCAAAAGAAGAAAAGACAAAAAAAAATAATGAAAATTTAAAAGAAGAAAAATGAAGCAAAGACAAAAAAATGTATAAAAAAAAAATGTTTTATAATTATCTGAAATTGTTTTCTGTTATCTTTATTTATTGTCTCTTGTTTGAATTTTTATTTTAAGGGTCTATTATTTTGAGGTTATTTTATTTTTCTGCTTTTTTATTATTATTATTATTATTAAATGAAAAGAGATTTTGTTTTAATTTGTATAAAAGAGAAATTATTTGAGTTGAAATAAATTTTTTTTTTTTTTTTATTAAATAAATTGGAACTTTTTGTATTTTATTTTCGTTTGTTTTTTATTTTTATTTTTATTTATTGAAAAAAAAACTTCTGAGAATTTTCTTCGGTGAGTAAAAATGGATGTTGGGTGGATGAACCCCAATTAAAATTTGCAAATCCTATTAAAATTTTAAATCCTTCTTTAAACTTATTATGGCGTTTATAGGAGGAATTTTTTATAAAATAAAAATTGTGTATAAAATTTTAAATGTCGCTATTGTGAATATTCTGATGAAGCTTATGAAATGGTAATTATGATAAATAATTGATGATGATTTATGTGAATATAGTCAACTACAATTAAAATCTATTCTTCATATACAATAAATTTGAATTTTATAAAGTTTTCTTAGTAATCCGCACTATACCGTAATAAATAATAATTTCATTTAGATATATTTGAGAATAATTTATTAATTTATTTATAGAGACAAAGTCAAGTGAAAAATATTTTATAAATAGAAAATATTTATATTAAGTATTTATGTAATAATTTTTCTTAGCATTCCATCACTACAACCAACAAAAATACAATTACGATTTCCATTACACATTGTATTAATACAGCTATTAACTTTAATTTCAACAGATAATTCAGGATCATTATCAATTTTTATCCATTTTTTAACAATTCCATCCCAACCTCCTGTATAAAATATATCTTCTGTACCACATATTGAATTAATTATCATTTCATGAACATTCTGAAATATTATAAAGATTTATTTAAATTTTTGCTTTAAAATAAATAAATTATTTCATTTAAATTTTATACCTCTTTTGTCCATACTGTTGGAAATTTTTCACTTGCATTGTTCTTAATCATTGTTATACCTTTACCATCGCGTGTGAGAAATAAAACATATTTCTTTTTGTTTTCAATTAAAGGACCAAAAAGATATAGAGGAGATTTACCAGCAATTGTACTTCTTGTCATATATCTTCCAGATTTTCCTAGAAAAGGGAAATTGTATTTTATTTCTTAAATAAAATTTTTCAATTTTTAATTGAAACAAACCATCAACAATAGTTGTGATTACTAAGTCTAAACTTCGAATTGTGTATAACGTGTCATTTTCTACAGCCATCGATCGTACTTCTTCAACAAGATTAAATTTGAACTTTATTTTTCCATCTACCCACATTGTTACCTATCTCCAAATATTTTGATAAAATCTTATCCATTTAAATTATCAACAATGAAAAAAATATCATACCACGCCTTTGTCATCACCCGTATAAAGAACATCATCTGATATTGTTAATACTTGGATTTCATCATTATAAGAATGAAAAAGTTCAACACATTTTGAATTATCATCTATAGGATTATCAATATATTTTACTTTTTCGTCAGAACTCGAAGAATATATGCGCCCACTGGAATCTATTGCCACACAATATATATATGCATCATGAGCATCAATTGTTCTCTTTAAATTTAATTCATTGTCCCATATCTTAAATAATGTTCCAATATTATGTAAGAATATGTTTGTTAATATTAATCTATTTAGTATTAATTAATTACCTTAATTTTTCCATCGGCACCACTTGAATATAATAAATTATTTGAATAAACACAACAAGTCACATCACCTTCATGTTTTTCACTACTAGTTAGCACTTTTTGAACTTGTTTAGACATTTTTTAAAATATTTATTGCAAGCACTCGAGTTGAAAATTGGTAATGCAAGAAAATCGAAATACTTTTTTAATGGTGCTATTTTTAGAACATATATTTTTGATAAAATAAATAAATAAGCACATCAAAAATAGGTAGGTATGTTTTAGGGATAAATATCCATTTACTAATAAATTATACAGAACAAAAATTTGAATTTAATACTAATTACATTTTTAACGTTTATTGTTTGAAATTAATTCTTGTTGTTAAGAAAATAAGCTGTGACTAATCTGTTCGTAAGTGATAACGCGTAGGAGCAAATCACATATTCGATAAAAATAATTTGTATCAACCAACATACATTTGTTGAAATAAAAAATGTTTTTTAAATGTTTTTGTTAATGTTTATTTAGAAAACGGAAATATTAATTTAAGATTTTGAATTTGTTTTTCTGTTTAATTTAAGAATTTTATTTATATATATAGAAAAGTTTTTGTGATTGAGTTTTAATGTTTTATACTAACTTTTACTAACAGAAAGTGACGACATATTTATTTACCGGGTTATCTGAATAATTTCCTTGCTGGGTGTTTGAAAACAATATAAATTATTGCTAACTTCATATTCAGTCAGCTGTCATTATACTTTACTTGTTCTGGCAATACGTTGAAAACTAAACTAAACACAAAAATATATTCTCTTGTTTTAATTACATGTGCTTCTTTTCATCTGGTTTGCATTAAAATTTACTGAAACTTTTTTTTATCTAAAATATTGTGTTTCTAATTTAAAAAATAATTAAATTTTAATTTTCCGTAAATTTGTCGGTGTTTTCTAAATATTTTTTTTGATTTATCGTAATGATATCTTGATTTTTGTGCTTCGTTGAAAATTTTTTTTTAACATCGTTTCGTTTAGTTTTTTGGAAGTGAAGATTTTTTTTCAATCACAATGTCGTCTATAGATAATCAAATATCAAATAAACTAATTTCGAAACAGTTAAAACAAAAAGCAAACGAATTCCTAAATTCACGCAAATGTGCTAATAATTTAATTGATATTATACAAAGTCTTGAGGTAAGAATTAATAATAAAATAAATTGTTGAAAAAAATTGGTTTTTTTCTTTTCAAATGTCGGACATTGTAAATTTTCTTTTAACATGTATTTTACTTTTTTCTTATCAAAAGATAAATCTTAATAATGGAACATCGGTGACAGCACGTATTCTAACATTAGAACATATTTTCAGTGAATTACTGAAACGAAATGAGATGGTTATTGAAGTACAACCGCTTAAACCAAAAGGTTTTTATAAAGACTTTTTTTTTGTTACAACACGACAATTGAATGTCGCCATAACTAAATATTTTTTTTGTCTTTTTTATTTTATTTAGATGATAGTCCAGAAATTCAATATCGTGAATGGTTACAAGAACGTTATAAAGATAGTTTACGTTTAATATTGAATAGTATTAATCATATTAAGGATATAGAAAGTACACAAGCATTAGTAACAGCAATGAAATTAATGATATTAGAAGGATGTTATCCAATTGAATCAACATTAGACATTAATTATTTTCCATTAAATCGTTTAAGAAATATATTAATTAAAATGTTATCATCCGAAAAAAGAAATAATCATTTATTTGATCGTTTCAAAGAATATACAAATTACAAAGATATATTGTTTTATACGTGGAAATTAATATCTGGATTAACACCAAAATTAACAACACCAAATGAATTATTTACACAAAATTTTTTAAATTTAATTAATTCATCAATATTGTTGATTGATGATACAACATCAACAATGTGTATTATACAAGATCAAAATTGGAAATATGATTATTTATTAACAAGAAAATATTTAAATAAAGTATGGTCATGTATTATGTTATGGCAACATAGTGAAGAAACACATCGTCAACTTCTTATTTTATTACTTGAAAAAATACTAATACATTTGGATAAACCACTTTTAATGACTGACTTTTTAATGGAATCATTAGATGTTGGTATGTATTTTTTGTATTAATGATGACTAATGAATTATATAATATAAATTATATCTTTGTTTTCAGGTGGTCCAATAAGTCTTCTTGCGTTACAAGGAGTTTTTGTTTTAATACAACATCATAATCTCACTTATCCAGACATTTATGAAAAACTTTATTCAATGTTTGAACCTGAAATATTCCATACTAAATTTAAAGCCAGATTATTTTATTTAGCCGATATATTCCTTAGTTCTAGGTTTGTTTTTTTTTTTAAATTTTATAATGCATGTGTATTTCGTTTAATTAATTAATTAAATATTTTAGATTGTTAAATTAACACAAATGAAATTATGAAGATTTATTGCCTTTTTGATTTTCTAGATATCGGACTTAAAAGAAAATATCAATATTCTGAAGTTGATTTTTGATGTAAAATTAATTCCTAAATTGCCAAAGCATTTAGATATTAAATAGGAATTTATTTCTTACATTATGACTAAAATAGATATGATTTAAAACAAACTTATTATAAAGTGATGTCAGAAGTAAATTTAAAAAAAAGAAAACAATTGTTACACGCCCATGTTTTTTTTTGTTAATCAAAACTCTTTATGCTGCGATTTTTGAGAAAATGTTTTCTCTCTCACAAATATCTCTTCTACGTTTGCTAAATCGACAAACATTAAAGACTTGTAAATCAACGAATTTAGATAATCTTTGTTAGCAAATAATAAATTCATTTTTATTCGATTATTATTATTTGACTTTTTTATATAAACTTATTCAATGTAATCAATATTAATTCGGTTCTTTATGCAGAATTTTGTACCTGGATTTTTTTTTTTTCAATATTTATTATTTTATTAATTTATTTGTATTTTTTTTCTTTTCAGTCATTTACCAGAGAATTTGGTAGCAGCATTTGTTAAAAGATTATCACGTTTGTCATTGGTAGCTCCACCACAGGATATTATTATAATATTATATTTTGTTGGTAATTTAATGTTGCGTCATCCTGGTTTAAAACGTTTGATTTGTCATCCGAATGGTGGTCATGTCAAATGTGATCCATTCATAATGGATGAACGTAAACCAGTAGAATCAAAAGCGCTTGAAAGTTCATTATGGGAAATAGCTGCCTTGCAAAATCATGGTTTGCCGTCAATTGCTACAGCAGCTAAATTTATAACAAATCCATTACCAACAATTGAATGGGATTTATCATCTGTATTAGAAATAAATGAAGATGATGTATGTACATTAATAATTTATTAATTCATTTCCATCATCATTTAACTTTTTTTTTAAATTATTAGATGGAAATTGTTTTTGCATTGTGAATGTAATTTCCTGTTAATCCCTGGTTGTTATTACGTCAACACGTCTATTTCATTTGTAATTGTATTTTTTTTGATCCTAAAGACAGATGTAATTAACAATAAAATTTCGTTAAGTTAGCTAATTATCTGTAACATTCTAATATGAAATATGTGTACTAACGAGAAGGTTAAAATAATTACATACTCTAAAGTCTATTCTTACTAGACTGGACGAAAAAACTAGATTGGTTCAATCAAATTTTGCCAAATATTCAACTCAATTTTTTTCTCTTATGCTCGCAAATTTCTTTCTATAAAATTTTGGGTTCGAAGCTCCGATAAAAATAATAAACAAAATTTATTTTATAAAAATTTTCTAATATCTTTTTTTCTGTTTCAGATTTTCGATCAAGAATTAGTAAAACGTGTAAAAGGATTTCCATTAAATTTTGAAAAACCACAAACTATGTTTTTACAAAAGGATGATAAAATTAAACAATATTGGAAGTTATTTTAAAAATTAGGGGAAATAATATTTAAAAAAAATTGTTGTTGTTTTGTTTTGTTTTGTTTTTTTTTATCTTCTTAGATTTTTCATAAAAAGCGCTTTTTCCACACCAGTAATAAATAAAGGAAGGAATTTATAATAAATAAATTAAATTAAATCAATTATTCTTGTAATAATTAAATAATATAAAAAAACATGAGTTATGCAAATTTGGATTTAAAAAATATTGTTTTTTTCCCCCTAAAAACTTCTATTGAATTTATTTAGACTGTTTGAACAAAATATTGAATAATAATAGTTAATAGTTGAGCAAAAAATAAACTTTTTATGAATTAAAAAATTTCTGTTTAATTGAAGAAAATTCAATCATTTATAAGAAAGTCAAATGAACTTATACAAACAACAAACTTAATGTTAATTTTAGTGGATGGTTAGTTTAGCAACAGTTTCTTTTACTTAATGAAATTCTAAATCCATTTATATGAAAAAATTAAAAACACTCTTTAAGAACTATTTGACTTTATTAAAAAAAAATCTCATCTGAATCGTGTTGGTCCATATGAAAGTCAAAAACGCTTCAATTGACGTCATCATTCTCGTATGAAATTCAATTCAATTTTTTTGTATCGATTATTCATATAATTATATTGTTGAATTGATTCACACAATCATCTAGAATCGATTCAAATAAAACTCGATTATTAGCTTCACGTGTTTTTCAGTTCAGTGTTTTAGACTTTTGTTGCACTCATATTCGAAATGACGTCGCAGTTGTATAAACGTCATTGTTAACTGTCAAAAAATTATCAGCTGTTTATTATATTTTTATAATTTTTAAGATGTTTGTATTTTATATTATATTCTAAAAAGTCTATTAAAAGTTAAAAATTTATTATAATGACGGAAGACAATACAGTGTCAATTCGTATATGTCAGGAAGGGCACGCGAATGCGTTAAGTCTCAACAAGGATTGCACACAAATAGCTGTTGCTGGACGCAGCCGTGAGTTAAAATATTGCCACTTAGAAAAATATAGAAAATTAAAATGAGTCTCGTTGCTTTTTCAGTATTAAAAGTTTTTTCAATTGAAAATGATGGATTCACAGAAGTCTGCAATATGCGTGGTGGAAAGAATCAAAATTTAAGTTATTCTTCTAATGACGTTTCATGGAGTACATTAGACAATAATATTTTAGCTACAGCAGCAACGAATGGTGTTGTATCTGTATGGGATTTATCTAGATTTGGAAGACATAAACAATTATTTACGTACAATGAACATGAGAGAACAGCTCATACAGTAAGAAAAGAACTTTGTATATTTCTCAAAGTTGTTCTTTGTTTTCATAGTAATTTTTAATAGGTAACATTTCATACAACAGAACCATATTTATTATCTGGTTCACAAGATGGCACAATAAAACGTTTTGATATAAAAAACGAGAAATTTGTAACAACGTATTTTAGTAATTCTGAAAGTGTTAGAGATGTGAAATTTAATCCAACACAGCCAAATACATTTGCAGCTGTATCAGAAAATGGTACAGTACAATTATGGGATATACGTCGCAATGATAAATGTATTCTGCAATTTACTGCTCATTCGGGACCAATTTATACTTGCGATTTTCATGAAAAACAACAGTGGCTAGCAACTGGAAGCCGAGATAAACAAATAAAAATATGGAATATGGGAAGTAAACCATCATTAGAATATACAATTCATACAATTGCTGTTGTGGGTAGAGTTAAATGGCGTCCTGATATGATGTTAGCCTCATTTTAGTTTCTTATTATTGTTAAATAGATAATTTTGTTTAATTAAGACATGACAATTTCTCTTGTTTTAGGTATCATATTGCAAGTTGTGCACTAGTTGTTGATTACAGTATACATATATGGGATGTAAGACGTCCTTATATTCCATTTGCATCATTCACTGAACATACAAATGTCACAACCGGTATAGCATGGAAAGGAAATGATCATAATGTTATTTTATCAACAAGTAAAGATTCAACAATTTATCGGCATGCTTTTAAAGATGCTGTCATACCATCTAGTAAAGCTAATCCACAGGGTGCTAGTCTTAATTATAAGGGTGATCTTTTATATTCATATAAAATTAAACAAACACCAGCAGCAGTTAATTCAAATAAAACTGGAGGCTTCATGAAGTAAGAATCATTAATTTATTTATTCATCTTTCTGTTTAAGAAAACTTCATGCTTTAAATGAAATTAACTCCTAAATAAATAGGCATACTCTCAATTTTATATTTTAATTCTAAATAGTATTTCTTGTAGCAGTAGTACCCCAAAACCAAAACAAGCAATTACTGCGGAACAATTTCATTTTGCTAAATCAAATTTACAGAATTTTTTTATGAAATCAAATGTAAGTCATTTAATTTTTAAATAGTGTTAAACCAATTTGAAGTTGACCATTTCTGTATTTCTATATTTTTTAAGTTATCAGAACAAATACTTTTCTAACGAAATTTTCTTATATTTTTGTTTTCGTTTTCAAATTATTGGAATTAAAAATAACTTAAATCGAATTATAAGTTTTTGTTTTGAGTAAAATTATGAAATATTAAAATGGTCACTTTGAAAGGTTTCATAAATTAATTTCTTATAATAATAATTATCTAATTTTTCCAGATAAACTCAATAAAAGATTTAGCAAGAACGAATTTATTAAAAGACTATGTTTGTCTAAAAGGATTAGCAAAAGAATATATTTTAATTGGTAAAACTTTATCAGAATTATGTGATCATAATTCAATGATTGCTAAAAAATATGGAAAACACGATGTTAGAGTAACAAAAATTTTAAGCGGATTTATAGAAAAGGAAAAGTGATTCGACATCACAGTAAAAAAAATCTTAACTTTACAATAAGAGTTATATTGGATTCCATTGATTTTTATAGTTTCTATATATCAGTTTACAAATTTTGAAAATGTGTCTTTAATTTTTTGAACTCCTTAATTTCATTGGTCTCTCTTTTTAGGTGAGTTTATTATGGAATTTTGTTAAGAAATTATATTCATCAACAAGACGTTCAAATTCAAATACTGAGCAACGAATATCAAATATAAGTCAAAATAATAATAATTTATCAAGTCGTTTAATGACACAAAATTCAAATTCGTCAACAGGATGGGAAGAAAAAAATTTAAATAAAGATGATGATGGAATGATTAATGGGTTTGTTAATTTAATTTACAGCTTTTTGAAGTAATATTTTCTTATTTCATTTTCTAGAATAATTTCTGATGAAGCGAAACAGCTTGATTTTAAACATCCTAAAAGTGGTGAATTTAAACATCCAGGTGGATCATATTTAAATACATTTCCAAGTGCTAGATTAATGACAGATTCGTCATATAGTGATTGTGTATTTGGTGATTCTGAATTAACAATTGATAATGTTGATCGTGTTAAAAGTCTTCGCAATGGCTTTCTATATACTGGACCACATGATTTATGTAAAGGTTGGAGTTTACCAAATTCTTGTATTATGAACCATGATCTTCAAACGTCAAGACCACAAGATTTAACACCAGAACATACACATGAAACATCACCGGTCTGTATCTTTTACTTTTGCTGTAGAAATATAATTCATTTGAAATTTATTTTATTATTTTTTAGCCACCTGAAAATCCACCGAGTGTCCTGAAAATAATATCACAACCAGTTGTACCAAATTGGAAACCACATGATGTTTTAGCTGAAACTTTAGCATTACAAACAGATATTGGTGATGTACAAACATCAATTAGTATATTAATTGTACTGGGCGAACGTAGATGTGATCTTCCAATTGATGATTGCACTTATGTAAGAATATTTTCAATATTTTAAGAATCAAAACTATTTTTTTTTTAATCAAAACACAAACAAAAAAATGAATGAATTTTAAATCTTTAGAAATTAATCTAATAAAAACATGGTTCAACATCATTAGACCTTTTTTAAAACTTCAAATTTCAAAGGATTAATTTTAAAATGGAATAATTTTTTTCGTTTACAGGAGAATTGGCTATTTAGTTATGTTGATTTATTACAACGTCATCAATTATGGAATGAAGCAACAGAAATATCAAAATTATCATGGATTAAAAATGTTTGTGATATAAATGAACAATCAACTGCAGTACATACAAATTGTGGCGAATGTGGACGTCCATTATTGGGTACTGCAGGATGGTATTGTAATAAATGTAAATCAGCTGAATGTTCTAAATGTAGTATTTGTCATTTAATTGTACGTGGAATTTATACATGGTGTAAAGGTTGTTCACATGGTGGACATCTTGAACATATGAAACAATGGTTTCAAAATCATTCTAAATGTCCAATATGTGGACATTTGTGTGAATACGATTAAAACCACAATTTTTTTGCGTCTTCTGTTAAATTGTAGTTTTTTATGTTATATAATTTAATTAAAATTGTAACAAAAACATAATAGTTTGTTGTTTCCATTTGGATTTTACTATTAAAATATTTCTAACTTTGTCAAATTTATAGAAAAATACAAATGAATAAAATCGAATAACAAATTTTAAATAAATTCTAATTCTGAATTATTAATTTTTTTTAATAAAGTTATATAATCTTTAGTTTAATTTTTTCATATAAATAGATTTAGAATTTGATTCTTTGTATAAAACATTTGTATATGTTCATTTGACTTGATTGAATTTTCTTCAATTAAACAGGGTCGACATTCTGTAAGCGATATCGGCTGTCGGTCTAGAATTTTTTTTAATTTTTGTTAATTTTCTCAAACAGTCAATAGATTTTTTCAAAATGCAACTTTTAGTTCAGTGTAGCTTACCCACCTTATTGTTGCCAACTTCATTTCACTTTTCTTTTTTCTAGTAGGCAACCCTAAAAATCAGCTGTTTCGTCGCCATTTTATTTAGCTGTCATTTATTTTGAAGAAAGAAAAATAAATATATTCTCGAAAATATTAGAAAGAGCAAAAAAAGAAAATCGTCAAGTATGGCGGCCGCAATAGATTGGGCCTCCATAATAAAACCGATTTTAACAACAAATAATGGAAGTTTTAATAAAACTGATATTATTAACATTGCGAAAGCTGTATTAAAAAGGTATTTAGATAATTTTTTTAAAGATAAGTCATTTAGCTTTTGAAACAAATGATAAAATATTTTTTCATACAGAAAATGGCCGACTCATTTATATGAAGTCGTAATTATTAGACAAAGAAATTTTTTAAAAACAATTTACTTACAGTGAAAACGAAATATTAGAACATGATGAAGTCTATGAACCATTCTTTAAATCCTTTGTTCATCTGGCTGCAGATACAATTGCAGGACAGTATAATTCAAGTGAGTCAAATTTTTTTTCTTACAGCCATTTTGTTTATTGATTTCATAAAATGACGAAATATTTATTTTTTGCAGTCTGTCAAACACAAATGTCTCAGGTAACAGAAGCAAGTAATGTATTGATTCGTTATATATTAAATCGAATCACAACTACACCAAATACCGAATTACGACAATTCCTTTATCCACTTAAAAGTATGTGCGAAGGTAAAAATCAAGTTCTTGCATTTGATCAAGCCATCTTACAGTCAATGCTTAAAAATGCTAAACATCCTGAGCATAAAACAAATGTTTCGGGTACTGAAAAAGACAGTCCAAAATCTGAAATGAAAAGATCTCGATCAGATTTATCAACAGTTATTTTACAACAGTTAACAACTCCACTAAGTAGTGGAACTATGACATGGGCACCATTAAGTGAAGAACAAACAGATTGCTCACAAATGTTAATAAATTCAAATATTAATTATTTGCAAGCAAGTAATGCCGGTGATACAATTTTAAACGTCTGCACATCACTACCTATATTATTAAAATATCGATTAAAATATGAAGAAAGTGCCCTGCAAGGCAAATCGTTATATTTACCAATTACACATTCAGAAGCGACTATAATTAAAAATACATTGTCGCAGATGTCATCTGATATATCAGTTCTATCGTTGGCATTGTCATTACCAATAATTGATCCATTAACACCAAATAAAATAATACAAATGTCACAATGTGCAATATCAGCATTATATTGTGCTGTACTGACATCAATTTCTGGTAGCGTTCTTAATATGTCAGGATCTAGCTCACAAAAGACTTCATCATCGTCATCACAACAGCAGTCATCTGCATCTGGTAATCAAACGCAAAAAGATGAAGAAACATCTGAAGATCATGCCAGAATAATTGTCGATAAAGCATTGGAAATTTTTACAACGGTTGGTACTATTTTTAAAAGTTCAACACGGGGGCATATTTACCAAAATCATTTATGTATGGGAGCGTGGCTACTTATTTCTGGAATACAAGGTGCAATGGGTGTTTCAGGTGGTAGTGGAATAAAACAACAACAAACGGATGATTCAAAAGGTAAAAGCCCTTCAAAAACATTAGATGCACCACAACAACAAACTCCTTCAACACGAGTAAATTTATTTAAATTTCAACAAGGATTTGGTGTTTTAAATGCAGCCATTGCTGGTCACAGTTTAGCGCTGCTTACAGAATTAATTGAAGATTTAAAAATTGAAGCACGATCTGGTGACGATCAAGTTGCTATACCGGAGCCAGCTGGATTTGATATATTAGGACAGTACACATCATTGCAACGTGTTGTTAGAGTTTTAAACTCTGCAACATTACAACAATTATTAACATTTCTTGCAACAATTTCATACAGAAAAGCTTGTACATTAAAGCGAGCAAATAAAAATCCTAATGATGGTGAACCAATAAGTTACAGTGATTCAACAACTTATTTCAATGATACATTTTCATGTTCTGAAGATTCAGAAACAGAAGAAGAAGACAGTGAAAGTTATTTAGGTTTATGGTTTAAAGAAACTTTGTCACCAGAAGAACAAACAGAATCATCTGTACCAGAAAAATCTAATGAAAACCAACGTGGTAGTACATTAATACCAGCTAAAGATGAACCACATGAATATCTGGAATTATCAGCACAAATATTTACATTTTTAGATGATTCTTTAGGAAGTAGTCATAAATTTTTAAATAAATACGTAAAATCTGGATTAAGCGAACAACAAATGGTACTTTTAGCCAATATTCTAAAAGATTTAGATCGTGACGCAGCTAGAGGTGAACCAGAAATATTTGGCTGTCCACAGTGGCAAAATGCAATGGCAAAATTCTCTGGATCACTTGGACGATATTTGCATAACTTAATATCAGGATGTTTATTGAATGAGTCGCTTCAATCATCATTATTACTGCATTTAGGCGTTTCACCGTGGACACAAGAATCAAATATTTGGCCATTACAAGTTTATTCAAGAACACTTGCTGTTTTAGTACAAATACTTTTACTAAAACCATCACAAGAAAAAGAAGCAGCATGTTTGTCTGTTTGGCATCGTTTAGTAAATACTTTGGTTGAAGGTGTTTGTTCACCACAAATACATCAATCTGATTCTGATAATGAAGATTTAAATATTGAACATGCACATTTATTATTATTTTTGTTTCATTCATTAAATTTAATGCAAAAAAAATCAATATTATTATTAACAGCAGGTGGTGTTATAAGATGTGCTGAAATATGTCGTGTTGTTGTTACACCAGAAAAACCATTAAGAGATAATCAAATAATGCTATTATCACGTTTATTATTATTCTTAGAATATTTAATGAAACATTTATATAATGCACCACCAGTATTATTAGAACAAGTTAGATGGAATTTATTCTCATTTATAACACTTGATCCAAATATAAAATTATCTGATACAATTAGTAATAAAATGAAAATGATATCATTTTGTCGAAAAGATATTGAAGAAAAATATCGTAAAATGCCATTAGAAACAGGCACAGGATCAATACGTCCAAAATTTTATTCATTAACTGTTATTGATACAAAAATACAACAAGAATTTAAATTAGATGGTTTAGCATGGAATTTTATTTTATGTACACCCGATAAATTAAAATATCCATTATTGATTGATGCACTCATTGATATACTATCTGTAACTGACATATATGTACCATATAATGCATATTGTGCCGTACATTATTGTTTTAGTTTATGTTGGAAATTATTATTAGGTTTACCACCATCAACGTCACATGTTGAAGCATTAATGCAAGATAAAATTCCAAATTTACATTCATTAGCATGGTCAATACGTTGTATGTATCCTTCATCACATTCACATTATTTAATTGTGAATAGTTTAGTTAAACAGGTTAGTTTTTTGTAGTTTTTTTTTTATCTGAAACACAAACATCTGAAATTATTTTTTTTATTAGGGAATGTACACACAATTTGCTGAAAATCTTTGGTCAAAAGTAACAGAACATGTATCCGATGTTAAATTTAGTCTTAAACAGACAATATCTGGACTTGATGGATTTTTAAAGACATTCCAAATTCGTAAGTGCTTTTAAAACATTAACTAGTTAATTTTTGTAAATTATTAATTATTTTTTCTTTTTAGAAGCACCAAAATTATCAAAAATAATGTTACTCGATAGCATTATATCACATTTATATGTAATTTCATGGGTTGAAAAAGAGGGGTTTAAAATAAAACCTACAAATAATAATAATGGTACACCAGCAACACCATCCGTTACTTCATCAACAACAACTACTACAACAAATAGTCCTGTAACACCATCAAATGAACCAGTGTCTGTAACAAGTCCAACATTAGGACAACAGGAAGCAACTAAAAGTGATTCTACAGTTGAAATAACACGTGAAGAGTTTACAAAAGAGTTAATTATGAAATTAATTGACGCTGCTGAAGTTGTTAAAGAAGCTACTTTGTAAGTAATAAAATAATATTTAAACAAAGTCTTTAGATTACATACCGAAGAACGATATATTCAAAAAAAATTCATTTTTATAATTTAAATTTTACATTTTCTAATTTATTCATATTATATTTTTCAGTAAATTAATGGTTAAAAGTCTTAACGGTCCGATACCAACAAACTTGATGGAATCTCTAATATCAATATCTGGTTCGGAAAGTAACTATTCATTGGATATTGCCCAACAATTCATATCACTAATAACTGGACAAGACAAAGATATAATAACAGTTGAATGGAGTAAGAATTTATCTGTATCAACAGAAAATAATTTTACAAGTACATCGTCAATTGAACTGCATACATTAACTGTTATTGAATCACATTTATCAGAAATATCGAAAAATTCATCTTATCCTTGTCTATTATCATTAAGACACACATTGAATTCTGTTGTTAATTTAATTTATTATCTTTTATCATATTTTGGCTCTGAACCAAAAATTACAGAAAGATTGAAACAATTTTTAGTACCATTATTATTTGATATACGTACAGAATATTTATTTACAATTGCTAATAAGTCATTAGAAACATTAATTGAAGGTGATGCATCATCTGATGCTTATCAATTATTAGCATATTCAAATATTCTAAAACATAGTTATAAACTATTAATTGATTATTCAGAATTATCATGTCTAGGAAGAGCAATAAATTTAGATGAAATTATTTTACATCAAATACTTAAAATATGGGAGAATATGTTAGAAAAACCAATGGGACTAAAATCAATGCACGATTTCTTTTATGAAACTAAAAAAGGAAGTCTTGTTTCTGTTTTATTGTCATTTTCAAATACAACAATGTCACAACAATATTCAACAAAAATTTTACAATTTTTTGAAAAATTATTCCAAGCTGTAGAAAACCCAGAATCAATGTTTAATTTAAATGATGTCTGTCAATGTATATCAGAAATGGGAAATGTTGAACCAGCAAAATTAAAAAATTGGTTAAATCATATTTTATTAGGACCTGGTACAACTGTATCAAGTAATAATTCAAGTAATGTACAAACACCAACAAATATGGCAACGGCATCAGGTATTGCGAGTATATCCGATCAAGCATTACAACCATCTGAAATGATTTTAGATGCTGATGCCATGGATATTGAAGATGAGTTTACAGGTAAATTTTTATTTTTCAATTTCAATAATATTATTTTTTATAATTTTCGGAATTTAATCTCTAAATTTATGTTTGTAGGAGGAGCAGCAGCTGGTGGTGCGAATGGTACATCGAGTGCACGTCAGGCTCCAGTTAGTACAACAACAAATCGCTCTGATGGCGAAACAAATAATGGTGAATGTCTTGAAAAAAATGGACGTTTATTACAGTCATTAACAAAATATATTGTTAGTGAAAAACAAATTTCACCAGCCGTATCAAATGCATTATTCCAAGCATTAATACAATTAGGGCAAAATTTATTATGTCCAACACAAGATGCATTAGAATTTACTGATTTATTACAAGTAATGGTAACATTAGCTGATTCTGGTCAGGGTAAAGGACATTCAGCATTATTTTCTGCTAGTATTGATTGGCTTGAAATATCAAAAAATCATGTACTCGAAAAATTTGTGACAAAAACTTCAAATCAAAAATCAACAATTGCATTAGAAAATGTTTCATCATTGTTAAAATATATGGGTGATTTACTACAAGGATTAGGATCAATTGGTAGTCGTTCATTTAGTCCACCATGGGAGGAGGATCAACCACCAGATCCAGATGATTATTTTGATGATTTAGGGGGTGAAGAAGACGATAGTACTGTAGAAGATTCAGATGAAGACAGTTTAGGCAATAAATTATGTACATTTTCTGTAACACAAAAAGAATTTACAAATCAACATTGGTACCATTGTCATACATGCAAAATGGTTGATGGTGTTGGTGTTTGTTCAATATGTGCACGTGTTTGCCATAAAAATCATGATATAAGTTATGCAAAATATGGAAATTTCTTTTGTGATTGTGGTTCAAAAGAAGATGGATCATGCCAAGCATTAACACGACGCACAAATACTGGTAATCAAGAACAATCAGTAATTGGTACTGGCTCATGTGATACTGATCATGTTATTCCGAGCTCATTACGTCGAAGACCATCAAGTCCACAACAAAATCAAGGAAATAAAGATAATTATATGGGTAAAATACGTACAATGCAATTAGCTAAAATTATTGATGCATCAAAAGAAACATTGAATAATCCAGAATTATGGAAAACTGTTGTTAAATGTTTATTCAATTTCTTCCAATTTTTAATGCCAGCAATTGTTGAAAATTGTGCAAAATATTCAACAGTTGGTTGTCATTTACGTGCTAAAAATGCAATTGAACGTCTTCACAATCCAGAAAAAACTTTTACTATAAGTGATCAAGTAATGGTTGCAACACTTGGTTCACAAGAGGGTGCATTTGAAAATGTGCGCATGAATTATTCAGGTGAGCAAGGACAGGTTATACGACAACTTTTGTCAACAAATTTAGTACGTCGTGTTGGTTTATGTTGTCTTGCATCGCCACATGGTAAAAGACAACATCTTGCTGTATCACATGAAAAAGGAAAAGTCACAATTCTACAATTATCAGCATTATTGAAACAAGCAGATGCATCAAAACGTAAATTAACATTAACCAGATTAGCATCAGCGCCAATACCTTGCACAGTTTTATCGTTAGCATCAAATCCAGCTAATGAAGATTTTCTAGCTGTTTGTGGTCATAAGGAATGTCACATTTTAACATTTGCAAGTACAGGAACAGCTAATGAACATATTGTTTTAACACCACAACTTGAGACTGGTAATTTTATAAAACGTGCAATATGGTTACCTGGTGCACAAACAAAACTTGCATTAGTAACAGCTGATTTTGTTAAAATTTATGAATTAGCAGAAGATACTTATAGTCCACAATATTACTTTTTAGTTCCAAGCGGAAAAATTCGTGATTGTACATTTGTTTATCAAGAGAATACATATTATATGTTATTAATGGCATCTTCTGGTTATATTTATACACAACCATTAGCTGATGAGTCATTAGCACAACATGGCCCTTTTTATGTAACAAATACATTAGAGCTTGATCATCCATTAATAAAAGATGTAAATGGACAAATTGGTGATGGTGGTGTATCAATTTATTATTCACATGTACTACAAATGTTATTCTTTAGTAATTTTCAAGGACGTAGTTTTATGGCACCATTAACTGATGTTAATCAAGGTGTTAAATGTGTTATGCAATTACAAACAGGACCAAATACAAAAAATTCAATAAAAGGACCACCACAACCATTATGTCAATGGCAAGAAATTGTTGGACATCCTGGTATTATATGTGCAATGATGCAAAATTCAAATAATCCGGTTATATTTATGTTAAAACCTGATAGCATTATAATGCAAGAAATAAAAGGACAAAGTTCAAAAGCAAAAATTACTGATATGGTTGCAATAAGACATTCTGTATCCGGTGCAGAAAAAACAACATTAATATTATTATGTGAAGATGGTAGTTTACGTATTTATGCCGCACATCCTGAGAATACTGGTTATTGGTTATCACCAGAAGTACAACCAATTGGGAATCAATTATCAAACAATACTGGTGCTATCACAAAATCACGTAAAAATAAACGGAACATAACAAATAAAATTGGTATAAATAATGTCATTAATAATAATAATGTTATAAAGACAACAAATGCAGGACAAGTAAATCCTGTATTTCCAATTGACTTTTTTGAACATTGTACTGTCATAACTGAAATTGAATATGGTGGAAATGATTTATTACAAATTTACAATACACAACAATTAAAACATCGTTTAAATTCAACAGGATTATATGTTGCATCAACAAAAACAAATGGTTTTACGCTGGAAATAATTAATAATGATATAAATATGGTTATAACTGGTATTCGTATAATGATTGGTACACAAGATCCATTAAAAGCACCATTAAATGTAACAATACATGGTAGAGTTATAAATACACCAGCACCAAGATCACGTTGGTTTGATATACCATTAACAAGAGAAGAAAGTTTATTAAGTGATAAAAAATTAAATATTGTCTTTAGTTCATCACATGATCCAGACAATGCTTGTATGTTGGATAGTATAAAAATTTATGGTAAATTGAAAGATATATTTGGTTGGCCCGAAGAAACAGAAGATATTGCAACAACAACGACAACAACAACAGCAACTGTTTCTGGTACAGGAACAAATGGTGTTACAACATTAAATCAAACAGGTACAGGAATTTCATCACAAGTTGTTAATAATACAACAGATACGGATAATTGTAATTTACAAACAATAACACCATTAGATAAAATGTTATCTTCAATGTTAGAAGTACTTGATAGTGGATTAAATATATTAGGTGGTCCCTCTGCTGATGATAATTTAAGACAACCAGCAATTGATACAGCCACATCACTACTTTTGTATCCAACACCTAATTGTGTACAAAATTATGCTAAATGTGTATTGGCAACTTTACATGGAAGTAAACAATCTTATCATACATATAAAGATAAAGAAATATTATCAGATGTTAATAATGAATTACAAAAAATTGATAAAATTAAAGATCCAAGAAATATTGATCCAGAAGAATTTTATCGTTATGTTTTAATGGTACGTGGTATTGCTGTATCACGTCCACAAGCATTGACAAAAATTTCAATTGATTACAGTTATAATATTTTACCAATGTTATTAAAACTTCTAAAAACATTACATAAAATAAGTCCTAATTATGAAGAACCATGTTCCATTGTTAAACGTGGTTTATCACATACAGAAGCAATAATACATTCATTAATTGAAATTATTTATGCGTATGCATTATCTGATCAAGAACAAATAGAAACAATGACAAAATATTTTGTAGAATTGTTATTAGATCAATCAACAGTGATTAGTCACAGTGCAAAACAAGCAATGATACGTTTATTGAAGCCACGCATTAAAAGACGTCGTGTATTAATTGGTAGTCCCCCAGTATGTTCTACACCAACACCATCAAATCCAATACCAATTCCATCAACATCAGCCCAATCAGCATCATCAGTAGCAGGTGCAGCAGCACAAGCAGTGGCAGCGGCCACTGCAGCTGTTGGAGGTAATAATGATGATTATGCAGCTGCAGGTGTACAAGCAGATGCCAACGAACCATTAGAAGGTGCGGCAGCAGCAAATCCTCAAGCACTTGTTTCATTAGAAGCTCTTTTAGGTGTTGGAGGTTTTCCACAGTTACTTGATTTACAACAAGATGCAGATGATGAAGCAATTATGGAAATAGCAATCGCATTAAGTTTACAAGAACATGAAGGTGATTTGCAAGCATTACAACAAGGTATTGCTAATTTACAAGGATTAAGAGGACGAGCACTTCAAAGTCTTCAAGCTTTAGCTGGTGGTGCAGGAGGTTACAACAAGTTAGTTTTTATTTACTTCATTTTATTATTATTTCAGTTGAAAGTATTTTCTAAATTTTTAAATATCAAAATTCTATTTCTAATCCTTAAATGATTTAATTTTAGTGATGCAACCGCATCAGCTGGAGGATCAGATGATGAAGGCTCAAATGCAGCAACAGACGGTTCAACATTACGTACATCACCGGCTGAACATGCTGGTAGTGGTGGTTCTGAAAGTGGTGGAAGTGGTGTTGAAAGTATTGGAGGTACATCAGGACGTAGTAGTACATATGGTGATCAACCAACAACTTCACCACCAAGAGGTGGTGATCTACAAACACAACAATCTGTTGTACATGAAACAGCTGTTCAAGAAGAACCAGAGGATATTACCGAAAATGAAAATTCTGTTAAACTTCATACATTAAGGTATGTTGAGAATAATTGCCATAATTTTAATTCTGCTACCACGAGAATTATATTACAAGATCAAATTTAAATATTTAATGAATTTGCATTTCACAAATGCTAAAAAAATTATAACGAGTAATAATATTTGATTTCAGTGTAAATTCAGTTTAATTTCATAAATAGACATATTTTTAGCTTATTTTAATTTATTATTTAATCTCTTATTTCGGAGTATTTTTTTTTTATTAATTTTATTTATAAAATTTAAAAATGTTTCTTTCTTATTTTAGATACATGATTTTGGATAAAATGGTTGATAATTTTAATTCACTTGATACAGCTAGCGGTTCACAAGCAATACCATTTATGCAAGTTATATTAATGTTAACATCAGATTTAGATGGTAATCAAGAGACAGACCAAAATGTTATGCAAAAATTATTAACAGCAATTGTTGAAAGACTTGAAATGAAGCCATCATCACAAGCATCACAAATGACAACAAGAACACCTAAAACAGAAGTTCAATTAGTTTTATTAAGTTTTGTTGGTGTATTAATGGGTAAAGTTAAATCAAGTTCTAAATCATCATCATCTGTAGCAACAAGCTCAAATACAACCATGCATAATGACAATACAACATTTGTAGCAACCTCAACTGCAAATGCACTTATGAAAAATGGTTCAATACCATATTGTCTCGAGATACTTGAATCATTTTTACCACATTGGAAAGCAACGACGAATAATGATGATACAAAAGTTGGTAGTTCAACAACAGCTACAATTGCAACAAATAATTTATTAAAACCAACAAAATATGGTGCAGTACCTGATATGCAACCATTTTTCTTAAGACAAAATATTGATGGAAATACAGATATTTTTGAAATTTATCCACAAGTATTAACTGAAATGACTGTACGCTTACCATATCAAGTCCTTAAATTATCATCTTGCCATCCATCAAGTTATGATTGGTATCATACATTATGTGAAGATATGACGTATACATTATGTGAATATATGATGTATATGCAATCACCAATCTTAAGACGTCAAGTTAGAAAATTGTTATTATTTATTTGTGGTGGTAAAGACAAATATCGTCAATTACGTGATATCCATTCATTAGATACTCACATGAAAGCAGTTAAAAAATGTTGTGATGTAAGTTCAACACAAATAACAAATGGCTCAGTTATATTAAGTTATGATACATTAGTTGAATTAACTGAACATTTAAGAGCATGTCAAGAAATTGGTTCATTACGAACAGGAAATTGGCAAAAGTTTTGTATATTAAATACAGATATTTTGCCATCATTATTAAGAATAAGTTGTTTCCAATTAGATGAAGGTGTATCAACAATTATATTACAATTATTACAATCAGCTGTTTGTAATACAAATTCAAATAATAAACATGAAACAATAATACCATTAAAAACAACATCAATAGTGTCATCAGGTGCAGCAGGAATATTAACAGGAGCAACACTTAAAGAACGTCGTGATCGTGAAAAATCAGAAGAATCTGATTGTGCAATTGATTCTAAATTTGATACACATCATTGTAATATATTGGTTGGACAAATATTTACACAATTATCACAACAAACGTTAACGAAATTTATAAAAAGTTTCTTATTAGAAACAAATTCAACATCAATACGTTGGCAGGCGCATAGTTTAATTTATGCATTTTATGAAAATACTACTGAATTATCAAAACAAAAATTAATTGAAGTTTTATGGGAATTATGGACATTATTACCAGCATATGGACGTCGTACAGCACAGTTTGTTGATTTACTTGGTTTCTTAACATTAAATACAAAATCAATAAGTGATAAATTATATAATTATACAGCACAAGCAGTAGCTGTATTACGTCAACAAAATGAATTATTATCACGTCATCCAAATGCACCAATATATACATCATTAAGTCAAGTACTTGAATTGGAAGGTTATTACTTAGAATCAGAACCATGTTTAGTATGTAATAATCCTGAATTATCAATGTCTAATATTAAATTATCAACAATAAGGATTGATTCGAAATTTACCACAACAACAATTATTGTTAAATTAGGGCAAAGTCATACAATATCAAAAATTATATTACGTGTTGCTGAATTGAAACGTACAAAAATGGTGAAAACAATTAATATATATTACAATAATCGTACTGTGCAAGCAGTTGTTGAACTTAAAAATCGACCATCTATGTGGCATAAAGCAAAAAAAGTAACCTTACAATCTGGACAAACAGATGTTAAAATTGATTTTCCATTACCAATTACTGCTTGTAATTTAATGATTGAGTATGCTGATTTTTATGAAACTGTTAGTGGTTCAAGTGAAAGTTTGCAATGTCCACGTTGTAGCACATCCGTTCCAGCAAACCCAGGTGTTTGTGGTAATTGTGGTGAAAATGTATTTCAGTGTCATAAATGTCGTGCTATTAATTATGATGAAAAAGATCCATTTTTATGTCATTCATGTGGCTTTTGTAAATATGCTAAATTTGATTATAGTATATTTGGACGTTCTTGTTGTGCTGTTGATCCAATTGAATCAGCTGATGATCGTACAAAGACTGTACAAACAATACATAGTTCATTAGAAAAGGCAGATCGTGTTTATCGTCAATTACAAGCGAATAAACAAATATTAGAAATTTTAGTTCAAAAAATTTCTGAACATAAACTTGATCGTACTTTAGATGAAACACTTGTAGGCAGCGTTGTTGGCACATCACAAGTTAATAAAGTTATTCAATTATTAGCACAAAAATATTGTATTGAATCTAAAACATCATTTGAGGAATTAAGTAAAATAATACAAAAAGTACAGGCGTGTAGACGGTAAGTTTACTTTAATAATATTTAAAAAAAATTTGCTTTCTATATTGTCTAAATTAATTTAACTTTGAGTCCATTTCATAAATATTTTCAATATGGAATATCACAATTTGTAATTTTTATGGTTTATATTTATTTATTTAGATGCAAAATCTAAAGCAAAATTTTTGGTTTGTTTTGTAAACTAATTTTTAAGAAACAAAAAATAGTAATAAATTGTGTGTTTTATCAATAGAGAATTGGTTGCTTACGATAGAAGTCAAATGGATGTCCCATCATCACCATCCGACACAAATTTAGATAGTCCTGTTGCTGTTAATAAATGTTATGGTTGTGCATTGGCATCAACTGAACAATGTTTAACATTATTACGTGCAATGGCATCTAATTTACCATGTCGCATTGGTTTATGTAGTCAAGGTTTAATAGAAGAATTAGCCCAAAATAATTTAAGACGTGGAACAACACAAATACAAGATGAGGTAGTTTCACCATTATTTGAATCATTGGTTGGAATGAAACTAATAATACCATATCAGGTGCGTCAACTTTTATGTTTACTCACACGTGATCTTCAAGATTCAACCAAAGATTTATGCTATTTAATACAAGATCGTGTTAAAAAAGCATTAAGCGGTAGTGTACCATTAGCAAATTTAGATGCTGCAATTAGACATGAAATGGCATTATTAGAAGCGTTAGTTGCACAAGATGATACTTGTTGGGAACTTAAATTACGTATTGTTTTGGAATTATTTTTAATTGCTTGCAAGTAAGTACACATTCTTTTTATTCATAATTATTTTATTTGTTGTATTTCTTTTAGTGTGACTTGAGGAGTCTACTTTTGAGTAAATTTTTGTGAAAGTTTTTTTTTTATTTTAATTTCTTAAATCTTTCAACCTTTAATTTTTTAATTCTGAAAATATTTGAACTATTTTCTAGTCTTAGCCGAATTTGGTTTAAAATATACTCTATTTGAATTGATAGAATTTTTTTTCTTACTCACTGGTTTACTTCTGAGTTGCTAAAAGGGAATACAGAAATTTAAATAATAATTAATTTAATTTATTTAGAAGAAAAAAAAAATACAATGAAAAAATTAGGGAGCAAAGTTGATGACCAAATCATACGCCACCACACATCCTTCTACTTATTTCATCGTCGCTTTTTTTTTTATTTATAATTTATTGATTTTATTTAACAAAAATTAATCGAAATATTTAAATAAAAATATTTTATAGAGATTCACGTGGACCAGCTGTTGCTGTTATTCAACCATGTTTACGTATAATACAATCATTAATATGTCCACCATTGCCAACAAGTAAAACAAATAAGGAATTAACTACACAGGAATTAACAACAATTGTACCACAACCTGGTATAACTGTTGATTTTAATAAATGGTTAGCATCTGATCCACAACATTCATTTGCTGCATGGAAGGCAAGAATGCCTGCTGTACCGCAAATAGTTACAACTAGTGATAAAAAGGCAGCTGATGAAACATTAGCAGCACAATCTGGCCAACAACCTAATGAAGGAGGAGTACAAAAGACTCAACGTACATTTAGAGCTGTGTTAGAACAGAAAAGAATGCAATTTAGAGGAGCTTATTTAATGGAAAAATATGGAAAGAAATGGAGAAATAAGGTAATTAAGACAAATTCTAAATGAAATGAATGTGTTGAAATATTAACAAAAAAAATTTTTATATCAAAGGTTTTAACGAAAGGAATTCAATATCCACCACTTCAATTGACTGCATCATGGCTACAACCAATTATGTTTAATTCAAATTCACGTTTGGCACGGCAACTTGCTTGCGCTCTTGTAACATCGTTAAGTCGTGATCCAGAACGTAAACGTGAAGTGTTAAATCTTTTAACAGGATTCTTAAAATACATTGGTGAAGCAGGAGAAGCAAGCAGTGAATTTTTATCACTTTATCGCTCTTTGGCTGATGAAACACCATGGCGTCAATATCTTGCACTCAAAAATGTTTTAACATTAATTGCTGATTTATTAACAATTGAAATTGAGAAAATACATCGTCTTGAAGAGACAACTTTATCATCTGATCTAGCCCAAGGATATGCGTTACGGCAACTTGTTGAACTTATGTCGATGTTTCTCGAAAACCCATCAATTCGTCAAGCTTATAAAGGACGACTTTTAGGTCCAGTTCTTCAAGGTTATTTATCATTAAGAAAATTGGTTGTTCAAAGAACAAGACAAACTGATGACGCTCAAGAAAAACTTCTTGAAATGCTTGAAGAAATGACAACCGGAACTGAAGAGGAAACACGTGCATTTATGGCTGTACTGATTGACACAGTCCAAAAAACACCAATGAATGATATCAAAACACCAGTATTTATTTTCGAACGTCTCTGTTCTATAATTCATCCTGAGGAAAATGACATTGGTGAATTCTTTTTAACATTAGAAAAAGATCCACAACAGGAGGACTTTTTGCAAGGTAGAATGTTAGGAAATCCGTATCCCTCGAATGAAGCAGGTTTAGGTCCGTTAATGCGTGACGTAAAGAATAAAATCTGCATGGATTGTGAGTTAGTCGCATTATTGGAAGACGATAATGGAATGGAACTTCTTGTCCATAATAAAATAATCAGTTTGGATTTACCAGTTAAAGAGGTTTATAAGAAAATTTGGTTACCTGAAGGTGGTGAACGTGATGGAATGCGTGTTGTTTATCGTATGCGCGGTTTATTAGGTGATGCGACAGAAGAATTCGTTGAAACATTAAATAATAAGAGTCAAGAAGAAATTGATAATGAACAATTATATCGAATGGCAAACGTATTAGCTGATTGTGGTGGATTAAAGGTAATGCTTGATCGTATTGCAAGTTTACAGAATGTATCAAGAACACGTTCATTATTACAAGTATTATTGAAACTTTTCTTGTTAAGTGTTAAAGTAAGATTATGTCAAGATGTTTTGTGTCAACCAGAATTAGGTGCAATTAACACACTATTAAAAGTACTTCAACTTTGTTTACAAAGTGAAAATGATGCACAACAATCTGCTGTTACCGAACAACTATTAGAAATAATGGAAACAATTTTATCAAAAGCAGCAAGTGATACATTGGATTCATTTTTACAGTTTTCATTAACATTTGGTGGTCCTGAATATGTTCAAGCATTAATATCATGCACTAATTGTAATAACGTACGAAATAGTTCATCTGTGTTACGACATTTAATTCGTGTCTTAGCAGCACTTGTGTATGGTAATGATATAAAAATGGCAATATTATGTGAACACTTTAAAGTAACACTTGATTTTATTAAATTTGATAATGATCGTACTGTTGAAGATGAATTCAAAATGGAACTATTTTGTGTATTAACAAATCAAATAGAGCATAATTCAATTGGTGGTACATTAAAGGATTACATTATAAGTCTTGGTATTGTGGATAAAGCACTTGAATATATCACAAATAATGCACCATGTGTTAAACCTACATTATTGCGTACTGATTCGGATGAATTAAAAGAGTTTATATCAAAACCATCATTAAAATATATTTTAAGATTTTTAACTGGGTTAGCAACAAAACATGAAGGTACCCAAATTGCTGTTTCCAAAGAAATAATACCAATTATTCATAGATTGGAACAAGTATCAAGTGATGAGCATGTTGGAAGTTTAGCTGAAAATTTATTAGAAGCTCTATGTACCGATACTGTAACGGCAAAACGTGTACAAGAAGTTCGCGATTCAACACGTGCAGAAAAGAAACGACTTGCAATGGCAACACGTGAAAAACAATTGGATGCATTGGGTATGAGAACAAATGAGAAAGGACAAGTAACAGCAAAGGGATCTATTTTACAAAAAATTGAAAAACTTCGGGATGAAACTGGTTTAGTTTGTTTTATTTGTCGTGAAGGTTATGCTTGTCAATCATCAAAAGTACTTGGTATTTATACCTATACAAAACGTACAAATGTTGAAGAATATGAATTAAAACCCCGGAAGACACTAGGTTACACAACTGTTTCACATTTTAATGTTGTACACATTGATTGTCATATGTCTGCAATACGTTTAGCCAGAGCACGTGATGAATGGGAAAGTGCTAGTTTACAAAATGCAAATACACGATGTAATGGATTGTTGCCGTTATGGGGTCCGGATGTATCTGAATCATCATTTTCGTCTTGTATGTCTCGTCATAGTGCTTACATGCAAGAAAGTACACAACGTTGTGATATAACATTTACAAGTGCAATACATGATCTCAAATTGTTACTATTAAGATTTGCGCAAGAGAAAAGTTTTCATGAAGATGCTGGCGGTGGTGGACCTCAATCAAATATGCATATAGTTCCTTACCTTTTGTTTTATGCATTATATAATCTCTTATCATCAAGATCAACATCCGAAAAAACATTAACAACATTCTTGAATATGGCACCATCAGAACGTTGGTTAGAATGTGCTTATGAAGTTGAAGGACCCATTTATCAAATAACGTTATCACTTGCTTTGCATACACCAGAAATATGGAATCGTAATAAAGTAACGCATTTAAAAAGATTATTAGCCATTGCTCAAGTACGACACTCTAGTCCATCAACATTATGCAAAACATTAAATGGTGCTGATCGTGATGTTAAAGATTATTCAGTTTATAAACCATATTTAATGTTGTGGGCTTTAATTGAATTAGTTTATAGTAAATTTTTCAAGAGTGTTACAACACCAAAAGAAGAAGATTGGCCAATATCATTATTCGATTATATACGAAGAAATGACGAAGCAATGATGAAATCATCTGATTCAGTTTTATTAACATTAACTGAAGAATATATACCATGTGCATCATTTAGTGAATTTTGCGATGTTGCTGAACTATTGAATGATATTACTGACCCTGATGGATTTTTAACAGATGTTCTACAAAGTTTACCATCAACAAATGCTTAAATCTTAAATTATTAATAAAATATCGCTTTGGATTGTTTTTTTTTTTCTTACGTTTTCTGGGATAAATATTTCATATCTATCTATATTATATCTACTGCTTAACTTATCAATTATATTATATAAATGTAATCAAATACTTTGAAAATTAATAACAAATGAATAAAAAATTATAAAATGATTAAAATTTTATTATTTCTTATTTCGAAATTTTATTTGTTTAAATTATTTCAGTCATTTTCAAGATATAAACAAATTTATGAAGAGTAAGTATGTATTAATTAGCTGAGAAAAATTAATAAATTTTTCTTTTAAAACTTAAAATTTTAAAAATTGTATGTTGAATTAAAAATTATATTGTTTAAAAGTGCTTTCAATCCACTGAACTGAATTTTAATAAAATTTACTCATATGCGTACCAACTTCAAAATCAAAATATCAATTTAGAAAAAAAATAACATTTTGACGTTTATCTGTATCGTTCGGTAATGCAAAACTAAAACACATTTTTATTAAGAAAAATATACATTAAATAAAATGAATCAAGCAGAAGTATGTAAGTTAATGTCACAACTTAAAATTGCTGTTAATCCTCGTGCTAGAAATTTACGTAATATTGACGGAGCTGAAGGAAGGTTACGAAAATTAAGAAAAACTGTAACTGCTCTTATAAAATACGAACGAATAGAATTAAACTATAATAGGGCTGATGAAGCAAGAGCATATGCAGAACGGGTAAGCTAATAAATCATTTCCATGAAGGTTTCTTCAAGACAAATTCCATAACCCAACTCTTTGATTTCAGTTAATTTCAGACGCAATTCGTCATGGTGATAGTCATAAGACCACAATGGAAACAGCTGATTTTTGGATATTAGAAAAACAGCTTATTCATAAATTATTTAAAGTGCTTGTTCCAAGGTATGAAAATTCTGGTGTTTCATACACTAAAATGTACAAAGCACCTCGTGATTATCCTGGACATTATCGTCAACGTTCAGTTCTTGAACTTCGTGGAAATCCTTATCCAGCATTATTACCAGATATGTCTCAAAATCGTAATCTTTTACATAACATTTTATTAGATGAAGCCAGAAAAGAATTTAGAAAAGAGAAATATGCGGAAATTGCAGAAAATCTAAGTCAACAAAGTGAGTATAGTGAAAAAGTTAATGTTGAAACAGAGAATGTTAAAAATGAATTGAATTCTCTTAGTAAATAGTAAATTGAGTTATTATGTAGTAAATTTGAAATAAAGCAAATTATTTATAATTAAGAAAAAAATGTTCGTTTTACATGCAAATTTTAATTTATATAACCTCCTTAGTAAAAGTTCCTGATTTATTTGCGATTAATTTATGAATTGAAATTTTCAACTATGATTTTTATAAATTTGATGTGTTTTTATATGCATGTATAGTCTGACAAACATTGTTATGTTTTTGTTTTTTTGTATTTATTTGCCTAATTGCGTTGACTCGATTTTTTTTTATTTTCGATCACTCACTCGATTTAAGAATAGAATAAATTTTTTCTCCCATTTTAAAGGCACATATTGATATTGTAGGGGAAAAAATAGTGGTAGGGATAAATATAAATTTATTCTCTCGCTCTCATTAAAATGACAACTTTCTCTCACTGAAAACACTAGTAAAGACACATTATCGAAGACAATTTCATCATTCATGTTACATATTTTGATAAAAGTGGACGTACAAAAATAAAAGATTTAAAAATAAATATAAATTAATATTTTAACTATTTATTATAAATATTTACTGACTGGTGCAATTCAGAAAGTTTTCAAAATAAAATAAATAAACAAGTGAAATTTTTTATAAATTTACCTTAACAAGAGAAAATAAAATAAAAAAAAGTACATTATTATTATTCAATAATAAATTATTTTATATAATTATTATTCGAAGTTCAATGCAAATAAAATGGTGATATAAGAAAATAGAAAAATAAAAAGTGAATAAAATTACAATTATTAAAGCATCGATTTTTTTTACAAAATAACAAATAAAGTAAATATATTTACTGGAAATTTTGGAAACAAAAATATTAGTTTTTTTTGTTGTTTTATTGTAACACATCTTCTACCTCTTTCATACACAATATAAATAATATTCTGTCTTATTTTCTCCACTGTCTGCACATTTTATTATTTTCTTCTTGTGTGTATTGATTTTTTTTTGGTGTAACCAAAACAACAACAAAAACAAATTTTGCCATAGAAATTTGTGTCTGTGACGTCAAATAATACAAACTGCGAATATAAGGAAGAAGAAGTCAATCAACTCAACCTACCGTCGTATAACAATATATTTTTAAAGTAAGTCAAAGAATTTAAACGTTACAACAACGAAAAAAGAACTACTGTTAAGATGGCTTTTATGATGCCTGTTATGAAAAATGAATTTGATATTTATAAAACTGGACGATCAAGACGTACATCAGAATGCTCAAATAATGGTGCATGTCGATCACGTAAAATATCTGAATGTTCACGTTCTGAATGTCCAAGTTTATCCACATCACCTGGAAATGAATTTATGGCAGGTTCACCAGCACATCGAAGTCAACCAATGCAAATGCATCGTGTACAATCAACAGCGTCAAGACCATTTTCACGATCATCCTCAAGAAATTCACAAAGTTCATTAATAACAAGTCCTACGAAAAGTAGTACCAGTTCAAGTCCACCAAAACCATCTGGAAGTGAATCAAATCTAAACAAATTTCATATACGTTTAGTTGATAAACTACGTAAATCATTAAGACGTGGTAAATCAAGTGAAGATAGATCATGAGTGGTATTATTACCAGATACAGATATTGGATTTTCTGATAGTGTATTACATATAAAAGGTAAACCACCATTACCACGTACAGCACCAATAAATACACCTAAACGTAGAAAATCAAAAAATTCAAGAGATGGTATTGCTAGTGCACCAAGGTAGAAACAAAAATTATAACATCACAAATAAAAAAAAAATATATATATATACATTTAAAATATTATTCTATAAAGATGAAAAAAAACTTTAGATTTAATTATTAATTAATTAATGAAACTATTTCCTACTTCCTTTTAACGAACAAAAAAAAAATATGCGGCTTCAATGAAAATTCAAAATTACATTTACATTTTTTTTTTTTGTTTATTTTCCATGAAATGACAAAATTATTTATAGAAAATCTCTCCTTACATAAATATGTAAATTGTAAACAAAGGTAACACTATTTTCTCTCTGTTTCTCTCTTCCTTTGTTTTTTTTTTTTTATAAATCCTTCCAACTTCAAGAGAATAATTATTTCTATCAAATAATTTTCTAATTAATTATTGTTGTTCATGAAGTAAAAATAACAAAAAAAAAAAAAATAGAAATTCAAAAAATTTTTCAGAAATTCTAAAGTAAAAAAAATAACAAAAAAAATGGTTTCATCTCAACTAAAATATTTTAGTTTTTATTTATTTATTTTTAAGTATAATAAATAAAAAATTCTATTTACTAAGAAAAATGAATATTTAAGTAAATTTTTCTATTGTTAAGTAATTGAAGTAAAATTACAAAACAGAAAAAAATTCAAATTATAAATTTCCCTGATTTCCTTATTTTCCTTGAATAAACTAAAAACAACATTAAACTATATATAAAATTGTTATTGTTGTTGTATCGTATTCTAGTAAACTAATTTCTAATAAAATTTAATCGATTTAAAAAAAAAAAAAAAAATTGAACTTGAAAATTCTTAGCAATTCAATCAAAAAATTTCTATCTAAAAAAAAAAAAAATTTGTATTGAAGAAAATTTGATTTACAATTTTGAAAATAATCGATTAATTTCAATTGGAATTTGCCTTATTTTTAATTTCTACGAAAAAAAAAGGGGACAAAAATAAAAAGAAGAAGAAAGAAATATTTACCTCTTTTTTTTTTGTTTGTTTGTTTTTTTTTTTGTCATAAAATAAAAAGAACAAAAAAAAATTATATAAAGTTCCTGCATGAATTATTATTATTATTATTATTTTCATTTATTTAATTACAATTATATTAATTAATTATAAATAAGATTAATGAATTATACACGATAGACTTTTGAGTTTAATGAATTATGAACTCTAAACAAAAAAAAAACACATTTTTTTTTCTTTTAACCAAAGTTTGTAATTTCAACATTTTTAATCAGGCAACTCTTTTTTTTTATCTTTTTTTTTCAATTAACGGTAAAAACAAAACAAAATTTTACTAATAGAAAATGGCGACTTCGTTTTTATTTTTCAAAAAACAAATTGACAATAAAAAGAATTATTGTTTTTTTTTTGCTTTGTTTAAGGGCAAAAAAAAAATATGATAAAAGAAACACTTTTTCCTCTCTCTCTCTCTCTCTCTCTAGTTTAAAATTAACTTTTTAAATATCTAATCGAATCTGTGATATTTGTAATTGATGGATTATAATTGGATATTAGATTTTCTTTTATTTTGTTGAATTAATTCAATTTTGAAGCAAAAACAAAACGAAAATAACTAAAAACCAAAAATTAAATAAATTTAGTAAAAAAGAAGAAGAAAAAAAAATCAAAGCGTAAATGAAAAGAAAAATTCTTTTTTTTTTTACAAAGAAAATTCATAATTTATTATGGAAAATTTTGACGGAAACGGAAAATTATTTTGTTTGTGGGGTAAAAAATTTGAATATTTATATGGAATTGAGGCAAAATAAAAATTATTAATAATATTGCACGGGTGTTGGTTGTTGACCTTTCTTCTTTTTTTTTTTATGGTCAAACGGCAAACATTTTTTTCTTTCTTTCTATTTAATTTTTATCTAATTAATTTTCTCTTATAATTTTTGTTTCTTTTTATTGTTCATTATTGTTGACTAAATTTTTACAATAAATTATACATAGTACATAAATCGATTTATATTTATATTTATATAAAAAAATAAAGAAGAAGAAGAAATAAAGAAAAAATAAAGTAAAAAAATAAATAATGTTATATAAATGAAAATAGTTAATAGACCAAATGAAAGACTGTTGCCTAAAAAAAAAACTAAAACAAAAAGAATAAAAAAAAATTAATATGAATTATTTTCAATTTAAAGAAAAAAATAAATAAATTATCAAGAAAAAAGAGAACACAAGAAAATTTAAAGAGGAAGATGAACAAAAAATTAATAATAATGTAAAAGGAAATGAAGAAAATAAGAAAAATGATGCGTGTATATTTTTTTAATCAGGGAAAAAATTAAAATTAAATTAAAATTAAATTAAATTAAATTAAGAAAAGAAAAAAATAAATAAAACAATTTCATTTTTTTTTTAAATTCAACGAAGTTCAAATTTTTTCTTTAACTAAAGATGAATAAGAAGAAGAAAGAAAGATAGAAAAAAAAAATTAAAACACACAAATTTGAATAAATTTAAACATAAATGAAATTATCTTTAAATGTCATTTATAAAAATGTTGTTGCTTAAAATTATATGAAATAATAAAATATTACAAAAACAAAAAAAAAAAATTATATAAATTATAGAGAAAAAAACAAAAACAAAAACTAAATTTTAAATTTAAATCAATACAAAAAGAAATTTTTTTTTTTTTAAATTTAATCAAAATGAAAAATCAAGAGCGAAACCAAAAAAAACAAAAACAGGAAAAGAAAAAAAACAATAAAAAGAAAAGATGAAGGAGACAATAACAACAATAACAACAACAACAACAAACGTTTTAAAAACGAAAATTATTTTTGTAAAACTCACGTTGACATCTTGACGTCACAGCTGAACAGAAAAAAAATGATGGACAAAATTCTAATAAATAATAAACAAAATGGCGTTGCAAGAAAAATAATAATTAATAATTGAAAGTTTATTATTTTGTTGTTGTTGTCTCGCTTTAATTTTGATTCTTTTCTGTTTTTTTTTTTTTTTTTTTTATTTTCTTATTGGAAACGCTAAAATTTTAAGTAGAAAAAAAAACAGAAAAATTCTAAATTGAATTTTATTAGCTCTGTTTTTTTTTTTTTGATTTTAATTAATTTTGTCTTATAAAAATAGAAAAACAAAATTTTGTAATCCTTCTTTACCATTTCCTTTTAGTTTTCCTTTTGTGTTTTTTTTTTGTTTCTTTTCTCAAATTTTGAAATCAAAAAAAAACAAAAACAAAAAAAAATGTTTTTAATTTAAAAAAAAGGAAAATTTGTTTTTCCTCTTCTTTTTTTTTTTTTTTTTTTAATATAAATTATTTTACATTCCATAAATAAATTGTATCTCTTATATAATTTTAGATTTTCTTCTTTTCTGTTTCGTTTTTGTTTTTCTATTCTAAGTTGTTGTTGTTGTCGTGTTTTTATTTATTTTTTTTTTTATTAATTTATTTTCAAAAGAAAATAAACGAAAAACAAAAAAAAATGAAAAGAAAAAAATAAAAACCGATTAAAAATGATAAAGAGGAAAAAAGAAAAATAAGAAAATAAAGGAGGCAGAAGAAGAAGAAACTTCTTAAGTTTTGTTTAAATGTATTTTGTAAAGAAAAAAAAAAATATATTTAAGAAAAATTGTTAATACAAAAAAAAAAAAAAAATACAATAAGAAGAAGAAGAAAATGATGAAAATGATGAAAATAAATTATTATAATCACACAAAAAATTTTTTGGTATTTTTAATTGAATTGATTTTTTTTGGACATTTTTTGAATTATTTGTGGCCCGCTTATTCCTGTTTTGTTTTTTCACTTTAGCTTTTTAGGATTGCCCCCTTTGAATCATTATTTTATTGTAATTTTAGCCGTTCTTCTCTTTTATTTATGAAAATTTCTTACACTTGTGTTTTATATAATCAAAATAAATTATGCCTAAATAATTGAGGAAAGAAAAGAAGATTCGTAAGGCGTCGTAGAGAGCAAAGAAATAAATAAAAAAATTATTGAAAAATACTGAAAAGGAAATGCATGAAACAAAAAAAAAAAACATTCTTCTCTTTCATAATACAAAAAAAAAAAGTGCTTCAAATTGACGGTTATAGAGGATTTAAAGTGTAATCATTCCAATTATAGGGCCTCGGATTGAGTCCTATATTGTTATTTTTCTCTACTTACCTTCCCGTGCCGAGATTGGGCAAGGCGGCAATCCAATTCCCAAATATGGCAACAATACAAATAACGAAAAAAAAAAATTAATAAAAGTGAAAATTGTTTTAAATTGGAATCATCAAATTCAACTTGAAATTATTTCACTTTTTATTTTTTTTATTTGTGCAAAGAAAATAAAATTTTTAACAAAATTTCAGAAACAGAAATCTCTCTGTGTGTCTCTGTGTGTGTGTGTGTGTGATGCTGATGTTAAATAATATCCATTTCATTTTATTATTATCGCACAACCCAAAAAACCAAATGAAAATATGTTAAATGTTTTAGCCTCGGAAATGTTACTAACTACATAAATGTTGTAATGGTACAGATATTATTTTTTATGAAATTGTTAAGTCAATAACCTCATTAAAATTCCTATTCTATACAATTTACAAATTTGTTTCTCTCTTTTAAAAGTGAACTAAACCAAACAAAAAAAATTGTTCAATTTATCAAATAAAAATAATACAAAAACATATGTGACCAACCTCCATCACCACCACCACCACCCCGCGCACCGATCATTCGTAATTTCATCGGTACTTCTGCTGCCTGTTATTTAATTTTGTTTCTCGTTTTGTCACTTTTATGACAAATAATACATAATTGTGAATTGTGATGATTATATAATCATCTCGTCACGTGTACATTTTGTTGTGTATTTTGTATTTTTATCTTTCTTTGAGTAAAAAAAACGAAAAATTTGGCAAAATCAAAATTAAATTTTTTGTTTCTTTTATGACAACAACACACTTCCGTATTTTTGTTGTATTTTCTTCGTTGTTTTTTTTTTTGCTTTTTCTTTATTACATTATTTTCTTTTATTTATTTTATTTTGTTTGTTTGTTTTGTTTTTTGTTCGTAAAGAAACAACAACAAATTACACAATAAATAAATAACAGAAAAATACAAATAAAAAAAAAGAGAAAAATAATTAAAGAGGAATAGTGACGTTCGAGTGGAAGGGAGAGAAGTATAGTCTACCATTTACCTACAAATAAAATTTAAAACAAAAAAAAATTAAAATTGACTTTTTTTTTTTTGTTTTTCTGTGAAAAACAAAAAGAAAACAAAAACAAATTGTTGATTTTCTTGTAAAAAATAAAGAACTTACAACAAAATTAACAAAAAAGTTAAAAAAAATAAATAAATAAATAAATGATTTATCGAAGTAAAAGTAAAGTTTTCAAAGTATTGTGTCTGGTTCTGGTATGAAGGTGAAATGTGGTGGACTGAGAAGAAATCTGTGTAGATGTTCAAAAGTTGTGGGTGTTGGTTTAAAAAAAGTCACAAGACAAGATTAAATTTATCAACAGAGTTTTTGTTGTTTTTTTTTTTTTCGTTATTAGATTTTCTTTTAGAAAATTTCCTATGAATGCGGAATTAAAAATATAATCCAAATTTAACAATATTTGACCTTAATTAATTGAAATTTGTTAAACTACAAAATTACAAAAACAACAAAATAATAATTATGAATAAAAATCGTTTTTTTTTCAATTTATTTGTTCTCTTTTAATTTTTATTATAAAAATAAGAAGAAGAAGAAGAATGAAAATAAAATAAAGAAAAAATCAGTAATTGCAAATTGAACAAAACAGAAAAACCATACAAAAATATTCTTAATTAGTATTATTGATTTTAATTTAATTTCATTAAAAAACAAATGAATTATCAGTGAAAAATGTTTTATATAAACAAAGATTTAAATTAGAAAATCATTCATTAGTTGTTTATTTCTATAATTAGCAAAAAAAAAAAAAAAAAAGAATAAAAAACTCTTAACTGAAAAAGAGAAAATCGCATTTAACTAAAATTAACCATTTTTTTCACTCTTTCTTTCTCTCTCTCTCTCTCTCTCTTTGTCTCTCTCGCTCTCTGTCTCTCTCTGTCTTTCTTTAAACAATTGTATGTATATTTTTATTTTATATTACAAGAAAAATTATTTTGCACGTAGAATAGAGAGATGTGTCTACAACAGTTACACTTGTTAGATGAAAGAAAGAGTGAAATATATTAATTTAGAAGAAAGAAGAAAAAAAAATGATTTTGAATGGAATTTTCCACTGCTTTAAAAAAAAATTGATATGGCCAGCTGCTGACTATTAAAAAAAAAATGGAAATACTACTGCGAACTTTTGTGACTTGAGGAGGTTGAACGAATTAAAATGAATAAGAAGAAGAAGAAGTGATGATTTTATTATGCATCTTTTTACATGTGTTGTTGTTGTTTTTGTTTTTTACTGTAAGATGGAAAGGAAAGGGAATATTGTATACAGACGAGGTCATCAGTTTTGATTGCTTTATTTTATTTTTTCTTTTTGATTTTATTTTTGCCTTTCAGTCTTTCTGTCTTTCTGCCTTTTATTATTCAAAATATGTTATAAAACAGAGATAAAAAATCTACGACGATGCAAAAAAAAAAAAAATTAAATGTCGTTTGGATAAAATGTGCGATGTTCACATCGATTAATTCACGTCGTAAATGAAAATGGAGAGAAAATTAAGGAAAACATAAAAAAAAAAATAAAAGCGAAAATTTTATTTTTATTTTATAATAAATTGAATATTACAAATTAAGACAAAAAACAAACGAAAGAAAAACCGCATTTTCTTGATTTTTCCTGATTTTATTGTTTTGTTCAATTGTTTTGTAATGTATAAGATTTCATTGATATTAATTAAAAAGAAAAATATTCTTTTTTATGATTCAACATTTGAATATTTTTACAAATTTTTCTATTTTAGATAATAAAATTACAAACTATAAATGAGAGAACCTCTATAAATGGACCGCATTTTGCCTCTTAATCGAAATATGTGAATCAACTAAAGAGAATTTAAGAAAATATTTAATGAAAAATTTAATTTATTATTGGAAATTATGCAGTTCTTTTAAACCTGAAGTTTTTATAAATAGACAGATGTGTGATCACTTTTCATTTTTCACTCATTAAAACAATAATCGTAATGATTCCGTTGGCCAAAATAAATAAATATTTAAATTTTAACACGTTTTGTAAAATCGATTACAATTAACGATGACTCATTAACGGTTTTATACGCCTCTAAAATATCAAAACTAAAAAAAAAAAAGTCTTAACGTAAATGAAGGACACAAAAATTTTACAAGTAAATATTTTTCAATGAAAGTGAAAATATTTTTTAATCAAGGGTCAAATACAAAAGAAAAAACTCAACTCAAACAATTTTTGGTTGACTTACAAAAAACATACAGAAATAATAAGTTTACTTTAATTTTAGTTGAGTTGAGGATTGGCAAGAAAAATTGACCATTTTTAGTCAGATGAGAATATTTTGTCATTTTCATTTTAGAAATTTGCGTTGGTTCGTCTTTTATTTTTAATTTTTTTCTAAACAATAATTAAGAAAATATTGTTTATTGACGCAGGTCATTTTATAAAAATAAATAAATAATTACACAATGATTTTTTTTTTGAAACTTTTAAAAAATAAAAGTTTAAAACAAAAACAACAAAAAAAACAAAAAACAATTTTCTAATAATAAATTGTGAAAAGTCTATTTGACGCCGACACAACCTTTTCTTTTTTTTCTTCTTCTTTCTTCCTCTTCTTCTTCTTCTCTTATTTGTTTTCATTATTCAACTAGTATGGGTGGTTTCTGTTGTGTTGTAAGATGACTCAAAATATTTTTTTAACACTTAAAGAAAAAAATTGAAACCAGTTTAAACTGATTTCTTGATTTTATTTACAAAGATTTTTTACATGAAAATAAATAATAATTAAATGAAGAAAATTAAAAACGTAACAATGTATGGGTAAAAAGGAAGGCGGTATGTGTGTGTGTGTAAAAAAAAATTGAAAATATTATTTCTGGCTGAATGTCAAAATATTTTTTGCAGGACGAAAATAATTTCCGGTGGAATTTTGTTAATAAACAAACAAAAAGAATAAAAAAGAAACAGACAAAGAGAGTGAGTGAGAGAGAGAGAGAGAGAAGCAGAAAAAAGCGAATTTGTATATTTATTTATATATTTGGTAAGAAAATGAATAATAATAATAAGAGTAAAATGTCAAGTGTAAAAAAGTGAAAAAGATAAAAAAACAAATAAAAACAAAAATTCTGTTCTATAAAATTTTTCTTATGACGGCTTTTAAAACTATTTTAATTTTACCTTAATTTATTTTTACCCCTCGTTCTTTTTTTTTTTTGTATTTTACTCTCTTTTGTTCTAAAAGTAAAACGTCACTTAAAATTGTTGTGAAACCCGACATTATAATGAACGGGGGGTCACCTTATTATTTTTTTTTTCTTCCCCCGTTTATATTTAAAATATTCATTGACGATTATTGCACATTTAGGTCATTATTTTCATCAAAATAAGACAAACAAATGACGTCCGCATATTTTAATATTCTGTTTATAAGAAAATTCAGTAAAAATCCAATTTAAATGTAAAGAAAAACACCAAAATATTACACGATGTTTCTACCAAAAAAATTGATTCAACAGTTTTGAGTTGCGTACGCGTAAAACACAAAAAATAAAATTTCATAGGAACTTTCCGTTCCTTTAATTAATCATTTATCATCATCATCATCATCATCATCATCATCATCATCATCAATAAAAAAAAAACTAAGGCAAATCATCAGTCGTCATTTAGTCTTTCATTATAAGTTTTTCATTTTTCGTCTTTATTTTTATTGGTGTAAATTATATGGCGCCAATAAAACATAGAAACCGATAGAATTGAACGTTGATTACGTTGTTACCATATTTAATAATAATTTGGTTTCACTCTAATTTATAATAAACGCAATATCATCGTCATATTCATTGAAAGATTATTTTAAGACAGATTGAATATTTGAGTCACTATACATATATGTAAAAAAAATTCTGGAATGGGGCGTAAGATTCTTATTTTTTTTTTTTAGTTCATTTTAATCAAAGAGAACCAAAAATTAAGGCATCAATTGAATCTCTCTTGTCAGAAATGACGTGTGATTTCAAATAAAAAAAATAATAATAATTATGTTCAATTAATCAACTCTAAACATCCGTCACACACACACACACACACGCACACAGATATATTTACACACATTTTTTTTTTACGTCTCCAATTTCGTTTAATTGAAACAAATTGGCATCGATTGTGATTTATATTGTTTCAAGTATTCATTATTGCCTTTGCGCGTAAGTAAAGTTAGTTGGGATGTCGTTTTTTTTTTTTTGTTTTTTGCCATAATAATTGGCAAGAAACAGTAAAATGAGAGAGGATATAGATTGCATGTCATGTCGGTGGGGTGCCCAGTGACGTTGTTATGTTATTATAGACAATTTTATTGTTTAAAATTTTTAAAACTGCGCAATTTATTTAAATAAATAAACGTTTTTTTTTTGCGGTTAACAAAAATCACAAAAAAAAAACAAAATTCTTAAAATTTCAAGGTTTCTATCCCTGAATTTTTTCTTTCTTTTGGTTTTTTTTTTTTTGTCGCTTTTTCCATTGCAATTTCCAATTCTAATTATTAATTTACAAATCAGGCGACATTTTTCACCTGTCAATATTCATATCACAATATAATTACAAATTTCATGAATTAATCAATTTTTGTGTAAATTGATATTTGAAGTAAAAATCAATTATATTACGTCATCATGACCTTGTGCATTGAAAATTTAAATCACATGATGCAATTCAGCTAATGTATTTATGTTAGACACAAAAAAAATCAATAAACATAAAATGTTATTTATAGAATATATCGACATAATTTATGTGCGAATATAATTGCAAATGTTGTAACGTAATTGTCTGATTTGATTTGAACTATTCAACCATACAATGAATTAATTTAAAGTTTTTTTTCTTATGATCGCATGACTTTAAGACGGTAACGTTAAGACATTTTACGAATTTGAATGATCTTCAATAAAATTCATTATTTTAGATTTGGATCAGATCAATATCTGACCGATATATTTACGAATTAAACAATTGATTTAAAATTCTACTTTAAGTCGAAAGGCTTGCCCCAAATGAATCGTAAGTTTATTAATCTTTTAAATTTCAAATGAACGAATATTCGTAATAGCAGATTAAAAGTTTAATTAGTCAGAACAAAATGGTAAATTTACGGTAATAAAATGATTAAAAAGAATTAGGCCACTTTACCTTATTATGGTAAAGTGGCGTAATTCTGTCCTACGCCTAATTCTGTCTAATTATCAGTTTCAGCGAATATATTAACAATATAAATCAGTTTTATATAAGTACGATGATCTTATAAAATCTAAAGTGTTTCAATTATAAGCATTTTAATTTTAATGATAAAATTTATAATGACCAAAAAAAAAAAAAAATACACAATAAAATTGATTGTGGAATTTTATTTCATTAGAAATTCGATAAAGATTTACTAATTTTATTTTAAATTACGGTAATTTGGGTTTAAAAAGAAGATTAAACAAATAATCATATAATATCTGACCTAAGACAATCTACTAATATTTAGAAAATTAGGATAGGTCAGAAAATTTAGAAGACAATCACCTGAATGGGTGTGTTTTTATTTTTGTTTAAAAATTTTGTTTCGTGTCATAAAATAATTTACACGAATTGTTTATAGGAGGCAGAGTATTTGGAGGCAGAGTATTTGGAGGCAGCTTTATTTTTTAATTCTATTAAAACTAATTTATAAAAACATAAAACAGATCAAGTCCTTAATTATTATATTAATTTGACTGTTAGATGACATTGAGGGGTATTTCGGAAGAAGAAGAAAAAGAAGAAAAAGAAAGCAACAAAAATTCTGCTCTTTATTTTCTATGAATTGATAATAAATAACAGTAATAATGATTTATATAAAATCGGCACGAGCATTTTTGTTTCTGTTTCAAGTGAAACAAAAAAAAAAAAGAAACAATCAATGACGAGTGGAAAATTTTTAAAAAAGAATCCGATTCTTTTTTGTTTTATTTTCATTTCATTTTGTTTTTTTTTTTTTTTTCATTTTTTTTTCATTTGAATGGCAGCGAGAGTTGCGTTTATTTCTTTTTATTTTTATTTTTATTTATTTTTTTTTTATAAAGAGACAGAGAGATTGAGAGAGCGAGAGAGAGAGAGAGAGAAAGGGGACAAAAAAAATGTTTCAACCAATTTCAAAGAAATAAATGTTTGTGTTTGGATTTTGATTGTTGTTGTTGTTGTACAAATTTCGGTTTTCATATAAAAATTTTATAGGACATTTAACGTAATTTAAAAATAAATGAACGTAATAATAATTGCTGAATTTAACTATGTATAAATTATAAAACTGCTATAATTTCTGGTTTTGTTTAATGACAAAATGAGAAACAGCAGCAAAACAGAAATATTGTTAACATTTTGGTTTTTCCATTTTAATCCATTTTTTATTTTTTATTCAATTCGTTGAATTGAAATTGATGAAAAATTAAAAAATAAAATAAAATAAAAAATCATTTTATTAATTCAATTGTCTCTAGTATTTTTTTTTTTTCACTTTAATTTAATGGGAACTTCCCGTTATTAAATTGACATTATACAGACGTCATTATCAGAAGTACATGTCACATGTGATTAAATTCTTTATTATGAATTTAGTGAAAATTCTGTTTCTTATTCGTGTTTTCATGTGCATTATGACTTCTGACGACTAGATTCCTCCTACTTTTTCTGTTTCAAACAAAAAAAAAACGTGTACCATAAACAAAGTGCTTCTCTCTCTCTCTCTTGTTTTTAAATAAATAAACAAACAAGAATCAAAAGTACTATTTTATTTTTTTCATCCTCCTCCACTTTTATTTTTTTTTTCCAACGATTTAAATTTTTTTTTCTTTTTTTACTTTCTCTTTCTTTCTCTCTTGTGTTTTGTACGTCAATGGAAAAGGTTGTTCTATTTTCTGTTCAATGTCGAGGTCATTTTTCAATTTGGATTACAAATTTCTTTCAAATAATATATTTGGATGATATACGGTGATTGTTCAGTCATCAACTTAAACCCAACTCAATTTTTTTTTTTTTCTTATTTTTCATTTCATTTTATATTTTTTTTTTTATTTGTTTAAGTTAAAAATCTTCATCCAGTTCTTATTTATATCTTTCTCATCTGCATTCTGATCAGTTTCATCTTGAACTCATCAAAGTTGGCAACTCATAAAAACAAAAAAAAAAAAACAAACAGAAAAATGTAAAAGAAAATTGAAATTCCAAAATTATTTAGTTCAAAATCACGAGAAGCGCGCACACATCGCATATAAATATTGCAATGACGTCATTGCAAGGAGAAAGCAAAACATTTTTTTTTCTTTATAGAATATTGTGTAGTTTATTGGCTTAAGAATTTTTATAATACTTTTGGCCCCCACAATTTTTCTTTCACTTATATATTTTTTTTAATTGTTTTTCCTCTTTTTTTTTACATTTTGTTTACAAATTTATTAATAGAGTGCGATTTTTATTTGAAGTTTAAAAAAAAATTAATAAGAAGAAAAAAAAGCAGTTGTTGTTGTTGTTTTTCTTATAAGAAAAAAAAAAGGCAATTTCAATTTGAATTTTCGAAAAATTCAATTGGACAGACAAAAAAAATAAAATTCGATCTGAGGACATTTTAGAGGTCAATTTCCAGTTTAGAAATTATAATGGATTTTTTTTTTGGTTGGTTCTTCTCTGATGCGTAATAAAAAGTATTAAAATATTAACGGAAATAAATAGATAAACATTATTATTAAACACGTTTTATGTATGCGCCTCGTACACGTTATGTACACACACAGATGTTGTGTGTGTACATGTACTGTACATGTGCAATCACATAATATATTATTATTATTATTTATCATCCGAAATATCCCTAAATAATTTAACTTCAATTTCAATCTAATTATATATCAGCAGATGATAGGATGATGACAGTTTTTCTTTTATATATGGTAACTATATTTTATGTGTTTATTCTGTGTATGTTATCATCATTATCACCAGCAAGAAACACACACACATACATACATATTAACCATCTCTCTTTTATAGCACTTTATTATTATTTATATAATCATCACATAATAAATAAATAATTATATGGTAAGATATGACGTCATCACATCAAATATGCGTGTCCTTTCAAGTGTTGTTTATATTTTTCTTTTTTTTTTTTGTGTAATGTGTAAAATGTAAATTTATTCTGTTTGTACGTTTTACTCTTCCAACCCTTCATCTGTTATGCTACGACGCTTATTCTATTCTATATAGAATTTAAATGAAAGATTTATGAGTTCTGATTATTGGATTGTATTAGATTTTTATTTAGAATTTAGATTGTTGTTGCTTCCTTTCTGTTTGTTTGTTTGTTTGGTTTTTCTTTTTTTCTTTTGGTGTAATATTTAACAGGTGGAATTTCTTTCTTTTTTTTCTTGTTGGTTAGAAAATTTTAGGAAGGGGTAGCTACAATAAAAAAAAAAAAACAAAATTATTAAGTGTAAAGTTAGTATGAGTTAAATAATATTGTGTTTACACTTTTTTATATAATGTACTCACTTACCTAACACAATAAATATATGATTAAAAAGTAAACATCAATTTTTCTGTATTTTTTCTGTTTCATTTCATTTCATTAAATAAATGTTTATTATTATTGTTAGTTAACCAGAACCAGAAAAGGAAACAAATTATATACAACAACAACAGCATTATAGGTAAACTAATTTTAATTGGATCATTTTCATTTCTATAAAAGTGATTTAATATTTATTCATTTTTTATGGAATTTTTACTTTTATTTTACGAGTTTCTTCCCGATTTTTATCAAAACAAAAATTAAGAAAGAAAAAAAAACAAAATGGTTAGAGTAAGAGACAAAAGGTAGAGAGAGAGAGACAGACTGTTGGTCGTATAAAAATGTAAACAATTTACGTGCGAAAAGTCTCGTGCACCAGTTTCATTTTTATTCCAAAATATTTATAAATTTAAAAATATTTAAAGAGATGAATATTTTTCTTTCATTCTTTCTTTCTTTCTTTCTTTATTTTTTGTTGTTGTTGTATATTTTTGTATCCTTGAAACTTGATTCTATAGAGAAGCTTTTACTGATATGGATTAAATAAAATGTTCATGATACGCATAATAATCAATTTTCTGTTTTTATTCGTACTAATTTTCTTGATGTCATTTTTTTATCTAAATTCTTAAATATTTCTTAGATAAAAAATAATGAATTGAATAGATTAATTAATTTGTTTCTATCTAAAGTCATTTAGAATTAGATTGATGTAATTTTCTAATTCTGTATTTTTTCTTAAGAACAAAAAAAAAATGATGCCCAATTAATAATAAAATTCAATTGAAACTCTCAACAGAGAAAAAAAAAATTCATATTAAATTTCAAATGAATCAAAATGAATTGGTACATTTCACCGTTTGTCAATTCAGACTTTATACGACATCTGTCGGTCATTTATAAAAGTTGCAGACCTTACAGGATATAAGAAATGTGAAAAATATGAATTTAGAGTAATTTCACAATAATTATCTTCTAAAAGTAAGTGAATGAATTTGTAACCAATTTTATTGTGAAATTAAAATGAATTCAAGTAAATTGCGGATGATAAATCTACAAATGAATTGTCACTATTACGTGTTATAATTGTTTTATGGTTATTCCATTGTAATAATATTCTTAGTAATTTTAAGAGAGAGAGAGAGAGAGAGAGAGAGAGAGAGAGAGAGAGAGAGAGAGAGAGAGAGAGAGAGAGTGAGAGATAGAGAATAAAACAATCACAGTCTAAATATTTTTTAATGATTGTATCAAATTCCTCTTTTTATCTTATCAATATTGTTTTTTACTATGCGGTAATATGCGCATTATGTTTAAATACAAAATAATTGTAGGTGTAAAAAAATAATTTTTAATTCATGTGACAATCTATTACGTCATCTAGAAAAAAGGAAAAAAAAGCAACAATTGATTCCCTGATTATGATTATGAGTGACTGCATGTCGCGTCAAAGTTTTTTTTTTTCTCTCATCTCTGAAACTGAGACAAAAAAAATTAATTATTATGAAAGAGAAAGAAAGAAAAAAAAAATGCTGCGACGCACTTTAATTAATTACAACAATCGTTTTTTTTTTCTTCTATTGTTGTTGTTATTTTTTCTTTTCTAGATAATTCTAGTTTACTGAATAAAATTTAATTAACTATTTTTTTTTTATCGCGATAATTTGATTTTGTTTTGAATTGTTTTTTTTTTTTTTTGTATTTTTAATCGAGAATGTTCCGGTTTTCTTATTATTTAGAATTCTATCTGTTTATGAATTTGCAATAATCACTTTTTGTTTGCGGCTTTTTTTTTTTCGGTCTGTTTTTATATTTATTGATATTTTGTTGTTGTTTTTTTGTTATTTGTTTGTTTTTATATTTTATGTGTAGTCAACATCAATTAATATCCTTCCATATTCAATGTCAGTTTTGGGGAAAATATAAAATTTTGACCCATTTTAAAAAAATGAAAGACAGATCAAATTTATTTGAACTTATATACATTAAATCTCTATTTTTCCTTTATCAATTTTTCATTTGTTTATTAACTTATTTTTTTTTATTAATAAATTATTTTCACTTTTCCTTTTTTTCTGTTTTTGCGTTTTCACTGTCAGTTTTTTTTCATTTCTTCTGAAAATGAAAATGAAACCAAATCCTTAAATTATATTCAGTGCGAAAAATGTGAAAATAAATGCGGACACACGCATATCTCTCTCGACGGGGTTTGGGTGGGAGGGGGTGGGACGGGTGGGAGAGATTCTGTAAATATGGCGTAGTACTATGTGCGCGTCTATCTGTATGTTATTATACTTGTGTTAATTGAATGTGTATGTATGTATGTGTGTGTGTGTGTATATAGATTGAAAGATGCGTAAAAGTTGAACGAATCCGTATGACCTTTGATTGCGTCATTCGTCCTTTAAAAATATTTTTGTTTTTTTTTTTTATAGAAAAAGAAACATAAAGATATCAAAAGTGTAAGTGTATCGTATGTATAAAAGTAAAAACCGGAAGAGGAATATAAACGTAAGAAAAAGAAGAAGAAATGTTATCTTATTATGATTGTTGCCTTAAGGAAAGGATATAAAATGACTTTCACTTATAAATAAAACTACAACAAAAAAAAAGTTCATTATAACATTACAATTTTTTTCTTCTTCTTCTTCTAAGGATTAACGAATAAAATCTGAAAATATGACAGAAATTTCTTTTTTAATTAAACTTTTACGAAAAAGATTTTCTGATCTCATATTTTTTTTGGGTCAAAGCTTGTTATTTTTTTTTTCTCTTGTGCTTTAATGTGATTACAAGCATAAAATTTATTCACAACATGATAGCATGTTAAGTAGTGATCACTGATGATTTTACAGATATAGGAACTTTTTGAAGTTTGGAGGGTAAAAATTCTGGGTTTTTTTGTGAGCCAATTATAATTGAGTAAATCATAAATATTTTTCTTTTATATCTGGAATTGTGAATTTACAATCTTAATTTTTACTCACTGATAATTTTCGTTATTAAATTAGAATCCATTTATGCACAGCAAATTAATAAACGTAACTTTCGTATCAGAACTTCAAGAAACTTATCGAATTCTTGATGGGGAAAAAAATAGTCAGAATTAATTGTCTTTGTAAAAAAAAAAATCATCTTAATTAAATCTAGAAACTGACGGTACATAAAAAGTTTGACCGGAACAAATATTTCGCTCATATTTAATGCACAAATTAAAATTTAGAATGAGTTTCGAAAATTTCTTCAGGAAGACAAAGAAAAACAAATAAAATTAAGGAAGAGGAAAAGGAAAATAAAATTTTAATTGACCTCCGTATACGATTGTAATTCTTGGTTGTTGTTGTTGGAGAGAAAAAAGAGAAATTTGTCATTTGAAAAATTCTTATAGAATTTCTTTCTACAAAAAAAAAAAAAAAATTTAAAACGGAATTGAAACCATAAAATAATGTCATAGATTTCTCTTCCTGTTCCGGGATCTTTACTAAAATAACACAAAATATTTGACTGCAACTCAAAGTCAGTCAGTAACAAACGAAAAAATGTAGAAGTAAAGACGAACAAAATGTCTTTATAGATTTCCGTATGTGGATTCCAAAAAACGCAAAAAAAAAAAAATACAACCTTGGAAGTTTTTTTTTTCCTTCTTTCTTTCTTTTCTTGATTTAATTTACTTAACCGACTCATTCTCATTCTTATTTGATCATCAACATATGACTTGTTTCTATGCGCTCGTATAATCGAAATTCTAAATATAAAATAAATCTATAAATATTAATCCGTGCTGATTAAACTTTTTTTCTATATTGATTTTTATTTTTTTCTTCTATTCTCATTTAAAAGTCAAATTTTTATTTAAATAAAAAAAAAAAATCTGTTAAAGAAGCGAAAGTGATTGACCCTAAATCAAGAGGCTTGTCCAATATTTTATATTAAATTTATAACCTTGTGTTAAATTTATATAATATAATTTTTTGTCTTTAAAATTTATTACAAGAATTCCACTTTTTTCTTTTTTTTTTAATAATTATAAAAAAAAAACACACACACATGCTCGTACACACAGGCACACACACACACACATGCACGCACACAACTTAAAGTAAAATTAAAACACTTGGATGGTTTACATTATCTACACACATATTCTTGTTGTTGTTGGTGTAGTCGTTGTTATAGTTTTTGTTGTTTTTGTTGTTGTTGTTTTTGTTTTATATACGTTGAGGTAGCCAGCCAAGGTTGTTCAATTGCAAATCTATTTTTCATAAATTTAATTCTTATTTCAGCAGTTTTGACATTATTTTATTATACGCTTCTTTACATCTCTCTCTCTCTCTTTATCTCTCTCTGTCTCTTTCTTTTTATGAATTAAATAATGAATAAGTTCATCGTTCCAAGTATTCTTATGAAGAAGAAAAAGAAAAATAAATAAACACACACACGTACGTGTGTGCATGGAGGTTCTTCTCTGTGACAGAATATATTAAAATAAAAAAAAGATTTAAAAATTGTCAAATATTTAACTTTGAAATTATTTTATTTTCTTCAAATTCTTTAAAAAAAATAAATAAATTCATAATAAATCCAATAATGTAAAATTGTTTAGATTTGCAATTTTCTTAATAATTTTTTGTAAAAATATCAGATTTTCAAATAATCGATAATCAAACAATGCTGTTGTTGTTGTTGTTTTTCTGGTGTATGTGTGTGTGTGTGTATGTGTTTACTGAAATCAATAATCATAATCACAAATATTGATTGTTTATTTAATAATATTGATTTATATCCATTCGGTTTACCTTACAAATCTTTTTTATCTGTTTACATTATTTTATTAAAAAACAAAAATTATTTGCTGGTAAAAAAAAAAAAACAAATTTGGAAGAGGCGTGAAATATGAGATAATTTTTGATTAATTCACACTTTCATTCACATATGTGTGTCTCATATATGATTATTAAATATATCAAGATGAATGCCACACTTTCTAAATCAAACTAAAATCTTTAAATTAAACATTAGACGAGAAAAAAAACCCCAGCGTATCTAATTTATAATATTTACTTAATTTTTCATTTACATTTACAAAATACCACCAGATAAAATGCAGCACACGATTTACCTGATTTCACTAAACTTTAACTATAAATTGTACCAGAAAAAATGACAAACAAAAAATTAAAATATTTTCTCACCTAACATTAACAAAATTGTAACATTTGATGACGCGTTGTAGAGAGATTTCTATGTTTACTTTAATTAAATAATAAATTAATTTATATTTAATTTTCAAATATTTACATCACAGCGCAAATGGCAAACATCAAAGAAATAAAAGAATTCTTAGCTGAATTATTGCAGTTTGTTTGAGGAATTAAAGTTTTTTTTGTATATTGAAATAAAATGCAAATAGTTTGAACTTTGAATAAACACAAAAAAATTATGTGCAACAAAAGATTATCATTGTTTGTGTATTCATATTTTACATTCCAATATACAAAAATTTTAACAACAACAATTTTTGTATTAAGAACTGGTTTTGTTATTGTTGTTGTTGTTGTTGTTTTAGATATGATGAATTTTTGTTTTTTTTTTAAATATCTTTTCGATGGAGACGCCTAGTGGATGGATGTCCAATAACTGCACAAAAAACCCGTTTCTTTTATTTATTTATAGAATTTCCAATTTAGGGAAGAGACAAACACTTTTTATTATAATGAATTGATTGTGAATTGTATTCGCGATCGATCCTAATTTTTGTTCTGAAATCAAAATTTACATATATGCGTTAATTTTTTATCAATTGAATTATAATTAATTATTGAAGAAAGAAAAGAAAAAAAATTTCATTTGATGATCATTTAATAATTAATTCAAGTATGGGTTTGGTAACAAAATTAAAAGAAAAATTTAATAAATGAAAGAAAAGGTCAAAAAACGGGTTAAAAATAAGAATCGAATTGTTATAATAGGAATTTTTAGTGTATGATTTATAAGTTCATTGTCCAACATATGTGTGTGTGTGTGTGTGTGTGTGTGTGTGTGTGTGTGTGTGTGTGGGGAAAGTTTTCCAGTTATAGATATAAGGAAGGATCCGGAAGGTCATTGAACTTAATTAAAAAATGAATTTATTTCGTTACTCTATAAAACTACAACTACAGCTACAACTACAACTACAGCTACAACTACAACTACAGCTACAGCTACACAATAAACTGGAAAAATTAGATAATAGAAATTACATTAAATAATAATTAAATATAAAAGTTAGATAAGAATATTTGTAATAAATTAATCAATGATGATTTTATTCTTCTTCATTTTACTTTATTACGCGTTTTGGTTAATTTTTAATAATTAAATTATATTGTGCGCAAAAGAAAATAGGAAAATATGATAATAGGAAAATAAGAAAATATGAAAAATTATATTTATATGATAATAGGAAAATTATAAATGATTTTCTCATGTCCAAATGTCATTTAAATATTATTAAATTTTTTCCTAATGAAATTCTCATAATTTTCAATCAAAAATAGATAAGAAAATAAACACACACACACACACACATGTATATACAAGGTGATGGCGATGGAAAAACAAACAAACAAAAAAAGAAGAAGAAGAAACAAACTAAACAATTTTTTACTTTTCTTTTACGCTTTTAATAAAAAATGTCAGTTGCGATTAATGTTTTATTTTTCTTCATGTTTTTTTTTTTGTTGTCATTAGAAAAGATGTAAGAAAGAAAAAGATCATAAGTCATAACGTAAATATAAAGAGTAAGTTATAATTACATTTGTATTTTAAAAATTTAAATGAAAATGATGAAGAAGAAGAAAAAACAAAGTAAAAGATTTTTTGTGGCCTTTGGCGTCTTATACTTTTTCTTGAACACAACAACAACATAATGGATAATTTAATTTTTCATTTCAATTATTAAAGAACAGAGAAAAAAGATAAAGAAAAAAACGTAATTAGAGAAAATGTTAATTTTTAAAATATTTAGAATATTTAACAGAAAAGTCAAATAATTTAGAATTAAAAAATTTCTATTAGTGACAAAATTTTTTGTCGTTTCTCAATTTTCAAGTAAAAACTTCTTCAATCTAACTTTTCTTCTTTTTTTTTTTTTATTTGTATTTTATTTAAAAGTTTTTTAAACAGAAATCTATTTTTAGCATATTTTACCATTTTTGTTGTTGTTGTTGTTGTTTTAAAAATTCATATCTGTAAGTTGAAAAATAAAAGAATCGTGTATAATTCATGGGATTTTTACACATTGTATTGATGCAAAATACAGAGTTGAAGAATGGAATGGAAAATTATACTGATAAGTAAGATTATGAAATAATTTTTCATTTTATAGAAAATAAAGCTCTCATGAGTCAAAACATTTCATATTACTGGACGTTGAGCTAAAACTAACAATTAAGTCAAAAGTCACATTAAAAAAAATTTGACAACAAAAGTAATTTACTTCAAAAACATTTGTAGGGCCCCCATATATTTGTAATAACCGCAATAACAACTCGATCCTAGATTCATTTATGTTAGAGTCATCGTTAAGTTGGGTGTGTGTGTGCGTGAGTTTATTTTGAGGAATTTAATATATAAATATTATGCATATTATCGTAATTGTATGAATAAGAAACTTACAAAAAAAAAAACCGGATTAAGCTGGTTCAATAAAATAATAAAAAAGCAGTTTTTTGTTTTTTTTTTGCAATTCAATATTATTTATTTTTCTACAAAAAAAAAGCAATTTTATTATTGTGTTGTATGAGAATAATGGGAAATGGAAATAAGAGAAAGAGAGAAAGAGAAAATGAGATAAAAGAAAATGAAATATTAATTTTTTATGTGTTGAAGTGAGAGAGAGAGAAGAAAAAGAAGGCAGACATTAGATCGCGTGACAAAATATTATATTTATGTACTAGTAGTTATTTTTAATGTGAATCAATAATATTTTTGGAATTAGGTTAACGAATGAAAAAAAAAAAGAAAAAAAGTTAGATAATTAAATATAGAAAGGTGAAATTCTCAGATAATAATACGGAAAAGAAAAACATAATATTATTGTTTTTCTTCTGTTTATAAAAATATGAACCTATTTCACACTTTCACCTTCACCTTCATATCATTCTCTCTCACTCTTTTTACGGCGCCATAATATAAATAATTCGTCTATTTTCAAATCTTAATTTAACGGCAACCAATAACGATTATTGTTTGAAGTGTCAAAATAAAAAAAACATTTAAATTACCGATTTTGCACGTGTTTGTTTTGTATATTTATTTTGGCAAATCAACACAAATATTTCACCATTTGTTGTTTTTTTAAACATTTTTTTTTCTTGTTTTATTTATTTTTTTAAGTGAAAATGAGAAAAATTATAATTTAAGGAATTTTAAATTTAATTCTCCAACAAATAGAAAATATCTAGGTAGATACAAAAATATTAATTTGCCACACGATTTTGTTCTCAGGCCAAAATATAATACATAATATAAAATGTGTTAAAAAAGCTTCATGCATTTTCTATTTTGTGTTTATAATTACATATATATAATATAATAATATAATGTTCAAAAATTTATATTACATTGTATACTTACATATCTATGGATGTTTTACAATTTATAATTTATATATTCTACACCTGTTTTCATTTCATCGAAATAATAAAAATAACTTTAAATGCATGCATCTTTAACAACATGTGGGTGATTCTTTATCATTAACGTTCTTTTATTACCAAAATAGATGATTAAATGTGCTGAGTTTTAATTAATTATTTTTATAAGAGACGGTTGGCCAACGATTAAAATGAATAATATATGTGTGTTCGCAAAGATGTCAATTTGAGTTAATCAAAAATTATATTTACAAAAAGATGTCTTTTTTTTGACGCCGCCAATTTGACGCTATTTGAACAAAAAAAATATTTATAAATATGTGATTTTGGCACGTACACCTATATTTTTGTTTTTGAGTATATATATATATAAATAACATTAAGCGCTGAAAATAAAACTTGAGAGAAATGCTTTAATATGATATTGAAGACTTAATATAATACGATGGTAGGTAAATGTTTTGTTTACATAATTTATTATATAAATGCAGATATACGTAGTATGTAATGAACAAATTTAACTTCATTTTCTTTTGGTTTACTTAAATTAACAGTTTTTTTTTTAAAATAAAAATATAAGATTCGGGTGAAAATGACGTCATTTTCAATAATAGACGTGAAGTTGGCAATATACTGCATAAAGAACATTGAACTAAAACATTATTTTTAGATCATGCCATCTATTGATATTTATTTTTCATATGAGAGTAATTTTTTACAGTGTATAAATATTTCAATAAGCGAATCTTGCACTTCTCGGATTTGTTTCGTTTCTATTCGTATGTTTTTTCTTTATTCTTTTTTTCACTTGTGACATCGTTTTGTGAATAAAGTGAACGTGAAAGTTGTTATCAAATTTCTTTCTGAAAATAAAATAATTAAACTTGAAAAAATGCCTAAACGTGGTGGTTCTAAAGGTGGCAGACAGTGGCAACAAAATGATTCACAAAGATATAATGGAAAATATGCTGATGGTTAGAAAATTGAAAAATGAAATTCTTTTTTCACACGCCATTTTGTGAAAAAAAAAATAAAAAATATGATGAAACTGATTGTTCCTTGAAAATTTTAATATAAAATGAATTTTTTTAGATCACGATGATAGAGGTGGTGGTGAAAGGAGAGGCGATATTAAAAGAAAAGTTAGCTTTAAACCATCTGGAGGTCGGTTTGGGGGACCTCTGAATAGAAGACTTAATGAAATTTCTATTAGAGCTCATTTAGATGATAATGTTGATATGACAGATTATGGCTTGAGTGGAACTGATAACAGGGGAAATGTGAGATATTGTGTATTAAATAATTGATCAAAATTTTAATTGATTAATATTTTTAGTTTCGTGGGCGAGGAAATAGGAAAATGAGGCGTAATTCACCCCCACCACGTGGAAATGGTGGTAGAAGAAAGCTTATTCCTGGTGCATCTGGGTGGTTTCAAGTGACTGTAAATGCCTTGTTGAAGAACTTAAAATTTGTATTATTTACTAATAGTTGTTTATATTTTAGATTCCTTATGGCCACAAGTATGAAAAAGATTTCATTCTTAAACAATTACTCCACGCAATTTCTCCAGAAATATTTATACCACATTACTTCAAAATTGAACAAACCGCTTGTACATTTTACGTGGATGACTTGCAGATGGCTGAATCTCTATTAAATGCAGATCGTCGTGTTGTTATGCCTGATGGCTTTAAAATGATTATTAAAGTAAGAAGTACAATTCCACAGGTACAAGTTGATGAAACTTTGAAAGAAAGAATGAAATTAGCAATGGTCAAAAGGTTAAATAAAATAATGTTATTTTTATGATTAAAACTAATTGAATATTATTTTTGTAGATATTCTCCAGCAACAAAAGCTCTTGATTTAACCAAATTCCATTCAGACGCTGAGTTAGTCGATATATTTTGTGCACTGTTTAGACCAACAATAATGTTAGCTGCTTTTGATATAATTGCCGAAAATATTCCTGACCTAGAGGCATTAAATTTAAGTGAAAATAAAATACATTTGCTTGATCATTTTAAATGTTTACCTACAAAACTGCCTAAACTTAAAATCCTTCATATGGCTAAAAATAGGGTAATTAATAAAGCTATATCAAAATTTATTAAATACTAATGAATTTTAAATATTTCCTAGATTATAACTGTAACAAGTTTGGACGCATTAAAAGGATTACCAATTGTTGATTTAGTACTTGAAGATAATCCAATTAAAGATCGTATGAAAGATCACACTTCATATGTCAGGTATCATGAATTATATTATTTTTTTCAAGACTATGGCTGACTGGAAAACGATAGTCAACTTACCTTAAACGGTTTTTTTGATGAATTAAATTAAACAATTAATAAGAAAAACATTGGAATCCGGTTTCAGGAGTCATTTTGTTTTGAAAATTAATTTATTTTTGTAAAATAATTGATGCTTAGAAAATATGTTTAAGATCGTAACGAAAAGTGTATTTTGGGGTTTACATTGATAACGAATTGTCATAATGAAATGGACATAAGAAATTAGAAACGTATTCTAATCAATTTTCTGTTCACATGTTTAAATTCGGTAATGTTCGAAATTGGGTTTAATTACAAGCAACTTTATATTTTATTAATTAAAGAAGAATATAAGTTCAATTGACAAAAGATAGATATTTTTGTAAAGAGAATTTAAAAAAATTGTTAAAACAAAAGAAAGAGAAAAAAAAATTAAATAAAATCAAAAAAAGGAAAAAAAAATACAAAAATAAACACAAGATAAAAAATTTATCCTCAAGTCGATTGAAATTAAATCAACAATTCCTTTTGTGACGGAATCTTTTGTTTTTTTTAGAATGGAAACTTTTTGTGTACTTTTCTTATTTCCTCACGTCAAAAAAAAAAAAAAAACAAAAAATAATAAAAAATAAATAAATTCTTCGATCTGACTCTTAATTGAGAAAAATTCTTCGTTTTGTGGTTAACAAATTTTTTCTAACCTACACTACGTACCCCCATTTTATACTGTCTATAAACTTCAACCCATCTCCCATTCTACGTTTATTCATACGAAAATCATTTTTCATCGAATATTAAGAGAAATTTAAAGGGTAAAAAAGGTGATAATATTTTTGTTTTATATAAAATAATTATTTATTATTCCTTATAATATCCCATTCGTCGTTGTATGAAAGAGATATATGTATATATCGTCTTTTGTGTGAGTGAGACAAATTATATTTCATCCATTAAAAATGTGAAAATCATTTAAAATGAGACAGTTATATAAAAAAAAATGTAGGAAAGAGAAATATTTGTAAATGGAGATGTATTCTCGTATATTAAAAAATCAGATAAAACAAACTTATTTTTTATAAAAAAAATTTTAATTTGATTTTTCACAGAATTCTTTAGAGAAATTTTTTTTTAAGTGGATGAATAATAAAGTGGGGAGAAAAAAGAATTTTTGTGAAATTGATAATTGAAAAGTGTAGATTTTAAGGAAGGACACAAAAATTTTGTTTATTCTTCTGTCACATTGGTTTTTGTTAATTCATTTTCACGACTTTAAAAAAAAATAGAAAATAATAAATAGAAAAAATTGAGAGGAAAAAAAAAGAATTAAATAAAAATGAAATAAAATCAAAGAGTAAATAAATTGAAAAAATTAAAACAAAAAAAAAATTGTAAATCTATTTTTTGTCAAAAAAAAAAAAAAAAAAACCGGAAGAAAATCAGAAGAACTTTTTTGTTGCTGAATTTTTCATTAATAAATATTTTATGATTTATTATTTGAAAAAAAAATGCGGTTGCTTGTAATTCTCAATGTCTTAAGATTTATCCTGACTAAAAGATTTTTAATAAAAAATAAAACTCAGGTCGGTTCATAAAATTGATTAAAATACGTTTTGTAAAAATGCAAATAAAAAAAATCGCGGAGAAAAAAAGATAATTAAAAATTTGAAAGAATGGGGAAATTGTGTCGTAAAATACATGATCATTGTGATCTTAACATTTTTCTTTAATAATAATAATTAAAAATTGTTTTTGTTTTTTTTTCACCATCTTCTGAGAAATGAGGAGGTGCCAGGAAATAACACAAGAAACAATTTTCTATTTTTCTTTCATATTTTTTTTTTATTATTAACAAAATATTGTTTCACAGTGAAATACGTAGAAAATTTCCGAAGTTAATTAAATTGGTGAGTTTTAGACAAATCATTTAATACTTAAAAATGTTGGGGGGTTCACATAAATTTTAAGTTTACTTAACATTGACGTACTTAAAATTGATGTGACACACCCCGGCACTAAATTCATTAAATGAATAAAATATTTTCGGTTAACCTAATTTTAATAATGTAATCGGATCATAATTTACTGAACTTCAATAGTTTTTGTTCGACATTAAAAACAATCTTCATTTAGGATGGTGGGGCTGGGAATGTTAAAATTAGAAAGTGACAGAGAAATTAAAATATTCTAGGGCCAAAGTCGGTTTGTTCCTTTATCGATATTCAGTTTTTATCGACATTGAATGAAAGTAAAATTTAGTAGACTCAAATAATAAGGAATGAAACTTGAATCATGATCTGTGTTAAGCTGATTCATGATTTACTTTCAAAGTATAAATTAAAATTAGTCAGGGGTACAGACTGAATAATTTTGATTATCAAAAATCAGATCAACTTATTCGTTGTAAATAATTTGAACATTAAAAAAAAGGTCAAACATTAAATAATTGTTTTCTCTCTCAATAATCGGATTAATTATATTTATTGTTAACTTGACTGATTTGAAATTATTGAATTACGCACGTAAAATCATTTTGGCATTAAGTGAACTTAAAATTTATAGATTGTTGTAACAAGTTTTATTTATTTGTTTTTTTTTGTTTTGTTTTGTGTATTATTCATTGTTATAATTGACGTCAGTAAAAATCACAAATCTATTGAAATTGTTAGGCAAAATCATTTCTGATAAATGGGCTTGTTTCTTTTATTTTATTTTATTTTCTCATTATTTGTTTTATGCTCAAAAAAAAAAAAAAAAATTAATCATTCACTCGATTACGATTTCTTTTTTATGTGTGACATTTAAATTGAATTTAGTAAATAGAAACAAGCTTTATCCGGATAATATTTTGGAAAAAATAAATAAATTGACCTTTAAGTCAATTTTCTACAAAAATAAAAAACAAAAGTTCTGAAAATAGAACTTTCGATAATTTATTCAAATCCTGGGTTTAATTTATATGCGCGGATTTCTTTTCTATGGGATGACATTTTATTCTTAGAAAACTTTTGATTCGTAACTAAACGATAATGAGATAAAGCCATAATTGTTTTTATTTCTGTTTTTTTTAAAGGATGGAGTTGACCTACCACCAACCATTGGTTTTGATATAGACACAAATAAATTACCGCAACCAAAAGCTTCATTTTTATGTGATGGCACTGGTGCTGATATTGTTAGACAATTCCTTAAACAATATTTTATTATATTTGATTCTGATAATCGCTTACCATTATTAGAAGCATATCATGAACATGCAATGTTCTCATTAACAGCTACATATAGTAATCAACATGGACAAAGGTAAGATATTTTAGATATTTAATTTTTATAGAATTTATTGCATAAACTCGGGGTGAAAAAGAATTGCTACATGACAATTTTCAGTTTACAAATTAGAATCCAGATTAATATTTGTTAATTGTGTTTTAGAATTTAGATTTAGAATTTAAAAATGTTTCTTAAGCTTAACTATATTACTCATTGTATTTCTAAGCTTTTTTTTCTTCTCTAAAGTAAGTCTAAGATTGAATTTTGTTTTTATAAAAAATTGAAAAAAAATTCTCTTTTCCTTAGACACTTTTTTATGACTACAATTATTATTGAAATAGAATTTAAACCCCACCCGCTTAATAGTTGAAATATTTCGATAATATTAAATTTGTTGCTGTTTGTTTTTCTTCACAGATTATCATCTTACTTAACACATAATCGTAACAATATAAGAATAAAAGATTTAGATTCTAGATGTCGTCATTTAAAAAATGGACGTTTACCAGTTGTTTCATTTTTATCAGAATTACCATCAACACAACATGATCCACAATCATTTGCTGTTGATTTAACACTTTTTACGGTAAAATATTTTAATTTTCTATTTAATTTTTTATTTTCTATAAAACTAATTTATTTATTATTTTTTTTTTAGCCTCAATTAATACTGTTAACAGTGACTGGAGTATTTAAAGAAAAGACAACAAATACAATATCACATCCGTTACGTTCATTTCAACGTTCACTTGTAATTGTACCATCTGGTGGTGGTTTTTGTATTAGAAATGAAATGTTACATATAACAAATGTAACACAAATACAAGAACAAACGGCATTTAAAGTAGTAGAACCATCAATAGCATCATTATCAATAGCATCACCACAACCAGTAGTTAATAATAATAATCAAATTATTACATCACCGTCAACATCAACAAATGTTAATGATGCAACACGTTTACAAATGGTACAAACAATGTCAGCACAAAGTAATATGAATCTGGAATGGAGTAAAAAGTAGGTTTTTTTATTTACTTTTTATATTTATAGTTTAATCTTTACTTAAACCTAAATAATTTTGTTCTTTTTATTTCATCAAAATAAATATTTATTTTATTTTACACTTGTTAAACGACGTCAGTCATTTTTTAATGATTGTTTAATTAGACAGAAAAAAAAATTAACTTTACTTGAGATAATTAGACTGTTGTTGTTATTTTATTTTTTGTGATAAGCCGAAAAATAAACAAAACAAACAAAAAATGCTCAACTAAAATTTTTTTCATTCTTTATTTTCTCTCATCTTTTAAAAAAAAAAACAGGTGCCTAGAAGAAACAGACTGGGATTTCCAAAGAGCTGGATATATTTTTACAGAGCTTCATAAACAGAATAAAATTCCGGCAGAAGCTTTTATGAAATAAAAAAAAATTGTTTTGTATTTTTTTTTTTATTTTCATTAATTTTTTTTAGTTTTTAGTCATTAAGTTTAGTTGTAATTTTTTTTTCTTTCTCTTATTTTCTGTTTAATAGTTAAATATTTTTTATTTTCACTTAATTATTTAAAACAAGAAACACAGAAAACATTAATTATATTATATTAATAAATAGCAAAAAAAAATTGTATATTTTTGATTCAAGATTCAAACAGAAAAAATAAATTGTAAATTTTAAAATTAGTTGAAATAATTCCTTATTTTTTTTTTTATTTTGATTGTCTTAATAAAATATTCTAAGTTTATGTTGTAGTACTCGAATAAGACATTCAAAGATTTAAACGGGAATTTCTTTTACTTTGATTTTGTATACAACAAAAATCTTAATTAAAGACAAAGAAAAAGAAAAGTAAGGAACATTTTAGAATATGTCCGTGGGGGGAAAAAATTGTTTAGATTTAATAAAATGAATGAATGAATAAATAAATTAACATAAATATATTTAAAATCTTTGTGTTTTCTTTTATTTCATCAAACCTTCCCTTATTATTATTTTATTTCTCATTGTGTAGATGCCCACGTCTAATTTTTTTTTCTGTTATTTTACAAATAATTAGACAATAGATTGTTAAGGAAAGTGAACACAGAAATGTTTTAATTTGTTTTTTTTTTTTGTATCAATTGACAATTGTAAGTCTGTAAAAAAAAGTGTTTTTGTAATTATAAGTCATACTTACTATCTGTGCGTTCCCATTTGTTTTTTTTTTTTTGTTTCTTTTGATTTTAATTTTATCTCCTGATTGTGTTTTGTCATATGACGAAGAAGAATTAATCATGAAAAGTGTAGAATTAATTCTGTAGAAAAAAAGGTTTAATTAATGAATTAAACAATCAATAAATATTATTAATTCTTTTTCAAATTATTGAATTATTGAATAATAAAATATTCTACATAATAATGAGTATGAAACACACCCTGTTTTTTTTATTTCGTATTACAAATTATTTAATATTATTTTGATACAAATGCGTATAGTTGTGTATTTATTTATAAGGCAGTTATACATATTTTTTTTCTAAAATGAAAAAAACACATACAATTTGTATTGACGTCATTAGACGTATCATAGACATTTATTATCTGACCGATAATAATGGACTTTATATAGAAATTCATCGTATCTTTTCTCTCTTTTCATTTATTTATTTACTTTTTTATTTTTCGTAATAATACTAAAAATATTGCAACAATTACAATAAATAAATAAATAAATAGAAGGGGAATAGAGGAAGAGAAAGAGAAAGAGAGTGACAAAAAAAACCGTTTTATTTATAGAGAAAAAAAAAAAGTAAATTGTTTTATTGAAGTTTGTTTTTTTTTTTATTGCTTAAATTCAACCATAAATTATTGGATTATTTATGGATAAAAATATTATAAATTATTCATACAATAAAAACGGATAAACGCATTATAAAAATTATTTATTTTTATCATTTATCAAATATTTTTGTAATTAGTAATTATACCGATTTGTAGTAAATCTTTAATTATTCTTTGTGAAGTTCTTTTCAATGATGAATAATAAAACTTTTTTTTTTGTTTTTTTTTTTTTTGCTAATATCCAGAAGAAGCCGACACTAAGAATTTTTGTTTTTCTTTTTTTTTATTTTTGTACAACTTCTCTGCCTGATTTATTAATTGATAAAAAATGGATCGTTGTGTGTGTGTGTGTGTGTTTTTGTTGTTGTTGCTATTTCAGTGACTATATGGTGACGTCAGAATTATCTCTGTTTCTGGGTTCAGTTATAAAATATAATCACATTATAACACGCAACTCTATATAGTCCATTTAGTAACAACTAAATAATTAATTTAAAATTTTTAAATTTGATTTTTTTTTTTTTTTTTTGTAGACTTCAACTTTTTGTAAAAAAAAAAAACATTGATCTCAAAACTTAAAAGTTGTGTTTATTTGTTGTTGTTTCTTCTAAGTAATTATAAGTAAATAAAATAAAAAAATAACAACAACATCAAATACACAATAAAGTGTCAGTAAAAGTTGATTTCATAAAACAATAAATATTTGAGTTTTAATTTAATTTAAACTGATAAGAAAAGATTGCAAATCTCATTGTTTGACGTCAAAGAAACTTCTTTTTTTATACGAAAATTAAGTTATGATACTTTTATTATCTATTTTTCCCTTCCCTTTGATTACAGTTATTATTTTTTTTGTTTTGTTTGTTCATATTTACGTTGGAATTGTGTTGGAGTTTTGTTTTTTATCTAAAAAAAACAAAAAAAAAACTAAACAAAAGATTTAACAAACAAATTAAAATCCTCAAAGTTTCTCTTTTCTATTTCTGTTTCTGTTTTTTTTTTGTTTCTATGATTCCATTATTATATGTATGTACAGAGATCAAACGGTTTAACCTTCCTTCTTCCATCTTATCCACTATCAATTACCAATACAACAAACATTAATAATAATAATAAAAGAGAGAAGGAGAGAGTAATGAAATAAAATATTCTCTCAAACAATAACAGCAACAACAACAGCAACAACAAAAACTGAATTTATAAAAGTCAAAAGAAACAGAAGAAAAAAAAATGTGTTTCTTCTCATTTGTGTTTTAGTCGCGCGCGCAACAAAATGCTTATCTGACATCTGACTTAGAAATGATTGAAGTTTAGTCGTGTTACTACTTTACTTTACTTTTTTTTTTTTTGTGTGCCGGAGTGTATTTGTATGTGTGTGTTTGTGTGCATAATTTATTGTGTAAAAAAAATGCTAGAATACACAAAAATTCTAATAAAATTACGAAAAATTGTGAAAATTAAATTATAATTATTTTAAAGACGATACGAGGAAGATAGTCAAAGGAAAAGATAACCGAAAAAAAGAAAAGAAAAGACAGAATTATTAAAGAAAAGTTTTTTTTTTATTAAATAAATGAATTTTTAGAGGAAGAAAAAAATAAAAAAGTGAATTGGATTTTTGTGTTTCCAAAAAGCTCTTCAAGACAAAACAAAAGAAAACAAAAAAAAAAAAAAAAGAAGAAGAAGAAGAAGAAGAGACAGCCAACTCTAAATAAAAGAAGAAATAAAAGATAAAGAAAAAAGTAAGACGGCTTTAAAAAAAAAAAAAATAATACACTTGTGTTCTCTGTTGTAACGTCATCGATCGTTTTTTTGTTGTTGTTGTTGTTGTTGTGTATTTATTTTGTGTACTGTTTTTTTTTCTGTAAATAGAAGAAGAAGAAGTAGAAAAACAGTAAAAATGTGAAATTTGTTTTTTTTTTTGTACAAATCGCTTGTGACAAATAAATGACAATCAAAATGTAAGCAGAAAAATGTCTGACGAACTTTTTTCTACAATTATTTAGAAGAGTCACCTTAAATTGTTTCGAATTTAAAAACCTTTTTTTTTTTTTTTTGCTGCTAAGAAAATCTAAAAACGAAATAAAAAAGTAAAAAGAAACGTGCAACTATTTTGTGTTGTTCTGTTTTTGTTTTTGTTTTTGTTTCTTTTTTTTTTTTCATTTTCCTAAATAAAAAAAAATTGTGAGTTTTTTTTTTGTTTTCATTATTTTAAAGACTTTTTGTGTGTGTGTGCATTGTTATTGTTGTCTTTTTTTTTTTTTGTCGTTCTCATGTGCTTAATTTTTTCAACATTTTTAAATTGTTGAATTTTACAATAAAAACAAAAAAACAACAAAAAAAAAAAAAGAAGAAGAAAAATATTAAAATTAATTGATTTCCCATGCGCTACAGACAAATCCAGCATCTTCACTTCTCTACACTAAATTTTTTTTTTTTTTACTTTTTCTTTATAATTTTTAATAATTCAAGAATTTTGTTCCGTTATGTGTAATTATTTATGTTGTTGTTCATTTGTTTTATTTGTATAAATTAATATAAATGAATCTTTTTGAAGTCAAAAGAAAAAGGAAAATAAATTCAGGTAAAATTCACTTTTTAATTTAAAGAAAAAATTTAATTCTATGCTACAAAAAAAAAAAATTTTTTTTATTCAAATCCGTTTCGTTGTTTTCATTTTATTGTTTTTTTAACAACAAACAAACAATAAAAAAACAGCATGCACAGGAAGTGGGGCGCTCATAAATTATTCTTATTAAAACATAAATTCACAATTTATAAAATATTCCCTCCTCCGGCCGGTGTGTGTGCAGGATAAGGTTTTAACGGAACGATTCTGATTAGGAAATCTGCATGTGTTCCTAAAGAGCTGGCAATGCACCGAATCGAATTAAAAATGCATATGCAGATGCTAGGTGGTTCAGAACCCACCTCAGAAATAGTAGGTCTCCTAGTTACTAATAACCTTAGTCGTTGACGGTTAATAAAAAATTAAAATACAAATACACAAAATATAAAATATTCATTTATAATTGTTTCTCTTATCAGTTCAGTGTGTGAGATTTTGACTTTTGTTTTTTGTTTTAGATGTTCTGTGATCATTGGGAAATCTCATGTGATTTTTAATAAATAAAAAACATTTTTTTTTTTAATAGAATCTGTGTGCCAAATAATTAATCCCAAATGTGATTGACGAATGGGGAAATCTTTCAATTTATTCTAATTGTAAATCAACACTAAGTATATGAAAATTATGTTATGTTTTTGTTCTTTTCTTATTTGTTGTTGTTGCTGTATTAAATTTCTTGGAAAATTTTTCCCTAAGTATAAAAACATTAGATAATATTTTGAGTTTCCTACGAATCGCTATTTAAGAAGAGAAAACCCGATAAGTTTAGTGACCCATTGCACAATAGAAGCGATTCACTGAAAATTCCATATGAGTTGTTTCCATGACAAGTGACAGCAAGGTAACACCAGACGTGTAACACATTTAACGTTTCTTAGAAAATTTACTGAATTGTAACAAAAAAAAAAACAAATTTTTTTTTTTCATTCATAATTTTTTTGTGTTCCAAATAAAAAATGCAAATAAAAAAAATATATAAATATTAATCGGGTATAGAGGCTCCTATTTTTCGCCTACACACATTTTACGATAAATTTGTCAAAGTTGTTTTTACAAGAGAATTTACTTTCAATCAACTCAATTCAAATCAATTCAACTCAATTCAAATCAAATAAAATTATTCTGTGAAAAAAAAAAAAAGTCTGACAAATTGTGTAGTCTGTGATTTGAAAGGATTTCACAAGTGCAATAATTTTATTGTTAGGTCCTTCTAATGAAAATCCCGATTTCTAATCCTTTTGCTTCTATCATTTAATTAAAAACGAAACATTAAATCACAATGGAAAATTAATTGACAAAATGTTAGAAGAAAAAAAAAAGTCATAAGACTTTTGACTTAAAAAGTTTGAGAATCTCTGGAATGAAAAAAAAAAAACAATAAATATGTGGAAATAATTTAAATTCAAAATTCAATAACACAACAATAAATTTAATAAAAATGTGGTTTTTTATTTTATTTAAAACAAATAATGCATACAAATCTAATTAATGGATCATCCATCCATCCATCCAAACATACTTATTTATTTTTTACTGTAAGTAACAGTAACTGGGGGAACTTCAATTATGATTTCAAAGTTCAAATACTGCAACAGAATATGAACATATGTGTGTAGAGTCGTGGCAACAAAATAACGATCACAAAAATATTTTATGTACACTTTAATGACGAGTGAATTGTTTCAATTTATAAATAAGATTCACTACTGTAACTATATTTGTTTGTGTGTAATTCTTGGAATACAGGATGTTCCCTATGGATATCAGTTGAAATGCATAATAAATGTTGCATTTCGTCATAAATAGGAATGAATTAAAATATTTTGATTTTATTCACAGAACCAAAATGATTTTTTTCGATTCTACAATCTAATGTGAATCTAATTAGATTATTTCTTCTCTTTCTCCCATGAATTTCATATTTATTTCCTTAGTGCTTGGAACAACCACTAATAAAACTTATCTCTAAAGAAAAAATGTATAAAAATCTTAACAACATAAAACCAGAAATATTCTGTTACTTCCGATTTTACTGGAGACATTGAAAGAATTCAAATTGGGGGGATAAGATAAAAATAAAAAAAAAAAAAATAGAGAATAGAATAGAAAATAAAAACTAATTCATTGCGTGACTGAATTCATAATTTAAATTAACAAAAAAAAAAATACATTAAATAAAAATGACGTTTTAATTTAATTTTAGAATTTAATTCTTTTCATTTGTTTTATTGTTGTTGTTGTTGTTGTTATTGTTGTTGTTGTTGTTACTGTTGTTTGTGTTTGTATTTGAATTGAGAGAATTGAGAAGAATATACTTACTTAATCCAATAAAGAAAATATTATTTGAAAGTCCAAAAATAATAATAATATTATTTGTATAATCGTAGTGGGAGATAGTGAGAGAGAGAGAGAGAGAGAGAGAGAATCTGAGAGTGAGAGAGAGAAAGAGAGAAATTATTATGCAAACTGTGCAATCTTATTTACTTCAATTCAATCGTTATAATCGTCAATTTGTTTTTGTTTTTGTTTTTGTTTTTGTTATTTTTTTCTTTTCGTTTTCTTCTTTTTTAATTTAATTTACGAACCCGAAAAATAAATTGAAGCGTGGGAAAGATTACGTAAATAATTTCTTATGAATTTTTGTAATTAAATCTTTATTGGTTTAATTGAAAGTGTTAAAATTTATTTACACTTTTTTTTTGCACTATGTAGCGTTTGTCCATTCATTCTATACATATCAAAGTGTCACATCAATTATTGTTTACCCATTTATTATTGACTTTAATTTATTTTTATGTTATCTGTCAACATTTTGCATTAAATAAAATTGTTTTTTTTGTATTTTATTTAAATTTTTAATTTTTCTTTTTATTAAAAAAAAAAAAAAATATAATTAAAGAATGCGGAGGGATTCTGGTTCTATGATGAAATTTGAAAAGAAGAATATAAAATTGAAATTCAATTCTGGATTTCATGATAATTTTTTTGATAATAATTGTGTAAATTTTGTCATTTTTCGTTAAGTCCATACACGGAATCTGTTTGCGTTCAGAAAACGTAAAAAGTAGAATATAAAAAAAGTGATAATTGTTCTGTGAATGAGAATTGTCATAATGACAGTTGTAATATTTTTTTTGTTTCTTTATAGTGAAACAGAAATTGGCTTGTGCAAAAGATTAAAATTATTTAATATCGTCGTTTTTTTTGTTTGTTTGTTCTCTTCAAACAACGAATTTTGTAAAAAGAAAAAAAAAATCTTTTATTATAAAATATTTGTAATCCATTTACCTACTAAAGGAAATACTAACGGATCTAATGTAATCACTTAAATCTAATCACTGAATATAAATTTTTGATTACATTTTGTTTTTTTTTTTGTTTTTTTATAATCGGACGTTTACACTAAAAGCCGACATAAAATAAATTTACCTATACATAAAAAAGGAAACAAAAAAAATTAAATTTTTAAATGGATTTTTTTTGTTTTGATTTCAAATTTTTACAAATAAAAATTTGTTTTTTTTTTCTTCTCATTTAATTGTGTGTTTTTTAATAAAAACTTAAAAGTTTTACGACAAATAAAATTCATAATTGTAAATTGTTCTAAAATTGCAAAAGGATTGCATATAATCTGAATGAGTTTAGTCCATTTGCTTGTTGGTGACATGCAGTCATTATGATTAAACGACCAAAAATCAAAAGGTCAAAGTCATCAAAATACAGAAATACAAAAATATAAATTTAAATAAATTGTTTATATTTTATTAAAACTAAAGAAAATGACAGTTAATTCATTTTCATTTGCCATTCAATTGTTAATTTTTTTTTACTCCTTTTTCTTGATCTTTAAAAACATATAAATTAAATACAAGAAACAACAAAGAAGGATATTTTTCATGGTCATTGTCTCGGATGGAAAAAAAACAACAACTAATTAACATTTATTCTTTTTTTTACTTCTTTTTGTTATCGTTAAATCAGAAAAAAGGGAAATGCTTTCAACAAAAAAAACAACGCATTACATAAATCAATCATTTTTAATTTAATGACATGAATTTAATGTGACATTGAACTTTTACAGGATGAATTTAAAACAAAAAAAAATAACACAATAAAAATCAAATGTAAAGATGAAATAATTTATTAAGTTAAATCTTAAATTAAAGTAAAACAATAAAAATGTCTTTAATCGTATAAGTTCTGATCGTACTTGGATAGTGTAAATTTTACTTGTTGATATCATGGATGACGATTTCATTTATTTCCCATTTAATGAATCCAATTGAATTGAAAATTAATTAAAAGTTTAATATGAAATCAACTAACTTCAAATGAATTGGAATATTTTTGGAAATCAACGAAAAACATCTTTTGTGAATAAAAGTTTTGCTTTCAATTGTGGATTAAATTAAGACATCAAACCGCAGCAATCATTTTACTGATTTATCATTTAACTTTTTTATGCACTTTAATTTAAACTGTTCTAACTAACAAGGAAGAACAAGAATTAAGTGTACAAGAAAGTGATTATAAACCCGTCTATTCTATTGTCTGTCGAGTTTTGATTTCTTGCTCCCTTCTTTTTAAATATTTTTTTTTTAAATCAATTTCCAATATAATAATTTACGGAATGGTTTTGCTACATAAAATTATAATTAAATTTATTTTTGTACCGTCACACAATTTCTGTATATTTTTTTTGAAATCATAGAGTAAAGAATATGAAAGGAGACATCGTTGGTCACTTACAAAAAATCAATGAAATAAAAATAAACAATTTTTGACATAAACGTTAATATTTAATGGAAAAACCGAAGCTCCTATTCACTTCCATGAAAATTACGATCTTTTTTTGTTAATTCCCACGAAGACAAACAATCAAATACAAAAATGAAATTGTGGAAAGGAGATTGAAGTTTTGACTGTCGACATACTTTTATTGAATTTATGCCGTGGGATTAAAATTAAACATTTTTTTTTTTGAATTTTTAGTTAATTGTAAAATTGAGAAACTTTGCTCAACTAGTTGCGGGTAATTGATTAAATTTTCTTCGTGATGCATGATTTGACCACCAGCATGTAAATTGCTGTAAATTGTATAAAAATGCTCTTTGTGACGTCCACAGTCTTAATTTTGTTATTTAACTTTTTATTTTATTAAATTAATTAATAATTATAATTACCCGTAGTTAATGGTTTACGTAAAACAAAATTAGTAATTCAAATTTTTCTTCATATATTAATATTGACGTTGTGAACAAGTTTTTTTAAAAATATTCAAATAACATTTTTATGTGACACATTAATTGTTGATGTTGTGAACATGTTTACAAAATTACAAAAAAAATAAAATAAAATAAATTACAATAATTTTGCCTTCATTTCTCACTCTCTTGAATATTATTAAATTTGAAACTGTCTTCCATAATAATTCTCCATTTATTTACTCTTTACTCTCAGCTTAAAACATTGACCTACATCCATATATGAAGAAAAAGAAAAAAAAAAGTTGACTCTCTTGTTTTAGTTGTATTTTTTTTTCTTTTTTTTTTTTGTACAAAATAACAAAAATAATGAAAAAAAAAATAAAAATATTAAAAATGCAACAATTACAACAAAACATAAATGTTCAATTCACAATTGTGCAAAGTTACTAAGAAATAAAGTAAATAAATAAAATGAACGAATGTGGAATGTGGACTTACAACAAATCATTCATTATTTATGATTAATTTGATTTAAATGTAAAAATAAATATTTAATAATTTTTTTTTATAATTACAAATATTTGTGTAGAGAAATTAAATCGTCAAATTCTAGTTCAGACATCACATTTTATTTTTTTTTTCTATTGTTGTTGTTGTTATTCTATATTTTGTTCTGACTTTTGTAATTAATTTATTGTTAAATAAATTACACAAAAATTAATTTATAATGTTGAATTTACGTGTGCTACAAATGAAATTAACACGTCATTTTTTACATACAATTTACAATTATTTTACGTTTTTTATATTTACGTCAAATTGGTTTTAGTTTAGATTCAACACAATGCTAAAATTTTTTCTATTGCACAGATGAATCAAACATTAGAATTTAATAATTATTGATTTTAATTCATTATAAAAAAAAAATTAATAAATTACTTGATTATTTTTTATTTTTATTTTCAGATCATCAGCAACAACGTTGAAGAGGAGTTGAACATTGATTTGATTAAATTTTTTTTTTGTTTTGTTTTTGTATATAAACTAAAAAAAAATCAATAAAAAAATAAAATGCGAAAGCAGGAAAATTTAAAAGAAGAAATCGAAGCTGATTATCGTGAGGTACTTCGTTTAAAAGCTAAAAATCATAGGTAAGTTATAAATTTCAATTAAATCAAAATAAAAAAAAAGTCATTGATTAGAAAATGACGTTTTAATTACGTCACGGCAAATAATTTTGACAACAGCTGGAGGTTATATAATTTTTTGTTGTTGTTGTTGTTGTATTTGAAATGCAATAATTATTCGCTAACTTTTTTTTTTAAATTCTTTGACCTCCGTTAAAACTGTCAAAAAAAATACACAAAAAAGTTAACTTTATAGAATACAAAAAAGAAAAATTATTACAGCGCGACCGAGATGACTCGAGTTTTTAGCATTCTTTATTTTCTGTTTTTTTTTTTTGTCTTTTTCAATTAATTTTTCTTTGTTTTAAGAAACTTTAAATTCATAATTTATTATTTTTGTTGTTGCTTGCTTTTTTTTTTGATTATTAATTTTGATTAATTTATTTTTTCTGATTTTTACAGTTTATTTTATCGTCAAATTTCAAATAAAAATAATTCAAAAAATGATGACACCTCCATCTTTGAATTAGAAAATGAAAGTATTCAGCCAACAACAACAATAACAAAACCAACAAAATTGATAACAACACCAGAAACAATAATAACAACAACAACAACAGCAGCAGCAGCAAACGAAATAATAAAATCAAATAAAATGTCGTCGCACATTAATCAAAATAATATTGATATGAAAAATATAAATAATAAAAATATATTTACAAATGAATACGAGCCTAGATTGTGTGACAGAGATGGAAAATACTTTAATATTATGAATGTTGTTGTTGATGATGATGATGATGATGATAATTATTGTGGTAGTAAAATAATAAATATAAACAAAAACAAAAACAGTGATGGTATAACAACGAATGAAAACGTTTGTTCTTTTAATAATAATAATAATAATAATAATAATTTTCGGTGTGATGATAATTTAACATTAGAAACATCAGAAGATATAACAACAAAAAGAACAATATTATCATTAGATGGTGGTAAAACAACACGTCAACGTAAAACAGTTGTTTATAATTTTACTGATAATATTGATAAACAAAATGATAATGATTTAACAAAATTTCCATGTGTTGATGAATTAGTTAAAATGTATGCAACAATGATAAAAAATAATAAAAATAATGAGATACGTCCATTATTAAAGTGTAGTATTGATTGTAGTGATGATAGAAATAATTCTAATATTGATGATGATAATAATAATAATAATATTAATAATCAAGATGATTGTAGTGTGAAAAAAATTAAAAATAATAATACAATTGATTTATGTGAAAATGAAAATGAAAATGATAAGGATAAATTAGTAATAAGTGAAACAGGTGATGAAATATTATTATTAAGCAGTAATAATCGTACAACATTTAATCGTAGTCCAATATCAGATGAAGGATGTTCAATATCACAAAATTTATATTCAAGTGATGATGATGATGGTACTGGTTTAAAAAATAAAACAATAAATTTAAATTCAATAAAACGTGATAAAGTTGTACGTTCATCAAGTTCTGATTCAGCACTTGGTTTAGATGATGATATACAAATACAAGATATACCATTAACTGGTACACAAACAAGACGTATGACATTAACTGTCTCAAATATACCATTACGTTCAGCATTATTACCATTAGCTGAACCAACAACATTACCATGTTGTGAATCAACTACAAATATTACAACAATTGATTCATCATGTGGTTGTCCAGTACGTAGTAAAATGATATTAGAAGCACAAGTTATTGAAATTCCATCAAATGATGTATTTTCTGGTAATGATACAAATATAACAACAAATTCACGTCGTGAATCATCACAAAGTTGTACAAGTATTGATGATAATCAAAAAGTACGTTATATGAGAACACCATCAGTTGTTGTCTCTGATTATTCTGATGAAATGATGTGCGGTATAACATTAGAAGAAATTGAATATTTTCGTAGACAACGTTTACGACGTAATTCATTTGAAAAAGATACAGATAATAATAATTTTTCTGATATGAGTGCATCATCATCATGTAGTAATCTTAATTATTGTGGTTCACATATAAGTATATTAGATAATCAAGAATATTCAAATTTAAATTCAAATAATGGTGGTTTATGTACGCCAGAAAGAAAAATTTCTAATTGTTCAACATGTTCAACAATCAGCGGTGATGAAGATGAAACATTTCAGGAACGTCTTACTGAAGCATTAGAAAAGAAACAAAAGAAAAAGGTATGTTCAAAAGAAAATAAAATTAATTAATTATAAAGGATTTTTGTTGTCCCTTTTAAAAATGTTTTTTTTTTTTGTTTTCGTAAATTTTCTAATTTCTAAAAAAAAAAAATTTCTCTTAAAGAAAATTAATTTGAAAAATAAATTCTTCATTTCACTGAGAAATTTGCGACTAAAAATTAATTGATTCATAGAATAATTTGTTTGTTGGATTTTTATTTAGTTCCATTTGATTTCACTCGAATGGAAAAAAAAACTGAATCAAATGGGAAATCACGTTGGTTCAAAGTTTTTTCATAAATAAAATTATAAAATTTCTAATCCAAACTTAAAAAGGAAATTCCTTTTAATTATCTCATAAGTTCCATTTTCTGTTTATAAAAAAAATTATTTTTTAAATTCAAAGATAAAAAAAAAATCGAGTATAAAATTCAACGCAATTTAAGAAAATTTCATTAAAAGTGTTTTCCGAATAACAAATTTTTAACAAATATGAAAGTGAAATATTTAAATTTATTTTGTCTTCAATCAAAAAAATTTGGTCAGTTTGTTTAATTTGTTAATTTTGAAATTTTAAAATTTGCCTCAAATGTTGAAGAATTAAATTAAATTATTTAATTTCTTTAAAATTAAAAATGATGAAATTTACAAAATCTTAAGAAAACTTAATTTTAATGATAATTTTTGGGGTGGGTTTGAAATTTATAAAAATAAAAGTAAGTTTTTAGTTGCAAATATTTAAAAATCAAAAAGAAAGAGAAAAATTTAAATTTTTGATTTAATATGAAAATTTGTTATTTTTTTTTTGATTTGTCTTTTCCATTTAATTAATTAAATTAAGTTGGTAATAATTACAAATGTAATTTTGTAATCTAATCATAATAATCGAAGGCTATTAAAAATATATACACAATTATTATTCTTATATATTTTACTTTACTTTACTTTACTTACATGATTTACTAAGTATGTAAACTTGATTACTTTATTATTTACTTGATACTTTTCTTTTGTCTCAAACTTTTGTTGTTGTTGTTGTTTGTTGTTTGTTTTCTTAAATAGATTTTCTTAACTTGTATAAAAAAAATAATCTGTTTCGTTAGTTGAACAGTATTTAAAGAGGGTAATATTGTTGTTATTTGATATTAATTAATAAGTGTAACATTTATACGCAGGTAAAGGTGTTTATTATAATTAAATAGTCATTCACAATGTCGGTAGAATTTATTTAATTCATTTACAATTGTCAGTACAATTTATTTTATGGCTAAATCTGTTAAATGTAATAAATGTTTCTATTTAACAGAATTCCCACAAATATTTACTTTTAATATTTTTGGTTTAAATGAAGAATTAATCCTTAAGAAAAATGAGAAATTTAGATTCTATTTTTGATGTGAAATAAAATATAATTTCATTGTATAGAAAAAAAAATAAATATTCAATTTTATTGTATAGAAATAATAAATCTGACATTGTGAATGATCTATAAATTTGTTACTTGTTACGTAAAATTAATACAGATGTATTCAGTACAGTATTATTATTATTATTATTATTATTATTATTATTATTATTATTATTATTATTATTATTATTATTATTATTATTATTATTATTATTATTATTATTATTATTATTATTATTATTATTATTATTATTATTGTTATTATTCTGGATTTATTTAAATTAGTTAATTATAAATGATAAATTGTATCCACAGTATAATTATTGGAAACATTTATTTAAATATGGTAAACGATATAACGGCTTATAAATAGTCGGTCATTTTATTCAATTTAAAAATAAAAAAAAAATAAAAACTAACAAATATTATAAGATGGCAAAAGAAATTTAAGAAAGAATATTTGAGAAAAAAATTTTATTATCAAAAATTTAAATTTATTGTTTATTTGCACAAATAAAAGAAATTTATTCAAAAGATTATTATTATTTTTTTTTTGTTGTTGATATTTTTTTGGTTGTATATTTTCTTTGGTAAGTAACTAGACTGGTTTCTGCAGGGATATATATTTTTCTAACGACTCTATTTGTCTGTATCCTGTCTTTTGTCAAATCAGAAAGTGTTAATTATTTTTTTTAAATTAATTTTTAAGATTAGCAACGGTTTCTTGTTTCTTGCAATTTTTATTATTTAGGTCAAATCAAAATTTTCTACATTTTCTTTGTTGATTTACTCGTTATCACTTTGTTATCAGTTGAATTATTGTTTCTGTTGTGTGTGTTTTCTGCTTAAGTCTTTATGTAAAACCACACATCTCCCGGTCACTTTTTTTTTTGTTGTTGCCATAATTCTATTTTTGTTTTGGTTTGTTCTTCAATTAAAATAAATTTTGTGGCCAATTTAAATAAAAATGAACATAAATTGATTTCCCATTTAAATAATTAATAAAAATTGTTTTTCATTGGCTTATCAATTTATTCATACAATTAAACTAAACCACATTTATTTTAATTTAATTTATGGGTGTGTTCATTTATTTCACTTAATTCAATATTGTGTCCAATCTTTTCGTTTAGTCTGCATCATATTTTATAAATGAGCTTTTTGTGCGTTTATAATTTGTATCTTCTGTTTCATGTTTAAGACTAAAAGCTTCATGTATTTTGTTTCACAGAATTTGTGGGATGCACTATTTTTATATTTGAAAGTGAAGATTCACATTTGGTTCATAGAATTTTCACTTTTTTTTTGAAAGGGTATTCCCCAAATGTGAATTCCAATTTACGTATGATTTAAATCGTTAAACTAAATTGCGTCATTTTACTTTAAATCATTTTTATCTATATTTAAACTTATCTAAATTTATCTCAGATTAAAACTTTATTCTCTTGTTTTTTTTTTATTTTATTTATAAATTTAAAATCCAACAAAATGTTATTTTTGTCTAAAATTATAAAAAAAAAAATATTAATTTGATTTTTATTTGATTTTTGTTCGTCATTTTTGTATTAATTTTTAATCTTAGAAAATGTCAAAACAACACGTTGTTTTCACCGAATTTATTTAATCGTTTCATGTTTTTTATTTCTATTTTAAGAATAAAAGAAAACAATTTTAAATTTAATTAGAAGTGAATCTTGTAACGTCAATTGCAAGAATGGAAAACGATAAAATTTCAATTTACGTATCGTACTACTGGTATATTCCTGATTTCAACTGAAATTGTTGACGTGCTGTGATGTTTTTAAATTTAGGTCAATGATCCTAGATTCCCATTCATCATTCACAACATTGGACATAAATTATGTTACACTGTTTGATTTATTTATTCTGTCAGTACTTTTATTTCAGATACTAATCCATATTTATAATTGTCTTCTTATGTGTTTGAGGAAAACTTAGTAACGTTTAAATATTTTCCATAAACACATAAATTCTGTAGATCTGTAAAATAGGTAAAGATAAAACTTCTATAATTCAACGTAGGCACATTTATATAGTTCAGTGGATCATAAAATGTGTCTGTTTAGTGTGCATATTTTTCCAGTTCAGTGTCTTTGTCTTTATTCTTTTTTTTTTAATTTTAAACATTTTGAATGGTGTGTGTGAAGTTTAATTAGAAAATAGAGCAGAAATACATTGTTGTTGCTTTTATATTAATTTTTTTTTAAATACAAAAAATAAAAACATTTAATTTATTGTAAACTTTTATTTTTATTATTGTTATTGTTGTTTTTTTGTAATTAAGTTTATTAATTTTAATGAAGTCTTCTCGTTTTATTAATTAATTGCATCATAAATAATAAAAGATGATTGAACCACATAAATATTCATTTACTTAAAATTTAAACCAACAAAAAAGAAAAATTGTATTAATTCAAATATTTTAATGCAAGACCAATTAATAAAAAACATTTTCAATTTTTTCACTTTTTTGATTTTTGGGGAAACAATTTGATTTAATTCGATAATTCTTTAGAGACGTGTAAGAATAGGCAAAGAGTCTACAAGTTGTAAAGGACAAATCATAATTATTTTTAACAAATAAATCGAGGATTAAAATGATGGTATAGTCGTCGTGTTGTTGATACATTTGACCTTACATTAATTATATTTTTCATGGGAACCGAAACAAAAATGAAAAATGGAAACAAAAATTATAATTTTTCTGGATTAAATTTTTTTTTTTTGATTTGATTTTAATTTTTTTTTTGTGTTCTTGTCTTTATTGTTGTTTTTTTTTTACTCTCCACTTTTTTCTGACGTCTTTAAAGATTGTGTGGACCCCATGAAGCATGAACACCTTGAACACAGACTCTTGCGTGTATAAATAATAAATAACAGAAAAACAAAAACAAAAAAAAAAACAAAAAACACAAAAAAAGGAGGAGTGAGAAAAAAAAAAATTAGATGTGACAGTTTTTTTTTTCTCTCTATTATTAATTGTATATAATATTTTTCTGATTGATTTAATGACGTCAATTGAAGCTGTTAGTTTTGGAGTCGTTTAACAGGATTGAATTTTTGTTTTAGATTTTACACAAAATATACAGAATACAGCCAGACACGCACGAATGATATTTATTGTTCTTTTTTGTTGTTGTTGTTGTTGTTAATTATTATTTAAAAAAAACGGTCTTTAAGTCTAAATGACGTATGACGTTTACAAAAGGAATCAAAAGTAAAAACTATAAAAATGCATTAAAAGATTGTTACATATTTTTTTCCCATTCATTATAATGATGATGATGATGATTATAATGATGATGACGCATTATGAACATTTTGTACATTGGACTTCATTGTTGACTAACCATGAATGTAACGTTGTTCTTTTTTTTTTGTGTTGTACTCTAAATTAAATTATGTAGTAAAAATAAATAAATATATAAAAAAAAATAGAAGAAGAAGAAGAAGAAGTAGAAGAGGAAGAGACTTCACATGAACATTAAACTTTAATAATGTTTACTGGTAAAGTGAACTGCAAGTTGTGTGTAAAAAAAATAAAAACTCTTCTTAAACTTAAAAATTAATGTTTTTATTGTCTTTGTGTTGTCTTCTCTAAATAAACGATAAAAAAAAACCATTAAATTTTTTTTTAAAATGATTTCTGGATAATAAGAAGAAGAAGCTTTTTTTTTGTTAGTTCTAACATCTTCAAATTTCGATAATAAAAACGGAAGTTTCTACTTTGTTTTTTTTCTTCTTTGTCTTGTTTTTTCTTATTTTTTTTTTCTGTGGATTCATCGTGTTTGCTTCTTTTTTTTTTTTTGGTTGTCTTCCTAAAAGCATTTTAATGAAACCAAATAAATAAAGAAAAAAAAAAAAACGACAACAACCTCAAGTCATGTGCGTGTTATGAAACGAAGAAGGAGAAGCAGAGAAAAATTGAAATACAATAAAAAAAATTTACAATAACAAAAATAACAGAAACTGTCACTTAAGCTTTGTTGGTTTAAAGTTGATGACGCATGCGCGTGTGGATGGTATGTGGGATATACAACCAAAAATGAATCCAACAACAACAAAAACAAAGTCAATCATCTCTTCCTCTTCTTCATCTCAATCTTTAATAAACATTTTTTTTTTCTCTCTCTTTTTTTTTTTTTAACTAATTTATTTGATTAACGAAAGATGAAGAACAGCATCAACCATAATAAGAACAACAACAATAACTTTTTATTTATGGTCCCCACGACCATAATTATATTAAGTTAAAATATTTTATTATTAGTTTTTTTTTTTTGTTTTTATGTTTTTTTTTTTTTCTTTCATTTATTTATTTTTTTATTTTTTTCTCTCTCTCTCTCTTTTAATATTTTCACATTCGTGTTTGAAATTAAAAAAAAATATATATAAATAAATAAATATATATTTATATATATATAATATATAATAGCTTTCATTGACGTCATATTATATTGGTTATAGTTTTTGATCTCAACATTATCCAATTCAAGTTTTATATTACCATTTTTATTTAAAAAAAAAAAAACAACAAACGAAAAACAACAACAACAAACGAAGAAAACGAAACCAAAAAAAAAAATTGTATTTTCTGCGTTTATTTCTGTTTGTTTGTTTGTTTGTTTGTTTCTGTTTGTTTTAGTTTTTATTTAATTATTAAAATAATTATTAATTATTAACAACAAACAAACAAATAAAGATAAAACCAAAAAAAAAGTAGGCTGTAAAATTTATCCCCCATTTTTTTTGTTTTTGTTTTCTTTTTTTTTGTTTATTGAAATCTTTTCAATTTGATTTAAATCAAATTGTGCAGACATCGGTAATTAATGGTTAAGTATGTAGACATATGTTTACTGTAATTTATATGTAATAAAAATTTCTGTACATATGTTGCTGTAATAAAACAATAGAAAAATGATAAACACAAATTTGGTATAAACAAAAAATGATTTAGGTTGAACGTCGAAACCCAAAAAAAAAAAAAAATGTACAATAAAAATTGTATCACATCAAAACGACGTCATTTTTCTTCGTTATTCTTTTATTTTACTTCTTTTTTTTGTTGATTTTATTTCAATAGCCGACATTCCAAAGGAGGCAAGTAAGAAAAAAAAAACAAAAAGGTATTCAAACAATTATTTTGTGTTGTGGTGGTTCTTCTTCTTCTTCTTCTTTCATTCTGTTTATACCTCTTCAAATATATTTTCTTTAAAATGAAGAAGAAGTAAAAAAAACAACAAATAACCGCAAATTAACCATGCCACACTATTCTTCTCCCCGTTCCTCTCTCACTATCAAAAACTCAAAACCTTTTTCTTATTGACGTCAATACGACTTTTTTTTTTTATTATTCGTTTTTTTTTTGTTTTGTTTTGTTTTGTTGTTTTTTATACAGAACAAAAAAAAAAAAAAAAGAAAAAGAAAAAAAAAAACCGCATAACACTAAAAAGCGATAAATCACAAAAGAAATGTTATAAACAAAATACAGCAACAACAAAAAAAAAAAAAAGAACGAGCGACTCACAATATTTGCAAAATACAACAACAACAACAACAATAACAACAACAACAACAGAAACACAGCGACAGCGATATAAAAATTCCTCTGTTTTTTTATTTTTCACCTACCCCCCCAACCCCCTTATTTGAAGAAGGATTTTCTTTATAATTTTTTTTTGTTGCAATTGTAAATCATTTTTCTCCTTACAAAAAATTAGATTGACTCTAAATTGTGTTGTCAGCTTTTTTTTTGTTGTAGTTTTTGCGCATTTAGACATTTTTTAAGCTCACTGTGCCAATATTTACAGAAATTATCACATTTTTTATTGTTGTTGTTGGTTGTTGTTGTTGGTTGTTGGCTAAAGCACTCTTAATTGTACCTGTCTTATCGCTGAATTACATTTTTTTGCGATAAAAAAATAATAAAATGTAAAAAAAAATTTCTGTTTATTTTGTTTTGACTTTTGTTTGTTTTCTTTTTATTTTTTTTTATTTTACATTTCCCCTTGAGTTGATTTCTTTTTGTTGTCATTTTAGTAAAAGAATTTATTCCTTCTTCTTATTCTACGTAATCACCTCATACTAAACATTTTTCATTAAGTTTTGACTTTGACGTTTCAAGTTTGAAGTTTAAAATTTGAAGCTTTCAGTTTTGTTCTACAATTTTAAATTGGAAAAGTTTTTTTTTTGTCTCTGTTTAATTTATTTATCGACGATACCATTTCGAACTGGGAACTGGACAATCCAGAATAAAAAGTTCAAGAGTGAAGTTAGACTGTTGACTCAAATAAAACTAAAAGCTTTACCTTATTGTGCTTTTATTGAAAGAAAATTTAAGAATAATCGAATAGAAATAAAAAATGTTTGTAGGTAAATTTTACAATGTCTCGCTTCTTATTTTGTCTCTTCAAATTTATTTTGATTAAAGAAAAAATTAAAAAAAGAGGAAGAAGAAGAAGTAAATGTCAAGAATTTGTTACAAATACAATATTCTCATAGTAAATATTAATTATTAAAGAAATTGTGAGTGAGTGAGAGAGAGAGAAATATAAATAAAACATCTGTGTCTCATGGCCAATATTGACGTCACTAAATTCTTTAAAACAAGTACAAACAAAAGGTAGAACGAATATTAATATTTATATAAATGAAATATTATCCATTAAAGAGATGAGAAAATAATTGACATTGATATGCTAATTAATAGAATAAGTTTTGTATGTCTGTTTCTCTCCCACTTTTTCTTTTTCTCATTTTACCGCATTTTTTTTTTATTCTTTCAACGAATATTTATAAAGTTCGTTGAATTAAAACAAAACACAAAATGCCGTTTTTCATTTTTCTTCCGCAACAAACAAATAAACAAATAAATAAAGTTGTAAACTTTTATTTTCATTTTCATTTATTTTCTGTTAACGCGCCACTGGAATTTACATTTTGTTGTTGTTGTTGTTGTTGTTGTTGTTGTTGTTGTTGTTGTTGTTGTTGTTGTTGTTGTTAATGCATTTTTAGTGATTCCCTTCTTGTTTCACTCTGATTGTTTCTTATGTTTTTATTATCAATTCGTGCCTTTTTTTTTTTTTAAAAAAACAATAAAAAAAAAAAAATTATTATAAAACAGAAACGGAAATGAAAAAGACAGAAAATGATGAAGAAGAAGAAGAAGAAGAAAGAAAAATCACAATACAAAAATCCTTCTGTTTGATCTTCTTCTTGTTTCTTTTTTTCCGGTTCTTTTCGTTTTTCTTAAATTTTACACACACACACAGTCCGACATTGTTGTACATATATTTTTTTTCTTTCACTCGAATATTTTTGTATTTTTTTTTTATTCTTTAGAATTTCTAATAAAATTTTGAAACGATTCATTTTAATTATTTTTATTTTCGTTTAGAGTTTCTTCTTCTTCTTCTTCTTCTTCTTCCTCCTTTTTTCATTTTTTTTTTTTCTTTATTGAATTTGATTGTAATTCTCGTGCGTCATAATGATAATTTTTTAAGTGACAAAAAAAAAAAAAATTTAAATGAAACGTTTTAAAAATTACAACAACAATATTTTTTTTCTTCTTCTTTTTTGGGGATTGTCTTTTTTTTTATTCTTCCCACTTTTCATTCATATACAGATTTTACTTATTTTATTTAAAGAGATCTTAAATATTTCTTCAAAAAGTTTTTTATTTTTTTGTGTCATTATTAAATTAAGATCAACAGTTTTAGTTTTGTTGTTGTTTTATTCATTGTTGTCTCGTCTCTACGTCTCTAGAAAGTTATCAGTTTATATCTTCACTCGCATGTATTTGGATTAAATTTTTATCTTTCTTCTGCACTTAAAATTTTTAGATCTTCTGATGTTGTGATTAATAAAAAAAAAAATTTTTTCCTTTTTTTTGATTTTACAGAAATAAAATTGCATTGAAAAATTTATTTAATTTTACTTTTTGTTGTTGTTGTTGTTGTTGTTGTTGTTGTTTTGTAATTCCTTCACTTATCATAACTTAAATAAAAAATTTCTAAAACTTTAATCGGGTGAAACGAAATTTTATTCATAATTGTTAAAAAAATTTTCATTAAACCAAAAAAAAAAGAAAAAAAATATGATACAACAACAACAATAATTTTAGGATGCTGTTTACTGACCTTAATTTTTTTTTTTTAAAGAAAAATTTGCATATATAAAAATGTTATTTATAAATTTGTGTACAGACACACTCATGTGAGATCTTTCTTAAAAATACGCACGTTAATTTATTGAAGGGGAAGGAGAGACTAAAAAAAAAAAAAAAAAACCTTTCGATTTGCGTGTTGACATTTTCTTAGCAAAACAAAAAAAAAAAAAGTCATAATTGCGTGTTCATGAATTGACTGTTTTTTTTTTGTTGTTGTTCTGTTGTTTTTTAATTTCTAGTTTGTTTTTTTTTTTCTTTTGAAAATGATCTTAAAATTTGAAGTTGATTGATTTACGTGCATCGATTAATCGGATTACGTGACGTTATAAGTTCAATTGCACGAAATCTATAAATTTATTTTTTTTTGTTTATAAATAGTTTTTGGAATCTGATATTTAAATGAATTATGAGATTTGTGTTTTGAGAAAGAAAGAGGAAAAAAAAAAATACACACACACACAAGATGAATGAAGATTAACAAAAAAAAAAATGAATTGAAGGCAAAACTAGAAATTCTACGAAATGAAATTTAATCTGAACAAAGGAACAAAAACAAAAAAAAATTGCTGGTGTAGAAAAAAAAAAGTATAGAAAACAAAAACCGCGAAACACGACTCATCGTACGGAATCAGAAAACAAAAAAAAATAAATAAAGAAGGAAAGGAAAAAAAAATGTAAAGAAGATGATGAAGAAGAAGAAGAAGAAGAAGAATGTTTGTCTGTGGCCGCAAGCAACAAACATTATATAAAAAAAAAAACTGGAATAATTTATTGAAGACCACCAGATTTTTATCACTGATGACGTCAATGCGGGGACATACTCTTAAAAGTTTTCTTACCTTTACTGATGTTGATATACATTTAATATTTAAACAAACCAAAAGAAATAAAACGAATGAATTCTTTGTTACAAAGGAAAAAATCGATACACAAAGAATAAAATGAAGAAAAAAAAAAATGTATGGAAAATAATAAAATGGAAGAAGATCGTGAACATACAGAATGGGATGACATTCGTGAATATTTAAAACAAGGGGCTTTTTTTTCTTCTGCATTGATTTTCCGGTAACAACAATATTATTCCTTTGATGATGTAAAAAAAAAAAATTTAATGTATATAAATTGGTAAACATTAAATAAGAAGAAGAAGAAATATGTGATCATTGTTTCTTTGACTTCCTTTTTTCTGTTGTTTTTTTTTTTCTCTCTTTACTTTTTAATTCTTTTCTTATATATTTGTCTTAAAATAAACAAATAAACTTTACAGTCAGCGTCATCAAAATACAAAAACAAAAGAAAAAACAAAATCTACAAAGTAAAAAGGAAAAACATTTCTTTGTGTTCAATTCTTGTTTCTTTATTCGTCTGCATTTGTTGATTGTTGGCCAGCAGCAGCAAAGTAATAATAAACAAAAGAATCAATGTTGCTGAACATTCTACTATAATGAATTTAGTTTAGACTTTGTTTATAGATGAATTGTATATATTTTTTAGTGGTCGAAGTCTCTCATCCGTCATTACACAAAAAAAAAATTGCTTTTGTTTGTTTATCTTTTGTTTTGTTTTGTTTTTTTTTTTTACTTTAATTTTAATTTTTAATTTTTTTTTGTTCCATTTTCATCTTTTGTATTTTTGTATTTCTATTTTTTTTTTTTTAATTTTTGTTTATTTTCAAATTTGTTTAGCTTAATTATTAATATTTCGGTTGAAAACACATTTTATGATAGTTAGATATTTGTTGTCCCATTAATTATAATTTTTCTACATATAGCGTTATTTTTTCGTTGATGTTAAATAATTAATTTTTTTTACTTGTTATTGTTATTGTTGTTGTTGTTGTGTAATTCCACTTGAAATTGAATTTAATAAAAAAATAATAATAAAAGTGGACTTATCCGCTGGAAACTCGTATAAAAATTTAATTATTCAAAAATTGTGTTGAACTTAAAATATTGGATTTGACTGTCACTTTTTTTTTTTATCGTTTTTTCTTTTTAGTAAAACAAGTTAAAAAATGTTTTAATGGATCTATTTACTAACTGAATTAACAAGAAATTCTATTACTTTTCTAATAAATTGAAATAATCTTCAATAAATTTAATTAAAGCATAATAAAAAAAGTTATAATACTTTCAGTGAAATGTTCAAAGTAAATTTATTGGACTTTTATCTTTTTTTACTTTCGTGTAAATTATTGCCTACTTTACAGGCTGTTCAAGGTAAACTTTTGAAGTTAAAGAAATAGAAAACATTTAGGCGGATTTATTTATTATTGTAATTTGTTTTTTCTCTTTACTTTTTACTATGAAATTAACACAATTTAGATTTTATAGGAAAACTCAGTTTTCATTAGCCAAATGTTTTTCTTTATTCATATCAAATCATTACACACACACATTTTATATGAATAAAGAAAAACATTTGGCTAATGAAATGAATGGTATTTTAATTGTAAACTATTTCTGTATGTTTTTCAATGTTAATTGAATAAACCTCGGCATTAGTTAAAAAAAAAAACAGATTTTTTTTTTTAATTCTTACCAATAAACAAAAATTATTCTTAGCTAATTGAATTTTTTTTTTTCGTATTTTGTAGAAGAAAAAAATAATAACAACGAATTAAGATTATGAAGTTAATTGATATTTTGACGATGGAATTTTTTTGTTAAAATGTATAAAACGTGTTCAAATTAAAATGATTATAATTAAGATACACAACTTAGATTTTTAATATTTACATACTTGCTGTTGTTGTTGTTGTGATTTTTATTTAATTGAAAAAATCAAAAGCAGTTTAATAAGTCACACCTCTTAAATATTACAGTAAAATCTGTCTAACTGACTAATTTTTTTTATTAAACACAACACATATCACATTACTTCTTCTCTTCTTCTTCTTCACTGTGAATATTTGTGATGGTGATACATTTTACAGTCAAAGTCTAATTGTCTAATTGGAACTAATCTGATCAAAATTTATTCGTATTAGACAGGTCTTACTGTATGATTAAACTTTAATTTGATTAGTTTATGAAAGTCATCAAATGATAGGAATCATAATTTTAATATTAATATTTTTTTGTTTTTCTTGTAAGCGTCTTATTAAATAATTAAATTTAATTAAAAATGTTCTTCATCGTTACGATGTTACCATCAATTATAATAAATACGAACAGACACTAAATATCATTTATAATTGAATATTAATTGGAATTTTATAATATAAAATTTAACATAATTAAAAAAAAAAAATGAGAATGACTGTTGGAAGGTGTGTAGAATAGAATAGATTCTCTTTATGTCGGAAGTTTTTTTTTTTTCTATTAAAGTAAAATATTTGATTAATTGAAAAGGGAGGTGACATTTTAACGAATCAGTTTCAAAAAAGAAAATTGTTTAAGAAAAAAAAACTCAACCAACCTCTTTATATACATTTATCCTTATTGAAGCGAAACCAAAAGTTATATTGGTTTCGCTTCAATAAAAATATAATTCTATTGAATTTATCAATTTTTCTTCTATCTAGATAAAAGATTATTGGAGCCAATACGCTAATTAATCATTAAAATTAAAATGAAAATAAATAAAAGAACATGTCTGTGTGTGTGTGTATGGAATGTGTGTGATGTGTGTGATGTGTATAATGTGTGTGATGTGTGTGTGTTACCACGTTAATTAGTTTTTTTTTCACTCTTCTAATTTTCTAATGAAAATTAAAGGTCATCGAAATAAATTAAACAATTTGGAATAAATATAAAATATAATTAACTTTTTTAAAGATAAGTTGAATATCGTTTTATAAAATTTAATTATTTATTATTCTTTAACTAATTAACACTTCTTTTAAAAATGTCTTAAAAAATATTTTCAAACAAATATAGAATTGACGTAAGAAATAACAATAACAATAACAACAACAACAACAACAACAATAAACGAACTCGAATCATTAAAATACGATTAAGAAAAATAAATCATCAATTGTGGTTTTGATTGTTTTTTCTTTGGTCCAGTCAAAAAATCAAAAAAAAAAATCTTATTATTATTTTTAATTGTTGTTGTTGTTGTTTGTTATAAGATGTTTGTTGTTTGAATTTCTTAATTCTATCTTTTTGTTTTTTTCTTCTCTATATAAATTAATTAATTGATTTTAATAACATGATTTTTAGAAATTAGTTATTTAAATTAAAATACTCCCAGAGTTAAGCTTTTCATTTTATTTGTTTTTGTTTTTTTATTTGAATTGATCGACACGCTTGATTTAAAGAAAGTTTAATTATTTAATTATGAATTAAATATAAAAATAAAAAAAAACACAACTACAAAAATAGATTTTTGTTTAGATTTCTTTTAATCACTTTTTGTTTTTAGTATTACAATTTTTTGTTGTTGTTGTTTTTATTAAAAATTGTTGTTGGCAAAATTTTTTTATAAGGCGTGAGGAATTAAACGAAGATGTTGTGCGATGTTCAATTGCTTTGGGGTGAAATATGATCGTAGTTGTTAATCCTTTACTGTATATTTTTCAACAGAATCAATTTTATTGCTTTTTTTATTCATTTTAATTAAATTAATTTTCTTTCCTTTTTGTATAATGTTTCTTTAATTACTTACAGCAAGTTACCTGTAAAGAAAAAAATTGATTTACGATAACAACAATATTAACAACAATAAATAACTAATTCTAAATAATGATTCAAGTTTTGTTTTGTATATACATTAATTAAGTAACTAAAACCTAAATAAATAACAAAATTCTGTCATTTCGTAAAATTGTATTTAAACAAATTCTCCAATTAATTAAAGTAATTGTGCAATTATTTGTAATTGAATCTGGTATAGAATTTTTTTCAAATCATTTCATTTCTTTCCAGAAATTTATTAAGAAAATTGTTACGATGAAAATGTTTTCTTTTACATATCCAAAGCTTGAATAAAGTGCCTCAATCAATGTTTCATTTTAAAATTCTTATTCAATCTATTCAATTGATCAAAAACCACTTAAATTAAAATAATATATCGACAAGTTAGACAGAAATAAGCATCTGGATTCACTCAATCAAAATCAAAATAAATTATATACTTTATATAGTTAAATCACCCACTTGCCCCCCTACCCTTCATCTAACACAAATCATTTTACCATTTTTGACCTTAAATATATTTAATACACAATTTAAATGTTTTTCATGTAAAACATTAACAGAAAACGTTTTTTAAAATAACGTAAAATAAATCACTAATATCGAAATGAAACGCGTTTTCATCTATTATTTTATTATAATATAGAATTATTTGTATAAAGATGCAATAAGACGTTGCACATGAAAAGGATTATGTATAATTTTTTTCTTCTTCTTCTTCTTCTTCTTATTTCTATCTTTATAATATAGATAGAAATAATTCTCAAATCCCTCCAGACATTATCGTCCGTCATGTTGCAAAACATTTTTATACAATAATGTATAGGAAAAATATTTTATATTTATAAAAGATGAAATGAAAAATTGATGGTGCGGTTTTTATACATTTATAAAAACATTTATAAACATAATTCGATCTGTTTCCTTTTTTTTTTATGGATCATTGAATAAAAAATTTATATTTTCTCTTTTATATGTACATTTTTGCCGCGTCATAAATGAAATTTTTTTAGAACTTTTTAGTGTTTTGTTTTTCTTGCGGCTAATAAAACAAAAAAAAAATGTTAAATCAACAGAAATTGAAGAAAAAAAGAATAAATAAAATAAAAGTTATACAAGAAGTAAAATTTTATATTTTATATTAATCCCACGGTTTGTCCATCTGTCTCTTTTTTTTTGATTTTGGGTGGGGTTGAAAAGTTGGAAAAATTCACAATACAAATAATAAAAGATGAAGATGAAGAAGAAGAAAAAAAATGTTGATTAAATTAATTGTTGTTCATTTGTAATCGAGAAGGTAAATTGTATAGTAAAGTATATTATTTTGTATGTAAGGTGTTTTTATCAGACACGCCTCAACAGTTTCTTATGTTTATTATACAGTTGATTTTTGTTATTGTTGTTGTTACTGTTGTTTCTGTTCCTTTTCTTTTGTATAAATATTTATTATATTATTGCATAAATTATATAGAAGTTTCTGCATTAAATAAATGACACTTAAAATTCTATTAGACAGAATTTAATTTATGATGGACAAAAATCTTTCAAATTTATGTTATAATTATAAAAGTCTCCAAAATATTTTACAGAAAAACTTTAAAAGTTGGTTTAACGTAAATTTTCTTAAAACCAGGGAAAATTGATTATTTGTTGTTTTATGTGTTCATTTTAATGTCAATAAGACAATCAGAGAATATAATCTATTCATCCACATTGAACAACTTAAGTAAATTCTCAATATAAAAATCAATATTGAATAATAATTCACTCACATCATTTTTAAATCATTCATTTCAATCTTACATAATATAATCAATTTAATCGTCTCTATTTCTCAATCAGAAATGTTTTATTGCATCTTGCAACTATGTTTTACATTTTTCTTCCTTCAAAACTGATTTTGTTTTCTATATGAAATTGCCTTTAACTCTTTTGAGTATCATGTATTTTATGACCCCGCTGAGATCAGGGCAAACAAAAAAAAAAGAAGTCTCTTAACCATTGGAAGGAAAAATCTAAAAGTATATAAATAATATTAATGTAATATCACTGAGAAAAACAGTTGAAGATATATAATATTCATATAAAGATGAAATAGAAAGAACAAACAAATTGTATATGAGATGAATTTTAATTGCGTTCGTTTTTTTTTTCTTTTTTTAAGTCTTTATTTATAAGATACAAAGATTATGAGAGTACTCTCATATTGTTTGTTATATAAAATGAATTGTTTGTTTCAGTTTATTTTATGATCTTATCAAAGTCAAATTGTATATGCTATATTGAAATACGACGAAAACGTATGGATTGCAATCTTATATATTTTATTGGGTCTGAATTTATGAGATATTGGTACTACCTACTTTATTTCATTATTTAGACTTATATTTATGTTTAAAAGAAAATTCAGTGTCTGTTAAGAATTTTTAATCGAAATATATATTTCTGCGATAAAAATAAAACAACAACACACACACACACTCATATTTTATTTATTGTGATATTGATGATGATTAGATAATGTAAATCATACTTTAATAAACTTACTTACAATAAATTAAAAAGAATTGAAGAAACAAATACAAAAAAAAAATTGGAATGATGTACAAACAATAATACTGGACATGCAATGCATGGAAAACTTCACTTGTTTCAACCTGAAACCCATCTGTCACATAACATTACCATTTTTGATTAGAAGCTGTCACAGGTTTTACAATTGAATTCACATCATAATGCGGGACATTTAAAAGAATGACGATTGTTTGAGGGAACGATAAACGCACGGAGATGAAGACAAAACAAACAAAAAAAAAAGAAGAAACTAAAGAATTAAATGCATTCTTTTTATTTTCTTTCTTTCCGTTTTCGTTTTTTTTTTGTTTTTGTATCTTGAATAATAAATAATTCTGTGGTTGAGGTAAAAGTGTAAGAAAGAGATATTATTATTATTTATTATTTGATCGATATAAACACAAATTGATTGAGACATTCCTGATTAAGTTTTTTTCTGTTCTGATATTTATTTATTCTTGAATTTTTTATTAATATTATTTTTTTTTATTTGAATTATAATTATGACCACCGCCGCCGTCAAAATGGCGTCGAACAATAGGGTTGTCCATTTTTCCTTTTATATAAACTTCTTTTAGTGTGTGTGTGTGTGTGCATTTGTTTTTTTTTACCGTATTACATCAGGGAACAAAAGGAATCAAGTTCAATTCGATGAGAAAATAAAATATTTCTTTTGTTTTAGAAAATATAAAATATGAAAATGGAATTTCATTGGAATTTATCTATAGAGAATTGATCTGTTTGAGTGATAAAGATATCTTATGATGATCATGATCAGGACATATATGAAATTATAACCATAAAATGATAAATATTATTTTTTATAAGAAAAAAGTTATGATCCGTCTTTCAGTTAAATCAAAAATGTTGATCATATAATTTCTTTTTTTGTTGTTTTTTAGAATATTAAATCACGCCAACAGAATTAGGTTGAGTGTGACTTAAAAAAACAGCAGGAATTCTATATTTTTATTATATAGATTTTTGTATATGTGCAATTTCATGCAATTATAATAAAGAATGAAAATATCTTTATAGATGTGATCATACACACGCGTTTCTTTTATATATTTTACAATGTAATATTATTGAAATTGATGTCAGACGGAGATTTGTTATATTTTTTTTGTTTTGTTTTCATGTTGATCACTTTAGGGACTTAATTATTTCTTAGGCAATCTATACAATAATCAATCAAGAGCAACGAACTATCTTATGTAGGTCATCTTTTGTTTCCCATATAAATTCTTGCCATTCAAAAATATATATACACAATTACATAGAGGAGTGAAAACATTTTTGATGATGATCAGTTTGATCATCATCTTTTGTGCGCTCACCTTTTAACTTGATCGTAAATGTATTGATGAATTTTTTTAATTCTATTTTGAGTTTATTGAGAAGACCAATCAATAATAAAAACACATGCATAGAGAAAAAAAAAATTAATTGAAACTGTCAGATTTCGAAAAAAAAAAAAAAATTAAAAGAAAAATAATGTAAAAGAAAATTATCAAAAGAATATAATGAACGGACATTATAAAAAAACCGGTTGAACTAAAATAATGGATGAATCGTGATTGAAGTGAGGCATGAACCAAAAACAAAAACAAAACGAAAAAAATATAATTATTCTAACCGCCGACCTGCCATAAACTGCACCCATTAATTATTCTTAATTGCCACTCTTAGCCCCTCATCAAAAATATACTATAAAAGAAATAAAATTGTGTTTAGTTTATAGATCGTGATTGTTCAACTTTTAAACCATTTTTTTCCTCCCTGCCACACCCTCTTACTATCATACATTATGTAATTATCTACAATCAGCATCGTCAAAACATGATGACACGGATAAAATAATGTTCGATTGTCAATTATTTTTAACAGCGATCAATTTCTATAATCTTAACCAAAAAAGAAAACAAAAACAATCTTATAAGATTTTGATCATAAAATTTCTTTGCAAAAAAAAAATGTAGAAAGAAAAATGAAAGGTACAAACAAACAAAAAAAAACAACAACGTTAATTTTTGTTGTTGTTGTTTTTTGTGGTTGCGTTCATTAAAATAGCTAAAAAGATACTAACCTCTGGTATATTTTGAATTTGTTATTGTTGTTGTTTTTTTTGTGCAATGATTGGTTATTCCCCTTCTTTTTTTTCTACCATTATTTAAGTTTTGTACTGTTTTTCTTTTTTTATTGTTGTTGTTCTTGTTGTAATATTTCATTTTATCCCCCCACTTCAATAAACAAATCTACAAATCAGTGTATGTATTATAATAATAATCATAAATAACGTATTTTTTACTTGTGTTTATTTTATTCTTTTTTTTTGTCTGTTTGTCGTCTCGTCTGTCCATTTAAATATGTATTGACTATTTTTTATTTTTTTTCTCTCTTCTGGTGTATTATAATCGAAAGAAACATGTTTGTTTGTTTTATATTAAAATTTTGTTGTTGTTTGGTTGTTGTTGTTTTGTTTCTTTTTTTCTCTCTCTCTTATTTTTTTTTTTTTTTTGAGTTTATATCAACTTTTTAGTGGCAAATAGCGGTTTCTTTCGAAAAAAAAAAATGAGAGGAAAAAAAAGCACAGGGTGTTTCAATGAGTTTTTCCCTGTTGCCCAATTCTAATAAGAATTTGCTGATATCAATTATTTTGGGCTAATTATAGAACTGATTTTATATAAAATTTATCAAATTGAAACAATTAGAGTTTAGTTTAAGTGTACACCCGCAAGAATTGCATATTTCAACCCGTTTACTGCGACATAATTGTTAATTTTTAATACGTTTTGCTTTCAAGTTCTATATTTCCTTATCATCATCTGTTTAAATTTTAAAATGTCAAAAATACATAAAATTATTGCTTCAATATTGATTCAAGAAGGTTATTTTGCGTGCGTATATTTTATTGACATCACAAGATTAACAAAAAAAAACAATCATCTTTCTTTATGACAACCTTGATCATATTGCTGTTTTTTTTTGCATATTTTTGCGTGAGTTGAGTTTATGTGTGTGTGTGTGTTTGTGTAAATTAGAAATTATAAAATAGAATAATAGTTGTTTTGAATACAAACAGAATCTGTCAGAATCAGAAGATAAAAAGCTCTTCTTCCGTATCTCACAGTTTTTACGTCTTATAAACGTAAATTTATTCATAAAAAATAAAATAAAACCATTCATAAATTTTTCTGTAAACAAAACATGACAGGTTTTAACTTTGACAGGTTTTCATATTTTGTAAATATTTATATGATTTATATATATTCTATATATAATATTGTTTAGGTTAACCCTGTGTGATCTTTTTCTAATTGTATATTTATTTGTACATAATGACAATTGTGCGCATGTGAAAATTCTTAACATTTTGCGCATACTCAGTTCACTTAAAAATAAAAGAAAAAAAGAATATTTTTTTGAACTGAGCGCACTCACTCACACACACACATACATACACGACCATATATAATAACATAAACACATGACCACAAACTAAACTTCATCTAATCCCCCAACTCTTTTAACCAACACTATTTAACTTTTTTATTTATTTATCTTCTTTTTTTTTTGTGTTTTGTGTTTTGTTTTGTTTGTTTGTTGCCTTTTGCTATTTTGTATTTTACCATTGCCACAGTTCAGTCTCTTCTCTTTGAGTTTCAGTTTTGTATTTTTATTTTTTTCATTTTTCATTTTTTATAATTTTCGATTCGATCAATTCCCTCACAGTTTCAGTTTTAGTTCCGAAGTCAACAGACTGAATTCGTTGATTCGCTCGCGTTCTTTATAATCAGTTTTTTTTTTTGTGTTTTTTTTTATTTTTTAATTTTTGTTATAAACATCGCGCACTGGATTAAACTAAAATAAAAAGTGTTATTTAAGAAAGAATAGAATATAGAAAAGAAAGAAGTTCTAAAAAAACAGTGTAATTTTTTTTGGTTAATTCATTTTTATATACTAATTGTGAAGTTTAAATTTTTACATAATTGTTATTGTTGTTTTTCTTTTCTCTTCAATTAAAATATTGAAACAAAAAAAAGTTGATCTGAAATTTAATTTATCTCAACTTCTTCAATTTTTTTTATCTTTTAAGAAATTGACCACACAAAGGATTTATTCGTCTTCTTAAAGTGAAAGTTTCTCCTGTTCGTTTTTTTATTAATTTCTGTTTCTATTTTTTTTTTGTTTTCTTTTTTTTTTTTAAGTTCCCAAAAATAAATATTGACCTTGAATAAAAAATTTGTGATACCCTTTCACCTTTTCTGCGTTAATCAACGTACGTACATATTAAATCTGATAAATTTTATAATTTACAAACAGAATTCACAGTTTTCGGGTATTAATATTCAATTTTATTCTATAAAAGTCTAAACTAAATTTCTATTTTTTTTCGTTTTTCGTTTTTCATTTTAATAAAAAATATTTATATTCAACAAAATGGCGTTTGTGGGTGCATATGTGTTTGTGTGTGGATGACGTCATCAAAAAAAAATAAAAACTTTTGATTAGTAGAGGTTCACTTTGGGATTTTATATTTTAGAATATTATTTATTTATTTTTTTTTTTAAATTATCATTTATAATTATGTCATGAGTTTTTTTCTTCTTTTTTTTGTTAAATTCTTCTTTATCTATATTTTTTTTTCTTACTTACTTACTTACTTACTTACTTACAGACTTACTTATTTACTTACTTACTTACTTACTTACTTACTTACTTACAGACTTACTTACTTACTTACTTACTTACTTACGTTTGCGTTGTAAATCAAATTGCAGATGTTTTTTTTTGTCTAATTTGGATTTGGATTTGAATTTGAATTTTAAATTAACAGAAAAATAAGAAGAAAAAAAAAATCAATGAAAAAAAACTACGCGCGAACTTCTTCTTCTTCTATTTTTCCTTTTTTTTTTTTGATTTTTATTTGTTGCAAATTTGTTGTATTAATTTTTTGTTTATCGCGTTTTTTTTTTTATTTTGCGTTTTTCCAATAAATCTGCCAAAATTGAATAATTTACATAATTCTGTTGCTTTGCTTTACTTTTATTGAAATTTACAACATTTGTTGTTGTTGTTGTTGTTGTTGTATTTATCTGATTTTTGTATGATTTTTCTATAAATTATAACTAAAAATTTATTTCCTCAATGTTTTCATTTGAAATCAAAACTTTGTTTTATCTGCGTGATTTTGTGTATTTATTTATTTATCGTTTTTTGTTGTTTATTGTGCTTTTTTTTTTTCTTCTTACAAACCAAAAAAAAAAAAAGTGGAAACATTTTTTATTGTTCTGTTTTTTTTTTTTTGTTTTTTTTTGTTTTTGTTTTTGTTTCCTTTTCTTTAATAAGATTAATATCAAATAATCGTATATTATCGGAATTTAAATCTGTTAATTCTTTAATGCAATATAAATTGTGTACAGTATTTTAGAATTAAACGTTTCTATTTTTTTTTATTGTTTTTTATGTTTGGTTGTTTGTTGTTCGTTGTTGGTGCAAAACAAAAAAAACAAACTAAAGATAAAAACGTAAAAATGCACACAAACTACAAAAGGTACCAACAATATACAATATATAATAATATACATGTATGTACATAAAGTCAGTTTTGACAGACATTTGATTGTAGGTATGAATTTAAGTGGATAGAGGTACATTACTTAACTTACGACACATAAGTTACATAAGCATTGATTAATAATAATGAAACAATATTTTATAAAATCATATAGAATCGCACAAGAAACAAGACAGAATTATTTTTGAAAGACAACATCAGGATACTTAAGACTAAATTGTCGAGTCTAACGAAAGAATGAGTAGAAAGGGTGACGCTTTACTAAAACAATTTACAGAAAGAGACAAAGAAAATTTGTTTAGACCAGACTATTAAATATTTATATCGTGAAACATGACATAAGACAGACATCAGACAAACAGACCAAAGTAAAATTTAACTAAAAAAATTAATAATCTCATTCTGACATTTTTTGATTAATTATTTTGTGTACAAATATTGCTTTTATTAAATTGAGTTCAATAAAATGGAGGAAAATTCTTGTTTTCCGTAAAGTAAAACCTTTTTCAATTCAACAGTTTTTTTTTTCGAACAAAATAAAAATAAACAGAAAGATAAAAAATAAAGAACACAAACGGAAAAAAAACAAACAATCATCAATAAGTGCTGCCATTCTTTTTTTTCTTTCATTCATTCATTTTATTTATCTTTATTTATTTAAGAATATTGCTGTTGTTGTTGCTGTTGTTGTTGTTATTGTTATTGTAACAAAAACAACAAATTTTTTTAATGCTAAACAATCAATTCTGACATAATTTGTAACTGATAATAAATCTCTACCCTAGAGGCATTTTTTTTTTATTAATAAATAAAACTAAAAAATAAAACAAAAAACAAAATCAAATGAAGTTAAATTGTTACAAATGAAAAAATCATTTATTTTTAATATCGGGCATACAAAATAAAATATTTTTATTTTTTATTAATATTTATTTGTTGAAATTGTTTAATAAATAAAATTAAAACTTTATTATACTCTTATTTAATTCCGTAAAGCTTCCATAAAGTTTGCTAACGAACACAAGAATTTTCCAATTGGATTTTTTTTTTTAAAATTTGAAATTTATGAATTTTTATTTGGGATTTTTATATATTTTGGGATGCACCTTTTTTTTTTTTTCGATAAATTTTGATAATTGTCATTCTTTTGTTTATATTTTGTAGTTTACATTTTTTTTATTGATTATTGTGGTTTTTGTTGTTATGAGTTTCGAATAATTTTTAATGATACAAAAATAGAATATTTTTCTGTGTGCGGTTTTTTTTTTGTTAATTTTCCTTTTTATTTTTAATCTCGATTAAAATTTTACAAAGGAAAATATGCAATCAAATTGTGTATGCATTGTAGAAAAATAATATTTCTAATCTCATTTTTATATTCCCTTTAATTTTGTGGTTTTTTCTATAAAACGTCGATTAGGATCCCGAGTTCAGTGATGGAAGAAAATCATGGTTTAAATTCGTTTTTTTATAGGCATCATCAACACATCCCGTATCGTGACTAACATAATAAATAACAGTTGATACAAGACACATTAATAAACCTTAAATTACCTAACTATACTTACGGCATCATAATTACTTTTCATCTGTGTGGGGGAAAAAAAATGTAATAACGTTGATTCACTTATAATTGTAGACTGTTTTGTTTTTTTTTTGTATTTTCCAGTAGTTAAATTATTGTTTATAAACTTCATCATTAACTAATGAATGTGTAAATGTATAATAACCATTAAATATTTAATGCTGTTTAAAATTTTTAACAGTCTTCTGTTGCTGGATAATTTTTCTTCTGCTTTTATTTTTTCTCGCTTCTTGTTATTATAAACTTAACGAATTCATTTTAATTTTTCTTTGTGAAGAATTCAATTGATTGAAAACAGAAGTATAAATTTTTATTTATGATTTTGTATAATCATAAAAATTGAGTTTTCTGTTTTTAATTCACTTTAGATTTTTTATTTATGATAAATTATTTACGTTGAGAGGAAGATTTATTATAAATAATTCTCTTTCATAAAATCAAGATTAAGATTTTAGACTAACACGAATATGACGGTTCATTGCAGGCATCGTAGTTGACGTAAAATAAATTTACATTACAAAAAATGAAAACAATTTATAGAAAAATGTTCGTCGAAAATTGTTGCAATATACAAATTTTTTCTCACGTTAAATAAAATCTAAGGCCAAATTTATTTTGTGTCACCATAACTTTATAACTGCAATCAAATATAAAATATTTTTACTTGTTTTCTCTCCACCTCCCAACCCCATTTTATTTATCAATAAATGTAAAATTAAATTTTTTCTAAGTTGCACAACCCAAAAGAATATATTTAAATTGAATAATTATTCTATACTTTACCTATGGAATTAATTTTCGTTTAGAAATAAATGCATTAAATAAAATCAATTGATTTAAAATATTTTTTATATAAATATAAAAAAAATGCGCGTAATCTAAAACGTAATAATAATAATAATAATTGTTTGCATGTCAATAGTCAATTAACAAATCAATTTACGTTTAGGTCAAATAATGCCAATAAATATAAAACGATCAATTTAATTAATTTAAATTGAATAAAAAAAAAAGAAGAAAAGAAGTTGGTGTTTCGGTTTGACTCTTTTATTTTTTATCTTTCCTTCTTTTATCGTTTATCTTCTTTTTTTTTTCTTTTCTTTCAATTTATTTATTATTCTTAGTTGATATCTTTCTTATTTACTTTTTTTATGATTTTGTTTTTGTTTTTTTTTTTGTGGTTGTTTGCTATGCAGTTGCATTTATATTGCTTCTTTTTTATTCCTTCTTTTCATCGAATTTATATATATTTTTTTTATATTCGGGTTTAAAATGAAAATTACAAAAATATTATATACACATAATAAGTACACTAGATAAAATATGTGACATGACATCCAGTTAAAATGTCATCAATATAAATTAATAATTTATTAATTAAATTTAACAAGATCTTTGTATTATTATTGATTTATATTGTTGTTATTTTATATTGTTGTTATTGTTATAAGTTACATTTATATTGTTTCATTTCCATTCAATAATTCAATAAAAGAAAGAAAAAAAAATTTGAATTGTGTAAATAGAATTAAATATATTAGGTCATGTACGATTGACTTTGGATCAATTTGAATTTAATAATTTTAAATCGTAAATTAATGATAATCACAAATCAATTATTATTAATTTATTGTTAAATTTATTGTATATGGAACAAAGATATAATGTTGTGGCGATGGTAGTGAGGTGCGGGGCGATGGTAGGGGAGTTAATTTTCTAAACAAATTAATTTACTAATTTATTTATTAATTTATGTTTTTTCTTCTTCTTATCATTAATTCAATTAATCATTACATTGACTTTGTTATTATTTCATCTTGTTAATATTACCATGAACATCTACACTCTACTCTCTACTCTGATGATGAGTTGGTAAGTGTGGAAGGTGGTAACTATATAGAAATACACCATTCCCTCTATAATTATTTCTAACTTAATAATAAAATATCAATCACCTCCTTTCTTTAATCTTTAAATATAAATAAAATATGGCCGTTCATATTATTTATAAAACTCCACTTAATTATTTGCTTATAAACTTTTACAATTCCATGCAATTTTTTTTTTGTTTCTTTTATATTTTTAATAATGACAGAAAGAAAAAACATAAAAGTACTGTCTAAATTAATAAAGTATCCAATGCGTGAATGACAGTTTTTTTGTTTTTTTTTTATATAAAATCTTGTCTTATATTTTTTTTAAACGTTATCAATTTTTTTTCTTAATACACAATTTTTTTTTTACTATACACAAACGTCATTTTATATATTTTCTTGTTGTTTTAGAAATGACATTTAATAAATTTGCAACTTGTAGCTTGCAAAGTTTATTTGTTACAATTAAATAGAAAACTTGAATACAGGCCCGCCCACACACACACACACACACACATATGTCGATTTGTGTGAAATAAATTTTATTCTAACTTTTAAATTTTAAAATAATAATTGAAATATTTTTCCTCTTTTACACTGTTCTAGTCTGTATCTTACTCTTTACTAGTCACTAATCTTAAGAAAAAATAATAAAAGTTAACAGACAGACGTAATCGAATATCCAATCAGATAAATGAAAATTCATTTACTACACTTCATACATTTTTACCTTTTACATTTTTTACTTCAATATAAAATATTAATAATAATATTCATAAAGATTTAAAAATTTTATTCATAGATTTTTCTTTTCCTTCTTTTTAAATAATCTTTTTTTATAACAATAACAACAAAAACAACAACAGTGAAATTGTGTAATTTTATTCACACGACACGACATGCGTGTACATACATAGACATATATAGGATAAATAATATGTGTGCCGTAAATGTGTGTTGTTAAAAGGTGTTAATGCGATGTAATTTGTCTCATTTTATAGCACGTGGTTTGACATTGTTTTCATTCTTTTATTATTCCACCATTTTTTTTTTTCTTTGAGGTTATGTCAACTTTATGATTATTATTCTTAGAACTGAAAATTAAGTGAGAGACTTTAATCGTTTTTAATTAAACAAGACAGTTTAAAAAGTTATAAACTTTATTATAGATATTATTTTGTAATTATTCGTAAACGTAATCGTAACAATGTTTATTATGATTAGAAATTTTTTTTTAAACTGATGTATTGAATCGTGACTTGAATTTCTCTATTTTTAATCTATATGAAAAATTATATTAATAAATTTTCTATTTTTTTTTTTATGTTTTTCCAATATTTATCGTAAATAGATTTTTTTTTGATTAAAATGTTGCTCTAATATTTATAGTAATTGAGTTAACATCTGGCCTGGTATATACTAATCTGTTAAACTGTCAATTAACGTCAACGACATCAATTAGTTTAATAATAATCAATCATAAAGCGCCATATTGGATTATTATGTTTTGTTGTTTTTTTTTTTGGTTTATAAAAAACAGCAACCGTGATAAAAGAGAAAAAACAAGGCAACGATCGTTTTAATGAAAAGAAACTGGAATTATTTTTTTTTTACTTAAAACAGCCTCCTGACAATAATTTACATACAATTAAGTCTGTCATGTGATTTATCACTTCTTTTCTCAGTCCCTCCTCCCCCCCATTTGTTCTCTTGTCACTGTTGCGTTATTTATTTTTTGCTCCTCTTTTATGATCGTAAATAAATTGTGAATGATAATCTTTGAATTTTTATACATAAATAAGTATTTTATGGTAACGTTGATATCGTGAGAAATTACCGTGGAATAAAAATAAAATAGGTAAACGACATTTTTTTTTTGTTTTGATTAATTCGGAGACAGAGAGACAGTTAAAAATATTTGTTTTATTATCCAAATTACAACTTCTTATTATCTTGCCCCTCATTTTATAAATCAAAATTTATTTGACAATACTACTAATTACACTTTAATTGTATTCTATATATGATGTCCGAGGTGCAAACAAAAAAAGAAGAAGAAGAAGAAATATTATAAAATATAAAATATAAAAGTGGGCAGTCTCTTGCTCTAAGTACTCATATCAAAATATAAAAACCGTTTATCACGCCATCTATGTTCACATTCATGTTTATTACAAATTAATATAAAATATTCTTGTACATATATATGTTCTTGTTGATTATGATGATGATGGTAAAAGTTATACAAAAAAGAAAAAAAAAAAAAGACGAAGGAGGCAAGTTTAGTGTCTGACAAAAAAAAAAAGAAAGAAAGAAGAAAATCAAAAAAGAAAAAAAAATCTAATTTGAATTTAAAATTTTTTTTTTCTTCTCTCTTTCACGATCAATTGCCGCGCGCTACCTCTACGGTCTTTAACGCTTTTTTTTTTTTTTACCTTTCAAGCACGCAAATTAATTTGTTCCATTTGGATGATGTGTAATTTTTGTTGTTGTTGTTATTATTTTTTATTATTATTACTGTAGTTAATGTAGTTAAACGTGCAAATAAAATATATTTATGGTTTTGTTGTTGTTTGTATCAGTATGAACGTTATACATATGTGTGTGTGCATATATGAAAAGAGTCTTGGGGAGACGACATTTGGGTCAGTTCCGTTCCGTGAGAGAGATATAATTTCAGATGTTTCAATTTTTAATTAAAATATTACAACACTTTAGGAACGGGGTGAGGAAAGAATATTTCTTTTGTGTGTGTTTGCGTTTTATAAAAGATAAAAAATAAATCATATAAAAACATTTTTAATTAAAATTAAGTGAGAGAAAATAAAAAAAAAGAAAAAAAGTTGTATGAAAATGGCACTTTATCCGGCATCGACACGGCCAAGAACTCTAATGGAAACAATATTAGCAAAAAAAATTGAGAATGCATCACAAGGAGGTGGAAAATTATTTCGTACAGATTCAATGGATTCAACAAGTAGTATGGGTTCGATAATACTTGGTGATGATGTTTGTCGATGTGATGATTGTCTCCTTGGAATTGTTGACTTATATACTAGAGGACCGGTTGAAACTGCATTGGCTAAGAAAAAGGTAAAAGAAAAATTATATTTTGTTTTTAAAATGCGATCTTACATCTTGATTATAAAAATGGCGCCTATGAATAAAGTAACTGCTAGGATTGAAGTTCTTTATTCGTACATACTTGTATTGTTCAGTTATTCACTAAGAATATTCAAGGTTTATTCGCAAGTAAATGTCACCAACACAAAATCCTCTTAAAAGATCGTGAGGATTGACTAATTCAAGTTAACTAAGGTACAAAAAAAAATATAAACAGATGACACATGAGACATTTTTATAAAACAAACAAAATGCGAATTGCATTTATTTATTTTTCTTATAAATCAAAAAAAAAAAAAAAGAAGGAAAAACTCGAACGATCGATTTGTAATTTGTTTCGCGTGTGTCGTCAGTCCGTGCTGTTTCTATTTTGTTGTCATTTGTTTACTTAACTTTAAAAAAGAAAAAAGAAAAAGAAGTTAAACACACATAAATTTATTTTTTCTTCATTTTATACTTTATACTCGTTAAAAGAACTTAAAATTGTTTTCACTGATCAGATAAGATTAAACTGATTGATTGATTCATATTATATGGTGGTAAGTACGTTCATTGTCGTAATTGGCATTACCAATTTTTATAACTACATTTTAATTAATGTCCTGTCTCTGTTCATACTTATTTTTTATTATTATATACCCTTATATTTATTATGGTGTGATCTGTAATCTACATCATCCTTTTAAAGTGAAATTTATAATCATTTGATGAAGATGTAGAAGCAATTATATTTAATAATACCGAAACGAACATTTTAAATAGGCGATCATAATCATAAGTTTCTTTTATGGTGCTGCTGTTTAAATTATTGAATGTGTGTGTACATTTATATGAACAAGTCATAATGAGTCTCATTGAATTGATGATGATCTTGAATTTTTTAATAGATTCTATTTGGGTTCATCAAACGAGTAAGATAATTTTTTATTGTTGTTGTAAAATTATTTGAAGTTGAATTGTAAACACTTTTTATTATTGCGCCATCTAGATTTGTCGTTAAAGACGCCATCTGTTATTTACTAGTGTAAGACATTGTTCTGAAAAATATATTGGTTGTTTCCTGAAATAATTTTTGAAAAAATTTTTTTTTCTTTGACCGTAATATTTTTGGGAATGAAGTTTTCTCTTGTAACCGTATTTTTTTTTTTTTTTTTTGTAAATTCCGCACTGACCTTTTCAGTTAATTATTATTATATTAAAATTAATACTCACGAGTACATTGACGTCGATCGTGTCTTTCGATCTTTATCAATAATAAATTTTTTTTTTAAATTTTCTATTTAATTGCCGTTTGTCATTAAATTATGTTAGTTTTATTTCTGAATTTTATTTGCTTATTTAAAATTCCTTTGACTTTCAGTAGAAATATTTTAATAGTATAGATGTATGTGTGCATTTACATATGTATTTATATAGAAGAGACGATACAATTTACAATTACACTTGTAATTGTTGTTGTTGTTGTATCTATTAACGTTAATGCAACCAACGCACACAAAACACTTTTTTTGTTAAAATTCATCTAATTTACATACAATAGTTTTGTTTGTCATTATTATGATTTAATTTTTTATTTTTTTTTGTACGCAAGTCAATTCATTTGTATTATTTAAATTTTGACCAATCAAATTCATTATATTTAATTATTATTATTTATTCTTCCCGTCTGTTGGAGTTTAAATTCTTTTTTTGCTTTTTTTTACCCAATTATTTATTTATTTTGTTTTTTTATTATTTATGTTGAAAAAATAAAAAAAAAAAAAGGAAAAGGTGTCATTGGCATTTATAAATTAACTTTGTGGTTGGGTACTTAGTTTTTTTGTTCTTTGAATTAATTTATCCAAACTTCATAAACAACAACAACAACAAATACAACAAAAAATAAACAAATGTTACAATTTAATTAAAAAAAAAAATGTTTAAATTTTTGTTTGCTTTTTGATTTTTACAAAAAAAAAAAAAAAAACTCATCAATTTTTTTTTTTTGGAAGAAAATTTAAAAAAATTCCTCTTTTTTTTTTTGCTTTTCGTCTTTTTTTTTTTTTTCTGTTATAAATTATTTATTCAAGGTGAGTGAGCTTTGTTGTTGGTATATACAAAATATCTTACATTTAATAATATTTATAATATTTGTTGTAATTTTTCTGTTTCTGTTTTTTGTTGTTGTTGTTGTTGTTATTTTTTGTTGTTGTTGCTGTTGTTGGATAATTGACGCGGCAAGGAAGCTGTTAATCAATTGATGTAAATAATAATGACGTTGGTTTATTTTGGACGTCTGAATATTTCAAGGTGCTATAATTAGTGACTTTTGATTGTTAAAAATAAATATAAATATTTTCTGTTTATATTAAAAATGGAAGATTTTTTTAAAAAAAAATTTTCTTTAACGAGTTTAAAAAATTTATGAAAAAAAGAAAAGAAAAAAAAAAAAAAACACGCAAAAATGAATGAAGATAAAATAAATAAATAAATCCTTTTCTTTATTGTTTTCTTAACAAAAATAAATAAATAAAGGTGGATGATAATTTACGACATTATGACAACCTCCTTTCACAAATAATGCGTAGTTTAGAATAATTTTACTCGTAAATTCGTTTATTTATTTTTTTTGGTCTTGTTCAATTGAGTTTTTTTTTTTTTTTTGTATTTTTTGTTTGGAATTAAAAAAAAAGAAGAAAAACAATTTAAAAAATGATTGTTGATTGAGATTTGAGACTCGTAAAAATCAAAGAAAAATAAAAAAAAAATGTCAAATAGATTTTAGAAGGATTAGAGGGATGATGATTCAGTGATCCGTCTTTGAGTTCATTCCTAGAATTTGAATAGAATCAAAGAAATTGTTCCTTTTTATGAATAAATTCACGATTCAAAAAAACAGCGAAAAAAAAACAAAATCCTCTTAAACTTAGAAACTTTCAGTAAACTTTCATTGACACTTTCAGTAAACTTTTATTCACGGCAAAAGTAAAAAATTAAATTAAAAGTAAAAGAAAAAAAAAAAGCTTTAAAAAAAATTAAAGAATATTTTTGTTTTCTTTTGTTTTAATTTTAAAAAGAAATAAAAAAAAAACGTGACAATTTCTATAACAACAACAACAACACAAGATTCACACACCTTCTTTTTTTATTAAATTATTATTAAAATTGTCTGGAATGAGAAAAACGATTAAATACAAAACAGAAAAAGAAGAAGAAGAAGAAGAAGAAGAAGAAGAAGAAGAAGAAGAAGAAGAAGAAGAAGAAGAAGAAGAAGAAGAAGAAGAAGAAGAAGAAGAAGAAAAAAAAAATTGTGACCTCTTAACGTCATTATTATTATAAAAGTATTTTAATTTACGTAATCAAATAACAAAACAACAACAACAACAAAAAAATAAAAAAAATGTAAACAAATAACAAGAAAAGAAAAAAAGAAAAAAGAAAAAAAGAAAAAATATGATTCATTAAATGACAAACATAACGAAAGAAATTCAATTTAAACTAATTTTTTGTTTTTGTTTTCTATGGAAAATATTGAAAAATTCTACGAATAAAATGCGCAATTCATTTGAACACCATAAAATTAGCAACAATAAAAACAAACGTAAATAATACGAATAATAATAATTAATTTAACACAATCTTCTTAAAACCATCTTCTGGTTTATATTCTAATCTAAAAGATCAAATTATGTTTGATAAATTTTGGAATTATCAATTATGATGTTATTCATGAATGAATATAAAACAGCTGTAACGGCTATGCCGGTACATTGGACACCAGTTTGAGAAAAATCTGCGAATAAATTAATGTAAAATCTGTTTACCACGAATAATTTAATTTGTAACTTTATGCTTATCAACTCGACTCTGTTATGAAGACGTTTCGTAGATCAATTTATAAGTGACGATAAGATTATACCAAAATAATAATAATTTATTAAGTTTGTCCATTGAGCATGATTGCATGATTGCATGATTGCATGATTGCATGATTGAATGATTGCATGATTGCTCGTATTGTGCTGTTGTACATTTTTAAGTTTTTTTATAAAAGGAAATGATTAAAAATTTGATTTAAAACTAGAGATTATAATGCAACTATAAAAAAATACTCTCTGAAAATTCTATAAAAGTTTTAATATTTGTTGTTTTTTTTTTTTAAGTTTAAACAAAAATGACAAACTACAAAAAAATTCAATCAAAACAAAATTCTAAAAATAAGAATTTAAATTGAAATTTGTTGTTGTTTTTTTTATTTTGTCGTTGTTGTTAATTCTTTTTGTGTGCGCTCAGCGTGTGTATGTTTTTTTTTATTTATTTTCTATTTTGTTTCTATGAAATTTTTTAAATAAAAAAAACAAAAAAAAAAACAAAATATGTAATTTAAAAGTCAAATTTTTTTTTTAAGGCAGGAAAAAAACAAAAATAAAAATTCTAACATAAGTAACACTTTTGACTTATATTAACTTAAGGCAGTGATGTCACATTATACGAATTAAGTCAAAAAAAAACTAATAAGAAACAAAATGAAACGAAAAATCGCTATTAAAATATTTCTAAGGTGATGATCATTTTCTTGATTTTCTTTTTTTTTTCAGTCAAATCAAAAGAAAATACAAAAAAAAAAAAAAGTAAAGAAGAAGAAGGAGAAGAAGAAGAAGAAGAAGAAAGAAACAAAACCTAAAAACAAATTGAATAAATTGCAATTTCTACAGAATTTCTTATATTTTTATTTGACACCAATTCATAATTTTCTCCAAAAATAACCTAAAAAAAAGAAAAAATGAAAACAAATGAAAATGAAAGAAAATTTCAATAAAATGCAACGCAAAAAAAAAACAAAATTAAATATTAAAAATTTGTCCTAAATATTTTTTGATGCACGTGAATAAAATTAAATTAATAATACGTCTGTATGTATGTCAGACATTGTATACATGTGCGCGTGTGTGTGTATGTGTGTTAATTGTAGACATGGTGTTTAGTGTATGTGTGGTAATTCTGACATTTTTTTGTTGCTTTTTTTTTTTTTTACTTGACCGAATAAATTTCGAAAAGAGAAAAAAAAAATGCAAACAATAGAAAAAAAAAACTGTGAACACAACACAATTGCATACACACACACACACACATTCATAATTGAATATCGGTACATTATAAAATGACGTCAAACAAAAAAAAATATTTCATTATACAAAAATGCAATCAAAATGCGAAAATGAGACGGAGAATAATATGAAAGAGAAAGAAGAAACAGAAAGAGAGCATTTTATTATTTTTTGTTTAATAATTTTTTATATAAAAAACGATCAGTCTTCGTATAATCGTTAAGTTACATTTCCTTCCTTGTGATTGTTGACTTTTAATGTATTTTTTTTTTTATTAAAGAAAAAAAAAACGAAACGAATTAAAACAAAAAAAAATAAAAAAAAATATCAAGTTACGAATTGCGCAGACGTCTCAGACTTTTTAGTTTGTAACTGAAGTTCGTTCAGTGTAGACGGCCGTTTTCAAAAACGGAACAATAAAATCAATTTCTTGTGCTTTTTGTTTTTTATTATTCTCATTCTTATTAATTTAATATAAAATTATGAAAGATTAATATTAATTAATTAAGACACTTGATAAATAAGTGAAGTGAAGTGAATTATTTAAAAGAAAAAAAAAAAACGAGAATATAAATTTTATAATAATTTATTAGTTAATTATTGATTATGTCATATTAATGTGTGTGTTTAAAGTGGACTTTTAACTTTAAGTGACTTTACGAGTGGGGAGGAGGGACCTCTCTTTAAAAAATATTAAATTTAAATTTTTGGTGTTTTGTTTTTGGTTCAAAAAAAAAACTTCTAGAGGTATTTTTTTTTTCTTCTTCTTCTTCTTCTTGATTATTTCGATTAAAAATTCGTAAAAATCAATTCTGTAAAAATTATATTTACAAACGTTAATATTTAGTTTTTAAATTTTTAATTATTGGAACCTTGTTTACCTCCTTTAATTCGAATATTTAATTTAAACTTGGACTCTCAATGGACAATCAACAATTTCCATGACATTTTTTATTCGTTTTATTTTAAACTTCCCTTGCGCCGGTCTTTACAATTTTTCCTTCTTCTTTTATTTTTTTGTAGAAAAAAAAAAGAGAAAAAGGAAAAACATTACAAGACACGTTTCTTCAAAAACAAAATAAATTATTACCTTTAAATTTATTGTTTGTTGTTTTTATTCATTTTTTTTTTTACTCTGATTGTTTTTTCTTTTCTTTTCTTGTTGTTGTTGTTTTATTTTTTTTTACAAAATTTAAAAAAAAACTGAAAATTCAGACAAGTTACAATTTTTTGTTCTTGTTCATAAATTAAATTGAATTTGATTATAAATTTTATTTCTCTTCACTTTTAAGTTTTTTGGTTCATATATAAATCTAAGAAGGTCACATTTCTTGTCTTATTTTTTTTTTTGTAATTCATCTGTTAAATTTCTTATTCTCACATTTTTCATGATTTATTTAAATATTGAAAGATTTTATTTACAAGATAAACAAACACTAAAAGTCACATTTTCTCACACTTATACACAAATAAAAAAAAAGTTTTCCTTTTTTTTCTTTTCATCTTTATTTTTATTACAATTGTTGATTATTTAGTTTTGCCGTTCAAATAATAACAACAACAAAAATCTGACACTAAAGAAACAAAAAAAAAATCTGTCAATAATTTCCTTTTCTATAAAAAAGCTTCAATTGAGAGAATGAGAGAGAGAGAGAGAGAACAAGAAGAAAAACATGAGAACTGATGTTTTTTTTTGCTTTCTAAATTATTAATATTTATTTTTTTTACTTTTCACAATTTGATTTATTTTATATTTTCATATAAACAGACGGAAACTTGTCTAATCGGACCAATCAATTTTTAATCAAGATATTTGGGTACGTTAAGGTGGTCGATATACCGGTTTTCTTTTTTTATTTGTCCAAATCCTACACAATTTTTTTTTTCTAAATTCACCTCATTATGGTAATAAAATAATGACGACAATGAATATCAAATTTTTTTTCTTCTAATTGTGATTTATAAATTAATTTATTGAAAATCGATTAAGAATCGATGACAAATATTAATCGATTTTTCCTCTATTGTTTTTGTCCACATACATTTTTATTTTTATCGGTAATTTATACAGCACATAAAAGAACAAAAACAAAAAACAAAAACAAAAAAGAATTCATATAAATCGTAGAAGAAATAAATGAAAGGAAATGCTATGTTGCCAATAACAATTATTTTCTTTCTTTCTTTAAATTATAAATTATATTTTTATTTAGAAAAAAAGGTTTTAACGATTTTGATTAATTTTTGTTATCACAATTAAGTTTCACAACGGAAAACAATTTAACAATAATGTAACAATCAATCTATCCAATTCTTTAATCTTCATAAACAAAATATGTCTACTGTTAAAAATGGATAAGAATTTTTATTTTATTCTTTGAAATAAAAAAAATTACAATAAAATTTTACATAAATATTTTTAATGACGTCAAATGCGCAATGCAGTAATATTTTTGTTTTCTTGTTTAAATTTAATATAATCCATTGATAAACTAAGATTACCTTATCTTATTGTATTGCTGAAATGAAAGGATAATTTATCTGCTAATAAAAATTGATAAGAGAAAAAAAATAAGGAACAATAAAAAAATCGATTTAAGAAATTTTCTTTTAAGTTTCGTTTTCATGTGAAACTTTTAAAATTGACTTTATAATTTGTATAAATTGAAAGTTGTAAGGTCACAGAGTTCAAATAAATTGTTTACTATAAAAATAGTATAGATCCGTATACTTAAACAATTACACTTCTGGCCAATAAATAAAATGATAGATATCATTTCCGTTATTATTCATCTTCTAAGTTCTAAAGAAAAAAAAAAATAAAAAAAAAAAAATCTGTTTTAAATCAAAATAATGATTAGCATAAATACCCGCATACCTCATTCTTATTACATATTTTTATTATTATTATTGATTGATTGAATTTCAATTTGAATTGAATTTCGTGTTGATTTGTTTTGATTGATTTGTTTAATTGTAAAGTTTTTGTATACATTTTACGTTTACGTTTATTTATTTTTTTTATTTTTTTTGCTTTAATGTAAGGTGATGGAAGATGTGAGGATATTGTTCGTTATTTCAATTTTTATTATTTTGAAATGAAGATTTTTTTATGTAATTCAAAAGAATTTCAAACAAAAACAAAAACCATTTTCTTTAGAATTTTATGTAAATAAATAATTTCATTATTTTGTTCTAAATTCAAAATTTCTTGGTAAAAAAAAAAAAAAAATTGTACTGAACAAAAATAAAAATAAAAAATTGAGTTGAAATTTTGTTCCACGTTTTTTTTTCTGATGTTCTTTATTATTATTTATTTTTTTGTTTTGGTCTCAATCCATAAAACAGAAACAAATAAAAATGAAGTCGTTTTATTTCTTTTCTTTAAATTGAAACAGAAGAATATTATTTTATTTATGTGAAAAATGTATTCTGGTTGTCAAGGCCAATTAACACTCTCTTATTATGATGACATTATTTAAATTGTTTCTATTTTTTTTTTTTTTGTTTTTCATTAAATAATCATAAATATTGGAATTAAAAAAACCACACACACACACACAAACACACCAAATTCAGTCATTTAAAAGAAGAAAAAAAAAAAGGAATTAATAAAAAATGAAAAAGAAACAAAAACAAAAAATAGCATCAATTGAATTTCATTAATAAAATTCTTTTTTTTTTCTATTAAATAATTATTCGGGCGATGACGTCATACCGGCATGTAACAAAATATAAAAGAGAAAATAAGCGCAATGTAATCGTATTGTTAAAAATTAATAATAAAAAAAAATGTGAGAAAATGATGAAAATCATTTCATTTGATTGATCCAGTTTTTTTTAACGGAAATATGGCGTCATTAAAATTTTATTATAATCAAACTCTAATCATTAAAAAATGTTAAAGCAATATAATGCTTTCTTGTAATTGGATAGAAGACTGTGTAGGTTATTATGCGTGATTTAAATTGTGTAGAGGAGTAGAGATTTTTTTTTTTCACAAATAAATAACGTAAATACGTTAATTTAAATTAAATTATGAAATAATTCGATTGTAGCGGCAACAGTGTTAAGGAAAAAAGAAACGTGACATTTTGACATTTGAAAATAAAATTTAAAACAAAAAATAATTGACAGTAAAATGTCACTTCTGACAGTTTATAATTTTTTTTTCTTTTTTCTTGTTTATTAATGGGAAATACTTGAATTACAAATGAATCTTATCCTTCTTTTTACAGCAGATGACTTAAAATAATTCTATAAAGAAAAAGAAAAAGAAAAATTTTTTATTATTTTTCAACATTTTTTTTCCCTGTTTTGCCCTCTTTTCTTTTTTTATTCTTATCAAATTTCAAACAGTAACTGTAAACTGTATACATTTATTTACAATGAACATTATTGATTCGTATTATTTTCTTGAGAAATAGGATTATTGTTATAAGTTGTATGAAGAACAAATCTTGTTGTTATTATGAGAAATTATTTTTCTATCTAATAACAAATAAATTTTAAATTTCGATTGTAATTGTGTACATTTACTTATTAATTAAGTTCACTTACACTAATATTTTTTTAATACTTAAAAAATTAAGTAAATATTATAGAAAATATTTTTATCAAAATACAAACAGAATTTTTACTTATTAAGATTTACTCTGAAAACAGCAAGTGGAAGGTCATATTTTTTTTTTAAATGTTTGCTATGAATTCATTTTCTTTTATCATAAAATACAAATATTAGAACAGACCATATTTTGTACTCTAGTAGGAAAAGTTTTAAATATTAAGTGAAACATTTCTGTTATAAAATCACCAATATAAGAAAACTAAGAAAGTAAATCAAGTAGAATGACTGATGTTTGTATTACGAATATGATGAACCATTTATTGTTTTCTTACTGCGTTCTCCACGTACTGTTTTTTTTTCATTCCTTCATAGTGTGGTCAAGCTTAATGGTTTTTATGAATACCAATATGAGTGTACATAGTTAGTTAATCAAATATCTCAAGGATATTATAATAAGTTATAAAATTTAATCGTAAAATTTCTTTGAAAAAAATTTCATTTTAATAAAATATTCATCATTTTCAATTCTATGATGTTGTTTATCTCATTTCCTTAACGAAACAATTTTTTAATTATAGAATTATTGTCACTCGAAAATATATTTACTATAATTGTGAAGGATGAAACCATTTCTTAAGTTACTCATTTATGAATGATTATCAATTTTATAATTTTATATACGCAATGTTCAATGTACAAAATTTAAGTCCAAGAATGTACAGTCATCCACTTAATATAAACTTTGTACAATAATTTTACAGAATTTCGATTTTACAATTTTTCTTCTTTTTTTTTTATTTTTTTAAGAAAAGAAAAATAAAAGAAAAGTTTTTTATATTCAAACATTTTCTTTCTTCTCTGTTTTGTTAGAATTTGCTGTTAGCCGTTTAAATAATGACTTTTTAAATAAAGAAAATAATTAAAATAAAGCGGAAAATTTTATTGTTAACTTTTTTGGTGTAAAAAATTTAAGGAAAGGAAATAGAAAGAAGGAATTCCTTATTTTTCGGTGAAGGAAAATTATGTCACTTTGTGTAAAACCAATTTTAAGAATTTTTGAAGATTTTGATAGAATGAGTGCAAAAGAAGTTTATTATACAGATTCAGGTGAAAAAATTACCGTTAAATTACTTCATTATCCTGATGAAATGAATCGTATTGATGATGATGATGATGATGATGCTGATGTTTTTAGAAAAGAGAAACGTTTAAGTTCACGTGAAAGTGATGATGATTCACCAGATGATCGTCAATCATCATCAAGTCCTGAAGAAGTACAACGTTCAAAAAAACATCATAGAAAATTAAGTGATTCTGGACGTAAAAAATCTTTATCAAGTCTAACAAGAAATGCACATCGTAAATCATCATCAAGTTCAAGTGGCAAATCACATAATATTGAATATAAGTTCACTGTTGATTCAGTTAATTCAAAAGAATTTCATGATCCAGGTCAACTGACCACAACAAAAACAACAACATCATCATCAACAGCAACAACAACAACATCATCATCTGGTGGTTTAAGACGTCATGTATTATCACGTAGATCACCATCACCATTATCTCATAATCAAAATCATAGTCTTAGTCCTGGTTATGATCAATATCAGAAATCATTATTGGAAGTACCAATGCCACGTGATTATGGTGATGCATCTAGTGATGATTTAAGTTCAGAATGGGATTCAGATGTACCAGATTCAAGACGTCCTACTAAAGAACAGAAGGTTAGTTATCTTACAACGTTAAGATTTAGTTCATTTGATTAACAATAATAGATGCGATTCTATTTTATCTTTTGTACTTTTAATATTTTCTTGTTTTATTTTCGAAAGTTGCACATGTTGCACATGTTGTCCCGCTATAAATACATATTTATATATGTACAAGGAAGTTAAGTACAACAACAAAAAAAAAAAAAAGAAATGTGATCAGTCAAATATAGATGAACTTTTACCTTACGTATTTATATTTTAAGTTTTTTTTTGTTTTGTTTAAAGAAAACAAAAATTTATTCAAATTAAGATTGTTGTTTGTATCTTTTTTTCTTTGAGTTATTTTATAGAATTTACCTAGATTGTCTAGATGTGATTATTTGATGTGTCTATATTCTGTTGTTTGAATTGAAACAGAAAACATAATATAAAATAAATAACACAATCAATCAATGTCAACTTTCGTAATTGAGAGAACCAGTTATACATTTTTTTTTGCTGGCTTCTTAAATATTTTTGTTTTTGTTTTTTTTTAAATCAAAAAACAAAAATTAAATTTAAACATTTTTTTGACAACAAATTTTCATACAAAATTTTTTTTTTTACAATGGTCAAGTTTTACAAAACATTTAAATCGATCTTAAAATTGTGTTTCTACTCTTTCGCTCTCTCGCTCTCTTTCTCTCTTTTACAATTTACAATATATTGGTTTCCCATTTTCAAAAAAAAAACTTACATTGTTGTGAAACCCGGCATAAAAATTATAAATATAAAAGACGCGATATTAATGAAGAAGAGGCCAAGACCCTATTAATAAGAAGGTTAAAAAAAATATTAAGTACGTCACACATTTCATTCATCGTTTATGTTAATCTGATTGGTTGTGTGTGTGTGTGTGACGTTTCGGTTATACTTTTACAATACAAATTTATACTTTTTTTTACATACCAGTTTTGTTGTTGTTTCTTTTTTTTTCTAAAGCTTTTTATTTGAATTTTAGAAAATCGTCGTTTTATTTTTTTCTATTCCAAAATAAACAGTTGGATGATTTGATTTCATTAAAATGAAACTGGTTTCAATTCATGAGATGTTTAATTTATTGCAAATTATTGTAAATAGAAAATTGATTTATTGACCAATAAAAACATAATAATTTTATCATATATTAAAGACATTTTCAAGCATAACAATTTTCTTCCAATTATTTCAATTATTGAAAAGGAGAAAATTTTTTATTATTATTGGTTAAAATTTAACAGACCATCCGCAATATATCTAACTATAGTTAAAGTGGAGACTTCAGTTGTATACTAAGGAAATGATCTCTAAACATTTTCCACATAATTGTATAATCAATTTTAGAAATTAATTTTTTATTAATTATTTGTGGTTAAAAAATTTGTATTTCCAAAATCTATCGTCATTTAGAACAAATCTACAAATCCTAGTTCAACTAAAGTCTCCACTCTAACTAGGTAGATATATTTCGGATATGCTTAGTCTAATCTCTAATGTTTTATGATTCAAATCTTTCTACTGTTCAATTTATCACGATTATAAATAATATTTATGAAGAAATATTAATGAAAATTACATCGGAAACTTTGATAATTTCTAAGATTAAATTCATATTAAATCGATTTAAGATGAATTTCCGAACTTAATCGTTAACCTTTATTCATATAATATATTAATTAAATTAAACACGCGAGTGACGTCACAAAAGATATTTACGATTATCTAATTATTTAATAAATTTTAATCTAATCAAACAAAAATCTTAAGAAATTGTTTTTTTTTTGGTGAGATTTATTTGATGACGTTATAAGAAATTACATAATAAATATACGATGGTATTTTTACTATACATTTAGATTAGATTTTAAATCTAATAATAATAATAAAAGTGCATTATTACCTGGAGGCTATTTTTAAAAATTAAAACAAACAGAAAGAAAAAAAAAAAGAAGAAAATGTTGAAATGACGCAAATCGTGTTGGAACACTTTTTTTTTTTTTGTTTTCTGTCAAAAATGACGCACATTAAAAACTTTACTATATTCGGAATTAAAGACGGACAAAAAAAAAAGAAGTTAACTGAAGTTAACTGAATAACGGAGAGAGAATTAAATTGTGTGTGAGAGAGAGAGAAAAAAAAAAACGTTGAAAAAAACTGAATTAAAAAAACACATAAAATTGCAATCCAATAAAAAAAAAATACAGACAAAAAAAGGTTTGTTCAAATTGTTCGCGCATGCCACCATTACACAAACACTTTCAATATTTAATTTTTTTTTTTCTGTTAAGATCGACATATGTTTTATGGATTTGAACATGACAAAGTCGACTCATAAATAAGGAATTATGGCGATTAAAAGATCTTCTGCTTTTTAGATAGAAAATTTTACCGAATTTTAAAACGTGTTTGTTTGGTTCATTTGTTTTTTTTTTTTTTAACTTTAACATGTTTGAATTAAATTTTGACCTTCTTATAGAAAAAATGCTTCTTTATTTAACGTAAATTGTATAAACAGACTAGACCAGCCCTCAGGGTAATTTTCTTACCATAAACCGACTTTAACTTGAGTTTTTCTTTCTATTTTTTTTTTTATTTAATTTAAAGTTTCCGTTTGTGTTTTTATTATTTTTTTTTATTTAAAGAAATTATTCAATGCATGATTTAGGCTAACTCTTTTATCGTTTGTTTTTGTTGTTGTTGTTGTTCATTCTTTAATTATTTTTATATGACTTATTTTCTTGCGTCTTTTTTATAAAGAAACATTTTTTTTAAAAAAAAAACAACACCAGCGATTTATTCCGTCTTAATTCATAAAAAAAAAAAACTACAAACTTACAAAATTACAAAATTCTTTAAACATATTTTTTTTTTCTTCTTACATATTTTCTTACATTTAATTATTGCAAAATACCAACTCGTGTCCAAGAGTTAACTTACCAAATTTGACTTGCACTTTTTTTGTTTTTCTGTCATCTAACCATAATTTTTTATTTCAGTTAATTAATATGCGTATGCGCGTACGTTTTATGTTCGGTTAAAGAAAAAACAAAATTACGTGAGTTTTATTTTAAACATGAAATTGTTTTTTTTTTTTTTTTTATAAGAACCAAAAAATAAATAATTTCTAAATGACGACGACGATGAAACAATTTAAACAGAAACGCAAAAAAATGTCTATATGAATATTTTTGTGCGATTGTAGGATGAAGGAGGAGGGTGTGCGTTGTTGGGTTCACAATACTCTTCTTTTTTAAATATTTTTCTGTACATTTTTTAACGTAATATCTTTCATTCGTCATCCTAGATATTATTAAAAATGCTCACCATAATTTTGATTGCAATAATTACAAAGAGAATATTGATTCATTCGCAGTCAAGATACAAGATTTTTCATTTGTTTCTTTTGAGTCATAAATAATTATAATTCGATTTGATTCTTAAGAAATATGCAAACAAAAAAAAATTGAGAACATCAACAATAATTGAATAATCAAATAAAAATGATTAATATTAATCCGTTTATTAAATAAAATAAATAAAAGAAAGAAGAAACAATAAAAGTACTCTATGCACTTTGTTTTTTATTAAAAAAATTGAAACAAATTGTTTGCATCCGATTTTTATAGTTTTTTATTATTTAGTGAGGGGTCAAACTATATACTATCAGAATAAATCGTATACAAAAATTATTTATGTAGAATCTATTTGGAATTTGTATTCAACGACATTAATGGGTAACATTTTTTCGTAACGTTAATGTGAACGATTTATTGCAAATAATTGTGCAATTTATATTGTGCAATATAAATGGTAAATTATTGACAATGAAGACATACTGAGAAAATAGACGATAAATTTGTTTAACGACAGAATTTTTTATTTTTCTTGTAATTATATGTAAATGTCATGTTTGCACTTAATGACGTTAAAGACATGCACAATTTAACTTCTCCATATAATTATGAGCAATAATTTTATGTAATATTCGTGAAATTTCTTTTTTTCTCTAGTGATCCGTAAATTAAAAGGTATTTACGTGGTGTGTTGTGTGCGTTCATGTGTATCATCGTTATTTCTAAAAAGTTTTTAAAAATTATTATATATTTTGTTTGGTATAATTATGGGAAATGACGGGAATTTTCAAAATTTAGTTAAATATAATTATTTTGACGTCATTTGATAGAGATAATAAGACAGGTGCAAGAAAACCTGCGTGTAATAGGATTATCCATTTTACTAAGAAATTTAATGGTTATCTGGTTAACCGCAGTTCAATAAACAAAATTTCACAATTTAATTGGTTCATTTGAATTCGTGATTACTACAATAACAGAACCGGGGAATTTTTCTTTATAAATCGGTTACAACGAACTTTTTTCTTTTTTATTGAATCTTCTTTTTAGTTCGTTATAACCGATTTCACCGTTATCTATTATCCAGTTAATTATAGAAACTTTTAAACTTTGAAATTATGAAAAGAAAAAAATATATATATGTAAATTTTGAAATAGCGCCTCAACTGCAATTGACCTCTACTTTATATATTGCGCTAATTATTATTATGATAACAATTTATCATATTTATTATTAAACAATTTATTCTGTTTTGTATATAGAAAATGAAAAGTCCAATAGGACAATATTAACCGTTTTTTTTTCTTCTAAACAACAACAACAACAACAACAACAAAAGTCTAATAAAAAAAACAAACAAACAAACAAACTGACAGAAAAAAAACATTCTCTTGTTTGTTTATTATTATTTTTTTCTTAAATTCAAATTGGATTGCTAAAATGAAAAGAAATAGATTGAAGAGTGAAAGAGATAAAAAATAATCTAATCGATTTTAAAGATCTTTTGACTTAACAACATTTTAAGTTCAAACATTATTTTTTGTTTTATTAATTTTAAGTGGGTGGGTTTTCTTTCACTGATATTATTCTGTTGATAATTGTCCAATTTAAAATTTCCCTTTTCTTTTTCTTGGTGTTTATTTTTTTTTTTTTTCAAATTGATTTAAAAATTTTTTTTAATGAGAATAAAGATTTAAATCTCCATTTTTATTTTTAATTACAACAATTTAAATGTTATTCAATTAAGAATTCTTTTTTATTAAGTTCATTGTTTAATGTAATGTATACAGCAGAAGTCTGATACTAGCTAATTTTAATAGTTCAAAATCGATTATAAGAGTTTGTACTTCTAATTAGATTCTAATACGACGTGACTTAAATATTTCATAGATCTTTGAGTTAGAAAAATTCAATCTATGTATGAGAGAGACAAAACAAAAATAAGAAAATTGTTTACTGTTGTTTACTCTGATGATGGTAGTCTTTTTTCTTGTAGTAAACACAAAATATGGAAAGGAGGAACTTAAGAAAAATAATATCAATATTTTTTTGTAAATTTTTTTATTTTCATTTTATTTTTTTATTCCTTCTCTCTGCCTATTTTTTTTTTTTTGTTTTTTCTTTACTGTTTGCATTTTAAATATTTTTCTTCTTCTTCTAAGTAAATATTTTACTTGAACATATTTAAATGAACTGAATATTGTTTGGAGATACTCTGAGTGTAGGGAGAACAAAACAAAACAAAACACCAAAAAAAATGCCGTATTATAGTTTGTGTTGTCGTATAAATTGTTGTAAATTATTTTCCTATTTAAGTTTTTCCTTTGGTTGGTACAACGAGCAACAACAACAACAATTTTTTTTTTTTGGTTCAATTTGTGTAATTTGTGTTTTATAATTTACTTAATTGTACAAAGATAACAGAATATTAACTGAAAATTAACTTAAGCTGCGATTTTTTGTTTTCTAAAAAAAAAAAAGTACTTATATGTTCATAATAAGTAATTTTTTAACCTTGACTTATTTATTATTATTTCTTATTTCATACGCTGTTGTTGTTGTTGTTGTTGTTGTTGTTGTTGTTGTTGTTGTTATTGTTGCTGTTGTTGTTGTTATTGTTGTTGTTGCTGTTGTTGTTCTTATTGTTGTTGGTCATAAATGAAGAAAAGAAAAAGAAATGAAAATAAAAACAATAAAGAAATCTTCCAGAGATTATGTGGGTGTGTGTGTGTGTGTGTATGCTTTTTTTATCAGTGAAAAAATGTAGTTTTTTTTCTGTTCTTTTCTCCTCTTATTCTTCTTCTTCTTCGTTTATTTTTTATTTTTTCAAAGATTAAATATCCAACGATATAAAAGAAGAAAAACGTAAAAAAAAAAACAACTACATAAGCGTGCATTATTAAAATTATACTTTTTTATTTAGTAAAAAGATAAAAAAAAAAAAACAAAAAAATTTGTAATAATTACGTCGTAAAGAATTCTTCTTCTTCTTCTTTCTTTTTATTTTTTATTCTTTAATTACAAAATTTTTATTATTTGTTGCTGTTATTAATGTGAATTGAATTTTCTATTTTGAATCGAGTTTTTACCGGTTTCCTTTTTCTTCTTCTTTATTTGTTTTGTTTTGTTTTTTGTTTTTTGTTTTTTTTATTTTTATTTAAACATAATTAGTCCAATAGATTATCTTTTTAGAAAAGGTTAAGTTTAAAATTTTAATTAAAAAATTTAAAACATTTAAATAATTATTTATAAATTTTGTATTTTTTAATTTATACTTGAGGGAAAAAGAACAACAACAAACACTAACATTTAAAAAAATAAAAAATAAAGTACAACAACAATACACCAAAAATTCTAAATATAAATTTTTTGGAATTTTTTATTTTTATTTATTTTTTTGTTGTTGTTTTATGTTTAGTCTCTGAATGTTGAATTTTGTATTTTCTGTTTTTGTGTTAAAAGATTAGAGATTTTCTGTGCTGAAATCATTAAATATTTTTGTCAAAATTTTGTAATTTATTTGGTGCCAACTAAAGTCAAATCAAAGCTTTTCATCATTTTATTTTTCAGAATAAATAAAAAGAAATGTAAAAAGGATTGAAATTTGTACAAATTGACCCTATACATTTAATTTTCTTTGAACTATTGTTCAAATTCATGATGTAAAATTTATTCACTAAATTATATGATTTCCTAATTCCTGATTTTGTAAATAAAGAGAAGACCTTTAGAGGTCACAATGAACTTGAATATAATTTTGGTTCAAAATAAAAAGTTTACAGTCAACATCAACTTACATTGGGTTAGGTGGAATCAAACTATACATTTTGAAATAAGGAACAAGGATCACTTTAAAACTAATTAAAATCTGTAAAATTTATTTTAAAACTTTGTATTTGGTTGAAAATTTCATTAATTTAATTTTTTATTTTGATTTTTCGTTACAGCCGTCTGGATGGAGAAAATTACGTAATATTGTTCAGTGGACACCATTTTTTCAAATCTATAAAAAACAAAGATATCCATGGGTACAATTGGCCGGTCATCAGGGAAATTTTAAAGCTGGTCCAGATCAGGGTACTGTTTTAAAGAAATTATGTCCAAAAGAAGAGGATTGCTTTCAAATATTAATGAAAGATGTTTTGAGACCATACGTTCCTGAATATAAAGGACAGGTGACCAGTGATGATGGTGAATGTAAGTTATCATTTTCTTTAATTATTCTTCTTTTCTTTTTGTTGAATTATCCATTTATAAGTCTACAATGAAAGTCTATACGTTCTAGCAAACCTTCTTGGTCAAGTGTAACATTGAAAGCTTTCCAATATTTAATTGTCCCAAATAATTTCGTGAAAAGACAAAATTGTTCTGACACAAACATTTAATTAATCTTGTCGTTTTGTTTTTTTTTTTTCAGCTGTTTATCTTCAGTTACAGGATCTTTTGAGTGATTTTAATCAACCATGTGTTATGGATTGTAAAATCGGTGTACGAACATATCTTGAAGAGGAACTTTCAAAAGCAAAAGAAAAACCAAAATTAAGAAAGGTTTGTATTTTTTTTTCTCAGACAATTATAAGAAAATTATAACTTAAAGAAAAATTAATAGATGAAAGTTCTGTAGCGTTAAATAAAGTATAGAAAATATTATCGTCTAAATCAATCTGTTGCAATTTATTATATAAAGAATGAATGTTGAGTGAAGCGTTTAAACGCAATTAAATAAACGATTATTTATTCATTAAATAACGCGGTATAATCTAAATTAATCAACGTTAACATACAATGAAATTATTGTCGGGAATTTTTACAAGTTCAATTTAGTTTAAATTTCTATTAAGAAAAACAACAAAACAAAACAACGAATTAAACATTTGTTTTAGTTTCTTTGTTGAGATAATTTAAAAATTTATCTGAAAACTAATTAAAATTTCCATTAACGTAATTTAAGGTGACTCAAAATGTTCTTAGATATTTAATCTATAAATGTTTACCAACAATAATAATATTCTTATAATAATACAATAAGATTCTTTAACAGTGAACTTGATTGCAATTGTATAAACCAATCTTTCAATTCTAATTGGACGTGTATACGCAAAAATAATAAAACTTTTTTTTTTGTTATAATCGTTTCTGAGTCATTTTTAATAAGTAGATTTTTTGTTTTTTAAAATTGTTGTTTTAAGTTTAAGATGAAAATACGTATGAATTCATGAAGAACGTTTTTATATTTGTTAAAAAATAAAATAACGCGATCTTGAGTACAGTTGAATTATACAGAGATAATTCGGATATAATTAAAATATGGAGATGAAGTGGAATATTAGAGTAGCCTACAACTATTTATATCTGACTAATTCTAATTTATTAAATAATAAGAAATTTATAAAATAATCGTAATCGCATTTATTCTGATGTAATAAATTTTTGGTTGTTTCTTTTTTTTTTTTTTTTGAATTGAAACTTCGTTACCAATCGGCAGTTATTTTATGAGTTTCTTCGTATTCCGAGAATACAAATGAATTTATATCAATTACGTCGTTCACCATTCGTGTATTTTCGAGAATAATTTGCTATAATCATTTAATATAATTTGTAATTTTTGTAATTAAATTGAATTACTACGTTGAAATTATTTTTAATTTGATTTTGATTTTTTGTATTGCGAATTTTATATGATGACGTTTCTGTTTGCATTTTAAAGTGAATTATTTTAGATAATTGATTTTCTCTGAATGTTCAATAATTTCAGTTTTTTTCTTTCTTAATTAATTTGAATTAAATTTCTATTATTAACGAAATTATTTACGTATCGTAAAATAAAAGAAGTTAAATAATGTTTATCATTTCAATGGAAATTCTACATGCGTTAAGTAGTACGAGAATTTATCACGTTGGCGCCAGATCTATAAATGCGAGATAAGCCAGAAACTTCGCATTAATTATTGTTTAAAATCAACAGAAAAATAAAACGTTTCAATTTCTATATTTGTCGATTATTTTCTGAATAATATTTAGATTCGTCTTTATTGATGATTTAACGATAATTCTGTTATTTGGAATTTAAAGTACCCATTCTGAAGAATTTATCCGTTACAGAAATTCAGAATTAAAAACTAAAGAAGCAATTTAATCAATTCCCAGTTCCACATAATTGGAATTATCTTTCATTTTCTTTTTACTGACTTATTATTTTATGCTGAATAAATTCAATTAAATTAATCCCTTTTTATTTAATTGTTTACAGGATATGTATGAAAAAATGATACAAATTGATTCAGATGCACCAACAGAAGAAGAACATCGTGCAAAAGGTGTAACAAAACCACGTTATATGGTTTGGCGTGAAACAATATCAAGTACAGCAACATTAGGTTTTCGTATTGAAGGCATTAAAAAAGCAGATGGTACAAGTTCAAAAGATTTTAAAACAACAAAATCACAAGAACAAATTGTATCAGCATTTAAAGATTTTACTGATGGTTTTCAACATATTTTACCAAAATATATTCAACGTTTAAAAGCAATACGTGCAACATTAGAATGTTCTAATTTTTTTAAAAAACATGAAGTTATTGGTAGTTCATTATTATTTGTACATGATCGTAATCAGGCAAGTGTATGGTTAATTGATTTTGCTAAAACAGTACAATTACCAGATACAGTTGATATTGATCATATTAGTAAATGGACAGTTGGTAATCATGAAGATGGTTACTTAATTGGTATGAATAATTTAATTGATATATTTACTGATTTATATAATGATTATGAAATAAAACAGACAACATTATTTACTGAACGTATACCAACATTATCATTATCATATGGTAGCAATGAAAATATTAATTTAGATGATTCTATAGATACAAAAACAACATCGTCAACATTGACAACAACAAAACTAACTACAAATACGTTATTAAATAATAATAATAATAATAATAATAACAATACTAATAATAGTAGCACAACAAATGTACCTTCATTATCATTATTTGATACAATAAATTTAGAGGAAATAAATTGTATTAATAATAATACAACAACAACAAGAACAACAACAGCAGAATCAACATCAACAACGACAGAAACAGAAACAATAAGAAATCAATGTCAACAAACAGATAAAATGAAAATTAGTGAATTTTCATGAATAACTAATAAAAATACTTTAATTATAAATAAAATTTGAAAATGGCCAATTTTCAAAAAGTAAAACAAAAATTTGAAGTGACAATATGGTCGAATTGTGTTTCTTCACAATGTGGAACAATTTGTAAACAGAGTTAAATTCTTTCATAGTTCATCTCTTGATAGAAACAGAATTCGGTTCTTCGTCAAAAGAGAAATATGTGAGAAAACCTTTCAAATGTTATATTGTTGGGTTTACTGTTTTACTTGAGCTGAAAATTATGGCCGGAGAATTGATTTAGTTTAACAAACCGAATTTTTTTCCCTCAATCAATAAAATTAGAATATAATTTTTGTTTAAGTGAAAATGTTACATATTTTATTTATTCGTTTTTTCCTAAAATGTTTAAAATTTATTTCTAATTTTTCTGATAATAAAAAAAAAACAAATTCTGTTTTATTTCAACAGAATCCACACAACTAAATTAAACAATACATTTTTTACTAATTATTTAATTTCATGTAAAATATTAAAATTGTTAAAAAAAAGTGATGACGTCACTGTAATTATCTTTAAACAAAACTGAATTTTGAATGACAAAAAAAAATTGTCTTATTTTGTCGTTAATCAGTAAATTCAAATTAATTTTGATAAAAATTCATGTTTCTGATTGGATAAAATTAAAATGAACAACAACAATGTAATGTGATTTGGGTTAAAAATTTAAATTGTGTTTTCAAAATAGAATACGCTAAAATATATATTTATTGTTGTAAAACTATTCAAAAATATTTGTTTTCTTTTCAATATTTTTGTTTCTTTTGTTTTTTTTTGTTTAATTTTTTTCATTTCTTTGTTAGAATATGATGATTTAATTAGAAGAAAAACATAAAATATTGACATTCGTATAAAAAAAAATAGGTTTTTTTTAAACATTTATACGGTTTTTTATTGGTGTTGTTGTTTTTGTATTAAAATTTGAAATTAATACAGAGATTAAATTAATACACTCACACACCTACAATTTTCTTTTTTTTTTTATATATATTTAAAATTAAATTAATAAATAAACAATAAAAAATTTAAATTATCGAAATTAATAATTACAGATTTCTGTTTTCTTGATTTAAATCAAAAACACAACAAAGACTGATGTTCTTTTTCTTCACTTATAAAAGTAAATTTCAAATAAAATATATTTTATTAGTTGCCTTAGTTTTTTTTTCCACCAACCCCCCCAACCTACACTTTACTGTTGATCATTAGTAATTATTATTTATTTATGTATTTTTTATTTGAAAGAAAAAAAAGGAATAAAATGGCAAAAAAGAAAGAAAGAAAGAAAATTAAGAAACAAATGCAAAAAAAAAAAATTAATAATAAAAAATATCATTAATAATTTAATTATTGTGCCTTTAATTTAAGTTAATTATTAATTTTTATTATTTAATCGTTTAATTAAATTGTAATTTTTTTTTGTTTGATTTTTTTTTTTTTTGTAATAATGAAATTATGAAATGAAAATAATAATAAAAAAAAAAATTTATATATTCTATGAATTTGTAAATAAAAATGAAAAACTTTTAATTTGTTTTATTTATTGAACTTTTAATATATTGAATATAAATTTTGTTGGGTTTACAATTTATTTTATTTAGTTTAGATATTGAAAATGCACAACATAAATTAGAACACAACACTAAAAAACAAACAGCGATCAACTGACAGCTGTCTCTTAATTCTTATGGCCAGGCGATATCGCCTTGCGTGAAGCAAAAGTATGGCCAGGCGATATCACTTTATCGCTTATGACCATACAGAATCCTTGCCCTGTACCGGGATTTCGCTAATTTGGAGAGAAACTCCCATTCCCAAAATTTTCTCCCAACATTTCAGAGAAAAAAACCATTTCACTAATTTGGAGAGAAAAAAAAAATTGAAACTGATTTCCCAAATATTTTTGGCAGAACAAAATATATGTTAAACGTCAATATTATAGTAATATAGTAATATTATATTTTAGCGAAATCGATTTTTGTGAATTTTTGCCCAAAACGTACTGATGAATCTATACTTTTAAATAATTTAGTAAATCAAACCACCAGTAAATTCAAATGGAGCAATGAACGTAAAAAGGTAAATGAGAAGAAAATAATATTTTGTTGAAATTCATTCAACAATTAATGAAATTATTACATTTCAAAAGATTTTTTATAAAACCTCTTATCCTCGATCTCATCCCGTATTCCGGTAATCTCATTTATTATAATTTATTCTTACCCTATCAATTCATTACCCATCTAACGTAGTGTAGGTATTGAAAGCACAAACAATTAATTGAGAAATAGATAAAGGTAAGGTAAAAGATTTGTTTTTTTAATGGTGACGAATATAGAATTTTCTTTCTTTTTACTTATATTGTCGCCTGAACAGACTGAAAATCTATGGTTGGGAAGCAACTAAAGGAAATATGTTTTGAAGTTTCATTCTTAAAATGTTAACAAAAATGAATTTAAAAGAAGTAGAATGTTTTGATCAAAGTTTAACGAACAAATTTTTATTTGTCATAAAAATGTTTTCTTCAAATGTTTTAATCAAATTATCAAATATTTTGACAAAAATAAGAATTATTGGTTCAAATTTGATTGAGACAAATTGATTCAAACTAATTCTTGGGATTTTCTTGATCTAAATTCCGGCGTAAATAAAAATATAAACAGAGAGAAATCGAATTCGCTTTAATCGTAATTCATTTTTATGCGGCTTTCAAAATGTAAAATCTTATTAAAGAATTGAAATAATGAAATTATTTTCAATGAAAGAATATTTGGAGAGGAAGCAACCCTAAATGATTAACTTATAGAGTGTGGGAGGTTTATCAAATTATGAATTACATTGAAGCATTAATGAAAATCAGAAAAATGAAGTAAATTAATGAATAATCAATAGAAAGATGTAAATAATTAATTGATTTTTAGTTCAGATGAATTATTTGCTCTGTCCATTCTAAATCACGATCATAACTTTAATAGTAACAATTTAAAATATTTCATTGTGTGCAGGAAACTCTACGATAAGTATAAGAAAATTAATCCCACAATTTTTTTTTTTTAGTGTGTGTAGGTTGGTGTTTCAAGATTAAACATTTTCATGTTTTAAATTAAATATTAAAAAATAACAATTGGCCAAAGTCAGTTTTATTAAAATTAACTACATCATCATTGTATTCGTGATTTGAGTTTCTCTAAATGTTCTTCAACAGACATTTCGAAAATTAAATAATTTTATTATATTTTCTAATGAATGGTGAATAGTGATTGAACTTTAATTAAATTGTTACCTCTATATAGAGAAGTTATCGTTATATCTGTGATTAGTGAACAAAATCGGTTTGGTGAAAGACTTTAAAGAAAGAAGTGTTAATAAATAAATTACTTCATTCTGATAATTTTTCAGAACATTTTAAATCAGTAGAAAAATACTAGAATACAAAATTTTCTTGAATTTCATCAGTGACGTAAAGATTCGGAATAATAAACTATTGGTAAAAATTATTCCTTGTTCTATACATTTCAGATAAAGGAATTAAATAATGAAATATTTAATTAAATTAAGTTAATTACAATAAAATTGAATAAATGTTTGTCATACTTTTGAATAATTTTCGAATTATTAATCACTTAATATTCTTTTTATGACGTAACAGGAAAAAGATTAAAGAGTTAAATTTCTGTCGCACATACATATGTAAAAAATGTGTTTTCAATAAGATTAAAAATTAAACGGATGTTTAAAAAATTCTACAATATTTCAAATAAAATTCTATTAATTAACTAGAAGAAAATTTCTTAAACAAATCTTTGGTGTAAAATTAGTGAAATTTAATGAGCTCATATTTTATTCTCAAATATCTTTTTCAGATGAAAATGGTAAATAAGTTAAACGAATTTTAAACCAAAGTTGAAAATAATTACATAACCAAAAATGGTAAGCCAACAAACTACAATTGAAATGGACAAGCAGCCTTTACAGAAACTTCTTTTTTCTGCACTTGAGAAAAATGATTTGGAACTGTTTAAATCAGCTCTGTTACAAAATCCTAATCTAGATATTATTGAAAGAAAACTGAGAATTTTTGACAAGGCTTGTCAGACACCTGGCTCTTATCATTTCATAAAAGCTTGTCTAGAACAAGGATGTGATGTCAACAAGGTAAGCGTTTTGACTTATTTTATTTATCATATTTTTTGCTGAAACTTTCATTTTAGTACAACACAGAAATGAAAATGCGTCCAATAAATTTTGCTGCCAAATCAATGGATCCGAACAATTTTAAAATTCTTTTAATTAAAACAGAAATTGATGTTAACTCACAGTGGGAATGTCTGACTCCTTTACATCGAATTATTAAAAATATAAATGAGAACAATTTTGATCAGGCATTTGCTTGTGTTAAAGTTCTGGTCGAACATATTGGTGACCATATAGCAGATGTGAATATACCAGACAGAGAAATGATAACACCAATTGTAACAGCAGCCAAGCTAAATGTGCCCAGAATTGCAGAACTGGTTAAATATTTATTGGATCAAGCTGATATTGATCTGGACACTCTACGTGATGGTACGGGAAGAAAAGTGATCGCTGAAAAGTTTCCCAATCTAAAACTTCCACGTTTTATTGGCAAAAAAACAAATTTTTACTCCCTCTTTGAATTGATTCTATTAAAAAATGAAGATAAGTTTATAGCAGATTTCAAAGCCTTCGTACAAACCTCATTTGTAAATCAAAATAACGAAACTAATGCAAGGAAAAACTTTTTCGAGAAGGAGCATGATGGTAAAACTATGCTACAATTTACAGTTAAAGAAGGATATTTTGAAATTGTGCAAGCATTGGTGAAGTCTGGTGCTGATATTAATTACACAAAATCAACTTCATTCACACCAATTGGCCTAGCATGTTTATATGGATTCCATGAAATTCTCGAATATTTACAAAGTCAACCAGGAATACAAATGAGAAATCATAATAATGAATTACTTTTGTGCAATGTTGTTAAGAAAATTGGTGATGAAGAATATCCTTGTAGTGATTATACAAAATGTTTTGAAATTCTTTTGAAATCAATATATATTGATGTAATGAAAAAGGATTTTATTGGAAATACAGCACTTTATTATGCTGTAAAATACAAACATCAATATGCAATTTTAAAACTTCTACAATATTCACCAATTATAGGAAAAGAAAATATTTTTTATAATTCATTAGTGACCGATATTAATCCGAGAATTCTGGAACAATATTTTGATTCATGTATAACGACAGAAAAGAAACCAGAGGATACAGATTATGGGATAATCTTCGATTATAATTGCTTAAATCCAAAAATAAAATCGCAAAAAGTCAATCCAATTAAGGAGATGACATTTGCTGAGGAAATGACACCAATTGATTTTATCTCAAAATCAACAGAACTTAGATGTTTAGTAAACCATCCTTTAATCTTAAGTTTTCTATGGTTAAAATGGCATCGATTAGGAATAATATTTTATATCAAATTTTTCTTACACTTATTGTGTAATTTATCATTCATGATTTATTGTTTCTTTTGCAATGGTTACGGTGATGTGATTATTTTATGGATTATTATTGGTGTTGTGATCGTCAGAGAACTAATTGAAATAATATTATTAAAATTGAAATATTTCACATTTGAAAAATGTTTTGCATTTGCAATAATTATTGTTTTAATAATTGATATAATTTCTAATCAAGAAACTGATCAAACAATTGCTGGAATTTTGTTACTTTTACTTGGTGCTGATCTTGCATTTCTGGTTGCTTCATTACCATATTTATCAATATCAACGCATATGGTTATGCTTAAAACTGTTGTTATAAATTTCATGAAAAGTTTGATTTTATATGGAATTGTCATTGGATCTTTTGCATTATGTTTTTATAAATTAATTGGTAGTGAGGATAGTAAGATAAAACCACAAAGTAATACAACTGATTCTGAGAATAATGAAACTGATGATAAAGAAACGGATTCATTTAATAAATTTCTTAATCCAGTTACGACATTAATCAAAACACTTGTGATGATGACTGGTGAGTTTGATGCTGGTGATATTAATTTTGGAAAGAGTTACACAAGTTATATAATTTTTATGTTGTTCATAATTTTTGTATCAATTGTATTATTGAATCTTTTAACTGGATTAGCTGTTAGTGATACACAAATCATTCGTTCAGAAGCTGAATTAAGTGGATTAATTTATCGTGCACAAATTTTAACACTTTATGAGAAAATTCTATTTAAATGTTTTCATAATAATCAAGTTTTCAACTCAATCTATTTATTTCCACACTTTATTCCAGAGAATCAAATAATTTTAAAGTCAAATCAGAGAAATATTGTTTTTGCATCAAGACGAAAAATAAAGTCAAATTTATTTCCAATTTTTAATAAATTAAAATTAATGAAATTTAATTGGTTTTCTAATCAATGTTACTTGCAAATGGATCGTAGCATATTAAAACTTCTTCCTGCTGTTTTTGAGAATAAAAAACAAACTGAAGAGAATCAAAAAAAGGAATCAAAATCAATTAAGTTTACTCGTCAAATAGAAGAAATATTAAAAAAATCGTATAAGAAAACAAAATAAAGATTTGGTACAATGTGACTTTCTAAACTTTTTATTTGTGAAAATTTATTAATTAGAAATATTTTTGAACTTGATAAATTTAAATTATTAATTATGAATTGAATTCACCTAATAATTGTTCATTTTAGAATTCTTAAAGACGAATAACAAATGAAATTATTGTGAGATGTATAAAACTCGTCATCAATGAATTATTATTTATGTTTCTGTAATTCTATTATTATTATTGGATTAAAGTATTTAATTTATAAGTTGCCAATTATTACGTTATACTTGTATGACTTTTTTTTTAGTTTTAATGTGAAATAATCTGTAATATTTGAAATTGTTTCGTCTTAGAATTAAAGTGTTCCCTTTTCTATAGACGCAACTCAAATTTTAGTCAATAGAAATTAATAATATGAATAAATAAATGAACTTTGTTGAAATCATTTTAATTTTATTCCATGGAATTATCTATATGAAACTAATTTTTTATTTTTCTAACATAATTATGAATATTAATTAATTTAATATTGTATTAATTAACCACAATCTCCGGTTCGAAATAAAAATAAAAAACGCAACTTTCGATAACTAGAAAATTATAATCACCATATTTTATTTTTGGGTTCGTTTCTGTTTAATGATTAAACATTTCCAAAAATGTTTTAAAACAATAATAAATATTAAAAAAGAATAATTGGTCAACGTAAGTCTCATTAAAATTAACGACACCATCAACAGACACTTGGAAAAAATTAAATATTTTCTAATAAATTTAATTATTAATAACAAAATAAAGGGTGAATAGTGAATTGAACATAATTAAATTGTTAAATCTAGAGAAGTTATCGTTATATCTGTTATTAGTGAACAAGAACGGTTTGGTGAATAATTTGAAAGACTTTTAAAATGAATCGTTAGTTAACAATACTTCGAAACATTTAAATAGGTAGGAAAATAATAAATAAAAATCAAATAATAAATAAATAGGTTGGAAAAGTATTAAAAGTAAGTAGATAGAAAAGTAAATGAATGAACAACTTCATATTTTTATTACCATTTTTAAAATTTATTAGTGATACAAAAATAAGAACTTTAAAATATTGGTAATAATTAATCCTTGTATACATCTCAAATAAAAGAATAAAATAAAAAAACATAATTAAATGAGGTTAATTAGATTAAAGTAAAATTAAATGTTTGTCATACTTTTGAATAATTGTCGAAATTTAATCGCTACATATTTTTTTTAATGATGTAACACGGTTCTAGGAAAAATATTAAAGAGATAAAATTTTAGGTTGAAAACTGAACGGATGTTTAAAAAAAATATTTTCAATCTTTCATATAAAATTATGTTAATGAAGGAAAATTTCTTAAATAAATCATTCGTGTAAAAATACTGAAATTTTATTAGCTCAATATTGATGATCTTAACCATCACTAAAATTTTTTATTCTCAAATATCTTTTTCAGATGAAAATGGTAAATAAGGTAAACGAATTTTAAACCAAAGTGGAAAATAACCAAAAAAAATAACCAAAAATGGCAAGTTAACAAACTACAATTGAAATGGAAAAGCAGAATTTACAGAAACTTCTTTTTTCTGCACTTGAGAAAAATAATTTGGAACTGTTTAAATCAACTCTGTTACAAAATCCTAATCTAGATATTATTGAAAGAAAACTGAGAATTTTTGACAAGGCTTGTCAGACACCTGGCTCTTATCATTTCATAAAAGCTTGTCTAGAACAAGGATGTGATGTCAACAAGGTAAGCGTTTTGACTTATTTTATTTATCATATTTTTTGCTGAAACTTTCATTTTAGTACAACACAGAAATGAAAATGCGTCCAATAAATTTTGCTGCCAAATCAATGGATCCGAACAATTTTAAAATTCTTTTAACTAAAACAGAAATTGATGTTAACTCACAGTGGGAATGTCTGACTCCTCTACATCGAATTATTAAAAATATAAATGAGAAAAATTTTGATCAGGCATTTGCTTGTATTAAAGTTCTGGTCGAACATATTGGCGACCATATAGCAGATGTGAATATTCCAGACAGAGAAATGATAACACCAATTGTAACAGCAGCCAAGCGAAATGTGCCCAGAATTGCAGAACTGGTTAAATATTTATTGGATCAAGCTGATATTGATCTAAACACTCTACGTGATGGTACGGCAAGAAAAGTGATCGCTGAAAAGTTTCCCAATCTAAAACTTCCACGTTTTATTGGCAAAAAAACAAATTTTTACTCCCTCTTTGAATTGATTCTATTAAAAAATGAAGATAAGTTTATAGCAGATTTCAAATCCTTCGTGCAAACCTCATTTGTAAATCAAAATAACGAAACTAATGCAAGGAAAAACTTTTTCGAGAAGGAGCATGATGGTAAAACTATGCTACAATTTACAGTTGAAGAAGGATATTTTGAAATTGTGCAAGTATTGGTGATGTCTGGTGCTGATATTAATTACACAAAATCAACTTCATTCACACCAATTGGTCTAGCATGTTTATATGGATTCCATGAAATTCTCGAATATTTACAAAGTCAACCAGGAATACAAATGAGAAATCATAATAATGAATTACTTTTGTGCAATGTTGTTAAGAAAATTGGTGATGAAGAATATCCTTGTAGTGATTATACAAAATGTTTTGAAATTCTTTTGAAATCAATATATATTGATGTAATGGAAAAGGATTTTATTGGAAATACAGCACTTTATTATGCTGTAAAATACAAACATAAATATGCAATTTTAAAACTTCTACAATATTCACCAATTATAGGAAAAGAAAATATTTTTTATAATTCATTAGTGACCGATATTAATCCGAGAATTCTGGAACAATATTTTGATTCATGTATAACGACAGAAAAGAAACCAGAGGATACAGATTATGGGATAATCTTCGATTATAATTGCTTAAATCCAAAAATAAAATCGCAAAAAGTCAATCCAATTAAGGAGATGACATTTGCTGAGGAAATGACACCAATTGATTTTATCTCAAAATCAACAGAACTTAGATGTTTAGTAAACCATCCTTTAATCTTAAGTTTTCTATGGTTAAAATGGCATCGATTAGGAATAATATTTTATATCAAATTTTTCTTACACTTATTGTGTAATTTATCATTCATGATTTATTGTTTCTTTTGCAATGGTTACGGTGATGTGATTATTTTATGGATTATTATTGGTGTTGTGATCGTCAGAGAACTAATTGAAATAATATTATTAAAATTGAAATATTTCACATTTGAAAAATGTTTTGCATTTGCAATAATTATTGTTTTAATAATTGATATAATTTCTAATCAAGAAACTGATCAAACAATTGCTGGAATTTTGTTACTTTTACTTGGTGCTGATCTTGCATTTCTGGTTGCTTCATTACCATATTTATCAATATCAACGCATATGGTTATGCTTAAAACTGTTGTTATAAATTTCATGAAAAGTTTGATTTTATATGGAATTGTCATTGGATCTTTTGCATTATGTTTTTATAAATTAATTGGTAGTGAGGATAGTAAGATAAAACCACAAAGTAATACAACTGATTCTGAGAATAATGAAACTGATGATAAAGAAACGGATTCATTTAATAAATTTCTTAATCCAGTTACGACATTAATCAAAACACTTGTGATGATGACTGGTGAGTTTGATGCTGGTGATATTAATTTTGGAAAGAGTTACACAAGTTATATAATTTTTATGTTGTTCATAATTTTTGTATCAATTGTATTATTGAATCTTTTAACTGGATTAGCTGTTAGTGATACACAAATCATTCGTTCAGAAGCTGAATTAAGTGGATTAATTTATCGTGCACAAATTTTAACACTTTATGAGAAAATTCTATTTAAATGTTTTCATAATAATCAAGTTTTCAACTCAATCTATTTATTTCCACACTTTATTCCAGAGAATCAAATAATTTTAAAGTCAAATCAGAGAAATATTGTTTTTGCATCAAGACGAAAAATAAAGTCAAATTTATTTCCAATTTTTAATAAATTAAAATTAATGAAATTTAATTGGTTTTCTAATCAATGTTACTTGCAAATGGATCGTAGCATATTAAAACTTCTTCCTGCTGTTTTTGAGAATAAAAAACAAACTGAAGAGAATCAAAAAAAGGAATCAAAATCAATTAAGTTTACTCGTCAAATAGAAGAAATATTAAAAAAATCGTATAAGAAAACAAAATAAAGATTTGGTACAATTTCTAAACTTTTTATTTGTGAAAATTTATTAATTAGAAATATTTTTGAACTTGATAAATTTAAATTATTAATTATGAATTGAATTCACCTAATAATTGTTCATTTTAGAATTCTTAAAGACGAATAACAAATGAAATTATTGTGAGATGTATAAAACTCGTCATCAATGAATTATTATTTATGTTTCTGTAATTCTATTATTATTATTGGATTAAAGTATTTAATTTATAAGTTGCCAATTATTACGTTATACTTGTATGACTTTTTTTTTAGTTTTAATGTGAAATAATCTGTAATATTTGAAATTATTTCGTCTTAGAATTAAAGTGTTCCCTTTTCTATAGACGCAACTCAAATTTTAGTCAATAGAAATTAATAATATGAATAAATAAATGAACTTTGTTGAAATCATTTTAATTTTATTTCATGGAATTATCTATATGAAACTAATTTGTTAATTTTCTAACATAATTATGAGTATTAATTAATTTAATATTGTATTAATTAACCACAATCTCCGGTTCGAAATAAAAATAAAAAACGCAACTTTCGATAACTAGAAAATTATAATCACCATATTTTATTTTTGGGTTCGTTTCTGTTTAATGATTAAACATTTCCAAAATTGTTTTAAAACAATATTAAATATTTAAAAAAGAATAATTGGTCAACGTAAGTTTCATTAAAATTAACGACATCATCAACAGACATTTGGAAAAAATTAAATATTTTCTAATAAATTTAATTATTAATAACAAAATAAAGGGTGAATAGTGATTGAACATAATTAAATTGTTAAATCTAGAGAAGTTATCGTTATATCTGTGATTAGTGAACAAGAACGGTTTGGTGAATAATTTGAAAGACTTTTAAAATGAATCGTTAGTTAACAATACTTCGAAACATTTAAATAGGTAGGAAAATAATAAATAAAAATCAAATAATAAATAAATAGGTTGGAAAAGTATTAAAAGTAAGTAGATAGAAAAGTAAATGAATGAACAACTTCATATTTTTATTACCATTTTTAAAATTTATTAGTGATACAAAAATAAGAACTTTAAAATATTGGTAATAATTAATCCTTGTATACATCTCAAAGAAAGGAATAAAATAAAAAAACATAATTAAATGAGGTTAATTAGATTAAAGTAAAATTAAATGTTTGTCATACTTTTGAATAATTGTCGAAATTTAATCGTTTCATATTTTTTTTAATGACGTAACACGGTTCTAGGAAAAATATTAAAGAGATAAAATTTTAGGTTGAAAACTGAACGGATGTTTAAAAAAAATATTTTCAATCTTTCATATAAAATTATGTTAATGGAAGAAAATTTCATAAATAAATCATTCGTGTAAAAATAGTAAAATTTAATTAACTTAATAATGATAATCTTAACCATCACTAAAATTTTTTATTCTCAAATATCTTTTTCAGATGAAAATGGTAAATAAGGTAAACCAAAGTGGAAAATAATTTTATAACCAAAAATGGCAAGTAAACAAACTACAATTGAAATGGTAAAGCAGAATTTGCAGAAACTTCTTTTTTCTGCACTTGAGAAAAATAATTTGGAACTGTTTAAATCAACTCTGTTACAAAATCCTAATCTAGATATTAAAGAAAGAAAACTGAGAATTTTTGACAAGGCTTGTCAGACACCTGGCTCTTATCATTTCATAAAAGCTTGTCTAGAACAAGGATGTGATGTCAACAAGGTAAGCGTTTTGACTTATTTTATTTATCATATTTTTTGCTGAAACTTTCATTTTAGTACAACACAGAAATGAAAATGCGTCCAATAAATTTTGCTGCCAAATCAATGGATCCGAACAATTTTAAAATTCTTTTAATTAAAACAGAAATTGATGTTAACTCACAGTGGGAATGTCTGACTCCTTTACATCGAATTATTAAAAATATAAATGAGAACAATTTTGATCAGGCATTTGCTTGTGTTAAAGTTCTGGTCGAACATATTGGTGACCATATAGCAGATGTGAATATACCAGACAGAGAAATGATAACACCAATTGTAACAGCAGCCAAGTTAAATGTACCCAGAATTGCAGAACTGGTAAAATATTTATTAGATCAAGTTGATATTGATCTGGACAGTCTACGTGATGGTACGGCAAGAGAAGTGATCGCTGAAAAGTTTCCCAATCTAAAACTTCCACGTTTTATTGGCAAAAAAACAAATTTTTACTCCCTCTTTGAACTGATTCTATTAAAAAATGAAGACAAGTTTATAGCAGATTTCAAAGCCTTCGTGCAAACCTCATTTGTAAATCAAAATAACGAAACTAATGCAAGGAAAAACTTTTTCGAGAAGGAGCATGATGGTAAAACTATGCTACAATTTACAGTTAAAGAAGGATATTTTGAAATTGTGCAAGCATTGGTGAAGTCTGGTGCTGATATTAATTACACAAAATCAACTTCATTCACACCAATTGGCCTAGCATGTTTATATGGATTCCATGAAATTCTCGAATATTTACAAAGTCTACCAGGAATACAAATGAAAAATCATAATAATGAATTACTTTTGTGCAATGTTGTTAAGAAAATTGGTGATGAAGAATATCCTTGTAGTGATTACACAAAATGTTTTGAAATTCTTTTAAAATCAAAAGATATTGATGTAATGGAAAAGGATTTTATTGGAAATACTGCACTTTATTATGCTGTAAAATACAAACATCAATATGCAATTTTAAAACTTCTACAATATTCACCAATTATTGGAAAAGAAAATATTTTTTATAATTCATTAGTGACCGATATTAATCCGAGAATTCTGGAACAATATTTTGATTCATGTATAACGACAGAAAAGAAACCAGAGGATACAGATTATGGAATAATCTTCGATTATAATTGTTTAAATCCAAAGATAAAATCGCAAAAAGTCAATCCAATTAAGGAGATGACATTTGCTGAGGAAATGACACCAATTGATTTTATCTCAAAATCAACAGAACTTAGACGTTTAGTAAACCATCCTTTAGTCTTAAGTTTCCTATGGTTAAAATGGCATCGATTAGGAATAATATTTTACATCAAATTCTTCTTACACTTATTGTGTAATTTATCATTCATGATTTATTGTTTCTTTTGCAATGGTTACGGTGATGTGATTATTTTATGGATTATTATTGGTGTTGTGATCGTCAGAGAACTAATTGAAATAATATTATTAAAATTGAATTATTTCACATTTGAAAAATGTTTTGCATTTGCAATAATTATTGTTTTAATAATTGATATAATTTCTAATCAAGAAACTGATCAAACAATTGCTGGAATTTTGTTACTTTTACTTGGTGCTGATCTTGCATTTCTGGTTGCTTCATTACCATATTTATCAATATCAACGCATATGGTTATGCTTAAAACTGTTGTTATAAATTTCATGAAAAGTTTGATTTTATATGGAATTGTCATTGGATCTTTTGCATTATGTTTTTATAAATTAATTGGTAGTGAGGATAGTAAGATAAAACCACAAAATAATACAACTGATTCTGAGAATAATGAAACTGATGATAAAGAAACTGATTCATTTAATAAATTTCTTAATCCAGTTACGACTTTAATCAAAACACTTGTGATGATGACTGGTGAGTTTGATGCTGGTGATATTAATTTTGGAAAGAGTTACACAAGTTATATAATTTTTATGTTGTTCATAATTTTTGTATCAATTGTATTATTGAATCTTTTAACTGGATTAGCTGTTAGTGATACACAAATCATTCGTTCAGAAGCTGAATTAACTGGATTAATTTATCGTGCACAAATTTTAACACTTTACGAGAAAATTCTATTTAAATGTTTTCATAATAATCAAGTTTTCAACTCAATCTATTTATTTCCACACTTTATTCCAGAGAATCAAATAATTTTAAAGTCAAATCAGAGAAATATTGTTTTTGCATCAAGACGAAAAATAAAGACAAATTTATTTCCAATTTTTAATAAATTGAAATTAATGAAATTTAATTGGTTTTCTAATCAATGTTACTTGCAAATGGATCGTAGCATATTTAAACGTCTTACTGCTGTTTTTGAGAATAAAAAACAAATTGAAGAAAATCAAAAGAAGAAATCAGAATCGATTCAACTTCGACTTCAAATAGAAGAAATATTAAAAAAATCGTATAAGAAAACAAAATAAAGATTTGGTACAATGTGACTTTCTAAACTTTTTATTTGTGAAAATTTATTAATTAGAAATATTTTTGAACTTAATAAATTTAAATTATTAATCATGAATTGAATTCACCTAATAATTGTTCATTTTAGAATTCTTAGAGACGAATAACAAATGAAATTATTGTGAGATGTATAAAACTCGTCATCAATGAATTATTATTTATGTTTCTGTAATTCTATTATTATTATTGGATTAAAGTATTTAATTTATAAGTTGCCAATTATTACGTTATACTTGTATGACTTTTTTTTTAGTTTTAATGTGAAATAATCTGTAATATTTGAAATTGTTTCGTCTTAGAATTAAAGTGTTCCCTTTTCTATAGACGCAACTCAAATTTTAGTCAATAGAAATTAATAATATGAATAAATAAATGAACTTTGTTGAAATCATTTTAATTTTATTCCATGGAATTATCTATATGAAACTAATTTTTTATTTTTCTAACATAATTATGAATATTAATTAATTTAATATTGTATTAATTAACCACAATCTCCGGTTCGAAATAAAAATAAAAAACGCAACTTTCGATAACTAGAAAATTATAATCACCATATTTTATTTTTGGGTTCGTTTCTGTTTAATGATTAAACATTTCCAAAAATGTTTTAAAACAATAATAAATATTAAAAAAGAATAATTGGTCAACGTAAGTCTCATTAAAATTAACGACACCATCAACAGACACTTGGAAAAAATTAAATATTTTCTAATAAATTTAATTATTAATAACAAAATAAAGGGTGAATTGTGAATTGAACATAATTAAATTGTTAAATCTAGAGAAGTTATCGTTATATCTGTGATTAGTGAACAAGAACGATTTGGTGAATAATTTGAAAGACTTTTTAAAAAGGAATCGTTAGTTAACAATACTTCGAAACATTTAAATAGGTAGGAAAATAATAAATAAATAGGTTGGAAAAGTATAAAAGTAAGTAGATAGAAAAGTAAATGAATGAACAACCTCACATTTTTATTACCATTTTTTAAATTTATTAGTGATACAAAAATAAGAACTTTAAAATATTGGTAATAATTAATCCTTGTATACATCTCAAATAAAAGAATAAAATAAAAAAACATAATTAAATGAGGTTAATTAGATTAAAGTAAAATTAAATGTTTGTCATACTTTTGAATAATTGTCGAAATTTAATCGTTTCATATTTTTTTTAATGACGTAACACGGTTCTAGGAAAAATATTAAAGAGATAAAATTTTAGGTTGAAAACTGAACGGATGTTTAAAAAAAATATTTTCAATCTTTCATATAAAATTATGTTAATGGAAGAAAATTTCATAAATAAATCATTCGTGTAAAAATAGTAAAATTTAATTAACTTAATAATGATAATCTTAACCATCACTAAAATTTTTTATTCTCAAATATCTTTTTCAGATGAAAATGGTAAATAAGGTAAACCAAAGTGGAAAATAATTTTATAACCAAAAATGGCAAGTAAACAAACTACAATTGAAATGGAAAAGCAGAATTTGCAGAAACTTCTTTTTTCTGCACTTGAGAAAAATAATTTGGAACTGTTTAAATCAACTCTGTTACAAAATCCTAATCTAGATATTAAAGAAAGAAAACTGAGAATTTTTGACAAGGCTTGTCAGACACCTGGCTCTTATCATTTCATAAAAGCTTGTCTAGAACAAGGATGTGATGTCAACAAGGTAAGCGTTTTGACTTATTTTATTTATCATATTTTTTGCTGAAACTTTCATTTTAGTACAACACAGAAATGAAAATGCGTCCAATAAATTTTGCTGCCAAATCAATGGATCCGAACAATTTTAAAATTCTTTTAATTAAAACAGAAATTGATGTTAACTCACAGTGGGAATGTCTGACTCCTTTACATCGAATTATTAAAAATATAAATGAGAACAATTTTGATCAGGCATTTGCTTGTGTTAAAGTTCTGGTCGAACATATTGGTGACCATATAGCAGATGTGAATATACCAGACAGAGAAATGATAACACCAATTGTAACAGCAGCCAAGTTAAATGTACCCAGAATTGCAGAACTGGTAAAATATTTATTAGATCAAGTTGATATTGATCTGGACAGTCTACGTGATGGTACGGCAAGAGAAGTGATCGCTGAAAAGTTTCCCAATCTAAAACTTCCACGTTTTATTGGCAAAAAAACAAATTTTTACTCCCTCTTTGAACTGATTCTATTAAAAAATGAAGACAAGTTTATAGCAGATTTCAAAGCCTTCGTGCAAACCTCATTTGTAAATCAAAATAACGAAACTAATGCAAGGAAAAACTTTTTCGAGAAGGAGCATGATGGTAAAACTATGCTACAATTTACAGTTAAAGAAGGATATTTTGAAATTGTGCAAGCATTGGTGAAGTCTGGTGCTGATATTAATTACACAAAATCAACTTCATTCACACCAATTGGCCTAGCATGTTTATATGGATTCCATGAAATTCTCGAATATTTACAAAGTCTACCAGGAATACAAATGAAAAATCATAATAATGAATTACTTTTGTGCAATGTTGTTAAGAAAATTGGTGATGAAGAATATCCTTGTAGTGATTACACAAAATGTTTTGAAATTCTTTTAAAATCAAAAGATATTGATGTAATGGAAAAGGATTTTATTGGAAATACTGCACTTTATTATGCTGTAAAATACAAACATCAATATGCAATTTTAAAACTTCTACAATATTCACCAATTATTGGAAAAGAAAATATTTTTTATAATTCATTAGTGACCGATATTAATCCGAGAATTCTGGAACAATATTTTGATTCATGTATAACGACAGAAAAGAAACCAGAGGATACAGATTATGGAATAATCTTCGATTATAATTGTTTAAATCCAAAGATAAAATCGCAAAAAGTCAATCCAATTAAGGAGATGACATTTGCTGAGGAAATGACACCAATTGATTTTATCTCAAAATCAACAGAACTTAGACGTTTAGTAAACCATCCTTTAGTCTTAAGTTTCCTATGGTTAAAATGGCATCGATTAGGAATAATATTTTACATCAAATTCTTCTTACACTTATTGTGTAATTTATCATTCATGATTTATTGTTTCTTTTGCAATGGTTACGGTGATGTGATTATTTTATGGATTATTATTGGTGTTGTGATCGTCAGAGAACTAATTGAAATAATATTATTAAAATTGAATTATTTCACATTTGAAAAATGTTTTGCATTTGCAATAATTATTGTTTTAATAATTGATATAATTTCTAATCAAGAAACTGATCAAACAATTGCTGGAATTTTGTTACTTTTACTTGGTGCTGATCTTGCATTTCTGGTTGCTTCATTACCATATTTATCAATATCAACGCATATGGTTATGCTTAAAACTGTTGTTATAAATTTCATGAAAAGTTTGATTTTATATGGAATTGTCATTGGATCTTTTGCATTATGTTTTTATAAATTAATTGGTAGTGAGGATAGTAAGATAAAACCACAAAGTAATACAACTGATTCTGAGAATAATGAAACTGATGATAAAGAAACGGATTCATTTAATAAATTTCTTAATCCAGTTACGACATTAATCAAAACACTTGTGATGATGACTGGTGAGTTTGATGCGGGTGATATTAATTTTGGAAAGAGTTACACAAGTTATATAATTTTTATGTTGTTCATAATTTTTGTATCAATTGTATTATTGAATCTTATAACTGGATTAGCTGTTAGTGATACACAAATCATTCGTTCAGAAGCTGAATTAAGTGGATTAATTTATCGTGCACAAATTTTAACACTTTACGAGAAAATTCTATTTAAATGTTTTCATAATAATCAAGTTTTCAACTCAATCTATTTATTTCCACACTTTATTCCAGAGAATCAAATAATTTTAAAGTCAAATCAGAGAAATATTGTTTTTGCATCAAGACGAAAAATAAAGACAAATTTATTTCCAATTTTTAATAAATTGAAATTAATGAAATTTAATTGGTTTTCTAATCAATGTTACTTGCAAATGGATCGTAGCATATTTAAACGTCTTACTGCTGTTTTTGAGAATAAAAAACAAATTGAAGAAAATCAAAAGAAGAAATCAGAATCGATTCAACTTCGACTTCAAATAGAAGAAATATTAAAAAAATCGTATAAGAAAACAAAATAAAGATTTGGTACAATGTGACTTTCTAAACTTTTTATTTGTGAAAATTTATTAATTAGAAATATTTTTGAACTTAATAAATTTAAATTATTAATCATGAATTGAATTCACCTAATAATTGTTCATTTTAGAATTCTTAGAGACGAATAACAAATGAAATTATTGTGAGATGTATAAAACTCGTCATCAATGAATTATTATTTATGTTTCTGTAATTCTATTATTATTATTGGATTAAAGTATTTAATTTATAAGTTGCCAATTATTACGTTATACTTGTATGACTTTTTTTTTAGTTTTAATGTGAAATAATCTGTAATATTTGAAATGGTTTCGTCTTAGAATTAAAGTGTTCCCTTTTCTATAGACGCAACTCAAATTTTAGTCAATAGAAATTAATAATATGAATAAATAAATGAACTTTGTTGAAATCATTTTAATTTTATTCCATGGAATTATCTATATGAAACTAATTTTTTATTTTTCTAACATAATTATGAATATTAATTAATTTAATATTGTATTAATTAACCACAATCTCCGGTTCGAAATAAAAATAAAAAACGCAACTTTCGATAACTAGAAAATTATAATCACCATATTTTATTTTTGGGTTCGTTTCTGTTTAATGATTAAACATTTCCAAAAATGTTTTAAAACAATAATAAATATTAAAAAAGAATAATTGGTCAACGTAAGTCTCATTAAAATTAACGACACCATCAACAGACACTTGGAAAAAATTAAATATTTTCTAATAAATTTAATTATTAATAACAAAATAAAGGGTGAATTGTGAATTGAACATAATTAAATTGTTAAATCTAGAGAAGTTATCGTTATATCTGTGATTAGTGAACAAGAACGATTTGGTGAATAATTTGAAAGACTTTTTAAAAAGGAATCGTTAGTTAACAATACTTCGAAACATTTAAATAGGTAGGAAAATAATAAATAAATAGGTTGGAAAAGTATTAAAAGTAAGTAGATAGAAAAGTAAATGAATGAACAACCTCACATTTTTATTACCATTTTTTAAATTTATTAGTGATACAAAAATAAGAACTTTAAAATATTGGTAATAATTAATCCTTGTATACATCTCAAATAAAAGAATAAAATAAAAAAACATAATTAAATGAGGTTAATTAGATTAAAGTAAAATTAAATGTTTGTCATACTTTTGAATAATTGTCGAAATTTAATCGCTTCATATTTTTTTTAATGACGTAACACGGTTCTAGGAAAAATATTAAAGAGATAAAATTTTAGGTTGAAAACTGAACGGATGTTTAAAAAAAATATTTTCAATCTTTCATATAAAATTATGTTAATGGAAGAAAATTTCATAAATAAATCATTCGTGTAAAAATAGTAAAATTTAATTAACTTAATAATGATAATCTTAACCATCACTAAAATTTTTTATTCTCAAATATCTTTTTCAGATGAAAATGGTAAATAAGGTAAACCAAAGTGGAAAATAATTTTATAACCAAAAATGGCAAGTAAACAAACTACAATTGAAATGGAAAAGCAGAATTTGCAGAAACTTCTTTTTTCTGCACTTGAGAAAAATAATTTGGAACTGTTTAAATCAACTCTGTTACAAAATCCTAATCTAGATATTAAAGAAAGAAAACTGAGAATTTTTGACAAGGCTTGTCAGACACCTGGCTCTTATCATTTCATAAAAGCTTGTCTAGAACAAGGATGTGATGTCAACAAGGTAAGCGTTTTGACTTATTTTATTTATCATATTTTTTGCTGAAACTTTCATTTTAGTACAACACAGAAATGAAAATGCGTCCAATAAATTTTGCTGCCAAATCAATGGATCCGAACAATTTTAAAATTCTTTTAATTAAAACAGAAATTGATGTTAACTCACAGTGGGAATGTCTGACTCCTTTACATCGAATTATTAAAAATATAAATGAGAACAATTTTGATCAGGCATTTGCTTGTGTTAAAGTTCTGGTCGAACATATTGGTGACCATATAGCAGATGTGAATATACCAGACAGAGAAATGATAACACCAATTGTAACAGCAGCCAAGTTAAATGTACCCAGAATTGCAGAACTGGTAAAATATTTATTAGATCAAGTTGATATTGATCTGGACAGTCTACGTGATGGTACGGCAAGAGAAGTGATCGCTGAAAAGTTTCCCAATCTAAAACTTCCACGTTTTATTGGCAAAAAAACAAATTTTTACTCCCTCTTTGAACTGATTCTATTAAAAAATGAAGACAAGTTTATAGCAGATTTCAAAGCCTTCGTGCAAACCTCATTTGTAAATCAAAATAACGAAACTAATGCAAGGAAAAACTTTTTCGAGAAGGAGCATGATGGTAAAACTATGCTACAATTTACAGTTAAAGAAGGATATTTTGAAATTGTGCAAGCATTGGTGAAGTCTGGTGCTGATATTAATTACACAAAATCAACTTCATTCACACCAATTGGCCTAGCATGTTTATATGGATTCCATGAAATTCTCGAATATTTACAAAGTCTACCAGGAATACAAATGAAAAATCATAATAATGAATTACTTTTGTGCAATGTTGTTAAGAAAATTGGTGATGAAGAATATCCTTGTAGTGATTACACAAAATGTTTTGAAATTCTTTTAAAATCAAAAGATATTGATGTAATGGAAAAGGATTTTATTGGAAATACTGCACTTTATTATGCTGTAAAATACAAACATCAATATGCAATTTTAAAACTTCTACAATATTCACCAATTATTGGAAAAGAAAATATTTTTTATAATTCATTAGTGACCGATATTAATCCGAGAATTCTGGAACAATATTTTGATTCATGTATAACGACAGAAAAGAAACCAGAGGATACAGATTATGGAATAATCTTCGATTATAATTGTTTAAATCCAAAGATAAAATCGCAAAAAGTCAATCCAATTAAGGAGATGACATTTGCTGAGGAAATGACACCAATTGATTTTATCTCAAAATCAACAGAACTTAGACGTTTAGTAAACCATCCTTTAGTCTTAAGTTTCCTATGGTTAAAATGGCATCGATTAGGAATAATATTTTACATCAAATTCTTCTTACACTTATTGTGTAATTTATCATTCATGATTTATTGTTTCTTTTGCAATGGTTACGGTGATGTGATTATTTTATGGATTATTATTGGTGTTGTGATCGTCAGAGAACTAATTGAAATAATATTATTAAAATTGAATTATTTCACATTTGAAAAATGTTTTGCATTTGCAATAATTATTGTTTTAATAATTGATATAATTTCTAATCAAGAAACTGATCAAACAATTGCTGGAATTTTGTTACTTTTACTTGGTGCTGATCTTGCATTTCTGGTTGCTTCATTACCATATTTATCAATATCAACGCATATGGTTATGCTTAAAACTGTTGTTATAAATTTCATGAAAAGTTTGATTTTATATGGAATTGTCATTGGATCTTTTGCATTATGTTTTTATAAATTAATTGGTAGTGAGGATAGTAAGATAAAACCACAAAGTAATACAACTGATTCTGAGAATAATGAAACTGATGATAAAGAAACGGATTCATTTAATAAATTTCTTAATCCAGTTACGACATTAATCAAAACACTTGTGATGATGACTGGTGAGTTTGATGCGGGTGATATTAATTTTGGAAAGAGTTACACAAGTTATATAATTTTTATGTTGTTCATAATTTTTGTATCAATTGTATTATTGAATCTTATAACTGGATTAGCTGTTAGTGATACACAAATCATTCGTTCAGAAGCTGAATTAAGTGGATTAATTTATCGTGCACAAATTTTAACACTTTACGAGAAAATTCTATTTAAATGTTTTCATAATAATCAAGTTTTCAACTCAATCTATTTATTTCCACACTTTATTCCAGAGAATCAAATAATTTTAAAGTCAAATCAGAGAAATATTGTTTTTGCATCAAGACGAAAAATAAAGACAAATTTATTTCCAATTTTTAATAAATTGAAATTAATGAAATTTAATTGGTTTTCTAATCAATGTTACTTGCAAATGGATCGTAGCATATTTAAACGTCTTACTGCTGTTTTTGAGAATAAAAAACAAATTGAAGAAAATCAAAAGAAGAAATCAGAATCGATTCAACTTCGACTTCAAATAGAAGAAATATTAAAAAAATCGTATAAGAAAACAAAATAAAGATTTGGTACAATGTGACTTTCTAAACTTTTTATTTGTGAAAATTTATTAATTAGAAATATTTTTGAACTTAATAAATTTAAATTATTAATCATGAATTGAATTCACCTAATAATTGTTCATTTTAGAATTCTTAGAGACGAATAACAAATGAAATTATTGTGAGATGTATAAAACTCGTCATCAATGAATTATTATTTATGTTTCTGTAATTCTATTATTATTATTGGATTAAAGTATTTAATTTATAAGTTGCCAATTATTACGTTATACTTGTATGACTTTTTTTTTAGTTTTAATGTGAAATAATCTGTAATATTTGAAATTGTTTCGTCTTAGAATTAAAGTGTTCCCTTTTCTATAGACGCAACTCAAATTTTAGTCAATAGAAATTAATAATATGAATAAATAAATGAACTTTGTTGAAATCATTTTAATTTTATTCCATGGAATTATCTATATGAAACTAATTTTTTATTTTTCTAACATAATTATGAATATTAATTAATTTAATATTGTATTAATTAACCACAATCTCCGGTTCGAAATAAAAATAAAAAACGCAACTTTCGATAACTAGAAAATTATAATCACCATATTTTATTTTTGGGTTCGTTTCTGTTTAATGATTAAACATTTCCAAAAATGTTTTAAAACAATAATAAATATTAAAAAAGAATAATTGGTCAACGTAAGTCTCATTAAAATTAACGACACCATCAACAGACACTTGGAAAAAATTAAATATTTTCTAATAAATTTAATTATTAATAACAAAATAAAGGGTGAATTGTGAATTGAACATAATTAAATTGTTAAATCTAGAGAAGTTATCGTTATATCTGTGATTAGTGAACAAGAACGATTTGGTGAATAATTTGAAAGACTTTTTAAAAAGGAATCGTTAGTTAACAATACTTCGAAACATTTAAATAGGTAGGAAAATAATAAATAAATAGGTTGGAAAAGTATTAAAAGTAAGTAGATAGAAAAGTAAATGAATGAACAACCTCACATTTTTATTACCATTTTTTAAATTTATTAGTGATACAAAAATAAGAACTTTAAAATATTGGTAATAATTAATCCTTGTATACATCTCAAATAAAAGAATAAAATAAAAAAACATAATTAAATGAGGTTAATTAGATTAAAGTAAAATTAAATGTTTGTCATACTTTTGAATAATTGTCGAAATTTAATCGTTTCATATTTTTTTTAATGACGTAACACGGTTCTAGGAAAAATATTAAAGAGATAAAATTTTAGGTTGAAAACTGAACGGATGTTTAAAAAAAATATTTTCAATCTTTCATATAAAATTATGTTAATGGAAGAAAATTTCATAAATAAATCATTCGTGTAAAAATAGTAAAATTTAATTAACTTAATAATGATAATCTTAACCATCACTAAAATTTTTTATTCTCAAATATCTTTTTCAGATGAAAATGGTAAATAAGGTAAACCAAAGTGGAAAATAATTTTATAACCAAAAATGGCAAGTAAACAAACTACAATTGAAATGGAAAAGCAGAATTTGCAGAAACTTCTTTTTTCTGCACTTGAGAAAAATAATTTGGAACTGTTTAAATCAACTCTGTTACAAAATCCTAATCTAGATATTAAAGAAAGAAAACTGAGAATTTTTGACAAGGCTTGTCAGACACCTGGCTCTTATCATTTCATAAAAGCTTGTCTAGAACAAGGATGTGATGTCAACAAGGTAAGCGTTTTGACTTATTTTATTTATCATATTTTTTGCTGAAACTTTCATTTTAGTACAACACAGAAATGAAAATGCGTCCAATAAATTTTGCTGCCAAATCAATGGATCCGAACAATTTTAAAATTCTTTTAATTAAAACAGAAATTGATGTTAACTCACAGTGGGAATGTCTGACTCCTTTACATCGAATTATTAAAAATATAAATGAGAACAATTTTGATCAGGCATTTGCTTGTGTTAAAGTTCTGGTCGAACATATTGGTGACCATATAGCAGATGTGAATATACCAGACAGAGAAATGATAACACCAATTGTAACAGCAGCCAAGTTAAATGTACCCAGAATTGCAGAACTGGTAAAATATTTATTAGATCAAGTTGATATTGATCTGGACAGTCTACGTGATGGTACGGCAAGAGAAGTGATCGCTGAAAAGTTTCCCAATCTAAAACTTCCACGTTTTATTGGCAAAAAAACAAATTTTTACTCCCTCTTTGAACTGATTCTATTAAAAAATGAAGACAAGTTTATAGCAGATTTCAAAGCCTTCGTGCAAACCTCATTTGTAAATCAAAATAACGAAACTAATGCAAGGAAAAACTTTTTCGAGAAGGAGCATGATGGTAAAACTATGCTACAATTTACAGTTAAAGAAGGATATTTTGAAATTGTGCAACCATTGGTGAAGTCTGGTGCTGATATTAATTACACAAAATCAACTTCATTCACACCAATTGGCCTAGCATGTTTATATGGATTCCATGAAATTCTCGAATATTTACAAAGTCTACCAGGAATACAAATGAAAAATCATAATAATGAATTACTTTTGTGCAATGTTGTTAAGAAAATTGGTGATGAAGAATATCCTTGTAGTGATTACACAAAATGTTTTGAAATTCTTTTAAAATCAAAAGATATTGATGTAATGGAAAAGGATTTTATTGGAAATACTGCACTTTATTATGCTGTAAAATACAAACATCAATATGCAATTTTAAAACTTCTACAATATTCACCAATTATTGGAAAAGAAAATATTTTTTATAATTCATTAGTGACCGATATTAATCCGAGAATTCTGGAACAATATTTTGATTCATGTATAACGACAGAAAAGAAACCAGAGGATACAGATTATGGAATAATCTTCGATTATAATTGTTTAAATCCAAAGATAAAATCGCAAAAAGTCAATCCAATTAAGGAGATGACATTTGCTGAGGAAATGACACCAATTGATTTTATCTCAAAATCAACAGAACTTAGACGTTTAGTAAACCATCCTTTAGTCTTAAGTTTCCTATGGTTAAAATGGCATCGATTAGGAATAATATTTTACATCAAATTCTTCTTACACTTATTGTGTAATTTATCATTCATGATTTATTGTTTCTTTTGCAATGGTTACGGTGATGTGATTATTTTATGGATTATTATTGGTGTTGTGATCGTCAGAGAACTAATTGAAATAATATTATTAAAATTGAAATATTTCACATTTGAAAAATGTTTTGCATTTGCAATAATTATTGTTTTAATAATTGATATAATTTCTAATCAAGAAACTGATCAAACAATTGCTGGAATTTTGTTACTTTTACTTGGTGCTGATCTTGCATTTCTGGTTGCTTCATTACCATATTTATCAATATCAACGCATATGGTTATGCTTAAAACTGTTGTTATAAATTTCATGAAAAGTTTGATTTTATATGGAATTGTCATTGGATCTTTTGCATTATGTTTTTATAAATTAATTGGTAGTGAGGATAGTAAGATAAAACCCCAAAATAATACAACTGATTCTGAGAATAATGAAACTGATGATAAAGAAACTGATTCATTTAATAAATTTCTTAATCCAGTTACGACTTTAATCAAAACACTTGTGATGATGACTGGTGAGTTTGATGCGGGTGATATTAATTTTGGAAAGAGTTACACAAGTTATATAATTTTTATGTTGTTCATAATTTTTGTATCAATTGTATTATTGAATCTTATAACTGGATTAGCTGTTAGTGATACACAAATCATACATTCAGATGCTGAATTAACTGGATTAATTTATCGTGCACAAATTTTAACACTTTACGAGAAAATTATATTTAAATGTTTTCATAATTATAAAGTTTTCAATTCAATTTATTTATTTCCACACTTTATTCCGGAGAATCAAATAATTTTAAAGTCAAATCAGAGAAATATTGTTTTTGCATCAAGACGAAAAATAAAGACAAATTTATTTCCAATTTTTAATAAATTGAAATTAATGAAATTTAATTGGTTTTCTAATCAATGTTACTTGCAAATGGATCGTAGCATATTTAAACGTCTTCCTGCTGTTTTTGAGAATAAAAAACAAATTGAAGAAAATCAAAAGAAGAAATCAGAATCGATTCAACTTCGACATCAAATAGAAGAAATATTAAAAAAATCGTATAAGAAATAAGAATGAAGATTGAGTTCAATGAGATTTGCCAATTTTTAGTTTATGAAGATTTATTAATTAGGAACATCTTTGAACTTAATAATTGCACATTCATTGAGAAACATCCCGATAATTAATAATTTAATCTATTCTTTAATTGAATAATTGAACAAATATAAAATTTTAAAAGCTTTCATTAATTGTAACCCAAGAAATAACAAAATAAATTGTAGTGAGACGTAAAAACACGTCAATAATGAATAATTACTTTCTCGTATATTTCCTTAAATCTGTCATTAATATAAGTTTAGGTTTTTATTTGTAAGTTGCCAATTACTACGTTATACTTGAATTACTTTGCTTACTCTTTTAAATCTTAGTTTTATTATAAAATTAAAATTGTAATATCAATAAAAAATGTATTATATTGAAATAATTCTAAATTTATCCAAATAAATTAACTACAAAACTAATTTGTATAATGAAAGGAATGTGAACCCTTTTAAGTACGTAAAACCTATAAATGCCGGAACATGTTTTTGATTGAAAGTTTTAAAAACGTTGCTAAATTCTAATTCATATCTTTCAAGAATAAACGATTTCTGAAGCTTGATCCTTTTGGGTTTTCAGCTTTCACAGGTTTTCCTTAACCAACTAAATTTATTAAATTTATTTCAACTCATTAATTGTGAATACATTAACAATTACGATTTTAATTGGACATTAATAATTTAAATGTCATTTTAATTTTTATTATAAAATGCTTTAATATATTTCGAGAATAATTTCTCTCTCATAAGTATCCATTACCCACACTCATTTCCGGTATTCGTTACACACTTTCATTTACGTTACCCATACCCATTTCCGTTACCCATACTCAGTTCTGTTTTCGTTACCCATACATATTTCCATACATATTAGCCTTTGGTTGTAACAAATGAAAAGTTATCTCAACACTGAGATAATAGTAGTTGTAGAACTTTTCTTTCTAAAAAGTTTATATAGATATAAAGATAAATAAAAATATATTAGCATTTTGAGAACCATTATACTGCGCTCTTCAAATAAGCGCACCAAATTCAATATTTTAAATTAAAAGTCGTTACCCGTTAAACAATTAGAAATATAAAATAATAATTTCTCCTCTTGAAATAATGCACTGATATAATTGGTAGATACGGTTATCCCTACCTTAATTTATGTTTGTTTATAAATAAATTGTAAATTAAATCAAATAAAATAAAATAAAATAAATTGTTAATAAATCTAATCCTTGTCTTTCGCTAAATTATTTAAACCCGTGTCCGTTTTATCTAAACCTACACTCAACAACTGTTATTTTATCTATCTATTTGCCTCTGGTTCAACAATTAAACCGGCCAGAAAATCACTTCAAATAATCTTAAATTAATAAAAGAAGTAACGGACCAAAGACAATTAGACGCTTGACCAAACTACAAACAAAAACATTACATTAAGACAATACCGAACAACCACTTACTCTAATAAAACATTACTACCTACCAATTTTTTCGTCAGAGATTATTTCATTGTTAAATTATTTAATACCTGTGTATAATTTTTAAAATTTCTAATTTTTAATTTTTGATTGTTAAATTAAATTATCCGATCAGCTCCTTTATAATTAAGATTGTTGTCTTGCATTTTATTTTTATTATTATTTTATTTTTATTTTTATTTAATTTCTTAATTTTTACTTATTTTAATTTTTCCGTTAATAGTAATAAAACTGGGAAAACCATAAGCACTTGACTTTTTGATATAAATAAGGAATACTTGTAATATTATATTTAACTTTAAATTTAATGCCTGATATACATAGTTCTCGAAAAGTACTTAGAATAAATATAAAAAAGTTGTGAAACTAAAAGGTGTGTTTTTAATTTAATTAAACTCCAAATTTTATATATGTATATATATACATATATATATACACATATCAGTATATATATATACATATATTCGATTATTAAAACAGTTTCACCATTATACTGCGCTCTTCAAATAAGCGCACCAAATTCAATATTAAAAGTCGTTACCTGTTAAACAATTAGAAACATAAAATAATAAAATACAAAAACAACAACAAAAGTCTATACATAGAACTAAATTTATAATTAATATTGCTAAATTTTTATGTCGAACTTATCAAGAAAAAAAAAAATTGTTTATAGCAAAAATAATTACACATTGATAAGGATTCTTCGTTATAATTCTTTCAAAAAAAAAAAATGTATTGAAAGAATTTATGACATGATTATAAAATTTTGACAAATTTTCAATATCTTTACCTTTTATTTCGAAATATTATAAAAATAATATTAAATAATTTGCTAAAACTGATTTGTTTTTATTAATTTAATATTTTTATGATTTAAATAATTTAAAAAAAAATCAACAACCAAGTAAAATCAACATAAAGAATATTCTCAGACCAGATTATTAACATTTGCTTGTATTTCATTCCATATTACTTTACACTTACACATACTGAAATTCTAATATGCATATTCTGAGACAAGATTATTAACAATTGCTTGGATTTCATTCCATATTCTTCTACACTTACACATACTGAAATTCTAATATGCAATTAAAGTTATATTCCTGTTTCTCCTTGCATATGAAACGATACTTCGAGAACGCAATACTTAAAAGATAAGTAACTGATTGGACTATATATATGATATGACATTTGATTAATTTATTTGTTGAAAATTCTAAACTGAAAGTGTAAATATTGAGTGAAAAATAAATTAAAACCACAGTAGTGAAATATAACAATTTGAAAGCTCTAAAAATGAACCGTTACTTACTTGATGCTGATAATATCTCAGAGGATATTAAACAGGTAAGAAAATAGTGGATTAAATTTTTAACTTTTTATTACTATTTTTGAATTTCATCGAATTCTTTGAGAAGATTGTAATAAATGCTATAGTATAAGTAAAATGTAATAATAAAAATTATTGTGTTCGCAAATGAATTATTAAAGAGCGATAACAAATGATCATTACAAATTGGAAGCTGATCGTAAAAAAATTCTGATAATTAGTAATTTATTCTATTTTTTAATTGAGTATATAAAATTTTAAACGCTTTCATTAATTGAAAACCAAAGAATATCTAATGAAATTGTTGTGAGACGTGTATTTTTTACGTAGCCACTAGTTAGATCTAATGTAGAAAACTATTGCGACTCAGAAAAATTATCCAAAATCGTCCCAATATCTGGAAACGGGTATGCATCTTTCAGTGTAACATCATTCAATTTCCGATAGTTAACGCAAAACCGCCGTTTTCCATCTTTCTTCTGTACTAAACACCGCAAGGTTACTTGGATTCAGTTATGATTTTATTCTTTAACATATTTTGTATAATTTCGTCGCTCTCTTTGACCAAATGTAACGGTGTTCGTTATTAATTTTATTGATCGAGCATCTTCCGTCTCAATTCTATGTTTAACTATTTTGGTTCTTCCTAAATCATTTTCATTACTAGATATCACACTCGTAAATTTCTTCAAAATCTCTGCAATATCGTTATCTTCAATTCTGATATTTTCTCATATTGTTGCTCCGAGGAAGCATCCTCCAGCTGTAAAACTTCACTTACTCTATCATTCATCTCCAAAAATTTTCCTATATTCGTTCCACCACGAATATTTATTTCTTTAGCTGTTAAATTCCAGATTTCTACCCAAATCTTATTATCTTGTTTGGTTCCAAAATTCCTGTTTCTGTGCTCATTTATTTAAGCTTAGCTTGTTGAATCACTTTACGTCTAGGTGAAATTTTGATGTTGTTTTGTACGCTTACTTTAATACCATTCTCCGTTTCTTTCTTTTGATATTTCTCAAATTTCTCTTCATGTGTCTGTCTTTGTTCTATCAATAATTTTCTGAATTTATTTGTTGCCTTATTTTCTTCAGTTGTACTACTGTATTGAGTACACCTCATTGTAAACCCTTCCTATTGTTTTATTGTTTTCATATATTAATAATTCTTAATTGTATTGTCTTAATTGTATTGTTTTATTCCATTTTGTCATTCTTTCCTCTTCTGATAAGACCCATACAAATGCAAACACGCGCTGATATATTGCATTATAAAATTCCATTATAAAATATTGCGAGACATATTTTGTTTCACTTGGTCTACGTGACTTTCAAGGGGTCTTTTTGCATTATCAACAAATTGCATTATTTCTCCTCTTGAAATAATGCACTGATATAATTGGTAGATTGGTTATCCCTACCTTAATTTATGTTTGTTTATAAATAAATTGTAAATTAAATCATTTTAAATAAAATAAAATAAATTGTTAGTAAATATAATCCTTGTCTTTCGCTAAATTATTTAAACCCGTGTCCATTTTATCCAAACCTACACTCAACTACTGTTATCTTGTCTATCTATTTGCCTCTGGTTCAACAGATTCAGAAAGAATAACAGGAATTGGAGAAGAATCTACATCAAAATCATCCGAAAACAATGAAATTTGATCATCATTTGTATTTTTATAAGTTTTTTTATTCTTTTTTTTTTTATATGAAGTTTCAAATTGACTTACTTCAACAAATAAATCTAGTATTGCTGATGATAAGGATTTGCTTTTTTTTTTTGGAAATTATAGAAAACTAAAAGTAAATTCAATTCAAGCTTAACAAATAGATTTGAATTTTATAAAAAAATTTATTTTTCTTACAACTTTAATTATTTTTCGTTCCATGAAGTAAATTTTTTTAAATTCACTTTAACAAATTATATTTTTAATTGAATATTTACGATATAAAACTTTGTTGTTTACAACTTACTAATATTAATTTTAATTTTTTTTAGGAAATTTATTAAATAAATTTTTGCTGTAAAAATGCTGAAATATAATTAGCTAAATATTGATCATCTTAACTGTTACTAAAAATCGAATTTTAAACCAAAGCTGAAAAAAATAAATTACATAATACAGAATGACAGGCGAATACAATACAATTGAAATGGAAATGCAGCCTTTACAGGAAAATCCTTCTTCTGCAAATGAGAATTTGGAATTGTTACAAAATCCTAATCTAGATATTATTGAAAGAAAACTGAGAATTTTTGACAAGGCTTGTCAGATACCTGGCTCTAATCATTTCATAAAAGCTTGTCTAGTTCAAGGTTATGATGTCAACAAGGTAAGCGTTTTGACTTATTTTATTTATCATATTTTTTGCTGAAACTTTCATTTTAGTACAACACAGAAATGAAAATGCGTCCAATAAATTTTGCTGCCAAATCAATGGATCTGAACAATTTTGAAATTCTTTTAACTAAAACAGAATTTGATGTTAACTCACAGTGGGAATGTCTGACGCCTCTACATCGAATTATTAAAAAGATAAATGAGAGCAATTTTGATCAGGCATTTGCTTGTGTTAAAGTTCTGGTCGAACATATTGGTGACCATAAAACCGATATTAATATTCCCGACAGAGAAATGATAACACCAATTGTGACAGCAGCCAAGCTAAATGTGCCCAGAATTGCAGAACTGGTAAAATATTTATTGGATCAAGCTGATATTGATCTGGACACTCTACGTGATGGTACGGCAAGAAAAGTGATCGCTAAAAAGTTTCCCAATCTAACACTTCGACGTTTTAATGGCAAAAAAACAAATTTTTACTCACTTTTTGAATTGATTCTATTAAAAAATGAAGATAAGTTTATAGCAGATTTCAAATCCTTCGTGCAAACCTCATTTGTAAATCAAAATAACGAAACAAATGCAAAGAAAAACTTTTTCGAGAAGGAGCATGATGGTAAAACTATGCTACAATTTGCAGTTGAAGAAGGATGTTTTGAAATTGTGCAAGAATTGGTGATTTCGGGTGCTGATATTAATTACACAAAATCAAGTTCATTCACACCAATTGGCCTAGCATGTTTATATGGATTCCATGAAATTCTCGAATATTTACAAAGTCAACCAAGAATACAAATGAAAAATCATAATAATGAATTACTTTTGTGCAATGTTGTTAAGAAAATTGGTGATGAAGAATATCCTTGTAGTGATTACACAAAATGTTTTGAAATCCTTGTAAATTCAAATGATATTGATGTGAATGATAAAGATTTTGTTGGAAATACAGCCCTTTATTATGCAGTGAAAAACCAACACGAAGATATAGTTATGAAACTTCTTAAGCATTCGTCATATATTGGATCAAAAAATAAATTTAGAGATTTAGCGATTAGTGGTATTAATCCTAGTATATTAGAGTTGTATTTTGATTCATGTATAAAACATAATGATAAACGTAACGACGATACATTTAAAATTACGTTTAATTATAGTTGTATCAATCCAGTGTCGAGTAATATTACTGAGGAGATGATACCAATTGATTATATGATAAATTCATCAAAACTGAGATACTTAATTAATCATCCATTAATTTCAAGTTTCTTATGGTTAAAATTGCATCGATTAGGATGGATGTTTTATATAAATTTTGTATTAAGCCTGATTTTTTATATTACGATTATCTTTTACGGTTTCTATTATGAAAATAATCCTCCACTTGTTTTAACAATTTTGTCTCTTGCTGGTGTTCTGTATACAATCATAAGATTAATTATTCAATTTATTGTTTCAGAAATTAAATATTTTAGTTCCTTTGAAAATTGCCTTGAAATGGTATTAGTTGTTGTAATATTTATTACATTCCTTGAAATTGATGAACCTGTTATTTCAGCAACTATATTTTTATTAGCAGCTTTGAATATTTCTTCATTAGTTGCCTTATTGCCATATTTTTCAATATCAACGCATATGATTATGTTTAAAACTGTTGCAGTCAGCATAATAAAAAGTTTATTCTTATTCTCTATTATAATTGTCTCTTTTGCACTGAGTTTTTATAAGTTATGTGGAAGAAATAAGACCACATCAAATAATGATTTACTGAACTCCGAAAAAGAGGATGAGTCGTCTTTTAATAAATTTAATTATCCTTCAATAGCTATAATAAAAACTATTATTATGATGACTGGTGAATTCGATGATAGCGATATAAATTTTGAAAAAAATCTTGGAAGCTACGTAATATTTATTCTATTTGTAATTTTTGTATCAATTGTATTATTTAATCTTCTGACTGGTTTAGCCGTCTATGATGCTAAAATCATTAAAGAAGAAGCTGAACTAACTGGGTTAATTTATCGTGCTGAACATTTAAAACAGTATGAGTGCATTGTCAATAATTTTAACTCGGAGAAATTTTATTTTAAAATAGAAAGTAATAATTTATTTCCAAAATTCCTTCCAACCAATAAAATAAGTATGATGCCAAACAAAAGCAATTTTTTTACTATTGAACAGGCGCAGCAACAACCACAGGAAAATTCAAAAAAACAATCAACATTTGTTTCTTTCATTGATTTTTTTAAGTTACATATGTTTTATAAAATGGATGATAAAACTCTAAAGAATTTAAAAGATGTTTTCGAAAAAACAACACCAGCAAAAACAAAGAAAAAAAAGAATTTAATCAGATTTTAAGTCGCATTAATTCAATTTAAAAAAGATTAAATCGGAGTAATAGGTCTTCACCATTAATTTAACAATTTTATCATAAATGCATTCATTAAATCATAAAATATCAGCGTTGTTCTATTTGGTGAAAATTTAAATTTAGTAAATATTATACGATCAAAAAATGTTTTTTTTTTACATAAATATTTTCACTTAATTGTTTTGATTTATTTTTAGTTTGACATGCAAGAAAATAAATTGAGTGAAATTATTTTTTTTTTTAATTAAAAAAATTACTGTTAACTGAATTAAATTAAATATGAAATTAAAATTCAAAAGCATTTATTAGTTTTTATATAATTATTGTTTTTTGATGACACATTGTTTCAAACTTTCTTTTTGTTTATCTTTCTTTCTTGTTATATTTTTATATTAAATTTGATATTCTATAAAAAAAAGTCGTAATTGTTAATAATAATAAATAAATAAATAAATAACAAAATATTTTGAATAAAATATTGCCAATTAAAATAAATATCTTATCTTTATTAAAAAAAATACATAGTTGGTATCCCAGGTTATAATAACCTGGACCTTATATTTATTTAACTCCATCCACCCTAAAATTAAATTTACAGTTTTCATAACAGAATGTTAAACATGACAAATCAGTTAGGGGAATTCGCGTTTTTATTTTATCTTATCAAAAAAAGTTCAAGATCAAATACCAATAGATCTGGATAATTAATATTGTAAAACAAATTTTAAAACATTTGATAAAACTGATTTGATTTAATGGGTAACCGAATTATTTAAATAATTAGAAAAAAAAAATCAACAACCAAGTAAAATCAACATAAAGAATATTCCAGAGATGGGTAAATACACGAAAAATTGCCGGTTTTACATTACATGAAATACCCGGGTATTCTTGTGTATTTCTGTGTATTTGGCGTTTTTCCGTGTATTCTATGTACTTCGAAAAACTAAATGGTGATTTTCCAAAATTTGGCTGATGTCCGTGTATTCGAAGATGCGTTTCATGTATTGTGTGTATTTCGCGTATTTAGTGTATTTCGTGTATTTTGTGTATTTTGTATACAGAGTGGCACCTTTCCTACTAATTTTTAAAACAAAAACGGCAAATTTAAAACAACTTAGTTATTTGTGGAGTAACGATTTAATTACGTAAACAATCTAATTATTGATTTTTTCGAAATTATTTATTACACAAAATATATAAAAATTTGATGTGGTTTGTGCGGTATTTTAAAAACAAAAGTAACATATTATTTTTAAGAGTGACTCTGTTAAAAATTATAGTTTTTTTTTAAAATCATTTAGAGTGAAGTTAGTTCGAAATTAATAATGCCTTTTTAATTTTTGGAATATAGCCAAATGTTTGGAAAAATACCAAATGTTCGAATTACATCGAATACACCGAATACATAGTATTTTAATGTATTTTGTGTATTTCGTGTATTCGACAATCTAAAATACATAGGCGAATACACATGTAAAGCACAACTGAATACATTACCGTGTATTCATACATGTAAAAGCGTGTATGAATACGCGGTGTATTTGACCGACCCATCACTGGAATTTTCGGATAACCAGATTATTAACATTTGCTTGTATTTCATTCCATATTCTTATACACTTACACATACTGAAATTCTAATATGCAATTAAAGTTCTATTCCTGCTACTCCTCTCATATGTGATATTCGTATATCAGTGAATACGATTCGCATACAGATAATCTTTGACTGTGTTGCATAAGTTTTTCATTTTGTTTTTGTGCTTTAATCTATAATCTTGTATAAAATGCTCGATATATCTTAACCTTCAACAACTGATACACAGAAACCATAAATATTTAAGTCTCAACAAATAATCAATTCTATTCAGTTTCAGTCAAAGTTTCGGCTTAAGTAGTGAAATTTTATGTGAAATAAACAAAGTATAAACAAAATCTTCAATAATATTAAATTAGGTTGAATAGAATTTTAATTTTTCGTTCCACGAAGCAAATTATATCTATTCTAAGAAGAAAATAAATTGAGTGGGATTTTATTTTAACATCTACCAATAACAAAATACTTTGTATAAAATATTGACAATTCTATCTAAATCAGAAGATCATAATAATATTAGCTGCTTCCACCCTAAAATTAAATTTACAATTTTCCATAACAGATTATTAAGCATGGCAAATCAGTTAGAATCCCCGTTTTATATTTTACCTTATTATCAAAAAAAAAAGTTTTGGGACTAATTCGAGTGCGACGCGAGTTTAATTGAACCCAGATCAAAGACCATATAGGTCGAAATGTTGTAAAAATAATATTATTTAATTTGATAAAACTGATTTGTTTTTATTAATTTAATATTTTTATGATTTAAATAATTTAAAAAAAAAATCAAGAACCAAGTAAAATCAACATAAAGAATATTCTGAGAAGCATTATTACCAGATTATTAACATTTGCTTGCCTTTCATTGCATATTCTTATACACTTACACATATTAAAATTCCAATACGCATTTAAATTTATACTCCTGTTTTTCCTTCCATATTGCCTTCCGTATTGCAATTATTAACTTGCAACTTAACATAAGAAAGTGTGTGTACGATTCGCATACGAATAATCTTTGACTGTGTTGCATAAGTTCTACATTTTGTCTTCGTGCTTTGGTCTATAATCTTATATAAAATGCTCGATACACCTTTAATCTTCAACTACTGATACACAAAAAATGCCTGTATCAATATCCATACATGCATATACAAATACAATAATTTTAATTACTTTTCCAAACCATAAATATTTAAGTCTCAGCAAATTATCAATTATATTCAGTTTCAGTCAAAGTTTCGGCTTAAGTAGTGAAATTTTATGTGAAATAAACAAAGTATAAATAAATCTTCAATAATATTAAATTAGGTAAAATATATTGAATTTTATTCAATCTTACTTATGCTGATTATTGACCGTTTTCAAAAAGTTTAAATATGTAGACTAACGTTACCTTTACGTTACGTTTATAGCACAAAACTTTAAAGAAATAAAAAATGAAAGTTTTTTAAATATAAACCAAATTAAACTTTAAGCTTTTTACTTGCATTGAATAAAATTAATTGTTATCGTATTAAACTAAATATAGTTGGATATGGATAATAAATTTATGTATAAATCATAAGTGAACTAGTAAGTAAATGGTAATAGTTTTGGTTTATATTTGTGTTTACCTTAATAAATCATTCATTATTCCTGCTTAATTTGTGTAAAGATCGATTGCATTATTATTATAATTAAAATCACTTAGTAAGTGCAACTTTTGTTATATTGATCGGGTATTGTTTTATTTTTTAACATATAAAGAAAGTTCTATTTCTTGCATATAATTTCTAATCGCTTATGTTAATAATAAGACGACAACACATATATAGCACGTTCACATAAAACAATCAATAATATAACAAGAATTATTTAACGTTTGTTTAAGATTAAATATACAAGAAAAGATATTTGATTTTCATCAATTCTAACAATTTTTTTATTTAAACAAAATTTAAAGAATGTAAAGGATTGAATTGAAATTAATTGTACAATACAATTAACAATTATATAAAATATTGTGGATTTAAATAAACAGATATTTATAGACCTTGCTCTAGATAATAGTTTATTACCAGCATATTTAGGTTTAGTTTTAGAACAATTATTCGACCAAACTATTTTTTAATTTCTTTCAAAGCCTGCATATACATATTATGTCCTCATTAACTTAAATCTATTTAATTCCCTCCGACCCTAAGATTAAATTGACAGATTGTTAAATAACGTTCAAATATCATAAATTGAGGGAATCCCCGTTTTATATTTTAATTTAACCGATTTTTTGTTCAAATAGAAAATTAGCTTCATTGTACAAAGGAATTATAAGATTCGTGTTTTTATAATCAAATTCTTTACAGTCTAGTCGTCTGATACTTTTGGTTTTTAGCTAACTTTTTAATATTTCAACAAACAAAATTTTGTGTAGGGTTGTAAAATTTAATTTTTTGTATCGTTTTTATAATTTATTCCAATAATATGTAATTTATACGAGTTACTGTTATAATTATATTCCTACTGAATTGAAGATATTGTAAAAAAAGTTCTTTCAAAAACAAAGAAAAATAAAAAATTTAATTAAAAATTTGTCAACCCTGATTTAATTTGAAATATTTTTAAAATTATTTTGTGGAATGGATTAGTGTACATTTGCAGAAAAGTTACGCTTTTTGAGTTGTTCTATGGATTTTATGGTTTGTTTCATATGATATTCTTATACGACGTATTGATGATAGCCTTGAAGAATATTTACTTTTTATTTTAAGAAACCGTTTTTTTTATTTGATCCTTTCTTTATATGAATGTTTTTGGTATATCAATATTTGATTGGGAATATATTACTGAATATTTATTATTTGCAATTGATTTTGTAAATATTGATGTTAATTAAACATGCGTATTGATATTCTTATACACATATAAATATCTTCTAACTTTAAAATTTCTTTTTCATATTATTTTCTACTTTTGTATATGTATTGAAATTCTTGTGACTTTGCATTTTTCCTTTCATCTGATATTCTTATTATATTAGTGTAATTCTTGATCTACACGATTATTTAAGAATAGATATCTTCAATAAATATATACGATCTAAATACTTAAGTCTCTGTTTGTGTGTCACAACTCGCAACTCACACATTTTGTTTCTGTGCTTTGATCTAAAATTTTATATAAAATGTTTTATTCCTAACCTTCAGCCACTCCCAATACACAGAACAGAATATCATTTAAACACTTTATTTTTAATAGAATTTCAAGAATATTGAAGTCTAAAAGAATCCCTCAAGTAATGTATCGGCTTAAGTTAAATAAATATCAATATAATAATTATCAGTATTGTGAATTAAACAAAGTACAAATAAATCTTCAATCATATTGAATTAGGTAGAATTTCTTTAACTTTGTATTGAATTTCAAAACTGTTAAACTATTAACACCCTTCATTACTCAATACCTTATTAACAACTCACAATAACTACCTTAAAACTTGATAGAAGTTTAATAGATAACATTCTTATTTTTTATGTTGTTATTATTTATTTATAATTAATATATTATATATTATTAACCACCATTATAATATATATTTCTTGTATTCCTCAATACAACACAGAGAAACAATCACCCAAATTATATATTTTTCAACTATAAGATATGGACAAATCTTTAATGCAAGAAATGATAAAGATTCCAATTCCAAGTTTTGAATATGGGGACCATAGTGATTGGCAGGTAAAAATGAATAATCATTTTGTGTTACATATTTAATTACACAATAAATAAATGATTTTATTTTTAAAGGAGGTTCTTAATTCTTCACTTCAAAAAAATAACTTGCTTGGGTTTCGTTTAGCACTAACAAAAGGTGCAATTGCTGATGAAATCATTGAAGATGATAAATGCAGTATTTTTGAAAAGGCATGTAGGAAACCTCGATGTTATGAATTTATACAAGAATGTTTAAAAAAAGGCTGCGACGTTAATAAGGTAAATTTCTTTAATGCCTTTCACTTTGACATATTAATTGTTACATGATATGAATTTCAGCAAAACAAAAAAATGAGAAAACGTCCTATTAATTTTGCTGCTGAATCAATTGATTCAAAAAATATTGAAATTCTTGTAAACATACCAGAGATTAATATTAATTCAACTTGGAACTCTTTAACTGCTTTACATCAATTAATAACAAATATAAATGAGGAAAATTTTAATAATGTTTATGAATGTGTTAAAATTCTTGTGGAACAAAATGCGGATGTTAATATTCCAGATAGAAACTTCAGAGCTCCAATTCTTACAGCAATCAGCCTAGAATTACCCGAAGTTGAAAAGATTATAAAATGTCTTTTAGAACAAGAGGATATTGATATTCAGGGTGATGTAAGAAAATTAATTACAAAAAGGTTCCCAAATTTATCACTTCCCATTCTTAATGAAAATCGTGATAAAATCATTGATTTTAATTATCTTATAAAATTGATAAAAAAGAGAGATGAAAATCAATTTATTAATGATTTAAAAAAAGTTACTATACAAGATAATATTTTTAAAGTAGAATATGGTAAAAAAACAATGCTACAACTCGCAGTTGAAGGTGGTCTTATTGAAATTGTGAAAATTCTTGTGAAATCTGGTGCGGATGTGAATTATACAAATTCAAATGTATGTACACCAATAGGATTTGCATGTGAATATGGTTATTATGAAATACTGGAATATTTAATGAAGTGTGATGGGATCGTATTGAAAAATGGCAATAAAACACTTTTATGTATTATTGTTAAAAAATTGGGAGATGAATACCCCTTTCACACTGACTCATGTAGTTATGCGGCATGTTTTAATTTACTTTTAAAATCAACAAATATTGATGTAAATGAAAAGGATTTAACCGAAAGTACAGCATTGCATTATGCTGTAAAAAATGGAAATCAAGATGCTGCTTTAAAACTTCTGAAACGTTCTGGATATTTATCAGATAATATTTTCAATGAATTATTAGTGAGTGATATTTGTCCTAAAGTTTTGGAAAATTATTTTGATTCATGTATAACAACGAATTTAGAAAGACCACATTATGATAATTATGAAATTATGTTTAATTATTGTTGTCTAAATCCAGCTTTAAATAGTCAATCTAATAAAAAAACATTAGAGATGACAACAATTAACTATTTGACAGATACATTTGAATTAAAATATTTAATAAAACATCCATTAATTTTAAGTTTCTTATTTTTAAAATGGAAACGTTTAGGTTTTATATTTTATGGAAATTTTTTATTATATGCAATATTTTATATTTCATTTTTATTATATGTTTGTAAATTTTCAAATTCTAATGATCCAAATGTTAATGGAATTATTTCAAATATTTTATATTTATTTTCGATTTTTGGTGTTTCATATATACTGATTAGAGAATTAATTCAATTTAAAATGTCACCAAGCAGCCATTTTAAAAAGTGGGAGAATTTTCTTGAATTGGGATTATTTATTTTTTCAATAATTGTTTTACTTGGATATGGACAAGTAGTCGTTTCAACGATTGCAATACTTTTGATAATTTTTGAATTTATTTTATTAATTGGATCCTTACCAATAATGTCCATATTTATGCTTAAAACTGTTATAGTTAAAATTAAGGAATATTTCAACTCATATGTTACGCTTTTTGTATCTTTTGGTTTATCTGTTTATAAATTAATTCAACGTAATTCTACTTCAGAATATATAATCAATGAGGATTTGAAAAATAATACAATCACCAAAGTAATTGATAAATCCTATAAAATTGTTTTAAAACAGTTCAATTTTGAAATTGATGATAATGGAAGTGCACGAAAAATTATAATAATGATCACAATGTTAATTTCAATTGTTTTATTGATTCTATTAAATGAATTACTAACAGATGCAAGTGCAAGATTAGAAGCTGAACAGGGAGCTTTAATATATCGTGCAAAAGTTTTAAGTGGTTATGAGAATTTTTTTATACGTGCAGGTTTAAATAAATACAAATCAATTAATTTATTTCCAGATTTTTTGCCAATAAATAAATTTGTTTTTAAGCCAAATACTGACATTGCTTACATACCAAAAAAATCAGGAGAAACTACAAAAACAAAAAATAAATATCTTATGATTATTGAAACGACATTAAAAAATTCACCAATTATTTCTAGTTTTTTTACTCAAAAATTAGATCGTGAAATAATAAAATCTTCACGTGCTGTTATCGCAAAGAAAAAATCTACAGTAGAAGATTTACGGATGTGCAGAATGGAAGAAAATATTGCGATGATTTTACGTAACACAAGAATGTTTAATAAATTGGATAATTATTAGGTCATTGAACTTGATTCATATAAAAATTTCTAACATAAAAATAACGAATGTAAATTACCATAACATAAACTATAAATATTTCTAATATTTTATAAATAGTCTAAGGAGGAGAAATTTAATTAAATGAAATTGAATTTAAATCAACTCAAAAAATATTGGTTCATAACTTTAGATCGTTTATTTTGATCAATTACAAATTCAATTGCACAAATTCCTTAAAACATTTTAATGTGGCATTAAAAATAAATAATTTAAATTTTATAAACAAAATGAAAATTTTACAGGATTTACTAGAAGTAAACTATTTTTTTTTATAATAAATTTAAAAGGATTTAATTTAAATCATTCAAATGTCCGGTAGTTTTTTATTTAAAATGAAACTTTTCTATTTGCTGTTTCTTTTTTCATTTTCTATTTTTTTACGAGAACTATTTTGTTTTATTTTGTTTTATTTTGAAAAATGAATCATACAAAATATTACATATTAAAATTTGAGGAGGATAAAAATAAATAAATATGGAAATGTTGTAAGAATTTAGTAAAAACATTTGAAGGACTTTTAATTGACAAAATATTAAATTAATATAACTTTTGATAAATAAATAATTATTAAAATAAAATATTGTTTTAATTTTTTAGTGATTTTTATGTCATAAAGTCAGACAACATTGAAAAACATTAACAAACATACAAACATTAACAATTAACATTAAAGGCAATGGAACTGGTTTTTAACGCAATCAAGAAAAGATGGAATTACATTTCACAACAATTTACAACGAACGAACGATAGTGAAATTTAAATGCTGGTGATTCTTATCAGACAAATAAAGGCTGGCTTTCTTATAAGATATTTGTCATGTATTTCTTCCGATAAGAAAAATAATATTATCAATTTGTGTCTCTGCTATTTTTCTCTATTTTTTCAAGTGTATCAATTTGTGTCTCTGCTTTTTCTCTATTTTTTCAAGTGTATCAATTTGTGTCTCTGCTATTTTTCTCTATTTTTTCAAGTGTATCAAGCAAAAAAAAACTAAATAATTATTTTTAAAAAACTGAAAGAAAATAACAAAAAAAAAATTAAAAAAGTAAAATAAACAAAAAAAAATTAATTAATTAGACTTCTTAGCGTTACCCAGAGTACACCAACGAGGAGGTGAGTCTAAATCGTACTCCAAAAATATTTTATTTATATATTTTTAATTAATAATAATTAAAAAAGTTAAGATTTTATTATAAATAAATAAAATCTTAACCTTTATTTAATTATTATTAATATTTTTTTAAACTTAACATTTATTTTAAATGAACTTTTATATGCCTTCTTAAATGTTCCAATGTCTTATATTTATTATTACATTGTTCACAAAATACGATTTAATTTAAAAAAATACGACTCGCTAACCCTAAAAATCCCTTTTTTAAAAATATATATGATTTTCAAAAAATATTGATTGTGGTCTGAGGCAATATAGTGAAATGGCTATGGTGGCCCATTTGAAAAGATTGGAAATTGTACAATATATAATTAAATTGTATAAAAACTAGTTCTTAAGACAGAAATTGTATATATAAATAAATATTGTATAATGAAATAAATCTTAACTCATATTGCGGTGTTGACCACTTTTTGTTTTTTTTTTAATTTGTTTTAAAAATTTTTAATAAAATTTTACTATCAAACTCATGATTTCCAAGTGTCTAAAAATCAACAAAAAAATCAATTTTTCATTAAATTTATATTCTTCATTTTATTCAATACATTCCCATTATAGAAAATGGATCCAACTAACTTCCTACTTTCCCTTAAAACATTTACAGATTTTTTCTAATAAATAAATAAATAAATAAATAATTCTTACTATTGCGTCAGCTGGTAAAAGATTTAAAAAATAACTTGTAACATTCCATTTTAATATATTATACCACAAGGTACAAAAATTTTTGTTGGTTAATTTTAAGTTGCATTCAACTGAAATGAGAAATTTGTTGCGTTTTTTCAACTAATTTTGATTGGCTTAAATTTAAAAAAATTTATTATTTCATTTTTCAATATAGGGTGGTCCAAATAAAAAAAATTTTTATGCTTATTTAAAAATTTTAGCATAAAACACCACGATATATTTATATATTTTTTATTAACTGATAAATCAATTAAAAAATAAATTTAATTGTAAATTAATGATGATATTTGTTAATTTTAAAATGAATAACGATTTTAATTTTTTTTGAGAAGGACCACCCTATTTTGCAATGTTCTTTTCAATAGTTTTTACTTTACAAAAGATATTTATGTTAGCCTTAGATAAAATGTCATCGAGTGTGCAGCAAGTGTTTTTTTCAGGAATTTATTTTTCAGGAAAGTCCATCACTGACGGCAAACTCGCCCTTGAAAAAGGGGGGTTTAAAAAGTCCTTCAATGAAGGCAAACTCGCCCTTGAAAAAGGGGGGTTTAAAAAGTCCATCACTGATGGCAAACTCCACCTAAAAAAAGGGGGGTTTAAAAAGTCCATCACTGATGGCAAACTTCTAAAAGAGAAGTTTAAAAAGTCCATCACTGATGGCAAACTTCTAAAAGAGAAGTTTAAAAAGACCATCTCTGATGGCAGACTTCTAAAAGAGAAGTTTCAAAAGACCATCTCTGATGGCAGACTTCTAAAAGAGAAGTTTAAAAAGACCATCTCTGATGGCAGACTTCTAAAAGAGAAGTTTAAAAAGACCATCTCTGATGGCAGACTTCTAAAAGAGAAGTTTAAAAAGTCCATCACTGATGGCAAAAAGTCCTTCAAAGAAGGCAAAAAGTCCATCAAAGATGGCAGATTTAATATTAAATCAAAAAAAATAAAAACGGTCATGATTAACCAAGATAATAATAATAAAATAAAAACGGTCATGGTTGACCTTTTTAATAGTCTTTTTAATAAAAGAAAACAAAACTAAATAAATAGTCTTTTTAATAAAAGAGAACAAAATGAAATAAATAGTCTTTTTAATAAAAGAAAACCAAATGAAATAAATAGTCTTTTTAATAAAAGAAAGCAAAATGAAATAAATAGTCTTTTTAAAGACAACATACAAATAAAAAAATTAAATAATTTAAGAGGCGGTAGCGATAATAATCTCGCTATTGTTGAAAATACTAGAAGAATAACTAGTAATAGAATTATTGAAATAATTAACTGCGTACAAGCAGATTTCCCTCAAATGTACGGCCATTGCCGTTACAGCTTTATTATATACATTCATTCATGATGGTGAATGGAATAATCTAATTATGAATGATATCATAATCTATGGTACACAAATTTACACCGACTCATTTGATAGTTTAACAAATAAACCAGACGATGGTTATATAGCAGCAAACCAAGTTCTGCAACAAATAAATTTAATAAATAAAACATTTGATATAGTGTATGACATATGGGCATTTGATGATGCATGTAATATTTATGCTACAATGTTAGACAGAATAACATATTTATTTAATAATGATAGAAATCATATGATTGTAACTGGCTTTGGTCTGTCAGTAGCAGTATTTAAAAAAGAAATAAATAATATTATATATTATTATTATTTTGATTCCCATTCAAGAAATGAATGGCACTGCTATTTTATTAAAATTAAATTCCATAGAAAACTTGGTGAATATTATACAACAAAATATTAAAGATATTAATTACAAATATGATGTTGTTTGTTGTAGAATAACAGCAACAGAAAATAATAATATTGAATCAATAGAAATAATTGATCAAATTGAAGAGTCAGATGACTCAACAGAATATTTAAATGAATCAATAGAAATTGATGAAATTCATATTGAAAAAACTGAATATAAACAAAATATATTGGAAGTTCAAAGTTCTACATTTTGCAACCCATCTAGCATAAAATTTCCAGTTATTGCCATTAAAGTTCATTTTTGATAGCTTACCTTGCCTCATTGGTTTGATTCAAATATAAAATAAATTGGAATATTTAACAAAAAGTTTTAACAAAAAAAAAATGTATTTTTTTAAAGTTAAACTCAAAAACAGGAAAAAATATAATAAAATAACTAATAATGTTTTAAAAACAGCAACAAGCCTCTAATTAAAATAATGTTTTTTGTCTCTTACATTTTACTTTTTATTATTACAAAATACTTAAAATTACTTTGAATCAGTACGTTGTCGATCAATTTGATTAATTCTTTTTTCATATAAATTTGATAGACTTCCATGTCTTGTTCGTGAATTAATAATTGATTTTTGTATATGTGCTGGACGCCATAATGATTGTAAACGTGTTTGTTGTTCACTATTATTAGTTGATGTTAATTGTCGTGATAATGGACTTGGACGAATTGATAATTTTCTTTGAAGGGCTGACGTTGTTACGGCTGAAGTGGATGATGGAGGTGGTGCTTGGCCTGGTGGTGTTAATAAGTTAGATGGACGAACACTAAAACGTCGTTTCATTTGTGGCGGTGTTGAAGCGAAGTAAGGTGGTGGTGGAGTATTAGAAGTAGAATTAAAATTGTTTATCACAGCACTGGATTGTCTTCTATTCTTATTCGGATATTTAATACTGTTATAAATTGTTGGTCGCAAAGATGTACGACGTTTCTCAAATGGTTGTGGTCCAACACTATCATAATTTTGAGGGAAAAGGGTTAATAACGAAGGTACCTTTGGCGGTGTTAAACTGGCTGTTCCCATTTTACGTCTTGGCAATGAACCATTATCTGTATCATCTAACCGAATTGCATTAGTGTGAACTAATTCAATAGCTCTAATGAGATCTGCAATGGTCGTTGTCTCAAGAAGTGATGATTCTTCTGGTTGTGTTGTTAGAGAATAAACACTTTGACGTCCTTTTTGGGTTGAATTTAAATACTGTTTTGGTAGGCTCACTCTTGAGGAACGTCCATTTGCAGTTGCCTCTAAATAGTTTTGTGGTGCGAACATATCATTAGCTAATGAATTGCGTTTCTGACTTTCTGATACAGTTCGCTTTTTAAATGGATTGAGACGACTTAATAGTGTTTTATTTGTCGCAGAAGGAACCGGATCGATCGGAATATTTATAGTGAATGGATGATCCAGTTTGTCAGTTCCAAATGATGCACGATATAAATCTTTCTTTTGTGTTTGTCCACGTTGTCGAAGACGCATCAATTCTTTAATTTGAGTATTAGAACCACTCCATGTCCATTCATGTGCATTCTCCAATTGATGTTGCACTGGGATTCGAACTTCAGATGATGCTCGGTCTCTTGGCTTTAAAGGGGGCAGTGTGAAACTTTTTTCAGATGTAGGAAGAGACCACCCAGACCATGTTCGTTCGCTGGCTAAAATCTCCTCGTCGGAGAACCCATGAATTCCTCCACTACCCTTGTTTACAACCAATTCAAGAACACTTTGCCCATCTTCATCTTGTGGTCTAAAATTTCCTAACGCTGTTACAACACGTGCTAATAGTTCGCCAGGTTGAACAATGGCGTTAACTCCTTCAAATGTTTTTTTCTTATCAATTTTACTTAAATCAGTGTCTGATTGAGCTCTATTAAGGGTTAAACTGCTAAGAGTGCAAGGAGCCTGATCTATCTGATTTCCAAAACTTTCAGAGAATGCACGTTTCCGTTTCGGTATTGGACTGGATGACCGGTAAATTGATAAATCTGGACATGATTCAGAACGTGGACGAGTATTAACTTTTACTTCATAAGGCTCATGATAAACGGGCTGAAAAATGATTAAATTTAAGTATAATAAACACGTGATTACTGATTTTAGCAGACAACTATTAAGAATTCATAAATTCATAAATTTAGGAAAGTATTGAAATGGTCTTTAAAAAATTGAAATAAGAAAATGAAAGCAACGAATTTAGATTTTGGTTGACAAAATATTATTTTTCAAATTATTGTGGAATTCCAATAATGCTGACTGTAATTATGAAGAAATTTCAATGTAATTTTTATAATCAATTGCATTAGTTCTTACCTTAAATCTCATCATATAAATTTCATTTAAAATTCTCCTTAAATAGCCAATATCCTTTGTTACACCATTCCAAATTTTACTTTGTGTCTGTTTAATATTTATTGCTAATTGATGTTCTAAATAAGCAATTTTTTTACTTCTTAATCCACGTCCTAAAAATCCCATAATCATAACTAGATAGCCAACACCAAATATAAACCAAACAATTATAAATATTTGGTATAATACAAAAAATGCACCAAATTCTCTTTCTTGATGTGGTTGAAATGATACAACATAATCACCAAATCCAATTGTCGTTAATGTAACGAATGCATAATAAACAGATATCGAGTATGGCCAATCTTCAAAAAATGAAAATAAACTTGCAGGAAGGAAAATAAATATTAATATTCCTGGTATTAAATACAAAGCCATTTGGGCAATTAATCCATATTTTTTTGGTGCATATTCAGCATTTGTTGAAATTTTATATTGTTTATATCGACGGTACAAACGAACAAACTAAAAAGAAATGATTTCAATATGTACTTTATTCATTAGAAATTTTTATTTCATTTTAAATAATTCCACTTACAATTTTTCCAAAAAATTCTCCCAAATATGCAAATAAAATACCATTTACTGGGATCCCGATTAATGCATAGAAAATCATAAAAATTCTTCCTGTTGTATTATTTGGTGAAATATTTCCATAACCTTAAAATATGAAAAGAATTAAGTATTGTAAACTTTTGAAATCAGAAAGCTTTTGAAACTTACCCACCGTTGAACAAACCGTAAAACTAAAAAAGAATGAATGATAAAAATTCCATACGTAAGGATTTACATATTTGTCTTCTGTATAATTTGTAAGTGGTTTTTCACAATAATCAGAAATTTTATCAATAATTTCTCTTTGGATTAAAAGATCTTCTGGTGCTGTATACTCTGTAAGAAGTTCTGTAAATAAGAAATATAGAAATTATTTTAATAAAAATATTATAAAAGAAGTTAAAATTTATAAATTACAGTGTATTAATATAATGGTTTGTGTATTAGCTAAAATACATAGCTAAAAAACACTTTGCCTTAAAGTATGCAATTCAATCCATACAATTTTTTTTTAAATTGAAGTAAATATTAAAATTATATAAATAACAATAATTAATTAATAATTTAAATTGATTATCGTTTGAAAGAATGTTAAAATATTTTACGGTCTTACAACAAGCTTAGTTGAATTCCTCCAAGATTCAACAATAGCAATGGACAAATTAGAAACATATTTGAAGAGTACAGGACTTTTTGAATTAATTTGATGTATTAATGTAGAAATGCTAATAACCAAGCAGTTGAAGCACTTGGAAAAAAATGTTAATTAATTGTTTTAATTTTATAATTGAATAGAATATTCAATAAATTAATAGAAATGTAGACGCCAGGTTGTTTTTGTCCAAAATATTACAGTACCATATTTTTTTGTCTTAAGAAGAAATTGATTTCTATGATATGGCATCATACTTTACAAAAACCAAAAACAAAATAATATATTACAATCATTTCAAAATATCATTGTAAATATTTATTTTCATTATTTGTATAATCTAAATAGATTTTATTTTTTATTATTTTTATTCATTTAAATTTTTTATTAAATTTCGTTTAACAAACAAGACAACAAATAATATCAATGAATTGATGCTAAATAATATCACGTCATACATATTTTAGTGTTTTTCAATAATTCATGAAAAATAAAATCAAAGAAAGAAGTTAAAACTTCAAATAATAATATTTTCATCAAAAGTTTTCATTTCTAAATTAAACTTACAAAGAATTTTTAAAAATTGTATTGTAAAAATTAAAATTGATTAAGAAATGAAAATTAATATTTAAATCTTAGTTAATGTATTCTTTAGAACTTCTTATAATTCTTTATTATTATTATTTTTTTTTTGTATTTTAATTTATAAAACATTGATCAAATTCTTATCATTGTATGAAATTATTATTAATTTTACATTTCCGTTTTGATTATAAAAATGTTAAGGCAAAAATTGATGATAAATAAAAATTTATATTATTCAACTTTATAAAATCGTCAGTGATGGACTTTTGGGAATATTTTCAAATAAATTTCGAATTATATATAATTATTGACAGTTCACTAAAAATAACTAATGTCATCTTAAATCATTGATTTTCACAGCAAAGTTTTGTTACCAACTCAATATTGAAATATACTATAAAAAGAAAATTCTAAGGAATCAATAAGAAGAAGAAAAAAAAACCCAAAGTGATAATAAAAACAAAAAACTATTCAACGCCTAATTTTTAAATATTGATAAATAATAAAAAAAAAATCAAATCGTTTAGTTGTTTACTATCAAATAGCAGGTAATAAGTAATAACAAGTCAAGGTGTTTTTTTTTTTTGTTAAGGTTGACTCAATTTACTCTGATTATGCATTAGGTGTGATGATTATGTCTGATTGCAAATTTTTTTTGTTATTGTAATTTTACAACGCACATTTTGTTTTTGGTTTTTCTGTTTTTAATTGTTTTGTGTGAACGTAATGAAATAAAAATGTGATTTTTAATGTTTTTATTTTTGATTTAAATTATGATAATGAAAATAAGATAATTTTTCGGTTACTTTTGTAGTAGCCGCATTAATACAAAGAGAAAAGAAAATATATAAAGAAAAGTTATCAAAACAAAAAAATTGTATTAAAAGTAAGAATTACATTTGAGTTCAAGGAATCTGGAAATTTTTCAATTTGACATAATTACGATAATGAGCATAATATGTTCAAACCTCAATCTAATTAGACAAAAAAATAATTATTTGTCCTATAAATAATCTTGATAATTGTTTGAAGGTAATACAAATAAATCCCAAGACAATTGATCTCCTTATTTTATTTATTCTCTTTTGAATCAATTATTGCTGATTTGATTTGTTTATATTCTGGGTAAATTAATTATCATTAATAATTGTTATTATTTAATACAATGAAAAATTAATGATAATTTATATATTTGTATTGTTGGTGTTGTTGTATAGATAAAATAGATAATTATTATCAGTAAACAGCTGATTTTTAAGATTTAGTTTATTTTATAAAGAAAAGAAAATTTTTATTAATTGTTTAACAAAAACAAAATTTGTATTTGAAATGATTTGATTTTAAATGAATTAATAATTTTATTGTCAAAATAATCAGCAACAAACTTAAATAATAATTATAATCACATTAATTATATTTAATTGTTTTTCTGTTTAAAATTTTTTTGATAACGTAGTTTTTTTAATTTATTTTATAATTTATTTTCTTCTTATTGATTTATTAATTAATTAGAAGTTAATTATTATAAGTTAATAGATTTAAAGTTTATTTAACTTTAATATATTTAGTTTATAAATTGCAAGAATGAAACAAGTAAACTCCATTTAAAAGATAAAATAATAATCAGAGACAAACATACAAACATACATAAAATTTTGATTTTTTTTATTATTTATCTTAGCAACAATTCATATTTGATATTTTATTTTCAATCTACTCAGGAGACTTTAAAAATAACGTAAGTATTTTATAGAGACAATTGAAACAATACATTTAATCTTTTTTTAACTTTTAAAACTATTTTGTCCCATTTTTAATGAAACACTTCAAAAATATTAAAAACACGGAAACAGTGACTAAAATTTTCATCAATATTTTTTGTAGGATTTGTGTTTATCACTTATTCCCAATACTTTTGATTCTGTTTTTAATGATGATTTTAAAGCTAATAAAGTTTGATTTTTGTTACTCAATTTTTCTTAATCGCCTATAAGATTGCCTTATTTATTAATCCGAATCAAATTAGATTTATTCATTCGTTTAGAGCTAACAACAAAAACCTTCTTCAATTGTAAAACAGGATCGACGTTGTAAGATTATAATTCAAAATTTATTTCGTATAGACACAGAATTAAGACATTTTATTAAGATATTTTTCATGGCGCTAAACTTCATTTATATGGAATAAAATTTATGTTATCCGTATTTTATATTAAAATAAATTTAAATTAATTTAATAGCATTTAGTGTCATTAAACGATTGTAAAGGTTTGCATAAAATTTGTATAATTTATGAATAACAATTCTGCTAATTAAAGAAAACTATTTTTTATTGATGTTGATTAGGAATTTGTTGAAATAATTATGTGGTAATAAATTACAAACACAGTTCATTAAACTCTAAGTAAATGATTAACGTTGTAAATACAGAACTTTATTAGTTTTATTTTATATGCCTTCAGCTATCATTCTGACAGTTCGAATAATTTACAGTGATCTCGCCAAAACCTATTCAATTACAAAATTAATAAATAAATCTTTATATAAAATGGAAAGTGTTTGTCGTGAGTAACATGTATGTGTGTGTGTGTGATTATTTATGTGTTTATTTGCATATACGCATAAATATAATTTAACGTGTTATCCATTGAATATTATGTATAATTATACTTCCCTCCTATTTCCCTCACTTTTATAAATAATATCTTAATAATTAGTTATTCATTTCTGAATTTCTGAATTTTATAAAAAAAAAAATATATTTCTACTAAACTGGTTCATATAAATAAATTGTATATAAAGTAAAACCAATAATATAATTATAAATTAATTATTAATAAATAAATAAATATGACAAGAATAAAGACTGTCAATGTTATAATTATTATAAATAAAGTGTTACGTATTTGTTGTTGTAATTGTTGTAATTGTTGTACGCATAATTATTTTAGTTTAGTTAAATTAATACAAATTCAAAATTTAAATTGCCTAATAAATTTCATTTAATATTTTTCTTTAATTAGAAACGAGAATTAAATATTAATGTTTATTTATTTCTTCTTCTTCTTCTTTTTTACCTTTTGATTTCATAGCAGAAATTGTTGAATAGAAAATATTACATTAGGGATTTTGTGTTGCCTTTATGCATGATCTCGGATTTTTTTATTTTTTGCTGCTTGATTTTGTATATTTAATTTAAAGGCACAAGAACACATTAATTTTTGTTTCAATGAGATCTTTAAATGTTCTAACGGTTGTTACTTTTAAAGAAATTAAAAAAGTCTAAAGTTTCTGGTCATATAGAAAAATTATACAATCAATTAAATGTTAAATAATCTATAATTTTTATGTAGGTTTAAGAACAGAAAATGAACATTGAATAGAATAAATTTATGTCATTTATTAAAACTGTTTTATTTATTTTTCTATTGAAACATTGAAATCGATAGATAGAAAGTTCATAAATATTATTATAATTTGCAATTAATTTCAAGTATAAATAATCTTGTGTATTTTGTCTTTATTATTTTTAATGCAATAAATATACAATTTTTCCCCTCAAAGTTATTTGATTTATATAAAGAAGACAATAATAAAAAAAACAACAACAAATTACACTTAAGTAAATTTGTTTGTAAATCTTAACTATAAAACTTTAATCATGCGTATTATCAGTTCAGTGACAATAATAATCAAGGTTGATGACACATCCAGTGTTAAAAGTGTAATAAATTGTCTAAAGGCTAAGGTTATTAAATATACACGTCTATAAACTATTTAAACAAGTAAAGTCTAATAAATAAATCTATATACAAAAATTAACGAGTAAAGAAATAATTTCCTTTTTTTTTATTTTGGAAATTTTATTAAAAGAAAAAAAAAAAGAAGTTTGGAATTTACTTGAGGCGTGTGCACCAATAAATTATTAACTGGCTGACTGACTGTACATTTAATAATTATATTTTAAATTTTCATAATATTAGTGCAACAAAGTGTGTTTATTTTTTTAGCCTAAAGCAATCATAATTATAATTTTTAAATAGGAAACAAAAAAAAAATATGAATTGTCGTCACTCATAGAAAACTAGAAACGAAAAAAGATTCACTTAAAACGCAATTCAAGTTTATATTTTTAATAATTTCGTATAAGTTATAATCAAATATTGATAATTAAATACAATCAGCAGAAACACAAAAAAAACAACACAAATTTGCAATCAATTTCTAATTATATACAAATCAGTCAAAAGATCCTCGATTAATTTTGGATTTTTCCATAAACAAAATAATTTTTGCAAAATGTCAAATTTAATTAAATTTTTTGCATTTCCTTTTTTTCCCCACCAAATAATTCGTTTTTTTTTTGTTGTTTTCTATTGAAGAAGGTTTTTTTTTTGTTCATCTCTGATCATAAATTTCAGAGGTTTGTAACTCATTTTATTCGTTATTCTTTAACAGCAACTACTTTATTTTTCTTAACGACTTAATAAAACTCACAAATTTCTGTAATGGACTAAATGGAATTTATACTTTGCAACTTCACAACTAAAATGCATTGAATAATGCAATTGACTTAAATATTATTTATTATGTCGTCGAACTCTATTCCTATATAGTAAATATATACTTAAATTAATCAAATAATAAAGTTATAGTTAACCCATATATAGTCGCGTATAAAGTTTAAATTAAATTTATAAAATTACTTATTTCCTTTTGGATTTAAAATCTGAATATTTTCACTCTGTATGTATCAACCAAAAACAAATTTACGAGCTTCTTTTTTTTTTTTCATTATATACGACATTTTTATCAATCTAATATTTTTACGATTGGTAAATAAGAACAAACAAAAGGATGAAGAATATTTGATGATAATGACCTAAATTCAATTAATTCCATGGAATTATTTTTATCGTTAATTGATTTTTTTTAAATGTAGTTTAATGGATCACTTGAAAAATTTGATTTTATTTGTGTTAACATTTAAAGATGATGACAATATTTGATTAGAATGATCGTAAATTAATTAATTTGGAACTTAATAGATAAGATTAAAGATTAAGAATAAAGAAAATAGTTGAATCCATCGTTTCACTGTAGACTTAATGGCAGACTAATTTTTATTGCTTTCACCTGAAATTTAAAACAAGAATGAATAAAGAAAATATTCAATCTTTGGCCAATATTAAATCAAAAAAAAAACAATTGCTGTGTTGAGATTTATTGAGCAAAGAAAAAGTTGGTTAAGATTATAATAAAATAAATTCTCAATAAAACAGACATTTAAATCTTCCTTTAAGAGACGAAATGAAATGTTGACTATTTGATGTTTTTATTGTTGGTAAACGGATCGACAAATTAATTAATTTATATTTTTAAAATGAAAAAATACTTTACCATGAATTTCAATTCGTGATTTAAGTGCAACATTACGACGTTCTGTTTCTAATCGATGTTCCATTGTATAGAAAATGCTGGCACCAAAAAATAAATACGATGTATAAAAACAAAGTAAAGCCAACCATTGTTTTGGTGACATTTTCTCACTTTTAAAATTTTTATTTCAATTATTTATAGTTGGCAATAAATTTGAGTATTGTCCTTCGTTTGTTCCTTTTTTTTTTTTTAAATATTTTTTATGTTGGTAATAATGTTCGTTATTCCGTTATTCGTGTCTCCACTTTTATTTTGACACTTTTGTATGGTTTTCTTAACACAGCCGCAGCTTTCTTCTTCTTATATTTGAATCTCGATTCGAACTTATGCTTTTGTTTAATTTTGTCGTCTAAATTTTTGTTATTTAACTTTTTCACTTTTTAATTATTTTTAATTTTAATCTAATTGTACAGAGATCACTTCATTTACTGAATTTAAAATCAAATCATAAACTTAAATCATAAATTTATTGAAAACTGAATAATTTAATTATTTTGTATTTTATTTAAAAAAAAAAAAAAGAAACACACACACACGCACACTGAACAAATAAATAAATAAAAATAAAATTTATATAAAAAAAAAATTTGTTTAATTATTTTTAAATTGATTTTATTTAAATTTTTCACCTCAACTTACTAATAATTTTTTTTTTCTTTATTTGTTTCTTTATGCAAAAGCCTCCAGATAAGATTTCAATATTTAATTATTTTGTTCATAATTCTTATAAATAAATCAATTGAGAACAAACCAAAAATAAATAAAATATAAAATGCTAAAAACACATCAACAAAATAAATCACAAATTATGAATAATTAATTTAAATAATGTTTCAATTTAATTTCAGTTTTGTTTGCATTAATTTTTTTGTAAATTTTTATGATTTATGCAGGTAAAGGTTTTGTTTTTTTTTTCTGTTGAATTTTTGTGTAATTATTTTTTTTTGTTCTTTTAAATTTACACTAGAATTTACACGAATTAAAATTAAAGTTTTACGATTAACAAATAAATTATTCTGTTTTTCTTAACGTTTCTGTTTACAGCAATTATTTTTCTCAACACTTATTTTTTTAATAAAACTTTTTTTCTGCTGTTACTGTTGCTGATGTTTTGCTGCTGTTGTCATAAATTAATGAAAAAATAATCATTGAATTTTTCTGATGATGGTAAATCTAGTTGCAATAATAAAAGCAACAAAATTTGTGTATAAGTTGAAATTAATTGAATTTTTTTCCAACAGTTAACTGTTGCCTCCATATTTTTGTATTTTACAAACTTTGTAAATATGACTGAAAATAGAAAAAATTGAAAATTGTTAGTTTTTTCTTTCAACTAATAATAAATACCATTGGTAGTTATAACTCTACCAGTGGAGTTGTAATTGAATGGAATTCACTTTAAGAAATAATTTTGTCTTATGAGATTTTTGGTTATTAATAGTGATAAACATAAGTTGCTCAATTATCGATGATTTTAATTTTTTTCAAACGAAACCATTTCCGTAATAAATGAATTAAGGAATCAAAACTGTTTTCTTTTATTAATATTCCTATAGCATCAAACAATGCCGTGAATAATTTATAGAAGAAAACTCTAAATTCTGAACAAACTGCAAAATTAAAATAAATTTCAGATCATGCGACATGCAAAAGATCTTCACGATTATAAAAAATAAAAGTTTTACAATCCTGACATCCAATATTTATGGTCATATTTTAATTTTCGTTTCTATAAATAAAATCTCATTTAATTGAAATTCAATTTTTTGTTTTTGTTCTGAGGTCGTAGAAATTTTTATTTTTTTAATGTAAAAAAAAAACAATGGACAATTAACTTTTTTGATCTTAATTTTTATTCTTGTTTTTGTTCATTATTAATGATGAGATCGACAGAAAGTTTAATTTTAATTGAATATATAGGAAAAAAAAGAGATGAATAGCCAAAAATTAAACAAAATCAAAAACAACAACAACAAGAACAAAAAGTGGTGGCATTGCCTTCTTAGCATGATTTCTTATGACACACGTTTAATTAGTTATGCTTTTGAAGGTCATATGCGTACTTTGATGATGCTAATTTTTTATTGTGTTTTTTTTTTCTTTTTTGCTTTTATCTTTTTGCAAATAAAAGTTCATTTCCTTTTTTTTTTTCTTTACTTTGACGTAAATGAAGAAGAAAAAAAAACCACAAATTATTTTTATTTTTCAAAGTCGTTCCATATTAACGAATGACGATGATGGCAACTTTTTACTGATGCTGGCGGGTAATTTTTTTTTTTTTGTTTGTGAATCCTTTAATTATTAGAAGTGCGAAATTTTAATTCACAAAAAAAAATATGTACCATGAAATTAAGTTAACCAATGAAAGAACAACAACAACAAAAAAAATGCTTTCCGCTTTTAAAATGAGTTCCAAGATTTTAGGAAAAAAAAAATTCATTAATAATTGGAAGATTTATTTTAAAACAATGAAATTTTTTACAATCAATTCAAATAAAGTTCATTAATTGTAAGTTGACCTAATTAAAAAATACATTTTTCCCTCATTTAATTTAATAGGTTGTTGTTTTTTTTTGTATTTCCATTGACTCGATCGACATTGTGCAAAAAAAAATTCGATCGTAAAAGAAGAGAAAAAAAAAACCTGCATAGTTGAAAATTTTGCATAATTAGTTTTTTTTTTTTGTTTTTGTTTTTTATTTCTTTCTTTCTTTCTTTCTTTCTTTCTTTCTTTCTTTCTTTCTTTCTTTCTTTCTTTCTTTGTTTCTTTATTTATTTTCTGTTTCAATTTTCAACGTAGAAAGGTGGAAATAAATTAAAAATATAAAAGTTCATCAGAATTTTTTTTTCGTCGATTTGATTTTGTTTTTGGTATTTTGGTTTGGTTCTTTTTTTTTCGGGTTTTATGTGGAAAAAGGTGCGATTATTTTATTGAAGGAAATGACTCAAAATAAAAACAAAAACAAAAGAGTTAAAAAACAATAAAATTTCAAAGAAGAAATAAATAAAGGGGAAATTTAAGTTAAATTAATTTTTAGGTTGCTAGGGTGACAAAATAATAATAATAAATTTGTGACAGTCAGAGTCTAAATTTTATTTGTTTTTTTTTTCTACATTTGGTGGGAAAATCAAAAATGAAAAAAAAATTTTCATTCATTCAAAATTAAATATACGAACATGGCATTTTATAATCAATACAATTTATTTGTATCAGATTATTTTAAACTAATTTTAAAGTAAAAACAAAATAAATCGTCTATATACACGATTAACTGTAAGAGGTGAACGCATAATGAAAATGGAAAAAACAACAACAACAACAAACAAACAAAAATTCGCTATAATCGTCTTTTACAAAATTTATCCAATTTAATTGAATTATATTTTTATTTTGTAGTTGAACAAATATAGAATTATCTATTTATTGTAAATGTGATCTAAATTATAATAGGCAGGTAGAGGTGTAACGTACATAATATAATTGAAAGACTTTACGTGCAATTTCTATTATGAAATTATAACAAATTTATTTATTTGTATTTATTTTCAACATATATATAAAAATTACTATATATATAATTGTTTATCTTCACTTCACGTATTTTATTATATTATTTAATTTATTGTATGTAAGTATAAGTTTTAACGTTAAGAATATTAACAACAATAACAACTTAAATGTCACAAGATTCATTTTTCTTTATTAATATTTTTTTTTTGTTTGTTTCTGTTGTTGTTAATTTTTTTTTTTTTGTTAATTTTAATTTTAAATTAATCGAATCATTAATCTATGGTATCTACTGATCCTTTATAATAATGGAGGATAATCACATTTACATACATAAATTTGTTTGCGATTTTAAAATTTGTTCAATTATGTAACGAAAAATTTATGAAAAATAAATCACAAATAATTAATTGAAAATTGATTAAGTTTGTGATTTAATTATTCCATTTTTCTAATAAAATTAATTCCAAAAAAAAAAAAACGGATTAAAAAAGGATCGAAACGTATGAGATTTTTTTTTTTTTTTCAAATTCTTTAAAAAGTTTAAATGAAACTCGAACAAATCAAATGTTTGAGATTATTTTCTACAAAATAAGACAACTTGAAGAGGGAAGGATCAGTATTATGCGGGGACTTCCGATTACACAATAACAATTTCTACACTATTACTGGGATAATTCGGATTACACAAAAATCTGATTAAAAATAATATTCACCTCATTTCACAAATAAAAAATCCTTATAAAAATTAATAAATCATCCGTTTATTATTAATTTTCCCTTAACTTTTTTTTTTATAAAAATAAAAATGTCCTTTAATTTAAAACACGATCACTTCTTCTTCTTCTTCTTCGTCTTCCTTTTGTTTATTTTTTTTTCTTGTTTTCTTTCACATTTGATACAAGATCAAGATCCTTGCATCAGTTGTGTCTCAATGTGAATTCGTTATTTTTAAATGAAAACCAAAAAAAAAGAACACTTTTTATTTTTCTGTTTTTTTTTTTTGTAAAAAGATTTCAATAAAAAATAAAAAATAAAAAACTTAAAAAAGAAGAAAAAACTGGAAACGTGTTTTCGCGACAAAAATTATCCAGTAACTAAACTGACCGACATAAAATGTTGAGGTCTAATAGCAAAAATTATTATCTACACATCGTCACTTTTAATATTAAAAAATAATGAAAAATAAAAAAATAAATCGTGTAGTTCTACCTTTTATTTTTTAACTTTACGTTTTTTTTTCTCTCTCTCTCTTTTTTTTCTTTTTTCTTTTTTGAAATTATAAGAATTTAAATTATAAGAAATTATTTTGGTGTTTTATTAAAAAAAAAAAATATACATTTAAAGCAAAACTTCTGTGTTTATGTGCGTACACACACACACACACACATATAAAAATGTTTTAATGTTATGTAGTTAGTATAGATAGTACATAATCTAAATAATATTACGTACAGAGCGACATCATAAGTTGTGATTTAGTAAGATAATCCAAATATATACGCGCGAAATATTAACAATAAGTTCAGTTGTTACTTTATTGTTGTTGTTGTTGTTGTTGTTGTTGTTGTTTATTTAACTTTTAATATAAATAAAAATAATTTTCTTATATTTTGATTGTATTGTATGAAATCTAATCTATATAATTTCTTATTCATTTATTTATTTTTTATCTAAATTCTAAAAGTAAGAAATTTATTTGATTAAATTTGACAATTTTTTTTTTTTTTTTTGGTTTAAATTTTGTTTATTTTTATTTTATTTGTTTATTATTTTTTAAGTCACAATTTTTGTAAAAGTTCACTAAAACATTTGTTTAAAATGTTTTTTTTATTTCTCTTTAATAAAAAATGTTTGTTTCTCTATTTTTTTTTTTTTTTAATTTAAAAAAATTGTAAATGCGTTTATTGTGACATTTAATTTAATGAACTTAAATTTTAGATTTTCAGTTAAAGGTTTATAGACGCAAATTCTTATTACTTTGTTAAAGATTTTATTAAAAATTATTCTGACTTAAATAAAGTCACTCACTTAAGTCATTATTATAAATAATTGTTTGATTTTGTTATTGACGTAATTTTACCATTTTTGTTTGTTCGTTTGTTTCTTTAATACAAAAGTGTCTCGCCTTTCAATAATTTTTCTTCTTTTATTTATAGAAAACTTAATATAAAATTATGATTTGTTGCTATTGAAATATTTAATTGATTGATTATTGATAAGATAAATGATTGTATTAGATAAAAAAAAAATTCTGCTTTTTATTACACCAAATGAAGTGGGTGAAATATAATGAAGTGTTACTGGAACACACCAACTTCAATAATTCAATTAAACAACAAAAAAAAATTATTTATAGTAATAAAATTAAGAAGAAGAAGAAGAAGATGTCGACAAAAAAATAAATAAAAAATCTCGAAAAAAGTTTCCAAATACGATAAAAACAAAAACAAAGTGAAAGACCAAAAAAAAAATTGTATCGCTTCCTGATGATAAATTTAGGAGAAATTCAATAAATGATTTTTGTTCCTTTAAATTTTATCTTTATTAAAAATAAATTTGATCATTATGATTATTGGATTGGAATTATTTGTATTTATTATGCAGTTAAAAAATAAAAGTCATACCAAAAACAAAAAACAAAAGAAAAAATGTCAATTAAAACGAATTGAATTAATTTTTATATTTTATTTTTTTCTTTTATTTTTGGTTTTCTTTTCACTCTTTACAAATCAAATTTTGCAAATTAAAAATCCGTGAAGGTTTTATTCTATATTATTATTGAATTATAATTGTTTAGGTTTTTTAATTGATTATAGGTTTTTATATAATTTATAGTTTTATAAAGAGTTTCATTAATTCAATCCAATGTCTAGTATACTAATTCGATATGTTTGCCATTTTTTTTTTGTTTTCAATAAATAATAAAACCAATCCTTAAAAAAAAGAATTAAACTAAATTAAATTATTATTATTAAATAGCCGGAATGTACTTATCAACTGGAAGTCTTTATAATTTTTATTATATATTTATATAAAATTTATACTGTATCCCAATTGAGTGGATCAATTGGAAAATTTTTCCAAGGTTGAAGAGCTTTTTTTTTATGTTTGTTTGTTTGTTTGTTTGTTTTATATTTTCAGCAAGACAATTATAAAGTGCCCTCATAAAAATTTTTTGATCATTTATATACGTTTTGTTGTTTTGTGTTTGATTTGTTTATATATATTTTTTTGTTTGTTTGTTTGTAATCGATGATGAGATCTCGCTTCCAAATAAAATTAAAAAAAAGAAAAAAAAAACATATAAAATTTAATCGATTTCACCGACGACAAAAGGTTGTATTATTTTTTTGTATTTTTTGTGCCATTCAATAAAAATATAAAAATATCTTAATTTCTATAGAAATTGTAACAAAAACACGACCTGTGTACTATAATTATTGTTTATTGAATAATTATTACAATACAAACATATTTATAAATACAAATATAAAAAAAAAAAGAAAAGAAAGAAAAAAAAAAATGGTAAACTTGTTAATTGAATATATTTTCACGGTAATTTGGTACAATTGATATACATATTAGGTATATTTAAACAAATCATTTTGGTAGCACTAATTAATTTGTATACATATAATATATATTTATAGGTTGACATTGTCATGTGTGAATGATGATGCGTTGATAATTAATTGTCCGCGAAATTCTTCTTTTTTTTGATTTTGTTCATTTTAACGTCATTTTATTTTTGAATGAAATTATGATTTTTTGTTTATTATTTTTTTTTTATTTATCATGAAAGAAAAATCAAAAATTAATTTTTATTTTTTTTAAAACTGTACCAAAAAAAAATTATATTAAATTCTAGCAAAATGATTTAAATTTAATAGCAATTGTATGACCATGAGTTTATGTTTGTAAATATAATTTAGGAAATTAATGTTTGTTTTTATATAAAATATAGGTTTTTGGCCAATTTACCGTTTAATTCATTTTCAGCAAAATAAATACAACAACAATAAATAAATTAAAAATTATTTTAAAGAATAAAAAAATAAAACTCTGGTCCTTCAACTTGACTTCCAATAAATTAAACTATATCAAATAATTTATACTGAATATCTGATTAGCTTTATTGATAAGTTTTTTATGGTAAGATTTATTGTTAAAAATCAATTTATGATTAGTTTACTACGGATTAAACTACTATAAAATAAACAATAATTTTTTAAAAATCAAATTTCTTATCTTTGAGTCAATAAAGATATTGATTTTTTATAAGAAGTTTTTACGTTTATTTTATATTTCAATCATTTATAACTTTTAATACAAAATTAAATGATCTCGTTAAATGGAAACATAAATTAACACCTTTTTAGTTGTTGACACATTAGTTTTTCAACCGACAAATTTTTGAATATAAATGTTTGATGTGATTTAACAAAAGACAACAGTGCAACCTATTTAGAAACACAAACATTTTATTTTTTGATTGTTTTTTCGTTCAATGTCAATTTTTATGTGGTTTAGTTCAGTGTTATTTAGTTATGCTGCCAACTTAATATCTATTCGAGATGACGTACAAGTTGTGTGATGTCATTGTTAACTGTCAAACATTACAATAAAATGTGTAGTGACGTCAAATAGGAGATATTTTATTTTCTTTTTGTGTGTAGAATTTTCTTTTGTCCAAAATTTTAGTATAAATATTAATTAAAATGAACGAAGAAAGCAAAAAAATGATTGAGGACTGTTTCCTACGTCCAATATCAGACGCGAAAAGCACGTAAGTGTTAAAATTCAACATTTATTAATTATTGAAACATATTGTGCAATAGATAACCTAACTTAAATTTAAATTTTTTATTTCATTAATGATTTTATATTATTTTTATAGAAACTCAACAATAGTGCCTCCTCCTCCAAAAACTCAATTAAAAGTTGAAATGCAAGTATTGCGTTTAGGTGAAGAAACACAAAAAATTGTTCTTGACACTTTGAAGTTTATTCACGGAAATGACTTTGTATTGGGCGATGAATCAAAATACAAAGATCGGGGTTCTAAAATGAAAAACAAATATTGGCAAGAACGAGGGAATCTAGTAATACAGGTAAAGGAATCACTTTAATTAATGTGATTATGTAGATTTGCTAAAAATAGTTTTTCTTTAGGGAGGTTGTGATTATTCAAATCTAACAAAATCTGGTTCCACAACCGAAGATCGTTTCCGTTCATTTGCAATTATGAAACTTGAAAGTTATGGTTTTCATAAAGCTCATTGTATCGAAGCATTAGATTATTGTATTGGTGATGTTGATTCTTCGTTAGAACTTCTTTATACAAAATATTTTCCACTCCCATCTAATATTGAAAAAATAGAGAATTCTTATACGGAAAATGATTTAATTGAATTACGACAAGATGAAAAATTAGCATTAGAATCAATTTATGATAAATGTTATGAAGAAAAAGAGAAAAATAAAGTATGGCAACTAAAATTTAAAGCAGATCATTTACTAATTCATAGTCCATCAGAACAAAAAAAAATAAAGGCTGCTTTAAAACAAAATTATGAACATGTTAAAGTTCCTGAGAAAACAAAAAAGAAAATGGATAAATGTAGGAATTTTGTTAGAGGAAAATGTACATACGGTGAGCGTTGCCGTTTCTCACACATTCTTGAAGATCCAATTATGTCAAAAACTGAAAAAAATACTGATCCAAATTTAGACCCAAATTGGTTTTACTTAGAAATAAGATTTCCAAAAGATAATTGTTATCCATACGAAGCGCCAATAGTTTGTCTTAAAACAACTTGTCCTGATATACCTTATGATATTTGTTTACGGTTAACACGCCGTCTTTTAACAGAAGCTAGAGAGTTAGCAAAAGATGGTATGTCAAGTATTTATACAATTAGTGAATTTTTACAAATGGATTCTGAAATTGCCGAATTTCTTAAAATGGATCGTTTTCAATTTTTAAATCCGAAAAAGTCGTTATTTTATGAACCATCACCAGAATCAGATGAACCAATTATTAAAGAAATTCTTCCTACACATTACGAAAAAGGTTCTACTGGAAAATCAAAAAAATCTAATTTTACTTTGGAACAATTACTAAAAGAAGATTCAAATATTGTGAAAAAATTTATGGGAAAACAAACAAATCAAAGTTATAAGAATATGTTGAAAATTAGAAAAGAACTTCCTGCATGGAATAAAATGACAGAAATTATTGAACTTGTTAGTAAATCTCAGGTGAGTTTCGATTCATATTTCAATGTACTTTATTAATTAATTTAAATGACCGATTATCGATAACATTTAACATGTTTTTTACACTTCTAATTCTTTCTTATTTTATAAAGGTGGTCGTCATAAGCGGGGAAACTGGTTGTGGCAAAAGTACACAAGTTCCACAATTTTTATTAGACGATTGGCTTTTAGAATCATCACAAATTGATCAAAATCGTATGAAACATATTGAAATAATTTGTACACAGCCACGTCGTATATCTGCAATTGGTGTTGCTGAGCGTGTTGCCGATGAACGTAATGAAAGAATTGGTAATACTGTTGGTTATCAAATACGTTTAGAAAATAAAATTTCATCATCAACACGCTTAACATTTTGTACAACTGGTATATTATTAAGACGTCTTCAATCTGATCCAATGCTTGAATCAATATCACATGTTATTGTTGATGAAGTACATGAACGTAGTGAAGAATCCGATTTCTTATTGTTAATACTTAAAGAACTTCTTGTCAAACGTGCTGACCTTAAAGTTATCTTAATGTCAGCCACATTAAATGCAAATTTATTTTCAAATTATTTTATAAAAGCGCCAGTACTTGAAATACCAGGTCGTACATTTCCTGTTGAACAATTATTTATAGAAGATATAATTGAAAGAAGTGGTTTTGTATTAGAACCAGACTCACATTATTGTCGGAAAATTAAAAAAGGTGAAGAACAAATGTTAATGGATGAATTAGAATATGGTGATGTTCTAGGATCAAAAAGTGCTCCGCCAAAATCAATTCGTGATGAAAATCTTGGTATTGCTGATATTTATGCTAGATATTCAGGTATATTATTTTTTAATCAATTAAATTTGTAAAGACAACAAACTTAACTCATTCAATTTTTGTTCAGTGCTATTCTTTTTATTTCTCTGAATACAATAAACTACAATTGCTTCAAAGAAACAAGAAAATAAATCTCATTTTATTTTCACATATTTCCTTTCCAAAGTATTATATCTTTGACGGTGTGATGAATTCAATCAATTTAATAAAAATATTTTCATCATTTTTTCTTTTAGATTATTCAAAAGCAACTTGTAAAACATTATTTTTAATGGATCCATTAAAAATTAATCCAGAATTAATTGAAACAGTTCTCACCTATATTGTTGAAGGAAATCATTTTTGGCCAACTGAAGGTTCAATATTAATATTTTTACCTGGTTTAGCTGAAATTCAAAGTATTTATGATTCATTATCTGACCATAAATTATTTAGTCCAAGAACAGGAAAATTTATATTAGTGCCGTTGCATTCGACATTGACAAATGAAGAACAAGCGTTAGTATTTCGTAAAGCACCAACTGGCAAAAGAAAAATTGTATTAAGTACAAATATTGCTGAAACTTCGGTAACAATTGATGATTGTGTATTTGTTATTGACTTGGGACAAATGAAAGAGAAACGTTTTGATTCAAATCGCAATATGGAATCACTAGATTTAGTATGGGTGTCACGAGCAAACGCATTACAACGTAAAGGACGTGCTGGACGGTAAATTTGTGATTTTATTTAAATAAGAATCTAAAAATTAAGCTTTTAATTCAATTATAAATTGTATCAATTTTTTTTTACTTTATTTTCAGTGTTATGAGCGGTATATCAATTCACTTATACACAAGGCATCGTTACATAAATCATATATTAAGCCAACCAGTACCGGAAATTCATCGTATACCATTGGAACAATTATTATTACGGATAAAAACATTAAAAAATTTTAATAATCGTAACATAAGTAATGTAGTTAATTCAATAATTGAACCACCAACAATAGAAAATATACAATCAGCTGTAATACGTTTACAAGATGTTGGTGCATTCGATACAAATGAAAATTTAACCCCATTAGGTCATCATTTAAGTCAATTACCTGTCGATGTCAGAATTGGGAAATTAATGTTATTTGGTGCTATATTCCAATGTGTTGATTCTGTATTAACAGTTGCTGCCTGCCTTAGTTATAAGACACCATTTGTTACTCCGTTTAATAAAAAAAATGAAGCTGATACTAAAAAGAAACAATTTTCAATTTGTAACAGTGATCATTTAACGGTTTTGAGAGCCTACAGAGTAATTAATTCTTGTTTTTAAAAAGAACTCAAAATAATCGTGTTTATTTTTCTTTCAGAGATGGCAGGAAGCATCAAAACGTAGTAAATATGCTGGAAAATGTTTTGCTGATGAGAACTTTTTATCATGGAAAACACTTGAAACACTTGTTGAAATTAAACAACAATTCTTAGAACTTCTAGTGTCTATTGGTTTTGTACCAGTTGATTTAAATGGGCGTAGAACACGTTACATGAAAGATGATATATTGGATATAACTGGGAATGAGTTAAATGTAAATGGGGAAAATAATCGTTTATTATCAGCAATATTATGTGCAGCACTTTATCCAAATGTTGTAAAAGTATTAACACCAGAAAAAAGTTTCACAATTATTGCTGGTGGCGCTGTACCAAGTCAACCATTACCGAGTGAATTACGTTTTAAAACACGTGAAGATGGTTATGTATTTATACATCCATCATCAGTTAATTCAATTGTTGGACATTTTACATCACCATTTTTAGTATTTCAAGAAAAAGTGAAAACATCGAAAATATTTATACGTGATTGTACAATGGTAAAATTATTACCAATTGTATTATTTGCTGGCAGTGATCTACAAATTGAACTTCATAGTGGTGATTTTATAATAATGTTAGAACATGGTTGGATAATGATGCAAGCATCATCACATAATGTTGCAGAAATGTTAAAATGTTTACGTAAAGAATTGGGTAAATTATTAGAAGAAAAAATTAAAGATCCTTGTTTAAATTTATTAAATCATGAAAATGGTAAACGTATTATATCAACAATTGTTTATTTAATATCAAAAGAGTAGGTTTATTAAAAAAATAAATAAACATAACACAGGTTTCTAATAAATTGTATTGCTATAGTCCATTAATAATACACCATACACCGTACTACATCATCTAATTAATTATCAGATTTCTTTGACTAAAAATGTTAAAATCATTTAATTAATTATGCTCTTGGAAGACATTGCAATTACATTTAATATTATTATTATTGAGTGATTTTCATCTCAGAATTAACTAGAAAATTTTTTGTTAAATAAATTATTTAATTTAAATATTTGCTTATTATTTCATTTCTTGTAAATTAATTTGTATAAAAACATAAATTATAATTAAAAATTTATTATTTTGTTGTAATATTTATTTGATCAAAGAAATTATATTTTTGTACAATAAATGTTTGTTTTTCTTAATTGTCCCTTAATTTACCCTTCATGTAAAACACATTTGGCACAAACGATAGAATAAATATTTCTAAATAAAACATCATTAATGCAAAATTATTGAAGAATCGAACTAAGCACCTGAACTAAAAATATTATAAATTTCTTATGATTTATTTTGTCAAATTAAATTTAATTTTAAATTCGATCAAATTAAAATTTACTAATTAAGCTCCCCCGAACTCGATTGTAGCGATCAGCATTTGAACGAAATAAATTGTGAAATTCCCGGTCATAATAAAATTATTCAAACGGGGATTTTGAATCATTTTTTATAGATTAGCAACTTTTTACATTTTTTGGTCGAAAACGAAATTGACATATTGATATTGACAAACTTATTATTATTATTATTATTATTAATTCTATTAACAGATGCAGAAGACGAAAATGCACAGCAACAATTAATCAAATGTTTAACAAATGTAATGAACATACGAGGGAGATTTGAAAACAGGAAATAGTCACTACGAGCTAAATCGGCCAATCAATTTTGGGAAAAAATTTGTCAAAAAAAAACTAAAAATGATCCTCTTAATTTTTTATTAATCTCAATGGATCTTATTTTACAGTTAATGTACTTTTAGTGTTACACATAATAATAAATTTGAACAAATATTTTTTTTTTATAATCAAAATTTTAAATTTCGTGACTTTGCTTTTTCGGCCAAATTTGCACAAATATTAATTTAAATTCAGTTTTCATTATTTTTAGAGTTGTTTTATTGCAATAATATTTTTACTCTGATGTTGGCTCCATTTCCAACAACATTGTTGATTTGAAGTTCTCAAAAAAGTTCAAGCAAACTTTTCTTTTTTCCATGTAATCTGAAAATAGTTAAGTTATGTCATATGAATATTTTAGGATAATGAATAAAAGAAAAATATTTAAAAAATTTCTAAATAGGAGACGACATTCAAATTTTGGTTATTTTCAATGAACTAAAATTTTTTTAGTTAATACGATAAATTTAGTATATGTATTTAAATGGAAATATCTTACCTAAATACAGATCTGATTTTTTTTTTAGAAGTTCCATATGGTTTTCCATTATGAGAACTTCTGTTTTTATAACAAAAAGATATTTAAGCGTCAATAAATTTACAGCTTTTGAAGAGTCCACAGTTTTTTTCATTGCGTTTAGTACGTTAAGCATAACTGGAGTTGCCGCAGAATCATCGGAACCATCTACTATATTACTAGCGCTATTGAAACAAAAATTATCAACATTAAATTTGTTATAAAATTACATTTATTTAAATAATAAATTTGAAATTTCAATCACATTTTATGCAATTTCTTTGTTTTATTAAAATTAAACAAAGGAAAATTTTCTCCATTACGTCATTCATTTATTTAAGTTCAATTTATACTTATAAATTTCTTATAATTTTTTTAAATTTATTAACAATATAATTAGTCAACATACGTACTTGTAATTATCATAAGACATTGTTTAAATTTATTTTTCTATATATTTTTCAATACTGAATTGATGTTCTCTAATTTAATAATATATTAAGTCACTATCCACAGAAGATTCAAATTGGAATAAAATAAAAATGAATTAAAAATGTCAGTGTCAGTTTGGCGCCAGATATTCTTGGAAAAAGTGGGGGAAATGGAGCAATAGGGAGAACAAAAATGGCGTATGATTAGTGTTTTGATTTAATGAATAATTAAGTGACAAAAAGGTTTTGAACAACTGCAAAAGGCCCTGAACTAATAGTATTATCGTGATTAAGGGAAATTCTCTAATTTAAAGTTAGTTCCGATATTTTTCAATTGGAATGTGGAAGAATATGTTAATTGATTGGTTGATTTGAATCATGTGATTTAATCATATGAACTAAAATTAATATCGAGATGCAGGGAAATTCTCTAATTTAAAGTGATTCAAGTAGGTTTGTGAAATCAAAACACAAAAATGATTTTTATATGCCTCTGAATTTTATTGCACAATGAATTGAAATTTAAAGTTTTTCTTTTTTTTAATTACATTTCCAGTTAATCTTAAATTAATATATTGACTTTGAAGAAATAAATTTTATAATCAAAATGTTAAATTGTTATTTAAAATACGATACTTTATTCTATTTTATTTTTCCAAATGTAGATTTAATTTAGTGTTTTACCAAACAAAAAACTGTAACAGAAGAACTATAATACCAGTTTATTTTAGAAGAGGCTTAATTTTGGCCATTCTCCTTTGCGATAGCAATTATCGGTCCATTATCATCAAGTGCTGCATTGAAACTTTTCCCATAAATTCTTTGGTATTCTAGAAATAATTGAAATTTATATAATACGGATAATAATTAAATGGAAAATAGAACATAACATTATACATTATACATTTTTATAGAAAAGAGACTAAAATGCATACGACTTCAATTTTGAAATATAAATCGTACCTGATTCAAGCTTCTCTATATATTCATTTTGGATTTCGAGTTCGTTATTGAGTCTGATGTTCACAAGAACTTCTCTCTTCAAAATTGAATGGAAAAGTTGAAATTTTTCAGTGATAGTAGTTGTTGCTGCTGAATTCTCATCGGAACCAGTTACTACATTTTTAACTCTATTAAAAGAAAAAATTATCAACACTATACATTTGTTATACAAATAGGTCTTAAATAGTTTAGTAGAAATTTCCACAATCTTTAGGAATTATTTTGTTCTATTAGATACGTCATTTGAACTTTTACTTTCAATTTAATTAGTTTTTCTTACATTTTACTTTATTAATAATATAATATATAATTAGTCTAGATATTTACTTCTTATTCAACATTGTGCAATTAAATATTATTAACTTATTTATCTCTCCGTCAATAATTAGATACAAATTGAATTGAAATGAAATAAAAATGTCAGTGTTAGGTTAGTCTAATTCATGGAACCAGTTCCAAAACTGGGGAGATTAAAATGACGTAATCCATTTCCCCTTGATTGATTTGGCTTACATTTTAAAGCTCACGACCTCCAATGAAAAAATATTCTCCTTTATTATCAGGCGGTAAGCATTAGAACTAAATTATTTGTTTATCGTTCTAATAGAATACAATTATTTTTTAACATTTTTCTCTTATAATCGTAATGATAATCATATTATTAATTAAGTGCAATAATAATAAGAAAACTAATTATAATAGTAATAATATCTATTAGTAAGAATTCTTCTAAAATTTTGAATTCGTTCAAATTTATTAAATTTATTAAATCATGAAAATGGTAAACGTATTATATCGACAATTGTTTATTTAATATCAAAAGAGTAGGTTTATTAAAAAAATAAATAAACATAACACAGGTTTCTAATAAATTGTATTGCTATAGTCCATTAATAATACACCATACACCGTACTACATAATCTAATTAATTTTCAGATTTATTTGACTAAAAATGTTAAAATCATTTAATTAATTATGCTCTTGGAAGACATTGCAATTATATTTAATATTATTATTATTGAATGATTTTCATCTCAGAATTATCTAGAAAATTTTTTGTTAAATAAATTATTTAATTTAAATATTCGCTTATTATTTCATTTCTTGTAAATTAATTTGTATAAAAACATAAATTATAATTAAAAATTTATTATTTTGTTGTAATATTTATTTGATCAAAGAAATTATATTTTTGTACAATAAATGTAAATAGTTCCAAATAAAACATCATTAATGCAAAATTATTGAAGAATCGATGAGTACCTGAACTAAAAATATTATAAATTTCTTATGATTTATTTTGTCAAATTAAATTTAATTTTAAATTCGATCAAATTAAAATTGACTAATTATGCTACCCCGAACACGATTGTAGCGATCAGCATTTGAACGAAATAAATTGTGAAATTCCCGGTCATAATAAAATTATTCAAACGGGGATTTTGAATCATTTTTTATAGATTAGCAAGTTTTTAGATTTTTTGGTCAAAAACGAAATTGACATATTGTTATTGACAAACTTATTATTATTATTATAATTAATTCTATTAACAGATGCAGAAGACGAAAATGCACAGCAACAATTAATCAAATGTTTAACAAATGTAATGAACATACGAGGGAGATTTGAAAACAGGAAATAGTCACTACGAGCTAAATCGGCCAATCAATTTTGGGAAAAAATTTGTCAAAAAAAAAACTAAAAATGATCCTCTTAATTTTTTATTAATCTCAATGGATCTTATTTTACAGTTAATGTACTTTTAGTGTTACACATAATAATAAATTTGAACAAATATTTTTTTTTTATAATCAAAATTTTAAATTTCGTGACTTTGCTTTTTCGGCCAAATTTGCACAAATATTAATTTAAATTCAGTTTTCATTATTTTTAAAGTTGTTTTATCGCAATAATATTTTTACTCTGATGTTGGCTCCATTTCCAACAACATTGTTGATTTGAAGTTCTCAAAAAAGTTCAAGCAAACTTTTCTTTTTTCCATGTAATCTGAAAATAGTTAAGTTATGTCATATGAATATTTTAGGATAATGAATAAAAGAAAAATATTTAAAAAATTTCTAAATAGGAGACGACATTCAAATTTTGGTTATTTTCAATGAACTAAAATTTTTTTAGTTAATACGATAAATTTGTATTTAACTGGAAATATCTTACCTAAATACAGATCTGATTTTTTTTTCAGAAGTTCCATATGGTTTTCCATTATGAGAACTACTTTTTTTATACCATAAAGATATTCAAGCGTCAATAAATTTACAGCTTTTAAAGATTTCACATTTTTTTTCATTGCGTTTAGTAGGTTAAGCATAACTGGAGTTGCCGCAGAATCATCGGAACCATCTACTATATTACTAGCGCTATTGAAACAAAAATTATCAACATTAAATTTGTTATAAAATTACATTTATTTAAATAATAAATTTGAAATTTCAATCACATTTTATGCAATTTCTTTGTTTTATTAAAATTAAACAAAGGAAAATTTTCTCCATTACGTCATTCATTTATTTAAGTTCAATTTATACTTATAAATTTCTTATAATTTTTTTAAATTTATTAACAATATAATTAGTCAACATACGTACTTGTAATTATGATCAGACATTGTTTAAATTTATTTTTCTATATATTTTTCAATACTGAATTGATGTTCTCTAATTTAATAATATATTAAGTCACTATCACCAGAAGATTCAAATTGGAATGAAATAAAAATGAAATAAAAATGTCAGTGTCAGTTTGGCAACAGACATTCTTGGAAGAAAGTTGGGGAAATGGAACAATAGGGAGAACAAAAATGGCGTATGATTAGTGTTTTGATTTAATGAATAATTAAGTGACAAAAAGGTTTTAACCAACTGCAAGAATCACTGAACTAAAAGTATTATCGTGATTAAGGGAAATTCTCTAATTTAAAGTTAGTTCCGATATTTTTCAATTGGAATGTGGAAGAATATGTTAATTGATTGGTTGATTTGAATCATGTGATTTAATCATATGAACTAAAATTAATATCGAGATGCAGGGAAATTATCTAATTTAAAGTGATTCAAGTAGGTTGGTGAAGTCAAAACACAAAAATGATTTTTATATGCTTCTGAATTTTATTGAACAATGAATTGAAATTTAAAATTTTTCTTTTTTTTAATTACATTTCCAGTTAATCTTAAATTAATATATTGACTTTGAAGAAATAAATTTTATAATCAAAATGTTAAATTGTTATTTAAAATACGATACTTTATTCTATTTTATTTTTCCAAATGTAGATTTAATTTTTTGTTTTACCAAACAAAAAACTGTAACAGAAGAACTATAATACCAGTTTATTTTAGAAGAGGCTTAATTTTGGCCATTCTCCGTTGCGATAGCAATTATCGGTCCATTATCATCAAGTGTTGCATTGAAACTTTTCCCATAAATTCTTTGGTATTCTAGAAATAATTGAAATTTATATAATACGGATAATAATTAAATGGAAAATAGAACATAACATTATACATTATACATTTTTATAAAAAAGAGAATAAAATGCATACGACTTCAATTTTGAAATATAAATCGTACCTGATTCAAGCTTCTCTATATATTCATTTTGGATTTCGAGTTCGTTATTGACTCTGATGTTCACAAGAACTTCTCTCTTCAAAATTGAATGGAAAAGTTGAAATTTTTCAGTGATAGTAGTTGTTGCTGCTGAATTCTCATCGGAACCAGTTACTACATTTTTAACTCTATTAGAAGAAAAAATTATCAACAGTATACATTTGTTATACAAAAAGGTCTTAAATAGTATAGTAGAAATTTCCACAATCTTTTGGAATTATTTTGTTCTATTAGATACGTCATTTGAACTTTTACTTTCAATTTAATTAGTTTTTTTTACATTTTACTTTATTAATAATATAATATATAATTAGTCTAGATATTTACTTCTTATTCAACATTGTGCAATTAAATATTATTAACTTATTTATCTCTCCGTCAATAATTAGATACAAATTGAATTGAAATGAAATAAAAATGTCAGTGTTAGGTTAGTCTAATTCATGGAACCAGTTCCAAAACTGGGGAGATTAAAATGACGTAATCCATTTCCCCTTGATTGATTTGGCTTACATTTTAAAGCTCACGACCTCGAATGAAAAAATATTCTCCTTTATTATCAGGCGGTAAGCATTAGAACTAAATTATTTGTTTATCGTTCTAATAGAATACAATTTTTTTTTAACATTTTTCTCTTATAATCGTAATGATAATCATATTATTAATTAAGTGCAATAATAATAAGAAAACTAATTATAATAGTAATAATATCTATTAGTAAGAATTCTTCTAAAATTTTGAATTCGTTAAAATTTATTAAATTTATTAAATCATGAAAATGGTAAACGTATTATATCAACAATTGTTTATTTAATATCAAAAGAGTAGGTTTATTAAACAAATAAATAAACATAACACAGGTTTCTAATAAATTGTATTGCTATAGTCCATTAATAATACACCATCCACCGTACTACATAATCTAATTAATTTTCAGATTTATTTGACTAAAAATGTTAAAATCATTTAATTAATTATGCTCTTGGAAGACATAGCAATTATATTTAATATTATTATTATTGAATGATTTTCATCTCAGAATTAACTAGAAAATTTTTTGTTAAATAAATTATTTAATTTAAATATTCGCTTATTATTTCATTTCTTGTAAATTAATTTGTATAAAAACGTAAATTATAATTAAAAATTTATTATTTTGTTGTAATATTTATTTGATCAAAGAAATTATATTTTTGTACAATAAATGTTTATTTTTCTTCATTCTCCCTTATTTTTTTTTACCTTCATGTAAAACACATTTTTCACAAACGATAGAATAAATATTTCTAAATAAAACATCATTAATGCAAAATTATTGAAGAATCGAACTAAGCACCTGAACTAAAAATATTATAAATTTCTTATGATTTATTTTGTCAAATTAAATTTAATTTTAAATTCGATCAAATTAAAATTGACTAATTATGCTACCCCGAACACGATTGTAGCGATCAGCATTTGAACGAAATAAATTGTGAAATTCCCCGTCATAATAAAATTATTCAGACGGGGTTTTTGAATAATTTCTTCTAGATTAGCAAGTTTTTAGATTTTTTGGTCGAAAACGGAATTGACATATTGTTATTGACAAACTTATTATTATTATTATTATAATTAATTCTATTAACAGATGCAGAAGACGAAAATGCACAGCAACAATTAATCAAATGTTTAACAAATGTGATGAACATACGAGGGAGATTTGAAAACAGGAAATAGTCACTACGAGCTAAATCGGCCAATCAATTTTGGGAAAAAATTTGTCAAAAAAAAAACTAAAAATGATCCTCTTAATTTTTTATTAATCTCAATGGATCTTTTTTTACAGTTAATGTACTTTAGTGTTACACATAATAATAAATTTGAACAAATATTTTTTTTTTATAATCAAAATTTTAAATTTCGTGACTTTGCTTTTTCGGCCAAATTTGCACAAATATTAATTTAAATTCAGTTTTCATTATTTTTAGAGGTGTTTTATCGCAATAATATTTTTACTCTGATGTTGGCTCCATTTCCAACAACATTGTTGATTTGAAGTTCTCAAAAAAGTTCAAGCAAACGTTTCTTTTTTCCATGTAATCTGAAAATAGTTAAGTTATGTCATATGAATATTTTAGGATAATGAATAAAAGAAAAATATTTAAAAAATTTCTAAATAGGAGACGACATTCAAATTTTGGTTATTTTCAATGAACTAAAATTTTTTTAGTTAATACGATAAATTTGTATTTAACTGGAAATATCTTACCTAAATACAGATCTGATATTTTTTTCAGAAGTTCCATATGGTTTTCCATTATGAGAACTACTTTTTTTATACCATAAAGATATTCAAGCGTCAATAAATTTACAGCTTTTAAAGATTTCACATTTTTTTTCATTGCGTTTAGTAGGTTAAGAATAACTGGAGTTGCCGCAGAATCATCGGAACCATCTACTATATTACTAGCGCTATTGAAACAAAAATTATCAACATTAAATTTGTTATAAAATTACATTTATTTAAATAATAAATTTGAAATTTCAATCACATTTTATGCAATTTCTTTGTTTTATTAAAATTAAACAAAGGAAAATTTTCTCCATTACGTCATTCATTTATTTAAGTTCAATTTATACTTATAAATTTCTTATAATTTTTTTAAATTTATTAACAATATAATTAGTCAACATACGTACTTGTAATTATGATCAGACATTGTTTAAATTTATTTTTCTATATATTTTTCAATACTGAATTGATGTTCTCTAATTTAATAATATATTAAGTCACTATCACCAGAAGATTCAAATTGGAATGAAATAAAAATGAAATAAAAATGTCAGTGTCAGTTTGGCAACAGACATTCTTGGAAGAAAGTTGGGGAAATGGAACAATAGGGAGAACAAAAATGGCGTATGATTAGTGTTTTGATTTAATGAATAATTAAGTGACAAAAAGGTTTTAACCAACTGCAAGAATCACTGAACTAAAAGTATTATCGTGATTAAGGGAAATTCTCTAATTTAAAGTTAGTTCCGATATTTTTCAATTGGAATGTGGAAGAATATGTTAATTGATTGGTTGATTTGAATCATGTGATTTAATCATATGAACTAAAATTAATATCGAGATGCAGGGAAATTATCTAATTTAAAGTGATTCAAGTAGGTTTGTGAAGTCAAAACACAAAAATGATTTTTATATGCTTCTGAATTTTATTGAACAATGAATTGAAATTTAAAATTTTTCTTTTTTTTAATTACATTTCCAGTTAATCTTAAATTAATATATTGACTTTGAAGAAATAAATTTTATAATCAAAATGTTAAATTGTTATTTAAAATACGATACTTTATTCTATTTTATTTTTCCAAATGTAGATTTAATTTTTTGTTTTACCAAACAAAAAACTGTAACAGAAGAACTATAATACCAGTTTATTTTAGAAGAGGCTTAATTTTGGCCATTCTCCGTTGCGATAGCAATTATCGGTCCATTATCATCAAGTGTTGCATTGAAACTTTTCCCAAAAATTCTTTGGTATTCTAGAAATAATTGAAATTTATATAATACGGATAATAATTAAATGGAAAATAGAACATAACATTATACATTATACATTTTTATAAAAAAGAGAATAAAATGCATACGACTTCAATTTTGAAATATAAATCGTACCTGATTCAAGCTTCTCTATATATTCATTTTGGATTTCGAGTTCGTTATTGACTCTGATGTTCACAAGAACTTCTCTCTTCAAAATTGAATGGAAAAGTTGAAATTTTTCAGTGATAGTAGTTGTTGCTGCTGAATTCTCATCGGAACCAGTTACTACATTTTTAACTCTATTAGAAGAAAAAATTATCAACACTATACATTTGTTATACAAAAAGGTCTTAAATAGTTTAGTAGAAATTTCCACAATCTTTAGGAATTATTTTGTTCTATTAGATACGTCATTTGAACTTTTACTTTCAATTTAATTAGTTTTTCTTACATTTTACTTTATTAATAATATAATATATAATTAGTCTAGATATTTACTTCTTATTCAACATTGTGCAATTAAATATTATTAACTTATTTATCTCTCCGTCAATAATTAGATACAAATTGAATTGAAATGAAATAAAAATGTCAGTGTTAGGTTAGTCTAATTCATGGAACCAGTTCCAAAACTGGGGAGATTAAAATGACGTAATCCATTTCCCCTTGATTGATTTGGCTTACATTTTAAAGCTCACGACCTCGAATGAAAAAATATTCTCCTTTATTATCAGGCGGTAAGCATTAGAACTAAATTATTTGTTTATCGTTCTAATAGAATACAATTTTTTTTGTAACATTTTTCTCTTATAATCGTAATGATAATCATATTATTAATTAAGTGCAATAATAATAAAAAAACTAATTATAATAGTAATAATATCTATTAGTAAGAATTCTTCTAAAATTTTGAATTCGTTAAAATTTATTAAATTTATTAAATCATGAAAATGGTAAACGTATTATATCAACAATTGTTTATTTAATATCAAAAGAGTAGGTTTATTAAACAAATAAATAAACATAACACAGGTTTCTAATAAATTGTATTGCTATAGTCCATTAATAATACACCATCCACCGTACTACATAATCTAATTAATTTTCAGATTTATTTGACTAAAAATGTTAAAATCATTTAATTAATTATGCTCTTGGAAGACATAGCAATTATATTTAATATTATTATTATTGAATGATTTTCATCTCAGAATTAACTAGAAAATTTTTTGTTAAATAAATTATTTAATTTAAATATTCGCTTATTATTTCATTTCTTGTAAATTAATTTGTATAAAAACATAAATTATAATTAAAAATTTATTATTTTGTTGTAATATTTATTTGATCAAAGAAATTATATTTTTGTACAATAAATGTTTGTTTTTCTTAATTGTCCCTTAATTTACCCACAAACGATAGAATAAATATTTCTAAATAAAACATCATTAATGCAAAATTATTGAAGAATCGATGAGTACCTGAACTAAAAATATTATAAATTTCTTATGATTTATTTTGTCAAATTAAATTTAATTTTAAATTCGATCAAATTAAAATTGACTAATTATGCTACCCCGAACACGATTGTAGCGATCAGCATTTGAACGAAATAAATTGTGAAATTCCCCGTCATAATAAAATTATTCAGACGGGGTTTTTGAATAATTTCTTCTAGATTAGCAAGTTTTTAGATTTTTTGGTCGAAAACGGAATTGACATATTGTTATTGACAAACTTATTATTATTATTATTATTATTATTAATTCTATTAACAGATGCAGAAGATGAAAATGCACAGCAACAATTAATCAAATGTTTAACAAATGTGATGAACATACGAGCGATATTTGAAAACAGGAAATAGTCACTACGAGCTAAATCGGCCAATCAATTTTGGGAAAAAATTTGTCAAAAAAAAAACTAAAAATAATCCTCTTAATTTTTTATTAATCTCAATGGACCTTTTTTTTTACAGTTAATGTACTTTTAGTGTTACACATAATAATAAATTTGAACAAATATTTTTTGTTTATAATCAAAATTTTAAATTTCGTGACTTTGCATTTTCGGCCAAATTTGCACAAATATTAATTTAAATTCAGTTTTCATTATTTTTAGAGTTGTTTTATTGCAATAATATTTTTACTCTGATGTTGGCTCCATTTCCAACAACATTGTTGATTTGAAGTTCTCAAAAAAGTTCAAGCTAAATTTTCTTTTTTCCATGTAATCTGAAAATAGTTAAGTTATGTCATATGAATATTTTTGGATAATGAATAAAAGAAAAATATTTAAAAAATTTCTAAATAGGAGACAACATTGAAATTTTGGTTATTTTCAACGAACTAAAATTTTTTAGTTAATACGATAAATTTGTATTTAACTGGAAATATCTTACCAAAATACAGATCTGATTTTTTTTTCAGAAGTTCCATATGGTTTTCCATTATAAGAACTACTTTTTTTATACCATAAAGATATTCAAGCGTCAATAAATTTACAGCTTTTAAAGATTTCACTTTTATTTTCATTGCGTTTAGTACGTTAAGCATAACTGGAGTTGCCGAAGAATCATCGGAACCATCTACTATATTACTAGCGCTATTGAAAGAAAAATTATCAACATTAAATTTGTTATAAAATTACATTTATTTAAATAATAAATTAGAAATTTCAATCACATTTTATGCAATTTCTTTGTTTTATTAAAATTAAACAAAGGAAAATTTTCTCCATTTACGTCATTCGTTATTTTAAGTTCAATTTATACTTATAAATTTCTTATAATTTTTTTAAATTTATTAACAATATAATTAGTCAACATACGTACTTGTAATTATGATCAGACATTGTTTAAATTTATTTTTCTATATATTTTTCTCTAATTTAATAATATATTATGTCACTATCACCAGAAGATTCAAATTGGAATGAAATAAAAATGAAATAAAAATGTCAGTGTCAGTTTGGCAACAGACATTCTTGGAAGAAAGTTGGGGAAATGGAACAATAGGGAGAACAAAAATGGCGTATGATTAGTGTTTTGATTTAATGAATAATTAAGTGACAAAAAGGTTTTAACCAACTGCAAGAATCACTGAACTAAAAGTATTATCGTGATTAAGGGAAATTCTCTAATTTAAAGTTAGTTCCGATATTTTTCAATTGGAATGTGGAAGAATATGTTAATTGATTGGTTGATTTGAATCATGTGATTTAATCATATGAACTAAAATTAATATCGAGATGCAGGGAAATTCTCTAATTTAAAGTGATTCAAGTAGGTTTGTGAAGTCAAAACACAAAAATGATTTTTATATGCTTCTGAATTTTATTGAACAATGAATTGAAATTTAAAATTTTTCTTTTTTTTAATTACATTTCCAGTTAATCTTAAATTAATATATTGACTTTGAAGAAATAAATTTTATAATCAAAATGTTAAATTGTTATTTAAAATACGATACTTTATTCTATTTTATTTTTCCAAATGTAGATTTAATTTTTTGTTTTACCAAACAAAAAACTGTAACAGAAGAACTATAATACCAGTTTATTTTAGAAGAGGCTTAATTTTGGCCATTCTCCGTTGCGATAGCAATTATCGGTCCATTATCATCAAGTGTTGCATTGAAACTTTTCCCAAAAATTCTTTGGTATTCTAGAAATAATTGAAATTTATATAATACGGATAATAATTAAATGGAAAATAGAACATAACATTATACATTATACATTTTTATAGAAAAGAGACTAAAATGCATACGACTTCAATTTTGAAATATAAATCGTACCTGATTCAAGCTTCTCTATACATTCATTTTGGATTTCGAGTTCGTTATTGAGTCTGATGCTCACAAGAACTTCTTTCTTCAAAATTGAATGGAAAAGTTTTATTTTTTCAAAGATAGTAGTTGTTGCTGCCGAATTCTCATCGGAACCAGTTACTACATTTTTAACTCTATTAGAAGAAAAAATTATCAACACTATACATTTGTTATACAAAAAGGTCTTAAATAGTATAGTAGAAATTTCCACAATCTTTTGGAATTATTTTGTTCTATTAGATACGTCATTTGAACTTTTACTTTCAATTTAATTAGTTTTTTTTACATTTTACTTTATTAATAATATAATATATAATTAGTCTAGATATTTACTTCTTATTCAACATTGTGCAATTAAATATTATTAGCTTATTTATCTCTCCGTAAATAATATACAAATTGAATTGAAATGAAATAAAAATGTCAGTTTTAGGTTAGTCTAATTCTTGGAACCAGTTCCAAAACTGGGGAGATTAAAATGACGTAATCCATTTCCCCTTGATTGATTTGGCTTACATTTTAAAGCTCACGACCTCGAATGAAAAAATATTCTCCTTTATTATCAGGCGGTAAGCATTAGAACTAAATTATTTGTTTATCGTTCTAATAGAATACAATTTTTATTTAACATTTTTCTCTTATAATCGTAATGATAATCATATTATTAATTAAGTGCAATAATAATAAGAAAACTAATTATAATAGTAATAATATCAATTAGTAAGAATTCTTCTAAAATTTTGATTTCGTTCCAACTTAAAATCATATAATTTATTAGTAAAACATTTATCAGGTTTTGAACAATTCTATTTTCATTTTTTATTTTACTAAGTTTTGAAATTCAACAAATATTATATTAACCGATAAAATAGAAATATTAATGCAATTCTTTTATGCAAATCTTTTGTTTTATTAAAATTAAGCAAAGGAAAATTTTCTCCAATACGTCATTCGTTTATTTATGTTCAATTTATACTTATAAATTTCTTAAAATTTTTTTTAAATTTATTAAGAATATATATAGTCTACATACTTACTTGCTATTAGCATCAGCCATTGTTTAAATTTATTTTTCTATATATTTCTATATTGATGTTCTTTAATTTAATACTTAATTAAGTCACTATCCACAGAAGATTCAAATTGGAATGAAATAAAAATGTCAGTGTCAGTGTCAGTTTGGCGCCAGACAACATTCTTGGAAAAAAGTTGGGGAAATGGAACAATAGGGAGAACAAAAATGGCGTATGATTAGTGATTTGACTTAATGAATATATAAGTGACAATAGTAAACAAAAAGGTTTTAACCAACTGCAAGAATCACTGAACTAAAAGTATTATCGTGATTCAGGGAAATTCTCTAATTTAAAGTTAGTTCCGATATTTTGCAAATGAAATGTGGAAGAATATGTTAATTGATTGGTTGATTTGAATCATGTGATTTAATCATATGAACTAAAATTAATATCGAGATGCAGGGAGATTCTCTAATTTAAAGTGATTCAAGTAGGTTTGTTAAGTCAAAACACAAAAATGATTTTTATATGCTTCTGAATTTTATTGAACAATGAATTGAAATTTAAAATTTTTCTTTTTTTTTAATTACATTTCCAGTTAATCTTTCCTTTTTACAAGGATTAATTGTAGAATTTAACGTTTTTCGTTTATCAATATCTTTTTACTATACTTACTATACAATATAAGAACTATAAATTGTTAACTAAGACTTTATTGTTATCTTTATCGTGTTAAAAACAATTCTTCGCTGTTATAGAAATTATTAGCTGTTCATTAATTAGTATTGGGTACTGCCTCAAAAATGCTTTTGCATGCATTCTAGAAATAATGAAATTTTTTTATTAATATAAAATAAATCTTATAGATAACAAATAAATGGAAACTAAGAACAAAATATGATAAATTTTTATAGAAAAAAATATTTTGGAAGAATATATCCTACCAAATTCAAGCTCCTTTACAAGTGCATTTTGGAGTTCAATTTCGATAATTATTCTTCTGTTCTCATAAAGTTCCATTTGCATCGTTAAATTTAGAATGTTAATTTGGTCAGTCGTTTCAGTGAAAGTGGCTGTTTTCTCTGGAATAGGATTGGAAAGTGCAGCCGGAGCCTCATCGGAATCAGCTACTACTTTATTAACGCTATTAGAAAGTTATCAACATTATAATTTTTTTACAATTATTAAAATAAATTTAATTTAATTTAAATTTAAAGAATAAATATCAACAAAGTATATGCAATTCTTTTGTCCTAATAAAATGGGACTCCATTAGGTTATTTAAAAATTAATTAAGTAATATAATTATAGTTTAGGTATAGTACTTACTTGTTATTAGTATATGGGGAGTTTGATTTTGTACAGTTATATTTTTCTATGCTTTGCAATATTGAATTAATTGTCTCTCCTTCAATAATCATAAGTTACAATCCACACACAGACGATTAAAATTGAAATGAAATAAAAATGTATCAGTTTAACAAAGAAATTGGGAAAGTGAACAATGGGTAGAACCGTAATTTTATCTTCCTCTTTTGATGATTTAACTTTAAAAAATAATAATCGACAAAAAGAACATTTTTTTCTTGTTAAATAAGCGGCCAGCATTTGAACTAAATTAATTGCTTTTTTGGGGAATTTTGGAAAAATATTTAGAGTTTAAAATTTTTTGGCCGAAAACGAAATTAGCAGAATTCATTCAGTAACGTTATTTGTTTCTGACGGTGGCGGAAGGTAAAATCCGAAAACAAAAATTTGTAAAATTTTGTAATTATTAAGAGGTTTGAATTTTCATTTACAATTTTAGTTCCTATAACTTTAGTGTTATACATAAATTTGTACAAATATTTTTCGCAATAATATTTTTATTATTTTTACTTCAAGAAATCTGCGATAGTTGATATGTATGTGTTTGAAAAATTCAAGCAAAACTTCTTACCTTTCATGTAATCTGAAAATAGTTAAGTTAAATCATATGAATATTTTAGGATAACAGAAAATACAACAAAATATTTAAAAATATTTAAATATTTAATAAATCTAATTGGAACGAAATATCATACCTAAATACAGTTCCGATTTAATTTTTAGACGTTGCATGTGACTTTCCATTATGAGAACTAATTTTTTTTTTTCATAAAGTATTTCAAGCATCAATAGATTTTGTATTTTTAAAGCGTCCAGATTTTTTTTAGTTGTTTCTAGTATGTTAAACAGCTCATCGGAACCATCTACTATATTACTAGCGCTATTGAAAGGAAAATTATCAACATTAAATTTGTTATAAAATTACATTTATTTAAATAATAAATTAGAAATTTCAATCACATTTTATGCAGATCTTTTGTTTTATTAAAATTAAACAAAGGAAAATTTTCTCCATTACGTCATTCATTTATTTAAGTTCAATTTATACTTATAAATTTCTTATATATTTATAAATTTATTAACAATATAATTAGTCTACATACTTACTTGTTATTAACATCAGATGGATTATTATTAGACATTGTTTAATTTTGTTTTATAATACTGAATTGTTGTTCTCTAATTTAATAATTAATTAAGTCACTATCCACAGAAGATTCAAATTGGAATGAAATAAAAATGAAATAAAAATGTCAGTGTCAGTTTGGCGCCAGATATTCTTGGAAAAAGTGGGGGAAATGGCGCAATAGGGAGAACAAAAATGGCGTATGATTAGTGATTTGACTTAATGAATATATAAGTGACAATAGTAGGAAACAAAAAGGTTTTAACCAACTGCAAGCATCACTGAACTAAAAGTATTATCGTGATTAAGGGAAATTCTCTAATTTAAAGTTAGTTTTGATATTTTTCAATTGGAATGTGGAAGAATATGTTACTTGATTGGTTGATTTGAATCATGTGATTTAATACTTGAACTAAAAATATTCAGGGAAATTTTTTAAGTCCAAAAACAAAAAAGTATAAGCATCTGGATTTTTTATTGAACAACAAATTGAGATTTTCAATTTTTTTTTTAATTACATTTCCAATTAGCAATTTAATAAAGTAATAATTTTAAAATGTGATAAAATTTTAGCTGAATCAGTTGGTGTTGCCGTCCATCATACGTTTTCTTTCGTTCTGGTATTCTATAAAAGAAAAAGAATTTTTTAATAATCAACATTAAAATTAAATGATAACTTTAGAGAACAAATAAATAGAGAATAGAAACACATCATTTAAATTTTTTAACCTAATTCAAGCTCAGAAAATTTCTCTTCTAATTTATTTTGGAACTGCATATCAAAATAATATTTCCTGTACTCATAATAAGCTTTTATCTGTATTAAATGTTTATTCGTCATCCGTTCCATTTCAGATATTTTTGCCATTGTCGAAATATATATTAACTCTGGCATAGGATTAGAATGTTCTGGCGAAGCATTATCGCTACTAAAATAAAAATTATCAAAATTAAATTAGTTATATTAAAATTAAAATAATAAATTAGAAATTTCCACAATTTTGTGTAATTCTATTGTCCTATTACGTCATTCGTACTTAAGTTCTATTATGTCATTCGCACTTTTAAGTTCAATTTACTTATATTTTCTCAAATTTTCTTTATATAAATTTATTAACAATATAATTAGTTTGCATACTTACTTATTATTAATATCAGGAGAATTAGACATTGTGCAATTTTATCTTTTTTTTATAATATTATCTTATTTATTTCTCTGTCAATATAACTAGGTAACTCACAATCCGCGATACAAATTGAAATGGAATATAATTGCCAGATCCAGAAATTGTCGAATTAAAAAAAAATAATCTCCATTTTAATCAGGCGGAAAGCATTTGAATTAAATTATTTTAAATTTTTTAGTCAATAAAGTTTCTCTATTTTTGGTCGAAAACCTAACTGACATAAACGAAAACTGAAATTGAATATAAAATATAAATCTTTTTTTGTTTTTGTTCTTGATTTATTTATTTTTATGTTTTTGTTTGTTTTTAAACGCATATGTTATAATAATTAATTAAATAGAATACAATTTTGTTTTTTTTTTCTTGGGTTGATACTATTTTTCTGTTATAATCATAATCATAGATATTCATAATCATAATCATAATTAATTATAAGTAAGTATAATAATAATAATAATAATAATAATATAATTCTTCTAAAATTATGCAATTTTAAATATATTTTTGTTTTGTTCAAACTAAAAATCATATAATTTATATGATAAAACATTTATCAGGTTTTTAAAAAAAAATTGAAAGGTAAATTTTATATTAATATTCCAAAAAATGTGTTACCAGTTTTTCTTTTTTGTTTTTGTTTTTTTCAATTTGAAATTTAAAAATTAATAATAATTAAAGTAATTATTATAACTATTTTTTAAGACTAAAAATTTATATTGAAATTTTAATTAATATAATAATATTTGATCTTTAATTTGTTTTCTTTTTTTTTTTGTTTTTTCCTTTCATTTTAATAAATTATCATCATTTTTTAATTTTTCTTTTTTCAACATATAAGTTTTTTTTTTTCTTTGGATTTTTACTTTTTTTTGGGATTTTTTTTTTTTTTTTATACAATATACATCTATATAAGTAAGTATATAGAGACAAAGAGATAAAAATTAATTATATTTTTTATAAATATATAGAATTACGATGGAATTGGATTATTTACGTTTTTTTTTTTTTTTTTTTTACTTTTTACTTTTTACTTTTTTTTTTTTTTTACTTTTCTTTTCATAATAATTAATTTTTTTTTTTTTTTGTCTTTCACAACTTTTTAGTTTCCTCATTTATTTATTTTCTTTTTTTTTTTTTTTATTAAATATTAAATATTTAAATGTCTCCTTTTAAAATATATAAAAAACATCGTTACTTTTCTTTTCTTTTCTTATTCGTTTTTTTTTTTGTTCTTTATTTTTATGTTTAAAAATGAAGATTGAGCTTTTTTTTTTTGTTTGTTTGTTTAAATTTTAGAGAGAATTTCTTAAAAAAACATTCACATAGAAAATAAAAGAGAATATTTTTAAGGGGGGTGGTGGGGGAAAAAATATAAAAATCTTTTCTCCTTTTATTTGTTGTTTGTGGTTCATTTTCATTTTCATTTTCATTTTGTTTGTTTGTTTTTTTTTTTTTTGGGTATGAAATTTACAAACTGAACAGAATGACGCCATTTTTTTTTTTACTGTTTTACTTTTCGTTCTGTTTTTTTTTTATTATTAATCAGATTAAGGGGGACATTAATTAAAAATATAATAAATGAATCTTTATTCATTTTTCATTTAGAATTTATATTGAACAATTTTTTTTTTTGTTATAGACAAAATTTATTTAATTTAAGGTTTTTTTTTTCTTTTTTAAATATTTTTATTACAAAAATGACACAGGAATTAAAAATTTATTTAAAATTTTGTTTTTTGTTTTTTTTTGTTGTTGTAACAAAAATTATTTTCGCGTTTGTTTTTTGGGTTTAAATTTTTTTTTTTTAACTTTATTTTATTTTTTTTTTCTTGTAAATTCTATCTATGGATTAAAAAGCATAATTTAAAATTGAACAACACAAATTACTAGTATTTTTTTTTTGTCTTTTCTTTTTATTTTTTATTTTATAGTACATCAAAATGTAATTTAAAAACACGTATTTATGGGTTTTGTATGTGTGCGGTCATCTTTCATTCTTATATGATTCTTATATGAATCTCATATGATTCTTATATGAATCTCATAATTTCAAATTTCTGTTTAATTTGTTGTTTTTCTTATGAATTGATGAAATATTTCATAATTTTTTCTTTTTCATACAAAAACAAAATCATATCTATGAAAAATCAATATTAAAATATTTAATTAAAGATGATGACATTTCTCTTGAGTTTTTCTTTTTTGTATAATAAATTACGCACACACACACACACATGCCACTAATCATAATTTGAAAAATGTAATTTAAGTATAATAATGAACTATAATAGAGATATTTATAATATGGGCTGGGTTTTTTTCATTTTGTTTGGTTTATTTTTTTTTTTTTTTACAATCAAACTTCTTATAAAAATTTTTTTTTGGTAACTTTGTGATGTGTTGTGTAAATTACAATTCTAGATTATAATAAACCAGACACATGAATTTGTGTTCTATGAGAAAGTGAGATTAGTGAGGAAAAAATAAGAAACGTTCACTTTTTTTTCTTTATATCTTAAATGTTTGCTGTGATGATGATGATGATAAACATTTAATTTGTCAATTGATATAAAAAGAAATTGAGTTTTTTTTTTCTCTCTCAAAAGAACAGAAATTCAATTTATAACTGAAAGTAAGGTTTAGTGAGAAAATAAAAATGATTTTTATCATTTTGGATTATAAAAAAAATTGAATGCATTAAAATCATTTAAAAAATTTTCTCACTATATACAGAAATTGAGATTTTATTTGTGCATCTTATTTTTTTTTTTTTTATACGATTTTAGACATTCATTATTTTCTTTCATCACTTTTTTATAATTTAAGTCTAGCCCAGTTTGACTGTATTAAAAATTTAGATTTGTATTGGAGGTCTCACAGTCTCTTTATTATTTGATTTATGAAAAGTATAACATAAAAAAAAAAAAGAAAGAGAAAGAAAAACAAAAAGAAAAAGAGAAAGAGAAAGAAAAAGAAGAGGAAGAATAAAGAGAAAAAATGAAAGAAAAAAAAAGACAATCAAAGGTAGCTGGGGTAAAAAAATGAAAGAATCATTTTTGTTTTTTGTTTTTTGTTAATATTTTTAAATAGACATTATTTAACTTCAGTCACCCCTTCAGGGTGAAGCCACCCAAATTTTAAAATCCATATATAAAAAATATAAATGAAATAATATTTTAAAATATTTGTGAAAACTTTCTCTTTGTGATGTTTGTAAATGAATGCGACAAAAAAATGTTAATAATAAGATGTTTTTTAAGTAACCATTTTTTTTCATCTTATTATTATTGTTTTTTTTTTGGGGGGGGGGGTTGGTTAGGTATAGGTACACACATATATATTTATTGTTTTTAATTATAATTAAGAGACCTCCTCCTTCTCCTCCCTACTCCTCCTGCATATATATATTATAAATATAATTCACAGATTTTTGTTTTTTTTTCTTTATTAAAATTTAAGTTAGGAAGATTGTATTCTGGTGTTTTCACTTGTTTATTCTAATACTTTTTATTGCAATTTAATATTTTTTTTTTTTTTTTTTTTAATTAGATTTAAATTTAATGTTTCTCTTAAATTTTGATATAAAATTTTTTATTCTTTTTTTTTTTTCATTATATTTTCCGTAATTCAACTTCGTTGTGTTGTTGTCGTCAGACGTCAATATATTAATTTATTATTTTCTTTTTTCTTCTTTTAGTTAATAAATTTAATTATTTTATTTATTTTTTTTTTAAATATTTTCTTTTATATGAAATTTTTTTTTTGTTTTATTAATTTTAAATAAACTGATTGTTTGGCGGGATTTATGATTTGATTTTTTTTTTCTTTCTTCTTCTTCTTCTTTTTTTCTTTGTATATAAAAAAAAAAAAACAAAGGAGAAAATTTAAACAGAAGATACAAATTTTTGTTATTGGATTAGAAAATTTTTTTTGACCATTTTTTTTTGTTTTTTTTTTTTGTGGAAATTCGTACAGTTTTTTCTTTCATTTTTATCTTCCATTTAAATTCACCATCAATAAATATAAATTTTTTTTTTTATCATAATTATTAATTAGGTTTTTTCTTATACACAAAACTTTCATAAGTTTTTGTGGTTTTGACTGTTTCCCTTTTTTTCTTCTTCTTCTTCTTCAATTTTTATCTTTTGTTTTTTGTTTCTTCCTAATTTTTTTTTTAATTAATTTAATTATTTCTTATTTATTTTATAGTTTTTTTTAATTTTAAATATTTTTCATTTGTTATAAAAATTTCAATCTTTGTTAATTATTTCACTTCATTTTTTAATCAGTTTCCTCATTTAATAAGATTTTTTTCTCTTTGATATAAGATTTAATGTTAACCACAAATTCTTTTTTTGTTTTGTTTTGTTTTGTGTTTTTCAGGTAAATTTCGATTAATTCATAATTATTTTCATTAAGTTATAATTAAGTTGTTTACATTTATTTTGTATTTTTTTTTTTTTTAAAAAAAAATTTTTTTTTTAGTTTTTTTTAAAGAGAATTTTAGAAATTTTATGAAAAAAAAAAATTTGATGTAATTTTTTTTTTTTTTAATGATTGATTTTTTATAATTATGAATGAAGCTTGGCGATTGAATGAAACATTTCTTATTTAATGAAACTTTATATTTTTAATTTTGTTGACACACAAAAAATATACTCTCTTAAGAATATCACGTTTAAAAAATGCATTTATGAAATATTGATCAGTTTTTTATCCGTTCACTAATCATTATTCGTTTAACCGGACATTCTCAATTATCAGGGTTTTTTTTTTAATGTGTCATAAAGTTTGGTGATTTAGATTTTTGTGTTGTAATTGTAATGGGTTAATTAATAAATTCACCCGTTATTTACAATCTTGAGAATAATTCACAGTGAAAATGTGTTGACATTCGATTTAATTATTAATTAAAAATAGACTGAAAAATATGAAATTTTAATGAAGAGACAAAACTTTCAGTTCAATTTAATTTATTTTTTTTTATTTTTTAAGAATTTTTCAGAATTTCTAATCGACGCAAGGAATATTAATTTAGACAACAAGATCAAGGAAAGAATTATGAACAATAAACTATGTTTTTATTTTGAATGACAAAATATTTATCTGAGAATTATTCCCAAAAAAAAAAAAATGTTTACCACAAATATTGACCAAATTAAAGTTTTATTTTTGTGCATAAATGAAAGTTGTATGAGTTGTGTGAGTTGATGATGGGATGATGATAAGCGTATAAAATTCAAGGAACAAAATTTACTAAACAAAAAAAGAAAATAATTCAGAACAACAAGAAAGAAAAAAAATATGTATGTTACAGGGTGGGTGGGGGTTGGGATAAAATATTCAATTTATCTAAATTCAATGAAGATTTTTTTTGCGTTTTTGGTTCTTTTCCTATTCACTTTTTAACGTTTTTTTTTACTTTTGACGAGATTTCCCTAAATTTTTCATGAAAATAATTTAAAATAGTTTTTTTTTGTTTTGTTTTTTTTTTTTGTTTTCTGTTGTAGTTCGTTTGTTTGTTTTTATTGTATAATAAATTATTTATAATATTTCGTTTTAGGCCAGTTTTTTTTTTTTTTACAAAATTATGTTTATTTTTTTTCTCTTTTATGCTTTTGCTTTTTTTTCATTGTGTTTCTCTTGTTTCTCTGTTTTTTATTTAATTAATTAATTAATTATAAATATGTATGTATGTATAAATATATATTGTAATGTGTAAATTATTATTATTTGAAATTTTTGGTTTTTTTTTGTTAATAAATAAAAGTTTTTTCAAAATATTATTTTATAATGATTAATACAAGAAAATCTGACATAAAATTAAAAATTAAAATTTTTGACAGTTTTTTGACAGATTATGACAGTTTATGACAGTTTTAATAATTTTGTTGTTTTAATTCTTTGGATTTATTATTTTGTTTTAATTCTTTTTATTTATTTAATTAAATTTTTTCATTTATTTATTTATTTTGTTTTTTCTTTTTTCTTTTTTTTACTTAAAATTACTAAATCAGTGTTTATTCATCAGTTCGCTATAAATATAATACATAATATTATATAATAGGTTGTTGCATTTTATACCGATCAGCTATAAAAAAAAAATTCTTATTTTTTTTTTATTTATACGTTTTATTTTTTTTTTTTTTTAATTTTCAAATCATGACATTTTTCTTTATTCTTTTTTTTTTTTTTTTAATTCTTAATCAATTTATCACAGCATCCGAATCCCACTCCTATTAATGACCAACTACAAAAATTTTACTATATAAAAATGATTTGTTTTTCTTTATTTTATTTATCTTTTCTCTCTCTTTTTTTTTTTTTTTATTTATTTTTCTTGCACATAATTTAATTGCAATTTTTTCGTCGTGTTTTTGTTTTTTTTTTTATTAATTAATTATAAACTCTGATTTTTGTAATTTTAAAATTATGAATTTGTTTGTTTTTTTATGTATTTTTTTTATTTTAAGGGACAAATTCACTAATAAATTCTCATTAATTTAAATTTGTTCATGAATTACTTGAATTATTCTAGAACAGTATACAAATTAATTGCACATCAACTGATTTAAATGAATTGAATTCTGAAAACCAACAAATTGTTGAATTTACTTCAAATTACATTTAAAAAAAAAATCATTTGAATGAAATTATTTGTGATTTTGTCCTTCGTGTTTTTTTTTTCTTTTCTTTTATGTTTTTTTTTGTTTAAATAAGTTTAATTACATTTAATAATAATAATAATAATAATAATATTAAATATAATATTGAGTATTAATGAATGATGAGTACTTTCACTGACTTTGACTGTTTTCTTAATTTAATTTTATTTTCTTTCGTTAATTCTGTTTATCATTTATCCGTTTGTCTTTTGTATTATTTAATTAATTTTTATTTAGTTTTATTTTTTTCTTAGTTTTTATTCTTCTTCTTCTTCTTTCTTTCTTTCTTTTTTATTATTGCACATAATCAAATTTTTTATATTATTATCGTTATACAGATAAACATTTCACAATAGACAAAGAATAATTTCTATTGAATGAATTTTAAAAAGAATAAAAAAAAAAAAACAGAAGAAACAAAGAAAATGTTGAAAAATTAATGGAAATTCGATAATAAATTAATTAATTAAAAAAAGGGTGGGGGATAAAAAAAAAAAAGAAAAGAAAAATAATTAAATTTTCTCTCATTTTTCTACAGGATAATAAATAAGTTTTTAAAAATATTTTTAAATATTATATAAAATATAATTATCGTAATGCGTGCCAAATAAATATGTTTTTGTTTTTTTTATTATAAGTTTTACGTATATAAATTAGAATAAATAAATAAACTAGATTTTTTTTTAAGAGAATAATCACGCACATTATTATTTTTTTTTTTTGCCATTTTAAATTAAATTATATAATTAAGACTAGAAGAAAAAAAGTTTTATGACATTAATAATATTATTCAAAAAGAAAAAAAATGTGAAAGAGACAAAAAAACAACAACAAAAGAAAAAATTATGAGAAAACCACATTTAGAAAAACGAAAAAAAAAAACAAAGAAAAAAAAAATATAAAAACGAAAAATGTTTCACACAAATTTTTTTTTTTGCCTTTTTTGGGTTTTTTTTTTTTGTTTTTTCCACAATATTAACTTAAATTAAATATTAATTATATAATTAAAATTAGAAACAACGTGAAAACGATACATAGATAGGTAGATTAATTAAATTAAATTAAAACAAAGAGATAAACTGACATTTATAATAAATAACTAATGCATAATCATAGAATATGAACGAGACATACATATATATGAAAGAGAGAAAAAAAAATATATTTGGAGAAAAAGAGAAAGAAATTGAGAAAAAAAAACACATTACACAAATTGCGTTCATAAAAATTAATTTTTTAAGATAAATAGATATTATTAAACATATAAATTTGAATAAATTAATTAGATTATATAAAATTATTCTACTTATGAAAGCTTAATATAAATAAATAAATAAATAAATTAGAATAAATAATATTTGCTAACGTACATTTCAGTTTTATAATCTTCATGCGCCATAACAAAAATGGAACGCAACTTTTTGCAACTTTAAAAAAAAATTGAAGTTTGCCATGCGTTTTTTTTTTGTTACGTCACAATTGTACCGTGTGATTTTATTCTGAAATGACGCCATTTTTCTTTTCATTTCTTTTTTTAATATTATTTGGTTTTTGGTTTTGGTTTTGTTTTCTGTTTTTAATGTTAGTCATTTTTTTTCTATTAAATTTTAGAAATAAATTATGACTAGATTTAAATAATTTAAAATATAATTTAATTAATATCTAAATTGAATTAAATTAAAATTAAATTTGTGCGCTGATGAGAAAAGGAAAAAAAAAAACAAATTAAAAGCAAACAAAAAATTTGTTTTCTTTTTGTAACATAAAAAATATGCTTTTGATGACAAATAAAGTTAAGAAAAAGTTACTTTTTTAAATTAACTTTTCTTCTTTTTCAATTTTTAGTATTTTTATTTATTTTTTTTTTATTTTTACTTTTTTTTTTAATTAAATAACATTTTCTTTTTTTTTTTTTTTTTTACAACTAGTAAACACTTATTTTCTATTCCATGGAATCGACTTGAAAAGGACCAAGAGGAAAAAAATAAATATTTCTTTTTTGTTTTTTTTTAGTTTTTCTTTATAAATTATTCGCGCGCGATTTTCATAAAAATTAAAAAAAAAAAAAAAATGGGAAAAAACACAAAATGTAAGAATTCTTCTTTTCATTTAATTTACTCATTTTTTTTTTTGCTCTTAATTAAATCGCAAGGAGGTAATAAAAATATTGCCTTTTTTTTTTGTTTTACCTTTATCTTCTTCTTCTTCCTTTTCTATTTCTTCTTCTTCTTCTTCTTCTTTAAATATATAATAATTAATTATGATTAAATATGTTCCATTTATAAACATCAAGCTAAAAGTTACATAATAAAATCGCATAAATGGTTTTTTTTTTAATTATACACGACGGGGCCAATTTTTTAATTAATTAATCTGTTTTTGTTTTTGTTTTGTGTTAATTAAGTGAGATTAATTAATTAATATTTATTTTTTTTCATTAATTATTTCATTTGTTTTTCGTTCTTTCTTTTTTTTTTTTTTTATATTTATTTTTGTATATAGATTTTTAGTGGTTTTGTGTACTTTAAGCAGTTTTAGTTTTATTTGTTTTAAAACTGACTTGAAGTACACGATTACCAAGTGTATAACCATTTAATGATTGTATTGCAACAACAGCTTCATCATAATTAGTCATTGTAACAAAACCAAAACCTTTACATTTATTTGTTTGTAAATCACGTATAACTTTGACACTTTGAACAGCACCGAATGGACCAAATAATTGCCATAAAACATTCTCTTCTGTTTCCGGTGCTAAATTATAAACAAATATACACCATCCAGAACCAGTCATTGCACTTCCCGGTAACATTGAATTTGCTAGAAGATCACCAGCTAATGGGGAATATCTGAAAATAAAAATAGAAAAAAAATGGAGAAAATTAGAGAATTTCATTATTTAATTTTCTTTCTTATAGAAATTAAAGAAAATATTAAATTATTTATGAATAGAGAAATATAGAAATAAAAACTACAATAATATTTCTAATTTCCAAATTCCTTAACGATAAAATTATCTAAAATAATTAAAGAATCTTTGTCATTCTTGTTTAATTAATTAACAGACAAAAAAATATAATTAAGGAAATTTTTTCTTGTAGAATTCTTTTTGATAATTCTAATGATTATTGTGCTTCCTATAATTATTCTAGATTAATTATATAATGATTTTAAGGAAACTAATAATTAACATTTTCTTCTTATTAATTAATTCTTACTTAAATAGTTTTATTGTTGGCTCTTTTTTTTTTTTCTAATTAAAATATTTTTTTTAATTGAATTTTTTTTTTTCAGCAAAATAAAAAAAATATAACAATGAGAGAAAGAGTAAGAAAGAAAGAGAGAGAGAGAGAGAAATAGAGATAAAAAGAGATAATAAACGAAACGAAAGAAAAAAAAAACGAAAAAAATTTACAAACCTTTGCAAACCTTTATTTATGGCTAACAATGGACTTTTCCCAATGCTAAAAAAAAAATGATAAAAAAAATTCATGAATTATATAAAGCGAAAAAAAAAGAGATTTTTATTTTGTTTTTGTTTTGTTTAAATATAAATTGTGTCTCTGTATGTATGTATGTAGGTGTGTGTGTTTATATGTTTTCTTTATTATTTTATTATGATTATTTGCATTTGTATTTCTTTTTTTATAAGACATTCAATTTAATTGTTATTTTTTGTTTTACACAAAAAAAAATAGATATTTGATGTTTAATTTTCATTTAAGAGAAATTATGAAAAATTAAAAAAAAATATAATAAAGAAATAAAAAAAGATTATATGAAAATTGTATAAATTTTCCCCATTCTTAAAATTATTGTTCGATTTGATATATTTGACTTAATTTTAATTATGACTTAATAAATATATGTAACTTAAACAATACTTAAACACTTAACTTATCTGATAACTTAACTTAACTTAATTTAAAATTAAGACAAATTATTTGTTTATGATAAAAAAAAGGGCAAAATAATTATGAAATCCGTCCGAATTCCGAACCGAATTGTAATTTTGTTTAATTATGAGAAAAAAAAGGGGAAAGTTCTCAAATTGAACAATAATTAATTATTAATTAAAAAGAATAAATTATAAAACAAAGAAATGTGTTCAAACCTAAATCTTCCAGCTGGAATAGCACCTCCTGCCAAACGTCTTGTTGCTTGTGGCGTTAAGTAGGCCGCAAGTGGTGGTAGAGCTTTTGCATTATTACTTGGATTATTTGCAAATTTAACAGTAATCGGTTCAGTACATCCCTTCGGTATTTTACCATTCAAATCTTGTATAGCACGTTCCGCCTCTTGACGTTGATCAAAACGTATAAATCCAACACCTTTAGACAAACCTAAGTGATTAGAAAATTTCAACCATTTTTGATCCGGTTTGGATTTTGCCGAATTTTGTTTTCATTGTTTTCTTTTTAACGTTAACTTTAATTTTTGTTTGTTTGTTTTTTTTTTTCAGAGAATTTTAATTTAATTTGAATTAAAAAAAAAAAAAAAAAGTTGGCTTTATTTAAGAGAAATAGAATTATTTTATTTTTTCTTTTGTTTGTTTTTTTTTTTTTGTATAATAAAAATATGCAAAATGTAAAAATAATAGAAGAAAGAAAAGGTTTTAATTAAAGAGTTGTGTTGTTATTGTTATTTTTACAACAAATATAATAATTATAAATATAGACAAGAATAAAATTACAACAAGAATAACAAAAAAAAAAAATAATAATAATAATTATAAAATAATTAAGAAAAAATTGAAGAGTGAGAGAGAGAGAGAAGAATAAAGAAAATATTTGTTTTTGGTCCATTAATTTGTTTCTTGTTTGTTTGTTCGTTTGTTTATTTTTTGTGTTTTTAATAAGAATTATTGGGATTTTCTGATTTTTAATTTTAATTTTACTTTAAATTATTGTATGGGTAACGAGAGAATATAAATAATTGTGTGTGACGTACGTCGTATTGGAGCGATCAAAATTCGATTTATGGTTTAAAATTTTTTTTTGGCGATTTTATATTTTATATAATAATAATTTTAATAATAATAATAAATTTTTATTTAATTAAAAAAAAAAAATATAAATAAATAAATAAAAAACGGTTTTTCTTTTTTTTTTGCGTTAAGTTTTTTTTCTTTTACTTTATTTTATTGTTTCAGTTTTCACATTCTATTTTTTTTCATTTTTTTCTCTTTTTTTTGTCTGTTTTTTTTTTCTTGCTTCCCTTTTCAGTTTTAACATTTTCGAATTTTCGAAAGAAAAACCAAAAAAAAAGTTGTTAGCAAAAAAAAACAGAACAACAAAAAAAGAGAAAAACAAAAATTAATGTGAAAAAAAATAAAAGTTTACTGTGAGAGAGAGAGAGAGAGAGAAAAAAGAGATTTTTTTTTTAAGTTGAATGAACAAAGTGTGTGAAAGAGAAAAAAAAAAGCTCCCGTTTATGACAAAAAAATATTACCTACCAGCGGGAGTAATGTTATCTCCGGATGCAGTAACAAATTGTGGTACTAAAGGAAAAAGAAAAATCAAAAATAAACAAAAAATTATATAATAAATTTTGTAATAATCATAAGTAATCATAAGTAAGTAATCATAAGTAATAAGAATGAATATAAGAATAAATAAGAATAAGTAATAAATAATTAATAAATATAAGAATAAATAATTAAATAATAATATTTCACTTTTATTCGATTTTATTTTATTTTCTTTTTCTTTTAATAAAGTTTTTAATAAAAAGTTTTAAAAACTAAAAATTTTAAACTAATTTTTTTTGAAATATTTTTAGTCTAATTTTAAAATTTTGTTATAAACATTTTTTTTTTTTTTTTTGTAATTTATTGAATTTTTAGACAATTAATGAGAATACAACAAAAGAAAGTTAAATTTAAAATAAACATTTTTTTTCTGTTCTTTCTATTTGAAGTCCTTCATATGAGGGAAGGACCTCACCGTGAACTGTAAATTTTCTTGTTTTGTTTTATTTTGTTTTTTTTACTTACCTGAAATATTATCACAGAGAATACGAGATGTAATAATCCGTCCGTATGGACTAAAAAGTAATTCCAAATCTGGTTGTGTCATATTTTTTGGAAGTCCAGACACATAAAGGTTTGCTCCTTTAATTGCTTCAGAACTGGGACGTGCAAATGACACCTATACGTACATTAAAGAATAAATTTTTGTATAAATTGATTTTAAAAAAATTCAAAATAAAATCAAAAAGAAAAATAAACATAATTTTGTGTGTGTGTGTGTGTGTGTGTATGTTTCCAACCTTTATAATTTTATTTTGCAATCTTAGTCCATTCAATGTATTTATTGCCTTATCAGCGTCTTCAGCTCGTTGATAATTGACAAATCCGTAACCCAAACTTTGACCTTTAATTAAAAATTCACAAGAGAAAAAAAGAAAAATGGAAAATTTTAATTTTTAATAAATTTCAAAATGTAAATAAACGCTCGTTAACAACAACAAAAAAAAAAAAAGTGAAAAGAAAGAAACAAAAAAAAACAGTTTCTTTACACAAAATATTTTCTTTTCTTCTTTTTCACTGTTTTTCTCTCATTTTCTTTTCTTTTTTTTTTTTTTTTCTTTTTCAATTTTTGATTTATTTTCAACCAACGTTTTTGTTGTTGCCGTTTTGCTTTTTGTTTTTTGTTTTTTGTTTTTTGCTTTTGTTTTTTTTTTTTTTTTGGATCGCAACAAAAAGAAAAATAAAAAAAAAAACAACACAATTAAAACAAACAACAAAAAAAGGTAAAGAAAAATTGTTGGGGGGGAAAAAGAGAAAAAAAAAAACAGAAATGAAAACAGAAATTCTGAAAGAAATAAAAAAAAAACAAAAAATAAAGAAAAGAAAAATTTGAGTTTTAAGTTTTCTTTCTAAAGTTTTGTTTTTGCTTTTGTTTTCGTTTTGTTTTGTTTTCTTGCTTTTGTTTTCGTTTTGTTTTGTTTTCTTGCTAATTTTAAACAGAAAAAAAAAAAACAGAAATTTTTATAAAGAAAACAAAAAAGAAAAAAAAAAAAACAAATGAAAATCATAAAAATGAAAATCTTAAAAATGAAAATGAAAATGAAAATAAAAATGATTTCTTTTTTTTTTTTGTTTTTATAAAAAAAAACTAATAATAGACCTACCTTCCTGGGAGCCAGGAAAAATTGAGGCAGGGAATACTAGAATTGAAAAAAAAAAACAACAAATAAAAAAAAATATATACAAAGAGCCATGCGCATTTTTTCTTCTTCTTTTTTAATAAATTTGAAAGTATTAAAAAAAAACTTTTTTTTTTTTTAGGTAATAAAAAAAATCTGATATTTTTTTTTTCTTTTATTATTTCTTCTTCTACTTCTTCCACTTCTTCCATTTCTTCTTCTTCTTTCGTTTTGTAAAGAAAACAAATAAATAAAAGAAATTTTTTAAAGAAATGAATTTGTATCGCAGGAAAATAAGGTTTGTGTGTGTAAAAAAAAAAAAAAATGCACCATCATGACACGTAATATTTTTTTTTTGTAGATAATTTTTTTATTAACCCCCAACCATCGCTCCAAATGGTGACTGACCCTAGGAACCATTGTTGTATTTACTGAATTCTAATTTAACGTTCAGACCATTTTGAAAATATTTATTTTGTTTGAACTTAATGTTGTTGTTGTTATTATTATTTTTAATGTTTTTGTTTTAAATTGGTCCCATTGTAATAATTTAAAGGTCAAAAATAATTTAGATTTTATTCGTTTATTACTTTTATTTGAATTATGATGTTTGTATTGTTGTGCAATATTGTCATTTAGGGTAACTTTTTTTGGTTCTTTCAAAATCTAATTAGAAATTGAACAGGATCTTTGGGAATATGAATTAAAACAATTCAAACGTAAATAAGCCGGTTGTCTATAATTTTATTCAAAATAAATAGAATCCAGTGACGTCACTGCAAATAAAATTGTCAATAGAAATAATTCCCTCATGCATTTTCATGCTTGCTGATTCTTCTTCTTCTTCTTATTTTAGTTGTTGTTGTTGTTGTTGTTATGTTAATGTTGAAGTTTGTCTCTTTTTTTTTCTAACATCGCGCTTATATGCTAATGTAAAATAAATACAATTTTAACCAATACACACACACAGACGTGCAGCGTATATAAATCAAAATGTATTTATTTGTATTAATCGTATTTTCCATAGTCTTGTTATAAAAAGGGATAATAAAAAAACAACAACAACAACAAATAAATAAATAAATAGCAATAGAAGCAATATTGAAGTTTTTTGTTTTTTTTTTTTTTTCATACATTATGAAATATAAGGGATGACGGGGCTGGGAGGGGTTAAAAGTCATTTGTCATGCGTTTAATGTATAGACGGTTTGGTGCATTTCGTTTTCTTTTTGACCCCTTATGTTGTCGTTAAAATCAGAATAAATTCATTTTTGTATGTAGACTTTTTTTTTTTTTTTTGGTTTTTAACAAATTTTAATGTAGACGACTTTTTTTTCTTTTGTTTTGTTTCTCGTTTCTATTTTTTTTTTTATTTATCTTTTCTTATAATTGAGACAACGTAAAAGTTTTCTTTTTTGTTTTCTTTTGTTTTTTTTTTTTTTTGGTTCTACAGCGCAAAATTAAAAAGAAAAAAAGAAAATTGAAGAAGAACAAAAAAAAAAATAAATAAGAAAAATAAGAAAAAAAATTGAAAATTGAAATTAAATGAAAAATAATTCTGCGTTCAACAAAAATTTAAAAATTAAAAATTTAGCGGCATTTTACTTTTTTTTTTTGTTTGGTTTGTATCAAAAAGAAAAAAGGAAAAATTTCAAAAAAATTTTGAGCGATTTAAATGTAAGAGAGACAGAGAGAGAGAGAGAGAGAGAGCGAGAAGAAAATACAAATTTAAAGAAAAGTAAAAAAAAAAAAAGAATTAAAAACAAAACAAAAGAAAAAGAAAAATATTTAAGAAAAAAAATACAACAACAACGGTTTAGAAAAAAAAGTAATTTTTTTTTTTAACGAAAAAAAATTTAAATTGGAAAAATTTAAAAAAAAAATTTTCAAAAAAATTCTTTAAACACAAAAAAAAAAAGAATTTTTGATTCCATAAAAAATGTGTTGAATTTATTAAGAGTTTTCTTGTAATTTTATAGAAAAAGAAAAAAAAAAAAAAAAAACAAATAAAATAAATTTAAAAAAAATTAAAAAATTTAAAAAATTTAAATGAAATTAAAAAAAAAAAAAGGAAAAAAAATTGAAATTTGATTTTTTTTTTTTTTTTAAGGAGGTTAATTGATCTCACCGGTAACTTTATCCCTAATCAATTTGCAACTTTCTAATTCACCAATACTGGCAAATAATGAACGCATTTCTTCTTGTGTCATTGTTTGTGGTAAATAATTAACAATCAGATTTGTTTTTGATTCCTCTTGGTTGACATCAATGACGTCACCGCCATTTGTCGCACCATTTTGTACAGTTGTCTCCATTGCGTTAGTCATTTTTAATTAATTTATTAATTTTTTTTTTTGTTTATTTTTTTTTTTTGTTTTTAAATTTAAATTTATTTAAAGTTTTTTTTTTTTTTTAATTTTCTTTGATATTTTTTTTTATTAAATTATTATTTAAAATTTGCTAAAAATTTATTTTTAAACCTCAAAAAAGGTTTTTTTTCTTCTCTCTCTTTCTTTCTTTTATTTTTCCTTTTAATTTAAATGTTTTTGTTTTTTTTTTTTATGTTTTTAAATCACGTTTTTATAAAGAAATTTCTTTTGTAGGTAAGTTTGAATTGCTGCAAAGTTTCCTTCAATATATTTATTTATTTTTATATTTATTTGGTTGCTTTTAATATTTTTGTTGTACTTTTAGCACATTTATAGATTTTTGTGTTTTTTAATTCTTCTTCTTCTTCTTCTTCTTCTTCGTTTTAGATCAGAATTTTCTTTCTTAGTTTTATTTTCTATTTTTTGGTTTTTTGGTTTTTTTTTGGGTTATTCTTCTTCCTCTTCCTCTTCTTCCTCTTCTTCCTCTTCCTCTTCTTCTTCTTCTTCTTCTTTTTTTAGATCGTTTTTAAAATATTAAATATACAATTTTTAACTATATAAATATTTGATTTATTTTCTTTTTAATTTTCCTTCTTCTTTTAATTATTTAATTTTTTGGTTTTCTTTTGTTTTTTTTTTCTCTTTTTTAATTTAATTTAATTATTTTATTTTATATTATAAAAAAATTGCAAAATTGCTAAAAGACAGCAAAAATGTCAAAATATGTATATAATTTTTTATTCCTTTTATTTTCTCTTTTTCTCTTTTTGGTTTGTTTTTCTTTTGTTTTTTTTTTTTTTCTCTTTTTTATTTAATAAAAAAATCTTTTTTCTTCTACTTTTTTTTTTTAATTAGGTTAACTTTCCTAATTTTCCTTCCTTGAATATTTTCTTATTTTTTTATTTGTTTTTTTTTTTTTTTTTTTATAAAAAAAAAAATGGAGTCACTCGTGGATTTGTTATTTTTGTTTGTTTGAATTTTTTGTTTTTGTTTTTTTTTTATTAAACGAATAAAATTAATAAGAAATTTTTCTTTTCTAGCGCCGCGTCTCTCGGTGTTTTTTTTTTTTTTTTTATTTCGTTTTGTTTTATTTTTTTTTAGTTTTTTTTTTAGGTTTTTTTTTTATTTTATTTTTTTTTTATTTTCTTTTTTTAAAAAAAAAGGTTAAAAATTATAATCTGTAAATAAAAGAAGAAAAAAAAGGGAAAAAATGAAAAAATTATTTTTTTACTTTTTGGTTATTTAAATTATTCACCCTGTTTGAAAAAAAAAAAGAACAAAATAAAAAAAATACAACAACAGAAAAAAGAAAAAAGTTAAAAACAAAAAAAAAAAATACAATAAATAATAATTTAATAAAACAACAAAAGAACAAAAAAAAAAAGAAACGAAACGAAACGATAACAAGAAAAAAAAAATATAAAATTTTAAATGGCTTTAATATAAATGAGAGAGAGAGAGAGAGAGACAGAGAGAGAGAAAGAGAGATAGAGTGAGAGAGAGAGAGATAGAGAAAGAAAGGAAATTTAAAGACCCTAATTTTTTCTTGTTTCTTTTTGATTATTTTTTTTTTTTTGGGTTATATTGTTTTGAGGGTTTGTAGTTGTTGTTGTTGTTGTTGTTGTTATTGTTGTCCAAACGCAATAATAAAACAAAAACGCAAAAAAAAAAATGAAAAAAGAATAAAAATAAATGAAAAAAAAAACGAAAAGCGAAAAGTACAATCCCCTAATCAAAACAATATGAAAGAGTGAGATAAGCAACTCTTCTGCTGATACACATGTAATAGGCTACAGAATTCAATTCAGTCACGGCCAAACAATATAAACGTACATACACACACACCACATACACACACACATAAATAATACATAAATTTTGGCTATAAAACATTTTCATAATAATAAAAAGTGCTTTCGTTCCACAGGAAAAACATTAAAAATTTTGCGCATACATACACACACACACACACACACACATGCACAAACACCTTAGGCTCATCATAGTAACTAACAAACCAAACACACACACACATGCATACATATCGACTTGTATCCTTAAACGCAAACGCAAGCGTGTTTACAGGACATCTATGAGCACATGTACACATACATACATACATGAAGGCACACACACACACATTGACTTACTAATAAGGGTGTGTATATAAATGTACCGTGCAAAGTGATTTAAAAAAAAATGTAGGGGTTAGATACGAACAGATGGTTGTATTTGTATGTCCCTGCCGTAACATTGTATTGTGTAGGGTGATGAATTTTTTAAGGACAATGACCTCTGAAATGTTTTACACACACTCATTCATACATACATAGATTTTTATTACATTTAATTTCTTATTCTATCATACATTAAAAGGAGCTTCATTTTATTCTTTTGAATAAAAATAATATCGAGAAATTGGCTTCCTTGTTTTATTTATTTATAAAAAAAAAAAGACAAAAAAAACACACACACACACACATATATATACACAAAAACCATTAAGAACACAAATATGAAAGTATAAGAGGGGAAAAGGTTTCGATTCGATTTTTTCTTTTTATTCAAGTTAAAAAATTTTATTCGATTTTCATTCAACAAAAAAAAATAAAATTCAAATAAATAAAATTTGGTTAAAAAAAAAAAAGTTAAAACGAAACAATTTTTTGATAAATTTAATTAAAGGGAAACAATCCGATTTTTTCGCTTCTTTTTTTTTTTTTTCTGGGGGTTGTGAAATTTTACACTCAAAATTCTTACAAGTCTAATAAGTTTTCTAGGATAGAGCTTTTTTTGTTTTGGTTGATCAAACTTACTCGTTTTTCTTTTTGTTCAATTTCGCACTTTTTGTATAAAATAAAAAAAAAATGATTCAAGGAAATCACGCACTTTTTAATAATTCAATTTCTTCTTTTTTTTTTTTTTTTTGTTATTTATGAAATGAAAAATGCACCAATAAAAATAAACGATAGAGAATAAAATTTTGGAAATTATATAAAAAGAAATTATGAAAACTAAAAAAAAAAAATTTATCCTTTAATGAAAATAATTTTTTTTTGTGTTTTTTTTTTGTATCCTTTTTTTTTTTTTTTTTGGTTTTTTTTTAAATTTAAAAGTGTAAAAAAAAGGGGGATTATGCCGTCACAAGGAAGAAATATTCCACATTAACTCACGTTCAAAGCAAAACCTCGACTGTCTTTTTGTGTTGTGCAATCATCATCCCCAGACAGTTTGGTGTTTGTTACCAAAAACACAAAAAAAAAACGCACTAGTTTTCTCTTTCTTCCTTGTACAAACTCTTATTCTGTTTATATAAATTTTATATTCATTATTTGTGTATGTATTCTCATTTCTTCCTTCTTTTTTTGTTTCTATTTTTATATGTTTGTGTTAAAAGCTCTCACTTTATTCTCTCTCATTCATTTAATTCCCTATATATAAAAAGATCAGCGTATAAATGTAGTTGTACAAATTACAAATACACATGCACACACAAATATTTGTGTATATACACTAATACAAAGATAAACATTTAATATAAAAATATTGTATAGAATAAGGGGTGGATTTTTGTATACAAAAAAAAAAAAAAATTTATATGAAATGAAATGAAAAAAAAAAGATTCCAGTCACGAACATTCATTTATAATAAATTATTCTTGTTTTCAGATCAAGAGCAAAATCAAATTGTAATAATTGTTTATTGTATATGCGTATTTATGCCTATATATACATGTGTGTGTGTGTGTGTGTGTGTGAAGTGTATGTGTCATATATGTGTGCATCCATATATGAATAGTATATGCAAGGGCATAAATAGAAGAAAATATAATATTATAGAGTTTTCTCTATGCGCCCCCCACAACCCCACCACCCTAATTTTATCCAATCGTCTCTATGGCAATCTCATTTATATACCCAGGCTACAGTTTTCTTTTATGAAAAAGAATATAATGTGTTCCTTTATGTCCATGTGTGCATGCGTATATTTGTGTATATGTGTGCATGTGTGTGTGTGTAGATATATGTAGTTTCATTTGTTTTAATGTAAAATATTTACGTGTGTATAGTGTACAAAATTATGTTAAAGAAAAAATAGATGACTACACATATAATGGTGTTAGTTTTTGTTATTGTAAAAGAAAATATTGTAAAACAGGAAGGAAAAGTCTGACAAAAAAAATGATAGGAAAAAATGAACAAAAAAGAAATACGATAAATTTGTATTAATTTTATATAGAAGACAACAAGAGAAAGGGGTTTTCTTTTTTCAACAAAAACAAGAGAAAAAAAAACACAATAATAATAAATTAAGTGAGGGTGGAAATCGGACCAGTAAGTAAAACAAGGGAAAAGAGAAAAACGAAGAAGATTCAGAAATTCATTGGGTTCGTATATGTTGGATAATAAAATGTTTGAGATATAAATACACCATAGAATATATTTTACAGATCAGGAAAAACTTTTGCACAAATACAGTAACAAAATATTAAAGCTCTCACATCATACACATTCACATATACACAGCTATACAAACTCATACACTTTTAAAGTAACATACACACATGAATTTTTCCATACTAATATATGAACACAAACACACACGCTACACACACACACCTATACACACATTCATATACATAGAGAATTATAAGGAAAAGAGAAAGCCGGTCAATGAAAATGCCCGGGCTTCATAATATTACATAGGAAATGGATGATGAAAAAAAAAAGAAGAAAATTTGTTATGTGAAAAATAAGTAGAAGAAGAAATGGAAAAAGCACGAAAAATGTATATAAGAGTAAAAATTGATATTATGTGATCGGTGGAAAAAAAAAGCCAGCGAGAGATTTCTATCAGAGAAAGAGAGAGTAAGTGAGTACGAAAAATAGAGGATGAGGAGTGAAAAATGCGGTTTTGAATTCTGATGGAAAAAAAAAACTTTATAAAACTTCACATTTTTTTTCCCTGATTTTTATTGTTGTATTCTTTATTTAATTTTGTTTCCCAGTTTTTATTTACTGTGAGGAAAGCATCAGAAGAGAGATCAAATAAGAGGAAATTAAAATAATAGAGAGGATGAGTAAGTGATCGATTAAAGTGCAAGGACATGATGATAAACAATCTAATCAAATAAAGCACACACACACACACCCACACATTCATCAATACACATATACACATAGAAGAATATACAAATGTACGTGTGCACACAAGAAATCATTGACGTTACTTGTATATTTTGAATGGGAACTTTATGTGTTTTTCATTCAACCCTCTCTCTCTCATTCTCTCTATCTCTCTTTTTATTTCAATACCCATCCCTTCTCATTCCAGACATTTTCCTTTTCTTTTTTTTTTTTACTCTTTTACTCGCGCATTTCGTGTTTAAATTTATATCCAAAATGTATATATTTGAGAGGGTGATTTTTGCATATTATCCTTTCGAATTTACAAAATTTATATAATATATTTTGAATGGATTTTCTATATATGTAAATTTGTTTGAATTTCTCAATCTCTCTCTTTCTCTCTCTCTCGCTTTTGTTCTTTTTCTCTCTCTTATTTTTACATGGTAGCTTTTTTTTTTGGTACGTTTTCTGTTTCCCTTTTTCCAATTTTCCCTATATATTTGGTGTGTTCATACATACAACACACACACACACACACACGCAGAGAATAGATTATAATATTTGATGTTGAATTTTAGATAAATATTCAATAATATATTAGGAATAGAATAAATAGGATAGAATAGAAAATATAGATTGAATTGAGAATAATAAATGGACGTGCTAGATAGGATTTTATTAAATATTAAAACGCAAATTTATTGAAAGGGAAAATAATTTTAATTTTAATTTGTTTTTTTTTTTCCTAAAAATTTAATAATGAAATTTATGTTTTTTTTTTGCTCGATTTAGTTTTTTTTTTTTAAAGAATATTTAATTAAATAAAACAATGGATTTTTTATTTCTGGTCTCGTTTAATACTTGGTCCCTTTATTTCCTCCCATAAATGTATACGATATGTTTGTCTGTTAAACTTCCTCTTTTTAAGGGTAACTTTTTTTTGTTTCTTTTTTTAAAAATAAAAAATGCATTAATGAAAATCTCTCACTAATCACGCATAAGTCACACATATATGAATAAATACGTAAATTAGGTACTGCTCTGTTACTTCTCTTCTCGCCAATAGACCACTACTACACACACACACACACACACACACCCTTCTGCTTTTATTATTGTTGCTATTGTTATTATTATTATTGTTCTTGTTGTTGTTGTTGTTGTTATTATTGTTGTCTTTTTATCTTGCATTGTCTCGTGTCACGAAAATTATTATTACAAAAATATGTAATAAAAGAAAAAAAAAAAGAAACACGTTTTTTTTTAACTCTCTGTTATAATTCTTTCTCTATACGAAAGGCAATCGTGTGTCGTGTGTTTATATAAAATTTATACATTATTAATTTTTTTCTTCTAACCAAAAAAAATAAAAAGAAAAAAAGAAAAGGGTGTCTTTTCCACCCAACCCAATTTCTCTATCTATCTCTATATTTTTTTTTTTTGCCTGTTTCTTCTCATAGCATTTCTGTGTCTCAGTCTCAGAGGAACGTCAGCTGGTTTTATTCTTTTTTTTTTTGTTGAATAAAATTTAAATATTATTTTTTTGGACAGATGATGATAAAAAGATTTTTATTTAAATTTAAGAGATTGTATATAAAAATACATAATAAAATCGCGGATTTATTTTAAATGTGCGACCAACAAAACAAAAAGGAAAAAAAAACAGAAATGAGGTGAAAATAATTATGTATACAGGAACCGTTTTTCGTTTACATATTTTTGATTATTTTAAATATGGTAGCAACAACAAAATAATGGCAACAACAACACCAACAATAAAAGTTGAAATAATTTCAAAACAACAAAAAGAAGTTTTTATTTTTTTTTTATTGATTTGAAATTTGAAAACATAATAAAAGCACACAAAATTCATACACATTTAAAATAACACAAATACACACTCAGTGATCGAATACACAATCTGTAGATTTTATATTTTTAGCCGCGTGTAATCAAAGCGCTGAGAGTAAAGCACGCGTGTATATTTAGTAGTTAAAATTTCTGTATCCGGAAATATAACCCACCTTTCACATATAATACCTATACAAACGGGGTAGCCCTCAAACTCAATCCAATTAAAAAAGAAATAAAAAATGTCTCTCAACAACTTCCACTACAACTCTGTTCAAACTGTGGTAGGTATATAAATATCACCTACAAACTCTCATTTATGACACACCTACACACAAATCCCTACACACATATAAAACACTCATATGTGATTCAAAAATATAAAATATTTTAACCACTCTTCTTCTTCTTCTTCTTCATCTGTTCACCACAATCCACCCCTTAATACATAAATTTATATTAAACAAAAAAAAATCATCACACACTCGCATACACAACAGCCGCACACATATAGACAATTTCAGAGGACAAATAATACAAAAAAGAAAATTCTGTTTGTCCTTCGGAAAAATTATTAATAAAAGAAAAAGCAAAGCAAAAAAAAAAAAAAAAGAAATAAAGAAGAAAAATTAGAAAGAAAAATGATACAAAAATATTTATTACTGTTTATTTTGTTTTGTTGTATCGAAAAATTAACGGGAAATGAAAATCTTTTTCATTCTTATTCTTATATTTCTTAAAGAAAAATTTTACCCTCCTCCTCCTCCTACCCTTCTGTCTTCCTTTATACTATTATATAAATCGGAAAGAAAAACTTTTGCAATTTATATTTGGTAAAAGGAAAGAGAAAAGAAAAGAAAAGAAAAGAAAAGGAAACAATAAACATTCCTCAAAGAAAATTACCTAAATATAAAAATATTTTTCCAGGATAAAACGCGGCGAAATAAAATCCAAGTCATTATATCCATAAGAAGAAAAAGAAAACGGGGAAAAAAAAGCAATAAACGTAAACGAGAAGAAGGGAAAAGAAAAAAAAATATATAAAAAATAAGAAAAGAAAGGCAATAGATACCTATTTCATTATTTTCATCCCTTCACTTTCGTTCTGTCTCTTTCATTCATCATCTGTAAAAGAAAAAGAGAAAAAAAAAACAACAACAAAATATGCGACTGTGCCGGCTCTTTGTCTATTCTTTTATTTTATTTTTTATATAACAAATGAACGCTTTCAAAATGGCCGCCCATTTTCAAATGAACTTTATTTTTCGATTCATTTTTATTTTTACGTTTTTTCTTTCTTCACATTTTTCCTTTTGTAAAAAAAAACACGTGAAAAATGAGAATTTTATTATGGTAATTTTTGCTGTAAAATTAAAGCAACAAAAATACAAAATGAAGAAACAAACGGAAAATTATATTTTTTATTATTATTTCTGGGAACAAGAAATAATTAGTTATTAATTTTATATTTTCTAAAATCTATACAGAACCTCGTGTTGTATGTGAAATGTAAATATCGCCGTGTACCGGCCGACATTCATAAGTATATGGCATAAAAAAAACAACGACAATTATTATCAATTTGATCGCAGGGAATAAAAAATAATAAAAGGAAACGGAAAAAAAACGAGGAGGAGGACTAAAGCAAACTGAAATTATATAAAAAAAAAAAACTAAAACAAAAACAACAAAAAATTTACAAACACAAAAATAAATAAATTAAAAGTGGGCATACAATTTTTTTTTCTTCTTCTTTCTTTTCCATAAATAAATGATCACATAATAAATAACATATTTATTTATATAAATACTTTTCTATTATAATAGTGAGAGAGAGGTAAGAAGATAGGTAATAATACAAATACAACAACACAGCAGCAGCAAAATTCAAAAAAAAAAAAAGAAATAAAAATGAAAAGGAAAAAAAAAACTCAACTCCTTTTTTTCCGCCCTCTTTTTTTTTTTTTTTTTTTGTTGAAAGCAAACATGTCGCACGTTCATTTCCCCGGATAAAATACACACGAAAAAATAAGAAGAAGAATTAAAAAAATATTTAATGACAAATGAAAATAAATTTATTAAAAGACAAAAAAAAAAATTCAAAATTAAAAAATGAAATTTTATTCTTTAATTAAATTCAATTTTTATCGTCATTTTGATGAAGAGAGGGATCAAGAGGGATCAAAAAATATGGATGATCCATGATGCCGATCAATTACAAAATAAGAGCAATTTATATCTGTCACATTTTTCTTCTTTCTTTATACAAATTCTTTCTCTTTCTATAAATAATAAAAAAAAAGTAATTTTTTAATTATAAAAAAAAAAAAAATATCAGAGGAAATTAATTCGTTTTTTTTGTTGGCTTTAAGACGAAAGGAAACAAAAAGTGAAGATTTTTCGTTTTTTTCTTTTGTTTCCTTCTTTCTTTTTATTTTTAATTCGTTTTTTTTTCTCCTGTTGTTGTTGTTGTTTTTGTTTTTGCTTTATCATTAACCTTCACCTCACTATATTACATAAAAAAAATGCGCACCCTTAACACATACCTCTACACACACATATAGAACACTTTTTTTTTTCTTCTTCACTTCGTTCTTCTCTTCTTTTTCCGTTTACTTCAACCGTTCTTCTTTTATTCACCTTCTTCTGTTTCTTCTTCTTCCGTTCTCCTTTTTTTTTGTTTTTTTCGCTTTTATTATGCAAATTTATTACTTTTGTTGTTGTTGTTGTTATACTTTTTATTATAGGACGAAAATTAAAACAACGCCGCGAAAATTTACTTTTCTGTGTGTGTGTGTGTGTTTTGAAGATTTTATTTTATTTTTTTTTGGAAAATAAAAACTTATCGATTTTTCTGCTGGGCAATTTTTTTTTCCCTTTTTCTTTTTTTTTTCTTATTTTTTTGGCAAGACGAAAAATAAAACACAAAAATTTTTCTCTTTTTTCAGACGAACAAATAAAACACACACAAAAATTCGGTTCTTTTTTTTTTTACCGGAGTTTTTTTTTTTTTTAGAACAAAAAAAAAACAAAAAATATAAATGTGGCGGTCAAAAGTGTTTGGTGTTCTTGGAATTAATAAGAAAAGAAAAAATCCGAAAAAAATATGATTATTCTAACCAAAAAAAAAAAAAATTAAAATTTTAAATGTCTACGTTTTGATTTTAATTAATCAATTGTGATTAAAATTCTCTTAATGAGTTTTCTGTTTTAAATTGATTTTTTTTTTTTTAATTAATAATTAATAAGAAAAAATTTTTTTAGATAAAAATTTAGATTTAAATGTTTGGAATTGAATTTGAATTGAATAGAAAATGAAAAATTAATTAATAAAAATTATTTGTTAATTAATAATAATAATAAGAATCATAATAATAATAATAATAAATGTGACGCAAAAGTGAACACGCGTTTTATCGCGATTTTATTAATTCACCAGAAGTCAAACTCGTACTGAACTGGAAATTATAGAAAAAAATGGAAAATGATGAAAAAAAAAAAATTCTTTTTGGTCTTTTTCCCTTCTTTTTTTTTTTTCTTCATAAAATTATACGATGATATTTTCCTTTATACATACATGCATACATAGAAGAATTTTCCAAATTCAGCTGGGTACAAAATGAGCATAATTATACAAGTGTTGGTGTATAAATGAAGGGGGATGTTGATCGATTTTTTTTCTCGGGTGAATTGCGCAGAGCAGTAAAATTTCGATGTAAATATTTTTTTTTGGTTTTTGTTTTTTTTCTTATTTTTTTAAAATAAAATCCGACTCTGAACTGAAAATCTGGCGAATGCCATTTTGAATTCTATGATTTTACTTTTAAGTTATTATTGTTGTTTTTTTTTTTCAAATTGATAATTAATTTTGATTTATGAGAGGTTTAGAAAAGATTAATTGTACCTAACGATTTTTTTTTGTTCCATTAAATATTCGTTAGAAGGTTGAAACCCCTTTGGAGAATAGAACTAAAGTTTTTGTTTAACAGGAATTATTTTTAATTCAATATTTCCCGACAATATTTTTCAAAAAAGTACTTTCATATCTTTCCAATAACTTCTTTTCCTCCAAATCTATTTATAATTATTCCTACGTGAATATGAATTAATTTTTTTTGAATCCTTTATTTAAAAATAGAAAGAAGTAATATTTATTTAATGACTGCAAATCTTAAAATTTAACTGTATTTATGTGGGGCCAATTTAAAACTTTCAAAAATTTAAATAAAGCGTAATTAAAAAATAAATAAATAACGAAATAACAATTCAATTAAAATACAAATTAAAGTTTTTATTTAGCCTTAAATAAATACATGCTCAATAAAATCCATTTATTTAATAAAATTCTTCTTATTTTTTCATTTAATGATCTTAAATAATAAAATTAGTTACATTTATAATAAAGTTTTAAATAACAGGTGTATGACTTGAATTATTAATAATATTTTTAGTTATTGATTTTACAACAATTACAGGAAGCTCACTAGTTGGTACATGAAAGAAATACAGCATAAAGCCAGCAGCAAGTAAAAAGTGGGCAGATATAATACCGATTATAAGAAATAGTGATAATTTTGAATTTCTTATTGCTGGCATTAAAACAAATACTAAAACTGACCCAGATAAAAATGCTGCTGTTAAGACAAGAAGCCATTGTAGGAATGAAATCTGAAATCGAGATATTATGTTATTAATGAGTTAATACATAAAATAATTTGTTCATTTAATTTACCTGAATTACCCATAAAATGGATACTGGTATGTAAATTGAAAGGGAATATCCATAAATACAGACCAAAGCTAATAGATTTGGCGTAAAATTGCTCTAAAATAGAAAATATAATTGTTGATTTTCAAAGTTATGTTTTAAATGTAATTTAATTTTTTGAAAATATTACCGATTCTGTTTCCAAATCAGGATCTACTGGTTTAATTGACCATTTAAGTAAAGCCCATAAAGCTAATGGGATTAAACAAGCATAAAATATAATTGCAGTTGCTGCATATGATACTAAATGAAAATTATAACGCCAATGATAATCTTTTTCTGCATTTTGTAAATAACTAGAAATATTTCCACTGATTGCAATTGAAAAAATCTAAAAAATAATGTTTTTGAGAATAAATTTTTAATTATTTCATTGGTAATTTTTCCAACTAGGGTAATAACAATCCAGAATGGACCATAAAGATCAGGAGTTAGTCCAACGTGTGATCTTAAATAGTTTCCAGGTGCTCTTTTTGGTATCATAGAAGTCGCTATTCTATCAATGACCATTGTGGTGTCGACATCAAAAAATTGTTGATAAAATTCTATACTCAAAAATGAGTAGCTTTTATCTGGTTGTTCTGAAATTACAGTTATCAAAAGTTTAGCTATGATATTATTATTCAAACTATTACCATTTCCATTGTTTAATTCTTCGTTTCTTTGATTATTTATTTGATCCAACATATCTTCTTGCATGTCATCAATGTCATAAATATTGGATTTTTTAGGAGAATTGATGTTTATTTGTGCACTTCCACTTCCATGAGTTGGAGCAAATTCTTTAAATGACAACAATTCATCGGGACTTGCCATTTTTTAATTGTTTTTTAACATAAATTTAATGATATTTCATCAAATTGTCATTCCAAAAACAAAAATAAACGTCACCAAAGTCACTTACACTGAACTGAAAACAGCAAAAAAGATCTAACAATGAACTGAAAAACAATAATAAAAATGCAATATCTATAGTATTGCCAGAAACACAATAATCTCCATTTGAGTAAAAACCCAGTAAACAAATAATGCACAACTTTATTGTTGGAACCTTTAAATTCGAATTATTCGTTATCCGAATTTCAAAATCGGTTTCGATAATATAGTTATAGTGTATTATTGAGAATTACAATAACAAAATGTTGTATTATAAAAAAGTCAGTTTCTTAGTCAAATTTAAAAATACATATTACATAAACTCTACAAATATTCTTGTAACAATAAAAACTACTATATGTATGTGGGATTTGATTCTAAAAAAAAATTCTGCAATTAATCGTTTTTTTAAGATGAAAAATCGAAGAAAAAAAAATCCATAACTTTTGAAGATAATAATTGAAAAAATATATATATAATATTAAAAACTGGAAAATAAGTTTTCAAATGTAAATAAAAAGAATTAAATTAAAAACAAAAACCAAAGTATGATATTATTGTCGAAGTAAATAATAATTAATTATGGTTTATTAATTGGATTTCCCTTTAATTATAGATTATTTTTATTATGATTTCTGTTAAAAACAAATCAATTAAAATTTAATCAATTTCACACAAAAAAGTACAATCAACTAAATTTATCATCTTACTTATACCTCTCGATTTTTATTTTATGAAAAAATAAAAAGATGATGAGAAACAAACAAATTTAAAGTTAAAATTGTTCGTTTAATAATTGCCTTTTAAAATTTGTGTCTTGTCAATTTGTTGGATCGTGTCTCAAAGAAGAAAGAGTAACAAACAACAAAAAGAAAAAACAAAGAAAAAGGGAAATACTTTTAAGCCTCCAAAATTTTTGTTCTAAACAAAATAAGAAATTTAAATTGGGTTTGAGGTGGTTCCTTTTTAGAAAGGAAGAAAGAGAGAGACACAAATAAACTGGTGAGTGCAGAAATTAAATAGTAACGCGGGTAAGTAAAAGATAATTTTCTATTAAAAATAGTCTTGAATATTTTTCTAAGTAAAGTGAACTCTTTGTTTTTAAAGGGTTGCACTTAAAAAAGCTTAACTTATTGTTTTTTAGGGAAATTTAATTTTTTGAAAAAACGATAAATTTTATAAAGTCAAGAGAAGAGAACAGACAATATTTCATTGTTTTATTTATTTAGGCTTTTGTCAGACATTAAACTTTAGACATTTCTAAGCTCCTTTTTCTTACATTTAACATTTTAAATTTCATTTGTCTAAGTATCGTTGAAAAAGAGAGAATGAATATTAAAAGAATTGTTTATAAAACTAAAGTTGAGAATAATTATTACACTCTTCTCAGAGTAAATTTTGATATTCAGTTTTTAACTTTTAATTAATTAAATCTATTGAAACTTTAACGACCATACTTGGTCAAACTATTTAATAATATAAAATTAAAATCAACTGAGTTATTACTGTAAGTTGTACATTTGTATTCATTTAATTCACATTATTTATTTGTTGCATTGTTGAATCCAAAGATATAACTGAAATGAATAAAATATTCATTTAATTTTTGGACTAATAAAATTCTATAAAGTTTTATTGTTTATTTTTTACTATGTAATTTAATTTTATAATGCATTTTAGTTGTTTGTTGACGTTGTAAATTGTAAAAAGTTATTTTAAACTTTTCAAATTGTACATTAAATGGTATTATTATTTTATTTTAGTTATTTTAGGTTACTTTTTTTTTTCTTTAATCTTCTTATGAGGATAGCTCATTTCAGTTGTCCAGTCTTCAATTTTATTCAGTCAGTGTTAAAATCAATACGAGAATGATTTTACCAATTATAATAATTATGTATTGTTCGTCTATGTGTAAGTAAAGTACCCGTTCGATTGTTGTTGTTGTTGTTGTAATGTATCCGATAATGTTTCTGGTAATCGTTGATTTACGTAGGTTATTGCATTCATTTATATTGTCCACTAAAACTTTTATTTAATGTGTAATAATACAAAAAAAATATTTTATTCATAAAAATATGAAAAATATAACAAACACAATATATACCATAACAAATAAAATAAAACTTGGTTAAAATAAATGAAACAAATAAAAACTCTAAGAAAGAAATAAAGAAAATTATTTGCAAATAAAACAAGATACACCAATAAATAAAATATAAAATTAAACGAAACGAAACGTGAAAAATATATAAGAAAGTAACAACAACAACAACAACAAATGGAATTTTATTTGGTTCTGTTTTGTATATAAAAAATTTCACTAGTGTAAATCAGTGTTGAAGAAAAAAAAAAGAAGGAATTGCAGAGATTTATTAGTTTTGGGAAAAGCAAATAGAGAAGATCAAAGTAAAAAATAGTTAGTACTCACCATTATGATAAATAATAAAGTTTCATATGTACACAACCATCTAATTAAAGTTGCATATGTACACAACTAACAAATTATAATTATATATAATTAAATATTTAAATTTTAAATAAACTTTTTCTGTTATTTTGTTTTTTTTTAATTCATTTTTATTCTGTTTTTTTTTTACATTTTTCAATTTTCAATTTTCATTTTCATTTTCGTCTTCTTCTTCTGTTTTTTAGTTTTTGTCATTTTGTTTTATTTTATTTTTGTGTTTAATAATTATACATAATTTTCATTATTTAACCCTTATAATTAACATCATTTTTTCCATTTTTCTTTGTTAGAAATTTAATTTTTTTTATTTTTCATTTTTAATAATAATTTTTTTTTTAAATATTAAATTAAAACTAAAATATTTTGTTTTCTTTAATTTATCAATAAATTCGTACAAGGAATTTTCATATTTTTTTCTTATATTTTTATGTCTTTGGAATATTTTGCTTTATTCTTATTTTTTAAACTAAAAATTCTTAAATTTAAATTTAAAATTAAAAACTTTAATTAAACTAAATTTTTTGTTCATAATTAGGAAAACGAATAAAAGAAAAGGGATGAAAATCAATGAAAAAAAAAAATGATAATATTCTTTTACATAAAAATATTTGACGTCAATAAAATTGTATAAAAAAACTAAAAAGTAGGATTTAATTTAATCAATCTAATTATTATTAGATTTGCATTTACCCAAAATAAATAGTAATAACAATTGACATTCCATCAAATAATCCAATTCTAATTATTTGTACAATTCAAGCAGTGACGACATGGTTTACAATGCTTCAACATCAATATTTATTATGGGAAAATTTGTTTTTTGTTTAGGATTTTTTTTTTTGATTTAATTTAATTTTATTTATGCGATTATTCAGTTTTTTTTTTTTCAAAAAAAGTTTCAGTTATTAATTCAATTCTGTAACAAATCACAATTTCTTATCTTCTACAATTTTATTATTTTATTTTCTTTTTCTTTTTCTTTTAATTATGCCAATTAAATTCCTTTAAAATCAAATATTTTCTATAAATATTTTAATAAATAACAACAATAATGAATTTACAGGAAATTATCTATTATTTTATGGTAAAAAACTACAATAATAAATTAAAGATAAAATCTTTCTTTTTTTTTAATTAAGAGAAGACATTAATATTTTTGTCCGTGTTTAAATTGACATTTATAGATTTTATTGAAAATAAATTTAGTTTCGGCCAGTCAATTGTTCGGTCACAAATTTTATTCGACCAATTGTACGTCGAAAATTGTACAATGACCACTAATTTCTCCGTCACTAACGTCTATTTTATCAAAATATTCGTAACCAAAATTGACTGGCTATACGGTTTTTTTTTGTTTTGTATTTTTGCAAATGTGCAGTAACAAAATTTCAAATTAATTATAGATGAGTGCGCAATTTGTGTCGCCTGCATTTCAACTGATTTTTTTGTTCTTTTGATTGTCGGGGAAAAAATGTTTTCTGAGATTGATTTTTTTTTCTACAAATCGATACTTTTTTATTTTTTCATTTTATTACAGAGAAATAGATTTGAATCCGGTGGGTTGTTTTTAATTTTATTTAATTTTCAGCCATTTTACAATTAAAACATAGAAAATGGACAATGACAGTCAGAGACAGAGGTATAGATAGAGAGGGATAATATGAGAGTAGGTATACATTTATAAAATGTGATATTGATTGACGATTATTAAGGTTTTTTTTTTGGTCTTTTATGCATGTTGACTTTTATGTTTTAAATTTAAAATAATAAATTAATTTTTTTTCATCCATAAAAAACTATTTAATGTTTCAGTTTTATTTTTGTAAAATAAAACAAAACCAAAAGTTACCATAATAAATTATTATTATAGTGAAACCAAATCTATTAAAATGGACAAAGATATTTTTCGTGAAATTTATGGTCACATTAGACAGGTTTTCCTGTTACTATAGGTATATTATTATTTGAAATTTTGTATGCATTTTTATAAATCATCTTTTACATATTAATTAGTGTAATTTTTCTTATTTTATGATACATATAATAAGGGCGGGAGCAACAATATTATAATGATAATAATAATAAAATCATTCATTATATCCTTCGGCATTTTCTCATTAACTATATATATTCACTAAAATTTACTTGTGTTGTCCGTCATTATATATAGGGTAAAGTATAATTACATTTTATAGATATACGTTCTACGGTTTTATCATCCACAAAATATAACATTTTTACTGCTCCTCTACCTCTTTAATAATAATTTTCATTTTAAATTTATATCACGCAGAGAGAAATCGTAAACTAACTCTGTGGTTTTTTCATGCTTTTTTATTCCTTTTTTTTTTTTTTTATCAAAAACTACGAAACAACAACAAAATTAAAATAGTAATTATGCATAAATGGAAATACAAAAAAAAAATAAAGAGAAATTCTGAATTGTGAATATGAAACCATCATAGAAAATTCTAGTTGAATAATAATGTAATTATTAAAACCTCTAATGATAAAATTTATTCTACAAATCAGAATTGAATTTTGTAATATTTTCACTCTCTGAAGGACCCATTTTATATTTTGCTTTGGGAGATTAATTCATTAATTGGCATTTTATGAAAAAGTATCTTGTCTCAACTCAATGTAAATTCAGCACTGTCTACAGAAATAAATTGAAATAACTCTATCTCATGTATCGTCTCTTTTCGATATGGAAATATTTAACTAAATTATAAATGTTGAACATACGTGTAACCCTCTTCAATTTTCTATATATTGACCATAATTAATATTGTTTTGTTAAGAATAGAGAATTTATTGAGGTTTATATAAAGTGATCATTTTGTAGTATTGTGTTACTCTATAAATGTAAAAATTATTATCAAGAAATTAAGAAAGATGTTCGTACAATTTATTGCTGTAAATGATCAATAAATCACTCTATTTGTTTTAAGTTATTTTTTAGTGTTGTTTTCATTGTGATGATCACTGTTTGTTTTTTCTGTTTTGATTGAAAAAGGTATCAGTGCGTGTCTATTTACTTTTATTTACTTCAACAAAATATACCATAAAGGGACGATATACTTCAATCAAATGAATTTTAAAAGAAATACGTGTACGAAATCCTATAAAAACATAAAATAGTTATTAATTGTAGTAAGGAATAGTTTTTTGTTCCTGAAATAATAGAAATGAATGATCCACATTGTGACGATAGGACGTGCTTGCTTTTAAGGTTATATGTTAACCCCAAAGGACTTTTCACTTTTCTACGGATACCAGATAATATTATTGCACTTTCAATTTAATCCCAAAGGAACAAATTGATTTTCTTTAATCTTTAAATCCATCAAATTTAAATTAATCTCTGCCATTTTTGTTGTTATTGTATTTTGTTTTGTTGTTGTTGTTGTTATTAGTTGTTTATGTGAAATTAAATTATTTTCTTTTTATTCTATCGTAAAAGCAGAATAATATTCTAGATTTTTTTTTTTGTTTCTTTGTTTTTACTTTTTTTTTTTTTAATACAAAACTTCAGACTTTAAATTTATATCATCATCATCATCATCATCATCATCATCATCATCATCATCATCATCATCATCATCATCATCATCATCATCATCATCATCATCATCATCATCATCATCATCATCATCATCATCATCATCATCATCATCATCATCATCATCATCATCATCATCATCATCATCATCATCATCATCATCATCATCATCATCATCATCATCATCATCATCATCATCATCATCACCGTCATCACCGTCATAATTACTTTATTTTTTTTTTAAATCTCACAAAAAACAAAATCTCATTAATTTATTAATTATATTTTATTGGTTTAATTTCCTTTTTTCTTTTAAATTTTTTAATTTTTAATTTTAGTTTTTAATTTTTTAGGTTTTTGTTTCATCTTTTATTTTTTTTTTTTGTTTTCTAATTAAAAGAAAAAAATAATTAAAAGAAATGAAAAAAAATACACAAGAAATGTACTTTTTTGATTTTTCTTTTAATCTTAATTTTTTTCTCTTTTGGGTTTTTTTTTTTTTTTGCTTTTAATAAATTAATTTTATTGAAAATAATAAATATATAAATAAAAATAAATGTTACACTAAAGTACTGATGATGATTGTTGATGATGTACTTCAACACATGTTGTTTCTGTATTACAATGTAAATCAATATCAGGACTATTTAATATTTCATCAGTTATTATATCTTCATCCCTTTCTTCATCAACAGATGATATTGTTAATGTTTCTTGTCTTGTATGTTTTAACATAACATTTTTTTTTATTTTATCTATTTCTAAATTATCGGTTAATTTTTCAATTTTATCAATTGTTTCAATTTGATTTTCATTTATTAATAAATTATTATCTAATTTTTTAACAATATCATTATCACATTTTTGTTGTTGTTGTTGCTGTTGTTGCTGATCAATTTGTTGATTATTATCAGTTGATAATAATTTATCAATATGTGCCAATTGAAATGGTAATTTTAATGATAATTCACCACCCATACCACTTAAAGTTAATTTAATTTTAACATAATATGATACATAAATTGCAAATACATTACGATCTTCTATATTTTGTGGTGGATGACGTAATGCAGATGATGCTATCAGTGCTGTTATTGCATTTGGTTCATTGCAACGTTGTAATGAATCTTCCAATGCTATCCAATTTTTTGTCGGCCCTTTTTTTTTTTTTGAAGAAAGAAAATAAAAACAGAGAAATAATTAAATTTAAATTAAAAGAGACAAAAAAAAAATTGTATTTTGTATTTAGGAAAAATATTGATTGTAGGGGACGTGATACGGATAATTAATTATTATTTCTAGAGTAGAAAACAAAAAGATAATCAAAAGCAAACAATTTTCCAGAGATTTTGAAAAAAGAAAAAACAAAATGAAGTTGATCGTTTAACCGTGTTTACTTTATTGTACCAATATTTCCTCATTGTGTGTTTTCTTTTTTGTCTTGGTACTTATAAAATTTACCACCCTAATTATACGTATCAAAAGCCAAAAAAAAAAATAAAAGAAAAACAAAAAATTTGTACAAAATTAGAAGAAGGAACGTATAGTAAGGGAAATATTTAATAAGCTTCAAGAAAAGAGAAAAAAAATGAAACAGAGTAAAAACAGGAAAAAAAAAGGGAAAAAATGAAACAGACGTCTTTTCATTGAATTTAAAAAGAAAATACTACAAGACCGTACTACTCTCCCCTTACTCTTTCATCTATGTCTTTAAAAAAAAACGTAAAAGAATACCTTTTTTTTTTTGCGTTATGATGTAATTAGAAAATAACAACGACAGAAAAAAGAAAATTAACACAAAAAAAAAACATACAAAATAATAATAAAAGAAGAAAAAAAAAAGTTCTAATTGAATTTCCTGACGCTACTTAGCTTAAAAAAAGAAAAATTGAAATTGTTGATATACGCGGAAAAAAAAAAATCAACTTGAAAAAGAAAATTGAGAAAAGCAGACAAACAAAAAAAAAAAACACAAACGACAAAATATTCGATTAATCGATTTAAATTTTAATCGATTTTTTGTTTTTTGTATTTTTTTTTTTTGCTGACTTTTCAAATTTTTCTTTCGTCATTTTGTGCTTTGTGTTTTTTTTTCTACTTTTCTCTTTTTCTTTTTTACATTTTTTTTCTTTTCAGTTCAAGGAGAGAGACATATCCATGTCCTTCTGATGATAACAGAATAAATAAAATTAATTTCGCGTCTCCATCTAGTCACGATTTTCAATTATTTTTTATTTCAGACGTTCTGGTTTTTTTTTTGGACTTTTTGGTTTGTCTGTTTCTTTTAATTCAAAAAGTTAAATTTATTTCTAAATTAATTTGAAAAACCAAAAACTTAGAAAACATGAAAAACTGTTCATGAAGAAAATAATGTGAACTTTTGTATCTAGATTTTCAATAAAATAAAAAAAGCAAATAAAAAGCTTTAAAATGTTTTTCATGAAAAAACACGGAATTTATTTCCATACAAAATTTTTTGTTTCATTTTTTTCTTTTTTCACGAACACAACCAAAAATTACGAGATAATTAACCAAACACACAAATCCAAACAAAAATTACTATCCGCACCCAACTATCCCACTAAATCAATATTCACCAAAAACAAAAAAAAAAAAAGGGAACACACAAAATAAACACGGAAAATTTAAAACACAAAAAAAAAAACTAAATTTAACTCACCTCGTTGTGGATGCAAAGTGTATGTTGTGTGTAATGTTGCATTTGGCTTAACAGAAAAATCAGATGAATTTTGATCAGTTTCAGCAACAATATTCTTAAATTTTCCATTACTAAACATACAAACGTCAACGTGTTGAACAGCTGAAACCTGTAGAATTATTAAGAAAAATAAAATTATTGTCTTTAATTTGTTTTTGAAAGGAGATCACAAATCAAACGATTAAATCAAGTTAAATTATTAAGATTTATACGGATAAACTTTGACGCTAAGACCAATATTAGACCTAAGATCAGATCTCACTCATCAGGCAAAAAGCAAAGATGTTTCTCCATAAAGTGGAATTAATGAAAATCATTCATCAGCGTAAAATTAAAAATGTTCTGGTAAATTATTCAAATAATTACGTATTGTAGAAATTCCCTTGAACCGTTTACAAATGTGAAGTGAACCACAGCAATATTTTACCACATTTTAGTAAATTATTTTCTTTAAATTTTTAGCATTAAAATAATTTATTGAATTGACTTGAAATTTAAAACTTATACTTAAGATTAATTACTTTGATAAAATTTTATATCGTCGAAAAATTTCGTTACATCTTTATTTAAATTTATTAAGTTAATTAGTGTGTTAATATTTGGATTAATCAAAATTAATTACGAATAAGAGAATAGAAAAAATAAAATGATTAATTATTATTAATTAAATTTGAATGAAATTAAATTTTATAAATTTTTATAATTATCGTCCTACAGTCATGTTCATTAGTAATGATGTATATAAGAATTGGCACAACTGCGAATAGTTTGTTTCGTGATACCCAAAATAAGTGCATAAGTGTAGTATACGAAACGCTAGTGGTTAGATGCTAGAGTCTAGTGAGTAGTCACGAAAGGGTTAAATAAAAAAATTAAACAAATTTTTTGCTTCAAGTAAAAATGAAAATTCATTCAAATCATCAATTCAAGTGAATGAACAAAAGTGTTAATTTTATGGGGAATTTAGAATTTGTATGGTTTTTTTTTTTTTGTTATTTTAACTTACCCTAATTCGTCTAACAGTTTTTCTACTATCATTTTTAATATCAACAGTAACAAGTACATCTTCACCATGTCCGTACATTGATTTATCTAATGATGCTCTCAGTCCAACTTTACCCTCTTGTAATAAAAATGGTTTATCAATTGATCCTTGTGGTCCTTGTCCAAATCGTGATGTTGCCAACTATAATTATTATTATTATTATTACTATTTTTTCTGTTTCACTTCAATTCTAACGAGAATATAAAAGATTATTTCTATTTTTCCTTATTCCTTTATTTCTTTTCCACTCTTTTGGGTCCATTACATCTTTCAAGAGACACGTCAGTGGGAGATTATTGAGTGAAAGACAAAAGGAAAAATAAAAGTATAAAAACCAAAACCAAAATTATATATAAAAGAAAAAAGAAAAGTAAAGAAAGAAAATAAAATGAAATCTTAAAGGTATTCAAGGATATTTTCTGGCTTCTCTTTTATTTAATAGGGCAATATAGGCGTTTCATATATTATATAACAATAAAAAGGTTCCTTTCTCTACATAACGTTAAAGAAAGAAAGAAAGAAAGAACGAAAGAACGAAAGTACGAAAAAAAGTAAAGAAAGGAGTTGGTTAAAACCACTTCAGTGTGATGACACTGACTACAATTCGTCCCATTTTCTTTTTTCTTTTTTCATTTTTCCTTTTTATTTTTTTTTGTCCTTCTCCTTAAATTTTATTCTCCCTTTTCTTATATGTGATTTTTATTTGCAGAATTTTGTCCGCATCCAATTTTCTATTTATATACAAAGATTAATTGTACGATGATTTGGATTTTCTTTCTATATACGTTTTTTTTTTTGTTTCTTTCTGTACATTTTCTTCTTCTTCCGACTCTTCTTTTTTAATTTTCTTTTTATTTGATTTTATATGAGGGGTTTACATATTTCTCTCTTGAAAACATAAGATGAAAAATAATGTTTTAAAATTGTGAAAATAATGTAAAATGAATATAAAAGAAAATTCAACAAAAATATTTAAAGAGAGAAAAAAAAAAAGAAGAGGGTGAAGGGATAAGAAAGGGTCAGTTAGTTATATTTACTTCTTTTATTTGTTTTCATCTTGTTTCTTGAAATCATACAAAATATATTTATTATATGGATCAACAAAAAAAAAATATTCATATAAAATTCTTATTCAAACAAGACTACACACACACAAATAAAGTCAATTGAAAATTTCATAATAACAAATTTATTTATTTTTGTATAATTTCAAATTTTTCTTTTTCTTCTTCTTCTTCTTCTTCTTCTTCTTCTTCTTCTTCTTCTTCTTCTACTCCAAACTGCTTATATTTTTCACTTTTATTTTTTTAGGTTAAGGACATTTTTTTCTCTCTTTTCTTTTCTTTCTTTTCCTTTCTTCTTCTTATTCTTCTTTAAATAATATAATTGAAATATAAAAAAAAAAATCTGAAAATACAAATTTTTTTTCGCTTATTTTCCTCTTTTTTTTTTTATTTTCTGTTTGTTGTAGTCGCAGTATTAGTTCGTGTATAAAAAAAAAAAAAAGAAGAAAATCTAGATAGAAAAGTTGAAGAGGCTGTCAATATTCAAATGAAGTGAAAGAAAAAAAAAAACAAAAAAAAGAAAAGTTGTTTGAAAAAAAGAAAAAAAGGAAAAGTGAAAAGGGAAAAACACAGAAAAGGATTGAAACAAAAGGAAATTGAAAGATATAATTTTTCATCATTTTCTTCTTTTTTCCTGTTTTTTTTTTTTTTTCTTATGAAATTTGATTGAAGTTTCATTTTTCTTCTCTTACATTATTTTCAAGGCATTCAAGTCAATTTTCTTTTATAATCAGGGTCAGAATATACGAAAAAAAAAAGAAAACATTTTCACAATTTTTCCCTTTCTTTTGACTTTTAAAAAAATTGTTCGATTAAAAAATAAAACAAAAACTGTCCAAATTGACGTTTCTGTTTCTTTTGATCGTTTTTTTTTTTTTTTTGTTTTTTTGTTTTTGTTTTTGTTTTTGGTTTTTTTTGTTGTTGTTTTTGTATATTTATTTATCGCAGCCATATTTGATGGTGGAAAAAAAAGTCGATTATCTACGAATCTTTTGTTTTCTTCTTTTAAATTTTCAAATCGATTGACGATTAATCGTGATCAACATAGAATTTAATAAATTATAAGAAATTGAAAAGATTAATTGTCTTTTATGGTAATATTTTTTTTTTTTGCTTTTTGATCGATTTAAATGGATTATAATTTATTATTCAAAAAGATTAAATGAAGATTGTTGATTTTAATGAAAGAATGAAAGAAAAACAAAATCAAAGTTATATTTTTATATTCGTAAAAGAAAATATAAAATACTTAAAGTGTATTGTGAGTGAAATCAATCGTGAATTTTAAATAGTTTTAAAAGCATTAAAAGTTTAAATTTTTTAAAGCACAAAATTATTTATTTAACCGAAAAAATTAATAAAAAAGAAAAAAATTTGTTCCTTTATAAATTCTTCAAATTAAAAAGGATTAATTTTTGTTTAAATATTTTAATTTTATTTTAATGTTAAGGTATTGAAGGCATTTATTATTAATTAGTCAACTTTATTAGTTTTTCTTTCATAATTAAAATGTGAGACATGTTTATTGATGTTTTCATATAATTTTTCAACAAAAAAAAAATTCTTGATTAACATATTCTTCAATTTTATTGATTAGAAAATATGAATTGATGGTAAACGTTTGAAGAATATTATGAAGTTATTTATTGATGATGTTTTCAAATTGAAACAATTATCAAACTTAGTCCTTTATTTTTAATTCTATCATCCGAGTTTGTAGAAGATGCATAAGATTTAATGTTTACATCAAAAGAAGTCATTTTATAATAAAATATGGAATACAACAAAAAAAAAGAAGAAATTTATATTAATTACCTCATGTTCATAAATATCATTTGGTGATCCTTTTTCTATTTCACTTTTACTACGACATAATTTACCAGTAAAACGAAATGTTTTTGGTGAAAGTTTTAATTTTGTAAATGAATCAATACGTTCACTTTTACATGATCTACTTGAACTTGGCGGTGTTGTTGTTGTTGATGATGTTGATGAACATGGTGGTGTTTGTTGTTGACCAGCAACATTACCACCACCATTTTGTGTTTGATTATTAACAATTGTTGTAAAATTTTGTGGTATTTCTTGTTGTTTTTTATTATCATTTTCATTTGTTTTATGTATTAAACGTATTCCCATACGTACAGTTGAACGACGATGTAATTTTTCATCAGAACGATCAGCTATAAATAATTTAAAAAAAATTAATGAACAAAATTTTCTTTATTGATTTTTGAATAGAACAAAAAAAAAAACAGGAAAAAGAAAAACTAAAAGTAACGCAAAAAATAAAAAAAAATTTAATGCTTAACAAAAAAGAAGAAAAAGAAGAAGAAGAAGAAGAAGACGGATTATTGCAACAATATCTACTTACCAACAAAACAACGAATATCATAACTTGTACCAATTGGTGCACCATAATATCTTTTAGCCGGAACTAATTGGACACTAGGTGGAGCTTGTGGTGTTACCTCCATTGTAAAAGGATGAGAACCTTCACCTAATCTTTTCACCAAAGCATCCTTTTTTTTTTTGAATCGTTCATAAAAAAGAAAATATGAAAAAATATAAAAAAATTCATTAAAGAAATAAAACATCAAACATAAAAGAAAGGAAAATCCTAAATTTTAAAGGGAAAAACTCTTTTTTTCGTTTTCCTTTTAAAAAAAAAATAGAATAAAATTTTCCCTTTTTTCTATTTTTTTTTATTTGTTTGAGAAAATTCAATTAAGGAAAGGAAAGAAAAAAAGAAAAAGAAAAACTTCTCAACAGTAGATGGAATTTAGCAAAAAATAGAAAAGTCACAAAAAGTTCATATTCGACGTTGATGAATTTAGAATAAATCTACAATTTTCTTTATCAAAAGGAAATCCAAAAAAAAAAGGAATAATAATTTATTAATGATTTTTCCATCAAATAGAAAAACAATGTATAGTTTTATTTTCATTTCCATTTTATTTTACCACAATCGTAAATTTTCAGAAATTTCTAAATTTTTGATATAAAACTTCTACACTTCTGTTAGAAGTTCTCAATACTAAAACATAAAGTTTATATAATAAAAAAAAAGGCGACCACAAAACAAAATCCTAACATTCCAAATATAGAGAAAAACCACAAACATAATTTTGTTAATTTCATTTTTTTTTTTTTTTTGTATTCTGGATGAGAGAATTTTGGTTGTTGTAATATAAAGAATTTTTGGATATTACTGAAAACCAAGTACATTGAACTTTGAATGTAAGAAGAATAAATGAGAAATGAGAAATATTTTGTTTTTGTATTAAAATCAAAGAAATCTTAAAGAATTTAAATTTTGGATGAATCAAAACGTACAGATTAGAAAAGAATTTTTTTTTCCATTTCCATTTCCATTTCCATTGTTACAATAAATTTATTATTTATGAATAATTGTGAATTGTGTTACAGTAATGGTTTGTAAATAGAATTTACGTTACGTACATAGGTAGGTAGGTATATGTACATATAATGTAACAAAGTTGAAGAATGTATAGCAATAAAATATAATAAAAGGAAAACAAAAAAAAATTAAAATTTACACAAATTTACTTAAGAAATGAAGAAAAGGAAGAAAAGGGAAAAAAGTAAAGAAAAGGAAGAAAAGTAAAGAAAAATAAATGCTTGATTTTGTTCCGTATATATATAGAAACCGACAATTCCTTTTCTTTCATTGTTTTTTTTTTCTTGTTCAATCTTTCATTTTTTTTTTTTTTTTTTTTTTCATTTTTATTTAAAGAATCAAACAAACAGACAAACAAATGAAAATGTTACAAAAAAAAAAAAAAAAGAAGAAAAACGAATTTCATTTCCTTTTCATCTTATTTGTTGTTGTGAGAAAAACAGCAAAATAAAAATAAAAAAAAAAAACAAAAACTTAATAAATAATAAAAGATTGTATTCTTTCAATTCCTTATTTATTTATATGTTTACGTGTTACGTGTACGTAACGTAAGACGTACGTTATATAAATTTTGCAGGATCTTTGTAATGAAAATTTATTATGATGAAAAATAATAATAATAATTTTAATAATTTATAAAAAAAATTCCAATTTTCATTTTATGTTATTTTCTCAAGTGTTTTCTCAGTCTCTCTCTCTCTCTCTTTCTCTGTCTCTCTTGTTTTATTTTCATTCTGAAATTATTTTATTATTTAAAGATTATGAAAAATGATTTATTATAGAAGTGAAGTGAAACGTTAGAAAGAATATCTTTAAATTTTTTGTTGTTTCATTTATTTCCATTTTATTTATAAATTCAAAAGGCAAAAAAAAAAAAACAATAAAACAAACAGAAGAACAAAAAAAAAACAGTAGACCTTTTCACAAGTGTACTGAGATTTTTATGATTTTCTTTCTTAACGTCATATTGTGTAGGTTCTTGTAAATGATTTGACAGAATATTTAAAAGCGAAATTTGATTCGTTATAAATAATCTTCCAAATGTTAACATTTTCAATCAATTTCGTTGACTGGATGGATAGATAGATAAATTGCTGCTTAATAACGTGTCTTGTTTTATTAACTGCCAGGGTCATATATAAGACACGGGATCAAAACCATTATTTCTACCACGCTGAGGTTTGAACCCGGTACCCTATTTCAATGACTAGAGTCACTTTAGTTGAGTTCTATTTCTCATTAAAAGTTTTTCATGAGAAACCAAATTACAATTTTTCCAGTTAACTTTTAATCCACTCAGGCTCAAAATGAATAAAACGAAGGGACACTCAACAAATTGAGTCGTGATGAAAGTAAATATTGTTGACTAATTCCATTAAATATCTGACTGATGTTTATTTGTTTAATTGAACGCCGTTCATAAATTTCTAAATTATTTTTGTTAATTATGATAAAGCTGTGATGAGTTTTTAATTTTCTTTCAACACAAATTGATGGATTTATTTTTGTAATAATAAACAGAAAATGAGAGAAAATTCAAATATTCGAAAGCATGAAAAGTGAACACAATGAAAATCTTCATCACAGCATCATATTGAAATTTTTATGAGTGTAAAATCTAACTTAGAAAATTGTTAATTTAGAGAAAATCAGAAATCATTTTGATTGAAGTAAATGAAGTTAAGAAAGAAAAGTCAAACTAATGAATTTGAAACAATTTTTTTTGCAGAGAAATGTTTTTTTTTTTAAAACTTTTTAAACAAAAAAAAAACCTCTGTTCATGTATGTGTCACATCAAATTTGTTTGTCAAAATGTTACAAACATACATACAAACACAGATACATAAACAAAAATACATACAGACATACTGACATACATTTCTATATATACCCAGAGAAAATAAAAGTAAAGTATAAGAAAAGAAAGTTTTTCCAAAAGATTTTCTCTTTGAAAAATTCTCTCTCTCTCTCTCTCCATATTTATTTGATTCAACTAAATTTTAGTGTGTTAAAGTGTTAAAGAGCGTGACAAAGCACTACACGTAAAATATTACACGAAACAAACTTAAATAACAAAACGAGAAAATACAGTGCGAAAAGAAAACATCACCCACCCCCACCCCCCCTATTTATTTCAAACATCGTTCGTTCTTTGTGTGAAAAAAAAAATATATTTCACTTTTTATCCACTTTTTAAACAAATCAACAAAAATATAAATAACGTAAAATAAGAAGAAAAATAAGAAGAAAAATAAAAAGAAAAATAAAATCGATTCCTTTTTTTTTTTTATTCGGAAATAAAACAAAAAAAAAAAGTTAAAAATTTTTGATTTAGATTTATTTTTTTTATTTTTCTATTTGATTTTAAATATTAAAGGGAAGAATCTTATGGATGAAAGAATCAATTTCTTCTTCTAAATTTTTTTTTTTTTCATACAAAATGCAAATAATAAAAACAAAGATCTGCTAACGTCAATCAAATTTATTCAAGTAAGAGTTGTGAGAAAAAACAAAAAAAAAAGAAGAAGAAAATATACAAAAAAGAAGAAGAGGAAGAAGAAGAAGAAGAAGAAGAAGCAGAAGAAGAAGGAATAGGAAGAAATTTTTTGACAGTAAAATGTAGAACATTTTATGAAGGAAATTAGGGGAAAATTTATTAATGTATGAATTTTTATCATTATTTTATTAAATTATATTTTATGTGTGTGTGTGTGTGTCTGTGTGCTGTCTGTGAGTCTGTGTGCTGTATGTGTGTCTGTATAAGAAAAAAACAGATTAATGCCATTTTGAATGAGGCCGTATTAATTTTAATACACCACAGCTATTCCATTATATATTTTTTTTATTTTTTAAGTTAAAATAAAAATAAAAGAAAGAACGAATGGAAGGCACATGAAAAGAAAAAAAAAAAGACTGAATCTTTATCCATTAAATAACGTCTTTAACTTTATGCTTTAAAGAAAAAATAAAAATATTTTATCACAAATAAAAACAGAAGGAAAAAGTAAGAAACAAAGAAAAAACGGGAATGAAAATGAAACAGACAAAGAAGAAGAAGAGGACGAAAAAAAAAATTCACAAAAACATAATAAAAATGATCATAAAATCCTCTTAGTTAAGACACGCATAATCCGAAATGAATTTCCTTTTTCTTTCTTTCTATTATTTTATACCTCAAGGGTGGTAAATTGTATAAATTCTGTAAACAAAAAACAAAAACAAAAACCAAAAACAAAAACAAAAAAAGCGAAAGAAAAAGGAACAAACAAACATACACACAACCAAGACCAACATAGACCAACAGGAAAATTATTCCTTTAAATATATTTATTAGGGTTTTTTTTTGTTTCCCTTACATTAATTTTCATAATTCAAACGTCTTTTCGCCTATACCTTTATTCAGTAACAGTCTTGCATACTTATTTACATTGTTTTTTTTTTCAACGTTTTTGTTTTTTTTTGTATTCAAGAGAAGAAAACAAGTTAAACTGAAATGAACTTACGTTGGGAAAATAAATGAGAAAATCTTTACATAATAAATAACCTGTTCGACTTTAATTCTTAATTGGTATGAAAAAAAAGGAACAACAACAACAACAACAACATAATATTGACTTTACATTTTTTATTTCTTTCTATTTAAAGTTTTTCGTTTATAGGTGGAACACATGTTTAAACCACACGTTAAACACAAAAACATTCTTTATACAATAAATAGACTTGATGTATCTAACTAAACATTATCGTAAGGGATCTGTCTTTTAAAGATTTAAACTGTACGCTATAGAAATTATTTAGACAATTTAATTGTGGTAAATTAGAAAAACAGAAAAAAAAACTATTTTTTAAAAGTTGGGAAAAGTATAGAAAATTTTCTCTCTTTAATTAAAACTTTAATTTTTCCGTCACAATTTTTGTTTTCAATAAATTTTATTTGTTTTAAATAAATGGGAATCTGCTGCTTAATGATTTTAACTTTTTTCCATTTCTTTAAATTGGAAAATTAAATGGTGAAAAATGTGATTATAAACTGCGTTGAGAATTAGGATGAACTTTTTAATTGAATCAGAAAGTTTAATTAAATCAACAAAAGCTAAAAAAGATTTGTATAGAAAAATGATTAAAGTTCTATTTACTGATTTATTTACCTGTAACAATGTCAGTGTTTCTTTATCCTTATCTTCTGGTGGTGGCCATATTTGTGCTAAACACATAACTGCTTCATTACAAAATCTTAAACCCATTACTTCTTCATCTTCACGTCCATATCTGGGAAGAAGAAGAAAAAAAAAGCACAAATTAAATTTTATAAAAATATTCTTTAGAAACTTACATAAAATATGGAATTGGAGAACACGTAAGACATAAGACACAAGACACAAGACATAAGGCATAAGGCATAGAGCAAAAATATGAAAATAATATGAGAAAAATGGTTAGAGTGGAGAAAGGGAAATTGTAAGAGTGGTGAAAGGGGGTATGAAGAATATATTTTTTTTTTATTTTTAAATTATTTTTTATTTTGTTGTTGTTACTTCTATCGTTGTTATTCTTTAGTTTGTTTCTTTTTTTATTTGTTTATTGTGTGTGTGTGTGTGTGTGTTTTTTTTTGTTTCTTTAAATTAAAATAAGAAAAAATAAAATAAGAAAATTTCCATAAAATAATCGTTTAACTGAAGGAAAATAATAATACATAATATTTAAATAAAGTGAAAGAGTAATGGGTAAGATAAATATAAAGAAGAAGAAGAAGAAGAAAATGGTGAAGAAGAAGAAAAGGACGAAGAATTATCCAAGACCAAAAATAGAACATTAAAAACAAGAAAGTCATTTTATTTTCTTTTGCGTTGTTCAGTTATGTTAAAGTAATTCTTATTTTTTTCTTATATTTTTAGTTTGCTTCTTTATTTTGTTTTATTATTTTTTATGCAATAAAAAACAACAGGGGTATTATATTCTATATAGAAAAAGTGTTGATAAAGAGGAGAATTGTGAAGACACCAGAAAATAAAATGAACAAAACAAAACAAAAGAAAAAAAAAGTCTATATAGAGAAGAAAATTGACCTTTTCGATGTTATTAATAAGTGCGCGGGCGGTGTTTGAAAGAAGATCGTAGTAAAGCAAAACAGAAAACAGAAAAAAAGGAAAATAGAAAAAAAAAAAAAGGTTGTAACAACAATATAATAAAGACTTTGACTTTCTTTAAAAGCAACATTGACCCTTTCATTTATTTTATGGTATAGTTTTATACTTTATTGTAGAATACTTTCTTGAGTGTTAAATCAATTGGAAAATTTTATTAGAGTTACCTCTTTCTATTAAGGTTCTATTATATTTAAGGGCTGTAATTTTTATTCTAAACTTTTTTCATTCACGTCACAATCTACAAAATGATTTTGAAAAAAAATTGTGAATTTGTCGTTTGTCATTTGTTATTAGTTATTAATTAATAGTTTTTGGTTATTAATGCGTATAGTGACACAAGTTTAAAGTATTCGGGTCAGATATTAAATGGACGGTACAATTATTACAATGAAATCCAAACTATTCTCATTTTATTGATTCAATCACATTGTGGCTTTTATTATTTGTATTTTAGTAAATGATTTTGATTTATTACTTTGACTAACAGAATATAGTCAGTTTAATCATATGAAACGTTACACTTGAATAATTTGCAACAATTTGAATACAATCGTTAATTTTCAGAAAATATTTAATAGAAAATGAGAGAACTCTAAAATAAATTAATTAATTTTTCTTTATTTATTGTTAAAAATTTCAAATAAAATAAAATTTTCAAATAAATTAATTAAATTTGGATTAGATAAAATTTCGTCTTATTAACGTGTTTTGTAACTAGCTAAGGTCATGTACGATGTCTAATATTATAATGGAATCTAAACCATTATTTCTACCATGCTGAGGTTTAAACCCGGAATCATATTGATGAGAGTCGGTCGTGCTAATAAAGTATAAATAGCAGATGATGAATGGCTTAACACAAATTTGAATTTTAAATTCAATGAAATTCCTTTAAATACAATTTTCATTAATTATAAGCCAATTTAGACAATCCAATATTCATAATTCATCGTAAGATTATAGAAATTTTTTAATGGGATAGATGAAAATTACGTCCCTTAATAAACATCCCTTAAATTTTATTGGATAAATTGAATATACGAAACGAAAGGACTAAATATAAATGAGGATCATAAGACTATAAAATAGATTTACAAAAATAAATTGATGTTTGCCAATTTACAAAAATCCATCCCAAAATCTAAATCATTCCATTTTCATATAAAATGTTGATCGAAAGAAAAGTTTCTTTTAAATTAAAACTTGAACATTTTCTGTAAGTGAAAACAATCCACTTAAAATATGTTTATTACTCTCACTTATACATTTAAATATTTATTTTTATGAAAATTCCAACGTTGTTTACATAATCATACAACAAAAGAAAAAAGAAATGAAAATCAAATTAATAGAAAATAAAGGGAAAAACTATAAAAATAATAAATGAAAAATTTAAAATTAAAAAAACGTTTTCATTGTTTTCTTCCCTATAACAATTGACGTTTAAATTATTCAAGCAAAAAAAAAAAAAAAATAATGAAAATCAGTGAAAATTTTCTTTCTTCCTTTTTCTTTTTTTTTATGGGGACAAAATATTTTTTCTTTATTATTTCATTTTCATCCAATAAAATCAAAATGAAAACATATTTTCACTAACCCCACCGCTCTCTTCACCAACTCCCCTACCCAACACCAATTCACTTTGTATAAATAAAATGTAAGAATAAAAATTATGTTTTTCTTTCCTTATAAAAAATTCCTTCCTTCATTTCATCTTTATTCGCATAATTTATATATACCTGTTTTATGTTTTATGATTAAATTTATAATGAAAATATTGATTTAATGTCATAGAAAATTAGAGTTGTTCCCATTTTTATATAAATGGTCGAATTTCTTCTTAAAAAAAATCAAATAAAAACAAATCGTTTTTTATTTCAATTATTCTTCGTTTTTTTTTAACTGTTTGAACTTTAAACAAATGTTACAATTTAACCCCGTTAATAAAACAGTGTAAAGATAAACGAGTAACAGTAAGATCATGATTGTTAAGCTTATGGGTGTAACTTTTCAATAACTCTAACCCACTAAACATATTCTGTTTAACAATAAAAGGAATAAGATAAATTGAATTGCGTTTGAAAAATTATTTCCTAGAAAAATATTACAATTTGCGTGAAATTTTGTGTTAACAGAATTTATGTTCAAAGATATTATTAAGAAGATACTGAAACTTATCCCAATGGAATTTAAATCAACCGGATAAAATATAGAAATCATGTAGAAAAACATAAAATTCAAGATGATAATCTAAAGGATTGTGTTTCCTTGAATCTTGACTTTAAATATATGTAAAATTATTTGCATCATTTGCATAGACAATTTTTGTGACAATTTGATTAATTTTTATTACTTGAAATTCCAAAAATTAGGACGTTTTACAAAATATGGTATTGTAGATGACTTTACATAGAATATTTGTCTATTTATTTCCTTAAAGTTAGATAGATTTTGTAGTCAAATATTGAATAAATGAATGAATCAAGGACAGCCAATTTTACTTTACACTTCAATTTATGCATTCCGAGGAATATGAAAATGTTGTATCTCGAATTGCTAAGCAAGCAGTGTGTTGTAGTGTTTCACAACAATTTTAAATGGCTCATTGGTAGGTCTTACATTACATTATCTGTGGTCCGATTACGATTATTTCGTTAGAGAAAAAAACGAGAAAATGTCTATGTACATAAAACTAAGAATGTGTTAGTGCGAGTTACATGCAATACTATGATACGTTATTTCGTTAATATGCCTATCATTGCATTATTTTGTTATTTATCTCACAACCTATGGTAGGTTGTGAGATATTTTAGGTATTAATTGTTTTCATATTTTGTATTTCTTTACATTTTAATTTTTAATATTGTTTATATTATTTTACTAATATCATTGAAAAAATTAATGATGAAGAATTTATTATTTTAAAGAAAATTTATTTAATCTTTTATTCAAAAACAAAAAAAACGTAAATTGAAACAGGCAAAAAATAAAATATATAATGGTTAGTGCAAAAAAATACATATTTAACTAAATACGAAATATTTCTCGTAAAAAATAATTGTAATCGGACTACTGTAGCAATAACTTATCATAGTATTGCATGTAACTCGCACTAACACATTCTTAGTTTTATGTACATAGACATTTTCTCGTTTTTTTCTCTAACGAAATAATCGTAATCGGACCACTGATTTTGTCTCTTAGTTTAAACCTCACTTAAATTCATTGTGAAAATTCAGCAACATAACACACACAACAGAGGACAGATATTTTCAAAAACATTTTATCGTTAATTAATTGTAATTTTTCTTTTAAAATTCTTCAAAGCCTTCACTGAATAAAAATTCAAAAGAAATTCTTTACTTTTTTTGAAAAATTATTCCAGGAATTTATTATTAACTTTACTAAATGATTTTAAACGCGAACCATGAAATTCGTTGAATTCTGTTTAATAAAGAATTTAAAAAGTACTTTCCAATACATAATGTATTAATTGAATGAAATATTAAATATTGTTCATACTAAATGGTGTCTTAACGATATCTTCTAAGAAAATCAATCAAAATCCAATTTAAGGAAAAGCTTTAAAATTAATGTTATTACTGTTTTCAGAATATTGGCCTGTGTTCTTTTTTTGTCTTTAAACTTTACGTTTAAGAGGCATGAACTCCAATAATTTTCAATCAAACAAGAAAGGACCAAAAAAAAAAAAGTCTTAACTGATTTGTGACAGTGAAAAATTGTAAGCGACACGATGACATAAAAAATTGATTACATCAAATTATGTGTCTATAAAGTAACAAAGAAAAACATTTAATAAATTCATACATTTTTTTTTATTCTACATTATTCGATTAAAAAAAAAGCGAATTGTTTTCATTTAAAAAATTGAATGTAAACCATAATCAAAGTTTTATCGATTATAACCCCCTGATGGGTGATAATTGAATCTTAAAAAAAGGAAAAAAAATTGAATGAATCTCGAGGAGTGAGGGATTTTTTTTTTTATTATATTTTTGCTTTATTTTATTTTCAGTGGTGTTAGGGACTTCCTTTTATTCATTTTTTGTTTTCATTTTTGTTTCAAGTTGAAGAACGAATATTGTGTGTGTCGATGGGTCGATAAAAACTTTTATAGCAGTGTGTGTGTGTGTATATGTTTAGGTAATAAAAGAAGGATTCAAGTGAATAATGTGTTTGTACCTTTTTGTACCTATACAAAATTTGACAGGTTAAAATTATAATTAAACCTGACTAACATAAATGTTGTTGTTATGATGATGATTGTAGATGTAGATACTTATATTCATATTTATTTATATTAAAGGTAAACGTAAAGGTACTGAACGTTTTTTTTTTATGATGATAATGATAATGATAATGTTCATATTATAAAGTTTATGTTAGTTAATATTTATCGTAATTATATATTTATATGAAATATGTTTTATTTTTGATTGTAGGTACATATATAGTGACTAAATGTATACAATTATTATAGTTAGTAGAACGTTTAGTATATCCATATCTTATTAATCGACTAAATATATGAAATTCAGTTCCAATTATTTTTAATAAATAATTATTAATAAAGTTAAACAACATGAATATTCTATAACGGATTTTTGACAAAATATGTGTGTTTATTTGAAACGTATAATTTTTGAACTCAATAAAAGTGCTGTCAGTTGTCATATGTCGTTTCAAGTGAGTATAACACCTCTGACCCTTATTAATCACCTTGATAAGTTCATATATCGGTGTAGCTGTTTGTAATTGATTAAATAACCCTTATACAAAAATTTGTTATAAAGAATAAATCTAATTTTTAAGTGTTGCCTTAATTACAGTTTAATCTAAAAAAAAGTTAAAAAATTTAAGTAAAAATTGTAAATTGGTAACATTTAACATTCATCGTAGATCGTACCATTGTTTTACGTAACACTGAATTCATTTACGTTGAAATACAGTTTTCCCTAATATATAATCTTTTGTTTTGATTTTAATTTCAAAGCTTTAAGAAAAAGTTTAATGACTTTTATAAAATAAAATAATTTTAAATTTTTATTTAATGATTTTTAAAGGGACGTAAAAGAGACCAGGAAATTATATTCATGTTAAATTATAAGTTAGCATAAGCTAACTTATAATTTATTTAAATAGATTTAAGGACGTTAAATAATAAATAAACAAAAAAAAACAGAATTAAAATGTCGTTCTGTGTTTGTGTTGTGTTTATCTCTATTTGTGTGTGTGTGTGATATTTAAATTTTACATATTTTCTCATTAAGATTTTATTATAGAGAATTTTATTAAAGAGATTTCTGTTTGTTTTCTTCTTTTTCTCAAAAACAAAATAAAAGGTAAAAGGTAAAAGATACTCACCTAAATGTCAATGTTAGTTGTCCAAATATACGATGTCCTTGTACAAATTTTGGATCAGCATAAAGTACACCTTTTAACGGTAATACAACTCCATTACGTGATACTAATTCTCTTGTTGGTAAATAAACAGTTAACATAGAATTTGGTGATGATTTTTTATAGACTCTAAAAATATTCGAAGAAAAAAGATAAAAGTGAATTGGAAAAAAAAAAAATAAAAATTTCAATAATTTTTTTACCTTTGTGAACCAAGTAAATCGTTATTCGATGATGATGTATCTTTTATTGTTGTTGTTGTAGGTGTTGTTGTTGTTGTTGTTCTTGTAAAGAAAAAAGAGAAAACATTAAAAATAAAATCAAATGAAAAAAGAATTTTCTTCAATTTGTCCTGATTAAAAAAAAAAAAAAATATATAATAATAGAAAGAGTGAGAAAATATTTCACCATATTTTTTTTTCTTCTGTTTACCATTAAAAAAAATGATTTTTATCTCTTTGATAATATTTTGTTCTCATTTTGTATTTATAAAAAATGTTAGAAAATAAATGGAAAAAATAATTGCTTGATGATTAAATGACTAATATAATTGCTATTAAATGTTCTATTTTAAATGTTGTACTTTTCATTAGAAATAAGATGAAAAAATCTCCTATAAGTTTTTCCTGGATGTTCATACTTTTATTTTTATTTTTTAAATTTCATCAATTCAGAAGAAAACAAAAAAATAATTCTCATCTTTTCAATTTGAAACATTAAATAAAAATAAATAAAATTGTTCAAACTATTTTCAAGAAAAATTAATTAATTAAGATAATCCAAATATATATACTAAAGGAAAAGTTAATGATGTTGTACATTATTTAATTAAAATTTATAAATAACAAAATGGCGCAAAAAAAGAGAACGAAAAAAAAAAATGCGGTCAACGGTAGCGTTCATTAATTTCCGTTAGTTATCGAACTTCTTTCGATGTTCGAAATAATAAACAAATCAAAATCGAATATTGAAAAAGAAAATCGTTACTACATTAAAGCAGACTCACCCGTATAGAATGTATCGGTTTTTAATCAACTTTCAATTGAAATGAAAATTTCTTTCGAATTTTAAATTTCTTACATTTCATTCTTTCAAATGTCAAATTTTAAATTCTTTATGCCTTTAGATGACTTCTAACTGAATATAAATGCGATAATAGAAATTCAAAAACACAAATACATTTATACTTTTCACAGAAGCACACACACACACATACAGAACACAGACATATTCACAAATACAAACAAAAAGACAAAAACGTTAAATTAACGTAAAAAAATCGAATATTTTGAATTTAAACACTTTTTTGTGTGTGTGTGTGTGTGTGAAGCTTTTGGGTATTATTTTTCACCCTCTATTCTTTTTTTTTTTTTTTTGATTTCGACAAAGAATGGTTAAAGAAAAAAAAATCCCTTTTACAATTCATTCATTCATTCATTCAATTTAAAGTCAGAATGATTTTTTTTTTTTATTGTTTCTTTTTTTTTCTTCTTTTGGTAGAATAAATAACACGAAAGCGAGTACTTTTTTTCACCTCATCCTTTTTTTCTTCCATCATTTTTATAAATCAAAGTTTCTATCGTATAAATGGATGGATGGATGGATGGATGGACATAAAAGATTTTTTCTTTTTTGCTCCTGCTTTTATTTTAATATATCTGCAACAGACAATTCAAATAATACAAAAATTCAATTGAATTTTCTATTTTTATAAATTTTTTTTTGTGATTGGAGAAAATTAAACATTTTTCATATTTTCTATTCTTTTCCTTCTTCTCCTTTTTTTTCTCTTTCTTTATAATTTTTGACCTCCATCATCATCATTCATTCAGTCTTGGTATTTGTACAATATACCTACATATTACCTAAATCAAATAATAAAACATTGTCATTGCATCATCATCAGATATATTTTAACTTTTTTGTCTTTACATTTCAGTTTTGTTTTTTGCTTTTTTGTTTTTTTTTGTTTTGCTTTCATTCTAATTATTCATAAAATATATGATGATGGATATGAAGTTAATTTAATATTCTCACTATGGATGATTATTATTATTTTTAATTTTCTTAATTGAAAAAAAAATCTCTCACTGACAAAATTAAACAATTCAAAATTCTGGAAATTTTTCTTTTTTCTTTTTTGTTTTTTTTTTTGTACATTTTTAGTAACGTCAGTGTTTTAAGTACGTCAGAAGAGAAATTAACATAATTAAAGTTAAATTATAATTATTAAAATTTTTGTATTAAAAAAAAAAAAAAAAACAAAAACAAAAAATGGAAAAGATTTTGTAGAAAAATAAATGTAACATGAATTTTAATCACAGTGCGAATTCCATTCATTTAGTTTGTTCACTGTCTGTGTTTTTTTAATAATTTGTGTTTTTTTTCCCGTTTGTTTATTTGTTTGTTTGTTTATTTGTTTTTGTTTTACAATAAAATGTAAATAAAGTTTTATTTTTTTTATTTTCAAAATTCAACAAAAAAAAAAATAAAAACAAAAGTTCTCTATACAAAAATACCAGAACATGTTTATTTATATAAGAAAAAAATAATTCATTCATTTTATGTACATTAAATATATAAACTGAACGACATATGAACATACAAAAGCACTTATATAAGAATGTAACCGTTGTATAAGTTCTTCATTCTCTGACTTCTATATAAAAGCTTTAAACCAAACTAAAATAAAAAAAAATAACAATAATAATGTAAAAGCACACATGTCACATACTCTCTCTCTCTCTCTCTCCCTTTCCCACCACCACCACCACCATACACAATTTATAATTTACACACAAGAATATTTTATTTTATATATATAGGAAAAATTTATACAGACTATACAAAGTGTCAATTTCTTTAATGGAATTTAACTTTTATTTCTTTCAAATACAAAAACAAACAAAAAAAAAAAAATAGAATGTGAATAAAGAAAGAAATCATTTTAAAAGATTTAAAAGATCTCGCCAATAAAATATTCACAATACAAATAAAATAATGTGAATGTTCTTACATTTAAATTATATAAGATTTTATTCTTTTCTTTGTGACGTATTTACACAAATAATAATAAATAAATTTTCATTTATTGTAAAGAAATTTAAAAAGTTTATCGACCCAATCTAATAGACATTCATTTATTATATAATTTAATCATTTTTTGTTCCAATTACAAGATATCAGTCTATATACATTTACAACAGGAACAGGAATACAAAGAATATACAAAGAATATAATTCATTGAAAATTTATACAATAATTTTCTACTGTTGATCTGTTCAAAAAGCCTAACAAAACAATTAGTTTAAAGGTATTAATTTTCTATTATTTAAGTATTATGTTACATCAAATAACTAACATAATTGAAATTGTATAGAATAATGTTATCACATCTAATATGCATGTGTGTGTTTAGATGTGTGTGTGTGTGTGTGAGTGTAAGGATCTTATACATAAATTAATAAATGTTAAATTACGTAATATAATGAATAGTGCCAAGGGACCTATTTCGAAGACATTCTTGACGAGACAATTATTTAGAATCCATATTCTTGCATAATAATAAAAATTGATATAAACAAAATTTAAAAACTTCTATAAATATTTCCGCAAAGTCATATTGTTATAGGAAGTTGAATGCCCAAAGGCCAGTGAAAGTCAAATTAATAAAATTCTGTTTCTACATTTTTTATTTGTCGATGGAAAATTTGATTTTCTTGTTTTATTTGAATTTTATTTTTGAACATTTTTTTTAGTTTTTATCGTTTAATTTGGATACAATGCTTGGCTACAATAATTAGAGACAATACTTGTACACAATGATTAGAATCAATAAATGACACAATGTATAAACTTATAAATTTCCTTTCAGCCAACATAAACAGAATGAATTTTCAAATCGTAGATGAATAACAACAAATGTTCATTCTTATTTGTAATTTATAAATTTCACACACTAGAAACATTTTAGAAAGTTATTGTGGTAATTTACACTTCAATAAATTTAAAAAAATGTAAATTTCTATTAACGGATGAGAAAATGTTTCAAACATTAAATGCAGGTTGAAAAGGAGAAGAAAGCAAAAAAATAAGAAGAGATAACAAACAATTATATCTTTGTAAATGTTTCTATTTTATATTTGTGCATAAATTATCAAATACACAAAACAAACATTTTACAAGAGAAATATTTAATTTTAATGCTTTTATAAGAAGCTTCACATTAATAAAGTTTCCTCATTTAAATTCTTTCAAAAAACTATATAAAATGAAATATTCACAACAATTTCTTTGAGTCTATTTTCTTTTCTGTAATTTAATAAAAAATGAAGAGAAAAATAAAAGAAAATCGAAATTTATTCTTGGTATCTATTTGGAAAATTAACTTAGGGTTTTAGAGTTTTATTTCAAAACCTTTTCAAGTTTCTGTGAAGATTTGCAATAAACATAAATTTACCAAAAACAAAAAAAAAAAAAACGAAATTTAATTTTTTTCTAAATGAAAAAATAAATGAAGTTCTTCGTATTCTGTGTACGGTCAAAATGAAAAAATATATTTAATTATGTGATATGACAACGTTACAAAAACAGATTCAGAAAAAAAATACAGAAAAACAAATATATGAATTTGTTAAATTCATATTTTCAATGATTATTTAGAAAGGATTTATATATGCAGAAAATACAAACCGGATTAACACAAAATATTCTGAGTATTCAATATTTAGTCCAAATGTCAAAATAAACAGGAAAGAGAATTTATTTCAATAGAAATAATATTAATAACAACAATATTCTGAGAACAAACTTTAACATTGTAACTTTGTAACATATTTCATATTTTACATTTTGATCAAAATGTTGGAAATTCTTTCATTTAGTTTCTATTTTCAATTGAACTTTTTTTCCATTTTCTAATGAAAAATAATGAAAAGGAACAAAAATAAATCACAAACATCTAAAAGAAAAACAATTCAATAATAATTTAATCAGAAATCATATTTTATTGACTCGGAAAATACGGAAAAGAAAGAAAAATGATAGAATGGGAGTAAACGGATGTATAGGAAAGATTTTCCGTATATTTTTCACAGAAATATTATCACGTATAAAAAATAAAAAGAAAACCATCATCTCGATTACTAAACCTCTTCCTCTGTTTTCTTCTCTTTTTTTTCTCGTCTTTCATTCCTTTATTTTTTTTTTTATGCCCAAAAAAAATATGTCTGGGTTGTCTTGTTAATAAATTTGATTTTTAATGTAATTTCCGTTTCCGCTTATTTCCTTTGGTTGTTCTTTTTTTCTTGTCTATTTGCTTTTGTCCATTTTGAATTTTTTATTGAAATCTTTAACATTGACTTTTTAAAAGAGCTTAAGAGAATTTTTGTTCCTCCTCTTCTGCTTCTTCTTCTTCTTATTTTATCAATTTTCTTCTTCATCCCTTTTTAGCATATTAGGAAAATATAACCCAATCTTTAACCTTATCTTCAATTTTGGATGAACGTTTTGAAGGGGGTTGGAGAGAAGAATTGTAACGAGGAAGATATATTAAGAAAACGGATTTAAAATTGTAATCTAATTTGTTTAGTCGTTTATACATCACTTTGATACATCAATCAATTTGTATAAAGTAAAAAGAAAAAAATAAATATACAAAAACATCAAATTATAATTAAGTTAAGTTTTTGTTTTATCATTTTTTTTTTGTCCTTATAAAATATTTATCATTCTTTCTATATCCTTCCTTACTTCTAAACGTTTTTCTCTTTCATCAGACTTTCATAATTTTCTTTACAAACTCTAACTACACCAACATTAACTCTTCCCCAATCTCTCGAATAAGCTTTACATCTATACAGTTACAAAACATAATCATAATGACGCAATCAAAAAAAAGAAAAAATGCGCACCAAAAAAACTTATAGAAAACTAACAGCAAAAAAATGACAAAAAATAAAAATGAGAAAAAAAGAGAAATGAAAAGATAATTAAATGTTTCTTTCTAATCCAATTCTGCCTCACCTTTTGTTCTTCTGTTCCTTTCCATTAAAAAAGACAACAGGAAAAACAAGAATATACCTACAGGTTATTGTACCTAAACTTAACTATAAACGATTTATAAAACCCCACAAATGATTTTGACCACACAAAAACAATTAACATCACAGATGAAAATAGAAAGAGTTTTTCTGTTGTTGTTGTTGTTGTTGTTGTTGTTGTTGTTGTTGTTGTTGTTGTTGTTGTTGTTGTTGTTGTTCTTCTCATCACACCCGCCACCCCTTTCTCAACATTCACTCTTATTCTCGTTGGTTTTTCCTATTTTTAATTGTATTCTTTTTCTTTTGTTTATTTTAAAGAGAAAGAAACAAAAAAACGAAAATGGGAAAAAGGGAAATGAAAACTTTTTTTTAGATTTAAAAGAAAAATAACCAAATACAACAAATAGATCTTTATTATTAAATTATAAACATGTGTGTGTGTGTTGTGTTTTGTGTGTGTGGGTTTAGGAATATGCATGCATTTGAGAATATGTTTGTGTGTGTGGTGGATATGGGTGTGTGTGTGTGTCTATGTGTTTTGTGAATTTATTTGTAGGCCTTGTGTGGTTGTAAGCCTTAAGGTAAAAAAAAAAAAAAAAAAAAAGAATACAGGAAAACCATTTGTTCAACGTGTTCTATTATTATATTGATATGGGTTTATATTGGGGTTTTACAAAATTTTACATTACAAAATAATGTTCGTATTTCTCTGAAGAAATAAAAGAAAAAAAAAGTTTAATAAATTAATATAACAACAATAACAATAACGACAACTACAAAACCAGAAAGAAATGAACAAATTGGATAAGAATAAAAGGTCAACGATGCTAATCTTAAAGAAATACGAAAATAATAAACGGTTAAGGGAAGAAGTAAAGAAAATTTTCTAATATCATAAAATAAATGAAAATAAATCAAGGAAAAAGCAAAAAAAAAAAATAAATGTCTTGTGTACAGGTATTTATGTCATCTGCGTCTTATGTTCACGTCCATCACGATTTCATTATATTGAGTTGCGTTTCCATCAAGGATCAAATACAATCTATTTGATGTTTTTTCACGATTTTGACCAAACATCAAAGTTCCTTAATAAAATACGATAATTTAGAAATGGAAAATACAAAAAGCAAGATGCGATCACGCAAAAGGTGCGACACTGAAATTTCAATGTGAATATTGTCATTGTCACATGATTCACATTTATGCAATAAAAAAATTTTCCCCCCATTTTCTCTACTGCGTTAAGAAATCAATAAAAGTTTAATTAATTAATTTTTTTGTTTCATGTTGCTTCGATCACAGTTTCTCACACAGATTAAATAGTTTAACAATTTTATGTGAGATGAGATTTTTGTCACAAGGGTATTCATGATTCATTTGACTTTATTTTCTTTTTGTTTTTTAAATTAAAAAAAATATAAAACAAGAAAAGTAATCAATAAAATCTATCATTTAAAGATTGAATAATGTTTGATTAAGAAGATTTTGTTCGGACATCAAACAATCATTAAATAAGTATATTACCTTCTGAAACATATATATTTAGAACAGACAGACAGATATTGTGTATATGAAATTTTAATTAAGTTTCCAAGTATTATTTAAGGATTATTTAAGGATGTGAATACTTATGTATATATATATGTATAAATATATGTACCTACTCGTATATAGTGGATTGAAGATGTAAAAAGAAGAGGTCGTTTAAGTTTAACTAATTGTTCATATAATATATAAACGATGATGTTATACATTTTCACTTCAGTAATTTTGATTTTAACAATTCCTTTATTTTTTTTCCTTTTTATCCTTATAGATACAAGAATATATATAGTTTATCCTTAGAGTAAACAATAATAATAAGATCGCATCACTAACAGAGAGAGAGAGAGAGAGAGAGAGAGAGAGAATTAAATTTGTAAAAGTAATTTTCTTGTTGAATTTCTTGAATAATCGATGATGGATGAAAAAATGGGTGTTAACCCCTGTCTTAATTTCTTTAGGGAATATTTTGTAGATTCTTTGTAATCCTCTCTGTAATATTCATGTACCTATATATTCCTATAATTTATGTAATTAGTTTGTAAAAACATAGTAATTATTAAGAATCCTTTGATATTGAAAATGAATGAAATTTAAAATCTTAAATTACTTTTTGGGTTCATAACTACAAACACAATTAACTTTAGAAATTTATATAAATTATTAAATCTTATTACATTTTTATTTTCTTAAAATTTAACTTTATTTTCCATAATTAAAAATTGTTTATTCGTTTCGTTTCACTTTAACTTTTAAATTTAACAAATATAATTAATTTAATTCTTATATTAAAGATGATGGATAAATTGCGTATTATATTATTTAGAGAAAATAACAAAAGAGGGATATAAGGTACATTGTACATTATACAAATGTCAAACATTTCAATTAGCATTTTAGAATATATAATTTAATTATTATTTAAGTATTATTTAAGTATGATTTATTTCTACCTATATATAAATTTATATTATTTATTTATTATACTTTCTGACATATTTCTACAACAGAACAAATTTAGACAGAGAGTCATTATATATACAAACAGATATATTATACATACACACACACACATATATATTTGTATATCTGAGATGACAAACAGAAGAGAAAAAAAAATCCTTCATTTCATCATTTATTAATCTTTTTTTTTTTAGGTAAAATTACGATGAAAGAATAAAATTCATTATTTTATGACAAATCCATAACTTATTGTTAAAAATTGAGAAAAAGAAAAAAAACAAAACAAAACAATTCAACAGACAGAAAATTAATTAAAAAGCTTTAAATTATCAAATATAGATAGATAACTCTGACATGTGTGACATGTGTGACATGTGTGTCAAATGTGAATGTAAGGTTAAAGAATGAACGAAATTATAAAAGAGAAAACTTGATTTTAGTTCAATTCATCTATTTATGACACATTAAATGTTCAAATTAGTAACGTACAAATTTTTACTTTAATTTATAGATTTAATTATGGAGGAAACACCGAAAGACGTTGATATAATTTTTCATTTTAAATTTTCTCTTGTATTTTATGAATTCATAATTGAATAATCTTAAAAAATTTCTCGCAAAATCAAATTAAATCACGTATGATGTGATTAAATATTGGTACAAAAAATAAAAGAGAAGAAGAAGCAAGTCTTATAAGAATTTCATTATTCAATGCGTACAATTAAAATTATTTTAATCGGGTAATACTAAAAATTAAATTTTATTTCTAAATGACAACACATTTTAGAATACACAAAAAAAAAAGACACATAATGAAATGAAATGAAGTTTAATTACATTACTTAGTTTATGAAATTTAAATTATCTCATTAATTGCACATGTTTATAAAAATTACAACATTTTGTATAATTAGTTTAATTATATTTCTGTATGTCAAGTATAATGCATTCATTTGTAATTTCTAATCAGAATTTTTGTTTTACCAAAAAAAAATAAAAAATTTTTATGGAATGGGTAAAAGTGTGATGTGACTCACACAACTATAGATAATAAAAAAAAAAAATAACAAAATTGGGTGTTTTATTTCTTTGTCACGATCACGATATTCAATTAGTCCTCAATAAACTAGGCTATTTTCATTTAAATAATTTGATTGAATTCATTATTAAAATATTTATGATAATATTAATTTTTTTTTTTGGGTTGTGTTTAATGGGTCTGACCTGGCGACTTACTGGGAAATTAAGAGTTGGACTATTTACTAACATTAATACCAATGTATATAGAAATGTAGGTTAAATAAACATTTGATGGTAATAAAATCCTAATTTACATTGTAGACAAAATATAAATGAAATTCTTAATTTATTAATGAAATCAATTCAAAATGAATTATAAAGGAAAAAGTTAATATTTAAATGAACAGAAAAACAATTGTCGATGTTTTAGATTTTAATTAATTAATTAGATCCATTCACTTTGTTATATATTTATTTTTTTTTATTTCAATTGTGACTTTCAAATCAGACCACAAAAAAAAAACATTAAATGAAAATGACGTCTTGACCTACCCTTAAGTTTATTATTTTTTCCTTTCTCTTTTTTTATTTTGATTAATTTTACAAAAAGAAAAAGAAAAGGAAAAACAGAAACAATAGAAAATAGAAACTCTTTAGACTTCTCATACATATCGTGACGTGACTAAATCACCTTATCATTTTATTTATTTGTTTTTCTTCATTTCTTTTCTTTTCTATTTCTTTTTTAATATTTTTTTTTAAGGGCAGTCTAAAGTCAAAGTCATAATTTAATAGAAGCAACAAAAAAATGAAGTAGGGTAGATGATAAGAAGTGGAAAGTATAAGAAAGAATATCTTCAATGACAATGAAAATAGAAGAATAGAAAAGGGAGAAGAAAAATCCAATAATGTATTACCGTAAATATCTTTTATATAGAATCAATACAATGCACTTATTTTGTATAAAAGATAAAAATGAAAATCGATGAACGGAATTGATAAAAATATATTCAAAGAGAAAAGGTTATACTTTGAAGGACAAAGTGCAACAGTATAATTCATTTTCTATTCTTTCATTTTCCTGAAAAATAAATCAATAAATTTTAAGAAAAAAAAAAAACTTTTAAACTTTTAACTCTTAAAACGTCATTTTAGTTTTATTGTTTTTCCTTATATTTTAGATATATGATCTTTGACTTTAGCAGCACCATTCAACAAATAATTCAAGCTATAAAGTCAATGGAGAAGAGAATATCTTGAATTGATCGAAAAATTGGTCATCATAGTTTCAATGCTAACGCCTTCGTACATTCACAGCCATAAGCAATTATAATAAAAATAAAGATGAAGAAGAAGAAGAAGAAGAAAAAGAAGAAGAAGAACATTTAATGTAGACGAGCCTTCATAAGATAAAACAAATACAAAAGATAAAATGAACGAAAAATAGCTTAAAGCTAAAAAGTTTTATTATTCTAAATGCTTAACAATATTTTTATATTATGATTGTTGTTGTTACTTTTTCTTTTTTTTTTTTTTCAATTTATCCAAACGGAAAAACTAAAAGAAAACCCAAAGAAAAAAAATAGATAAACAGAACTTTTAATAGAAAAGTTTAAATTTTAAATTTAAAAATAAAGAATTACGATTAAAGTTTTAAATTTTCTTTTTTCACCAAACTTAACTCTTTTTTTTTTCTTTTTGTTAATTATCATCATCACCTTCATCATCATCATCATCATCATCGTCATTGTGACTAATGTCTATTATTAAAATAAATAATAAATAAATACAACAAGAATAAATGATTTAAATGAGATTATTGTACGGTTTTAGTATACAAGAACAAAAAAACAAAAAAAATGGTTCACTTATTTATTTCATATTTATTGTTATTATTAAAAAAGGATAAAAATATAAAGGATAAAATATGAAAGATTAAATGATAAAAAGAATAATGAACAAAAAAATAATGGAAAAGAAAAAGAAGAAGGAGAGAAAAATAAAATAGTTTTCATTTCGTTAGTTTTTTTTTGTACTTTATCGTTGCATTTAGATACGAAAATTATTCATTACTTTGTTATTATGATTAGGTGAATAAATAAATAAAAAATATTAAAAGTAAAGTAAGATACTAATATTTGTCTTAACATATAAAAGAATGAAGGAAAGGAAAGGCAACATTTTGTTTCAATACTCCACATACAGGTACCACGTAGGTACTACGTAGATACTACAAAGTAGATTGTAGTGACGTAAAATGGAAGGTTTTATTGGATGTTATTCTGTTTTATAAAAGAATATATTTTGATATTCATAAAAAATCTCTGATTTGGCATAGGTATATAATATTTTACATATTACTCTAATTTCAATTAGGCAAATCGTAACTTCAAAAAAATAGAATTATTATTAGTTAATAAATAAAGAAACACAGGTACATGAATTCAGTTGAATATATAGTAAGGTACTAATATTTGTCTTAACATATAAAAGAATGAAGGAAAGGAAAGGCAAAATAAAAAAAAATGGTACAAGAATGTAAGAAGTAAGAAAGACGATATATTTTTGTTTTTGTGTTTTTTTCGTATTAATGCAAACAGGTAGGACGTATAGATGGTTTTAGTTTGGGGAAAAATAAGAAAATAAGAAAAAAGTCTTTTTGGATTTTCATTAAATTATGATTTAGTATCGCCTGTCGCGACATTTATAACTTGGAAGAAAAAAGAAAAAAGCAAAAGAAAAAAAAGTAAAACTGAGAAACTCTTGGGAACAATATTTTATTATTTTTATATTTTCATTATTATTTTTTTTCTTCTTCTTATTCTTCTTCTTCTTTTTTTTCTTCTGTTTTCCTTTATATGCGTTTGTTGCTCATTTTATAGTTGAGGTGGTTTTTTTATTTTGGTATTTAATGTGCGTTAGCAAATATGAATTTTTTTTCTCTTCTTCTTCTTCTTCTGTCTATATGTGGAATGATAAAGAATAAAAAGAAAAATGGCGGGAAAAAATTTATACCTGTCTTATCAGTAGTGGAAGACAGAAAAAAAAAGACATTTATATTTTTATAAAAAATGGACGTGATTATTTTTTTATCGACGATATTTTGATTTATTTTCTTCAAATAATTGTGACTCAATTGTGACTGTACCTTTACTCATTTTAATTTACTTTTGTTTTTTGTTTTTTTTTCTTGTATTCACATAAATATTTTTTATCCACTTCGACCACATACAACATTACATCACTGCCTCGTAAAATTTTAGTATAAATTTATTGTGGTTTAAAATATCAGTTTTATAATTGTTTTTGTGTTGAGCTTTTAAATTTTTTTTTTTCCTTTGATTTTTCAAATAGAAATAAAAAATTTCTGTATAAATGCGTGCGATTTGTATACATTTGTGTATGTGTGTGTGTGTGTGTGAACTGTGAAGTGAGGTAAATGTATCCATTTTATTATATTCCTTTGTCATTCTCGCACAAAAGAGATAATTGACTCACTTTAAAATTTTCACCATCATTTAGCTGGGTTAAGCGCGACTCAAAATATATAAAAACACAAACGAATCTCCCCCTTTATTTTTTTTATTATGACCTAAAAAAAGCTCTCCCTTTTCAATCTCTTCTAACACTAGCATTCTCTCTTTGTCTCCGATTCTATATTTGGGTATTTTTAAGCTGACACATCACAACAGATTTCAACTGTGTGCTGTTTTTTTTTTTTTCACATTAAATGTGTTAAAGAGTCAATCACCCTGTGGGTCAACTTTCTTCCAACAAGACCCTTCACACAAAACCACACGTTCATATTAAACTGACTGAGAACGCAAAAAAAAAAAAGAAGAAGAAGAAGAACAAATATAAATGGTCGGACCTACAAAAAAAAAATAGAAGAAGTTATGTGTAAAGAGGGAATTGGGTGAATTGTTTTAGAGTTAAAGAGTTTTGTTTTCCTTTATGATCGGATACGGATGATACGGCTATAAAATGGGTGGGAATAAATGTGCTAGAGTTTAGATTCACTCTGTACCAGGAGGATGTTTAAATAGAAAAAAGAAGAAGAAGAAGAAGAAGATAATATATCGTTTATTTTTGTTTTAACAAATATTGACATTATTTGTCTCGTCTGGGATTCATAAATGTTGTGATTCTATTGTTAATATAAAAGAGAGAACAAACAATGAATCCTTTTTTTTTCCTCCTTTTCAACATTTTCTTATTTTGCAAATAAATGAAGAGATATAGACTTTTCTATTTTATTTCAAATATTGTAGTCGTAGTCACATTGACACAGACTATAGGTAGATAAAATATAATATAAGAGGAAGAAGGAAATGTTGAAATAAGGCAATGGCAATGCTGTAAAAAAAAAACATAATTTATATAAATATTATAAATGATCCATTTTAACATAAATGCTTTTATGTGTTCAATGAAATAAATATAAAACATTTATTACAATTTATTATTATATTGTATATTTGAATATTATATATTATGCTGACGTGTTTGAATAACAGAATTGATCTAAAAAAAAAATGTTTTTTTTCTTTTTCCCCCGTCGTGCCCCTCAAACCCGATTTATATAAGAAAAAAAAAAAATAGACATTCACATATGTGTTACGTTAAAGGATTGTTAAAGGTATATTCAAAAAATACATTATTATTATTATTATTATTTATTCGTCCGTCGTCTTTTTATCATTCATCATCATCATCATCATCATCATCATCATCATCATCATCATCATCATGAATAACATCAACACAATGATTAATAATATCATCATCATCGATATATTTATACAAGTATGCGAAATTTTGTAAGAAGTGAATATATTGAAAAGGTGGAGTCTTTTTTCTTTCTTTCTTTCTTTTCCTCTATATTTTCACTGAGGTCGAAGTATATCGATGAATTGAGATATTTGATATTTTCCAAGTATGGAAGATTTTCTATTTTACTTTAGAATTTTTTTTTGTTGTTGTTAGATAATCATTAGAATTCTCCTTCTTTACCGATAAAAACCTTTTAGAAAAAAATATATATATACAAAATTCATAGAATAGAAAAGAATAAGAGGAAGAAAATGACGAAAAGAAAATAAAGATGAAGATGGAAAAAAATAGAAGAATAAAATTCAAGAAAAAAAAATAAATAAAGGGCGTAAGTAAATCGACAATATAAAGTCATTCATCATAATATGTGTACGATCCCCCGTCATAAAACCACAATAAATACCTACCAACCCACTTCTGTTTTTTCTGTATATATTTCATTCTTAGGATTATTCAAATGGATAGAAAACGTTCCCTTGACACAAAAATATTTATTTAAGATAAAATGCACCAACGCGAGTAAATCACATTATTTTTTATTGTTACTTTTTTTTTCTTCTATACCAGAACAAAATAATAATAAATTTTGTTTTTATGCGACAATTTTGAAGTGTCAAGTAGCGAGTAGAATTTAAATGGTGCAATAAAATTGGGGATAGAATCCGTGGATAACACTTGATTAACACTTTTGTCTGTGTTGATCCAATTTAAACAAATTTCCAATTGGAAAGTTCAGAATCATTTCAGTTTTAGAACTTGGTACCAAATGAGAATTTATTTGATGTAAGAATTAAGATGGGAAAACAGAATTATGTGTAAACAATAAATCGGACAAATTTCTCTTGAACAATTTCTAAATTAATGATTCTAACAACTGGCATATGATTGCTTCAATCTCTATCACGTTAAACAATCAAAATGTTCGTAGCATGAACAAAATATTCTAGAGACATAAAAAAATATGTTTTGTTGTTTTTGTAAATTTCTCTTTGTTTTTTTTTTGTTATTTTTTTTATTTAAAATAAAAAAATTGAAACAAGGAAAAAGAAAGAAAGAAAGGAAAAGAAAAAAAAGGGCACACATAAACTCAGACATGAGATAATGTCAAATGTCTCAACATTATTATTATTTTTATTTCATATTTTTTTTATTTTATCTTTGAAAGAATAAGAATGTCAACATTTATAATATTTGGTGGGGTTAGGGGGTGAGTTTGTGGAGTAGAGGAAGGAAAGTACTTCACTTTTCAACTTGTGCGATATTTTTTTTTTATAATGTACGATTATGAAAAAATGTTTATAGAAAGGAAAAAATCTAAATTTTTAGAGAATTGTCTTAATCTTATATTATTTTTGACATCTTTAAAAGATTCAATCATTTTTCTTTATTCTTTTATGTTTTCTTGTTGTTGTTGTTTTTTCAGAAAAAACATACACACACAAAAATATGTAATAATAATCATATCCATATGTAAGAACAATAAGAGTTATAACAAATGGGTTCAATGAACAATCTTTATGTGTGTGTTTTTGTATAGCGAAAAATCCTATTTTTCTTATTCCGTTTCTTTTGTTCTTATTTTGTTGTCTTTTTTCTTGACATTTCAAAGAAGGTTTTTTTATTAGACAGGACACACAGAAACACACAAACATACCCATTTACTCATACTCATACTTTTTGAAAAAAAAAAATGAAAATTGTAAGTCAGACGGAAATATATTCTCTAAAAAGGTATCATATTTTAACCTTTATGTCAGTTTTCCTGGTTACCCCCCAATCTGCTTCTTGGAAAAATAAAATCATAAAAAACTAAAATGGGAATTTTCATTTCTTTATTTTTCTTTTTCTTTTTTCTCCACTCTGTATCAATCTCAGGCTCTCTCTCTCTCTGTGTCTCTCTTTCTCTCTCTCTCTCTCTCTCTCTCTCTTCCTTCTAACTTAACGTTAAAAAAAAAAGAAGAAGGTATAGAAAATAAAACCGGAAGTTTCTTTTATTAAAAATGTTTCAATTTTCCGTATCCATTTTCTAGATAATATAGACGTACATTTTCCTGTTTTTCTTTTGTTATAAATAATAAAGTAAACTAAAGGAAATCTTACAGATGATTCTGTATAAAAAATGAAACAAGATGAACATTGAATTCTGTCAGACAGAATGAAAATTATTATAAATTCTGATTATACTGATTTCTGAACTATTGATTCTGTATATGAAAAGCCATATTTAATTTTCAATATTCACCACAAAATTTCACATTTGACTGACACAAATTGAACCTACATAAATTTTCTATATATATGTGATGGAAGCCACATGAAAATGTAATCCAAAATTGTATCCTACATCAATCAAAAAAAAAAAAAAAGAAAAAAAACAGAATGAAACATAAAAATATGATTAATTATTTCTGTTGTTAGATCGTTCTAATCAAACAACAGTTTTGTATCGTATCCAGAAAATATTAAATCAGAAAAATTGTATTTATTTCATTTGTTGTTAAATATGTTTTGTTTAGTTTTATGGAAAGGTTACCGTATAAAAGCTCTTACCATTTCACTTCGACCTATATATTTGTGCATTCACTAAACAAACATTTGTAGTTTGAACGAGCATATAGAGAGTAATCTAGCTAACCTGTCTTCTTTATACGAAAACCAGGATAGCTTTGATGAATATGTAAACGTACCTTCAAATTAAACCTCATTATTAAAATTAATTCTTCTCCTTCACTTTTTATAAAGAAAATACAAATGTAAGCAACATCTGTTTAAAAGTTCTAGAAATTATTGTTTAGGTAAAGAAAGTTTTAAGATTAAGGGTAAAATTTACTGTTGATGTAAAGTATTTTATGAAAGAGCGGAGTAATGAGGGGGGGGATACAATAGAAATTGTATAAAATCAAACATAAAATTAATATTATTTGAAAATCAGTTTTGTTGCAAATTAATTAAATAAAATTCCTTTAATAAAGGAAACAAAAAAGGAAAATATTGGTATTGAAAAAGAAAATTTATTGATTTGTTTTTTTTTCTTGCGTCTCAAGACAAGAAAAAAATATTTTTTCTCTATGAGAAAAATTTCAATCCAGACAGTTTTATGAAGAGAGAATATTGTTGACAGGGCGGGGTAGGTGGAATATGTCGCCCCATTAATGTTGATGGTCATTTTCACTTAGCACATAACACCAACAACAACAACAATAACAAAATAAAGATAAACAAAAATATATTCAGACGGAAATAAATGAGAATTCTGACATTATACTTTTTTTTTCTTATTGGGTGACATCCAATAAAAAGGATCATTAATTCATCAAAAGAAAAATGGAATAAGAACTGAACCAATAATGTCGTTAAATAAATAAATAATAATAAAAAAAACACAACAACAACAAGCGTATCTATCATCCACCCATTCATTATTAAATGTTCTCGAGTTAATCTTTTTTTTTTATCCTCTGGGAGTAGTGAACAAGGATCACGAAAGTTCAATTATGAAAATATTAAAAATTGGATGAAAAAAGTAAAAGTGATTTATAATTTTTTTTTTCTTTTGGCAAAAGAATTTCCTTTCAAATATTTAGAATTTTAGGATTTTAGAATTTTTAGAATTTTTAGAATAGAATTGTGTATAAAAGGCAACAGCCAGAATAACAAACCATTCATATTTTCTGTTTATATATACGATAAATTTTATTTTCTTTTTTCCCCAAGGTAGTTTTCCTTTTTATATTTTTTGAGGTCAGAATATTATGAAGGATTCGTTGTTTTTTTTATAGCTTCCTTTTTCCTTTTTTTAAACGAATCCATCAAAATAAAAATTTCAAACAATGCATTAGAAAACTTTATGCATAACAACTTTTCACATAATAAACCGTAAAATATTTATTCTGTTTGGTTTCACTGAAAAACAAAAAAAAGAAAAATAGAAGAAAACCCCACTCTTAACTCTTTTCATCTTTACCCGAATTTTTATCACTTTTTCCTCTCACTCCCCTTGCATTATAAATTTGAATAAATCGTCTGAAAATATTGATTGTAGAATATTTTTGAAATTTAAAATGGAAATAAAAAAAAAAGCTGTTGTTGTTATTGTTTTTCTTTTTGTTGTTGTTTTATTGTTGTTGTTTTTCCACCTTTATTGGTTCTTTATTTGAAGAAATAAAGAAATAAAAAGAAAAATAAACGATGAAATAATAAACAATACAACGTAACAATGTAACAGTTTATAAAGCAAAACGAAACGAAACGAAACGAAAAGAAAGAAGAAGTCAGTAATAATAAAAAGCATAAGTTAAAGAATTGAAAAAAAAGAAATTGAATAAATGAAAAAATGTTCAACTTGATTTCATTTCAATTTCTTCCACACTTTTCGCATCTCATTTACATTTAGTTGATTTTCTTTCGTTTTCTTTTTTGTTTTACTTCCTTGTATTTTTGTTTCCCCATTGTTAGATTTATCGGAAGTTTGTCGTATGAAAATATATAAACTTGAAAGAAAATGAAGTAAATATTGAAGAGTTTTTTTTTCTTGTCTTTCTATAGACAAAATAATGAACTGAAAGAAAAAAACTAAACTCATTCTGAATAATATTAGAAATTTAGTCACGTCTTTTGTAATCAAATAAAAATGCGATGAGTGAAAATAAATAAAAACAAGAACAAAAAGAATAATTTACAAACTAATAAGAACAACAACAATAACAACAAAAATAAAATGGGATTTTAATCGTGACATAAAGATTTTGTATCATATTTTCTTTTTTCTTGTTTTATTACATTTATGCTCGCAGCTGAACAAAAAACCACAGCCAAACGGTCGTATACATAAAATTCACAATAATTATAAAAACGCGCATGCGTTATGCTCTCCTCTCTTCTCATATACAATTTTTTTATTTATTTATGTAAAAAAAAAAAAAAATATCACCTTTTATTCATAAGCCACCTTTAAAAACCATCAAAACATATTGTTCCCCGCCACTCCCCTTCACCATTTTCCCTTAGCCAACCCAACCATTTTCTCTCTTGTTTTGTTAATATTTTACCTATATTTAAATACTAAACTCATAATTTGTAATTTTCACACTTCGTTTGTCGTAATGAATTTTTGTTTGAACTTTTATTTTATTTTTTTTTCATTATCCGTATGCACAGCCAGATTTCAAGCGAATTATTCTGACAACAACAACAACAACAGCAACAACAACAGCAACAACAACAACAGCAACAACAACAACAACAACAGCAACAACAACAACTACAACAAAAATATAGAACGAATATGTACCTAGGTACATATTTTTTAATCTCGTTTACTCTCATTTCTGTTTCCTCTTCTTCAACGAGATGAAAAAAAAAAAAAATAATAAAATTTGTTACATGGAAGTAAATTGATTTTCTACAAAAAAATAAATAGGAAAAAAAAACTGAATGGAAAAAGTCGTGGAACAAAAAAATAAGAAATTAGAATAAAAAGGAAAGAAAAACGAACCAAAAAAAAAAAGAGTAAAAAAAAAGCACGGATAAAACGAAATTGTAAAAAAGAAATTAATTTACGTTTCACTTTTTAATGATCCCGTTTTTTCTCTTTTTTATTATTTTTCTTTTTTCTTTTTTCATTTCTTCTTTTTATTTCTTTTGCTGGTGTTGATCTTTATTCATTATTGTGGGTGTACTATAATTGTTGTTGTTGGTTAACGTGTGTAAGAGGATTGTTAAAGGTATATATGGATGGAAAATGTGTCAACACTTTAAGCTGTCGCAACAACAACAAGAACAAGAACCAACAACAACCAACAACAACAACAACAACAGAAAAAATTCCCTATGGCTGAATACATTTTTTTGTCCTTCTTGTATATTGTCCTCTTTTCATTTTGTTTATTCATGATCCTTATATTTGTTTTTTTTTTTGCCTCTATGCAGAAGAAAAAATTAAAAAAGAAATTCTATTGAATATTTTTTTTTTATTTTGTTTGAATTTAACAAAAAAAAAAAAATATGTACGTTGATATTACAGAAAAAGACATTTTTCAGAGTGTTCACCTTTTTTCCCCAGCCATTTATCCTCCTGTTTCTTCTTTTTGTTTCTTTCTGAAGAATATTCTTGTTTGTTTGTTTTTTTTTTATGAAGAAAGATCAAAGTTCAAGGACAGAAAAAAAATGTTCCTTATTCTTTTTTTTCTTCTCGTAGGAAAGGAAAAAAAAAACGGACATTCAGAAAATATTACCTTTGCCCGCAAGAGATTAATAAATTGAGTAAATTTAAAAACAGAATAATTTTTGGTATAAAAAAAAATTTAGATGGAAAATTTTGTTTTTTTTTTTTTTTGGATTGAAACAGAATGAATGGACCGACGATACGAACTTAAATGAATTTTCTATTTTCGAAAAAAAAATACTCTCCAATTTCAACATGATCCTAATAAAATTTTATTTACGTAAAAATAAATAATACGGACTGTCACATTTAGTGATGATAAGTGATATCAAATTGTGTCAATTTTTGTGTTACACATTCGGTATGCTTTGTCTGTCGCTTTGCTATGAATATCCGTTGAACTTTTATGTTTCACTGTATCAACGTGTGTGTGTGTGTGTGTATTAATGTATATTCGATGGTGTCAAGTTATGTTATCTATTACCTCCCCTTCTCATTCCTTAGCCATCCATCCATCATAATATAGAAAGAATTTACCCATATCGATACTTTCTTTTTTCCTTCCATTTGCCATTTCTACATTTCTACGTTATTTTGAAAATTTTGTTTGAACGTTTCGAGACAGAAGTGAAAAAAAATATATCAGAAAATGATAAAAATAAAAGAAAAGAATAAAAGAACAAACAAATAAAATCAAAATGAAGAAAATTCTTTTGTTTGTTTGTTTTTATTTTGTTGTTGTTTGCATTTTTCTTCTTTTATTTTTTTGATGCCGTTTCTTGTTTCATTTTCTTCATATATTATTATCCTATTTCTAAGATTGTTTTCAATTCAATTTGATTTATGTGTGATTGTTTTGAATAACACAAAGAATTTTATTTTTCCATCAAAAGAAAAGGAAAATATGTGAATAGTTTATTTGGATTGATGGGAGTTACATAAAATTACAATGTTTGGATAGGAGATGAATTTCATACCGCACAAAAAAATACAAACAATATCTTTAAGATAAATCTCATATGACATTATTGTTGTTGTTTCTTTAATGTGAACTGATCCAAAAGTGTTGAGTATATTTTAGAATGACTTCACAATATAAAATTAATTTATTTTCAGTATATTGCTGGTGGATTAAGTGTAAGCATTGTGTAAAATAGGAAGCACTTTACTATAATCTACGCATAAATTCACAGAAGATAAAAAGGTAACGAACCCAATTTTGTGTATACAAAGCTAAAGAATATTAAAGAATACAAGCATCTACACTTACTTGTCAAAATTAAGTATGAATTGTATTTTTCAATGAAAAACATTAAAATCTAAATCTTATCTAGCCCTCAGGTGAGATTAAAACAAACTCAACATATTTCTGGTGTAGAATTCTACAAAAATCCATCTACAAAAAAAAAATTAATATTTGAACGAACAACAATTGGTTCAGCTGAGTTCGTTGTAATCCCACAGCTGATTGTATTATTTTACAGTAAGTAAGTAGCTATGTAAAAATTCAATCTAATGTGTACCCAACCGAAAGCTCCCTTTTATTCTATACTCTACAATTGTCTCTCGTTTCCAATTTTCTCTCTAGAGAGAGAGAGAGAGAGAGAGAGAGCGAGAGCCAAATAAAAAACGGAACGAAGAAAAATGTACCAAAAGGTGAATAATAAATCAAATAAATTGCTTTAAAAAAAATCTAATTAAGGTGGAAAATTCAAAACCGAACAAAATAAGGAAAAAAATTCTAAAGGAAACTAATATTTGTATTTTTTTTTTCTCTTTTTATTTTTTATACCAAATGGGATCGGTCATCGCACCTTTTATAGCAACTTAACCTATTTTTTTTATTTTTAGTTTAATTTACCCTTATTTTTTTTTTTTTGTGTTTTTAAAGTAAACAGAAATGTAAAAAAAATGTCATCATCCTTTTACTCTCCAGTGTAACTTTTTTTCTTCTACCTCTCTCAATATTGTTTTTTTTTTCCTTTTAGTTTTCCTTTTAGCAACGTTTTCTCCTTTTTTGTGTCTTATCTTAATAACAAAAACAAGAAGGGTATATAGAAACTCGACTCCCCCTGTACCCTTCCTTCCTCTTGAGTATTTAGAATAAGACTTAAGAAATAAATATAAAAAAAAGTAGCAAGAAACAGAAATTAATAAAAATAAAAAAAAACAAAGCAACGTTGACTTTTTAAGGATCTTGGTTGAGTTATTTCTTATTTGATGATCATTTCATTTTATCCCATATAATTTATAATCATTCTTTGCTGTTTTTATTTGCTGTTTTTATTTTTACAATAAACCAAACAGCAACAAGCAAACAACAGTAGCTGTAGTAACAGTATTAGCTTTAACTGTAACAACAACAATAACAGTGCAGAGCAAGATCAAAAGGAACAAAATAGAAAATTCCTTAATAAAATAAAATAAAAATAAAATAAAAAAAAAAGGTTGAGGAAGATGAAGGAAAAAAGAGAAAAATTGTTTTTATTAAAAAAAAAGGGATTTAAAATAAAAGTTTATATTTTGACAGAGAAAATAATTAGAAAAAAAAAAAGGAAATTTTTTAACAAAACGAAAGAATATTTTTATTTTTCTTCCATTTTATAAAATTTTTTTTCAGTTTATTTTTTTTTTCCAACAAATTTCAACCGATTTTTCAGACAAGAAAAAAATATTAAAATTTTTTTGTATAATTTTTAAATATTTCCTTCCCTTTTATTTCTTTCATTCTATTTTTTTTTTCCCCTTCTGAAAATGAAAAATAAACAAATAAAATTCATCTTTTGAGTTGTAAATGAAACAACGAAAAAGGAAAAATAATAATTTCAACTTAAAAAACAGAAATAAAAACAGAAACAGAAACGAATCCCAAAACGAATATTTTTCACTTAAAATTATTTTAATTTTGTTCCTTTTTTTAATTTTTTTTTAAATTCTCTGTTACGTTAATCGTTTTACAGTGACGTCGTCCTTCTCAGATTATGAATGTTCACATATCCTGTATTCTGTTTGTATGACAGAAGAGAAGATTTACTCCTGGGAATAATTCCTTTATTAATTGAACACAAAATGGTTGTGTTCCTTTACCTGGGTTTCCTCAACTCCAAAAAAAAAATAATTTCTAATTCCAGCCTAATTGAACACGAATAATTTCCCATAACAAGCATTTTATAAAATATTTTTCTGTAATGAATAAATTGAAACAAAGTCCTAATAAATTTAATTGAATTTTAAAGAAAATTTTGATTTAAATTTTATTCGAGAATATTTCACTGGAATGAACCCAGCAATTATTGCCCCCAAATATTTCTGAAATCAGTTTTCCGTTTAACTTAAACATCAGAGAGAAAATTCAACAATTAAAAAACCAAAAAGGAAAATAATTCACAAAAAAAGATAAAGGAAAAAGTCTTCAAAATTTTATTAAATTTAGAAAATTTCGATTGTTAAAATGTATCGGAGCGAGTAAAAGATTTCCCCATTCTCTTCTCTTAAAAATCAAATGTAAGTGTTGTCAAAGATTTACAAGTTGATATTGTGTGTGTTAATACAGCAAATCAGTTACCACAATTTAAGTTAATTTTACCAAGAATCATCAAACAATTACATTACGTAATTCCAATTTTTAACACAAACAAAAGTTTTTCTTTATCCCAAAAAAAAAAATAAAATAAAATTAATTCAGTTTTTCTTTGAATCAATTATTATGAATTGCTCTTGAAAACTTATCCAACTCAATTATTTCTTGATATCAGGAATTGAAATAAATCAGTTCATTGTACGATAAAATAACAGCGAGACAAACAAACCAAAAAAAAAATGTATTAAAGATAAATCCAGATTTGAAAATAACAAAAATCAATGAGACAAAATATTTAGCCTTAAAGGTGCTGATGTAATTTGGTGACGCCACTGATCTAAAAAAGTCAATTATTTTTTCCATTTATATAAAATTTGAAATAAATTTATAAGTAATTATTCCAATTGAATTAATCAAAAGTAAAAATAAATAAATGGAAAAATGTTATTTATTGTTTCCTGTTTCGGAAGAAAAAATAAATAAATGAAAATCAATAAATTTGGAATTTTATTCTATTTTTAGAAGAACCAAAGAGAGATTGAGAGAGAGACAGAAAAAAATTTGAAAATGATTTTTCTAATTCAATAAAAAAAAATACTCTCAGTTACTAAAAATATTTTCAAGATTAAATTGAACGTATAAGTGGTTGGGTTCTTTAAACCTTTAAGAATAAGAAGAAAAAAGAAGAAGAAGAAGAAAAATTTGTTCAATTTGACGCCTCTAAATTTAACAAATTATTTTAAAATTGATTATGCCGATATATGTTTCTGCTAAAGGCATATCCTTCACTTATCCACCTAACTTTATTTTCTCTTTTCCATCTATAACCGCATTTTCTTTATTTTTATTATAACCCCCCCAGCCCCCCCCCCCTCCCCCCTTTTCCACTATTTAAATAAATAGATTTCTCAAAATTGAATTTGAATATTTATTCTGGACAAGGATATCTTTCTTTTGTTTCCGTTTATTTTATTTTATTTTTTTGATTTTATATTTACATTTGCGAATGTGTGTGTGTGTGACTGTGTGTGTGTGTGCGGATTTTCTTTTTCATTGTATATAGGCTAAGGAATAATAAATAAAAAAAATACACCCCTAAAAGAAGAAAATTAACTTGAAACCCATCAATTTCCATAATGGCGTTCTTCCAAAAAAAAAAAAAAAAACAACACCTACAACCGCAACAACAACAATAACAACAACAGTAACTTCTAGAACAACAACAACATCAATAAAATTCTATTTTGTAATAATATGGGAGTGTTATTACGTTATATACTTTTAATCCTAAGTGACAACATCGACCAATTTAGTAAAACAAAAAAAAATTCCTATTCACCTCCTAAAATTTATAAAACAAAAAAAAATTCAGTCAAAATTTGAAAAAAAAGAAACACAATAAAAACATAAAAAAATATTAAAAAAAATAAAATTTAATGAAACAAATGGACAAAAAAAGGTAAATAGAGAAGGGGAGAGAGAGAGAGAAGTATATAAAAGTCAATCCAGACAAAATAATAATAACATTTAAAAGTTTTCCACATTGCATAATATAATTATGTAAATTCATTTAATTAAACAAAAAGAAAAGAAAAAGAAAGAAAGAAGAAGAAATAAAACGACAGAACTAAAATGTAATCAAAAGTGAGACGCAAACGAAAACAAGAAAAAATCTCATTTTTGAAATTGGACTGAAAACTTTTTCTACAAACTTTTTGTTTTTTTTTTTTGTTTTTTTTCTATACTGTTTTTTATTGTCAAATGACGTCATTAGAAACCTTTAATCTTAATTAATTTTTAACACAAAAAAAAAAATAAAAATGGCAATTCATTTTATTGCATCATTCACGTTCGACATTTTTTCTAAATATAAATTATTAGACTCTAATTAATTTTAATTTATATAAAGGGGAACAAAAATTAATGAACGCACTTGGAAAAAATATTTTGTTGAACGCAATTCACATAAAATATGTCGAATATTATTTTTCATTAAACGAACATAATACTTTTTTTTTTATTATTATCAAAATAATAATGGGTGTGTTAATTTTGGCATCTAAAATTATGACAAATTATCATACAAAATAAAATTGACAATGTCATCACGTGTACCAATTCATTAAAAATTTAGCCAATTTACGTTAATGTCAATCGTCTGTAATTATTGCCTTAAAACTTGTCATTTCAGTTAGTTAGTTAGTTAGTTTTGTTTATTTTACAAGGGCAAGCAACCTTTCGGTTATATTCACACCTTGAGACCTACTATTTTTGAGGTGGGTTCTGAACCACCTAGCATCTGCACATGCATTTGTACACCTGATTCGGCACATTGCCAGCTCTTTAGGAAACATGAAGATTTCCTAAGAAGAATCCTTCGGTTTAAACCTTATCCTGCACACCAACCAGAGGGTCATAGATGTTATTTTAATCATTGCCCACTACTTATGTGTGTTTAATACACAATTAGCCGAAATGAACTTGTCATTTCATTTTAGTGTAAACGTATATAGAGAATTATTTCCGATATATACAAAACAAAGAATATAATTTGTATACTGAATGAGAATTAATTTCTTTGTGCATTTATAGAATAGATTTAAAAATGATGTACCAAAAAGAAACACACAGAAAATATAAAAGAGTTTTGTGTCTCATCATCAGTCATCAGTCATCAGTCATCAGTCATCAGTCATCACATATCTTATTATCTGAATTCAATCACAATCAGATTCTTTAGTACCACCCCTCACATTTTTACCACACATTTGAAATAACATTTAAATTAATTAAATTTAATTTAATTTAATTTAATTAATTTTCTACTCTACAGTGAAGTTTTTTAATAAATTATTGAGTCACGTAAATAAACCAAACCAAAAAAAAAAAAAAGAATATTTGCTTTGTTGTTGTTGTATGCGTAATGATACGCGCGTATAAATATAAATGTAATTTGACTAACTTTATTGACACATACACACACAGATATTTTGTGTTTCTAAATTTATGGACAGAATATTTTTATTATCATCATATATATATATTTTTTTTTTATATTCATGCCTTTTGATCAATTAATGAAATAACTGAGGTTTTAATATCAAACGAAAAAAAAAAAAAACAAAAAAACAACAACAACAAAATACAAAAAAAAAAACAACAAAAAACAAAAATACCAATTTTACGTTACACTTTTTTTTTTTTGTTCTCTATACATTTTCTGTACATTTTCTCTAATCTATTTAATTAAGTAAAATACACTTGAAATAAAATTATGTATTTTGTATCAGAGAATTTATAAATAATATTTAATGTGTAAAATTGTTTAAATAAAAAAAATATAAATATATTTATATTACGTTATACGTACTTATGATACTTAATTGAGTAGACTTAATTATGAACTATTTACATTATTCAATGAGTTCTGTTACGTACGTACGTTTTTTATTTTTTTCTTCTCTCGTTTATTAAATTTAACAGAGATAATATAATTGGGATAAATTGGTTTTACTGGCGATTATGTTTGATTTAAGAAATTTGATTAGACTTTTTCAATAACAATCATTTGACGTAATATCTGTTTGACGATAAATTTATTATTAGAACTTCTGTCAAATATATGGAATTACGTTTCTAAATTTGTCTAATATTTTCTAGATTCATTTTTGGTTCGTTAGATTTGGATGGTTTATGTTACTATGTTGTCTATACATTGGGTATCAGTGTAATTACCATTACCAATACCATTACCATTACCATTACCAATAATCTAAAACATATTTCCCCTGTAATCCACATTAATTCTTTAATAACAATGAATCACGTAAATCTTTAAAATGATCAAGTTTTTGAAATAAAAAACGAACCACTCTTGTGTAAGAAATTAAGAAAGTATAAAATTGCCAGTTCACATATTTATGTCAATTCGAATTATTTTCTTTTCAATTAAAATTTATTCATTCGTTCAATTATGTTTTAATTAAAAATTAGAGAAATTACGTTGGAATTTTCTAATCTTAGAATTTATTTTAAAAAAAATACAATAAAACAATTGCTTGACTGAAATTATAAAAAGGAAAGAAGAAGAAAAAAAAAGTGTCAGGTATGTGTCGTCGTCGTGAGCGATTAAAAACCAGACGAAATTTCTCCAGAAAATTTTATTACAAAAAAAATTTTTAAAGAGACGAAATTTCTAAAGAAAATTTTAATACAAAAAAAATTTTTAAAGAGACAAAATAATCTATTAAATTTTTAAGGGCGAGACAATCAGATGGTGAAGAAAAATAAGTTTAAGAAAAAAAAATAAAAAGAAAAAAAAAATATTAAGTAAAAAATGAAAGGAAAAAGTAGGAACTCAAAAACAAAAAAAAAAGATGAAAAATTAAATTTTAAAATGATTTTTATGAAAAATTATTTTTTCAAGAAATAACATTTTTTTTGTTCCTTTTCATCTTATTCCATTTTTTGCAATTCCATAAATGTATATATGTGTGTGTATGTGTATGCATGTGTTTACCTTTAATCAATAAAATAATATAAAATTCAATTTATTGGATAGTGTAAGTATCTACGTTAACTGTATGTGTGACGACTACCAAAGGCAGAGATACTAAATATGTTTTCATGAAATGTCTACAATGTTGTCAATCTATATTGCGCTATTCAATCGTCTATTTTATTTATTCTATGTATATATATTGATTGAATATAGGATCATAGATAGTAGACTCTACACACACACACACACACACATGCACACACACACCGATGTCTAATGAATATAGTTTCATATTATGTAAATAAAATGTATGATTACTTATTAAATGATGATGGATGTCAAAACAAATTAGTTTTTAGATTTTATTTTGTTTTTTATAAAAATTATATTCAGTTTGAGATGAAAAAACAGAAGAAGATACAATGAAAATTAATTTTCATTTTGTACGTGTTTTTTATCCCCCCAACCAGCACGTCATAAACATGTTTTTAGTGTAATTGTTTTTGTTGTTGTTGTTTTTTTTTTATTAGTCTAGAATAGAATTAATTAAGTATAGGTAGAATTTATGAAAACAAATTATTGAGATGAATTAATTACGTGATTTGTTGTTTGAAAAAATTTTTTGTATTTTATTATTATAAAAAGAATGCAATTTTGTCTTTAATTTTAAAGAAGAACAAAAAAAATCCTCGCATCTTCCCAATTAAACAAAGAGAGTGAGAGAGAAAGAGAGAGAGAGAGAGAGAGAGAGAGAGAAAACAAACTGTGTATATAAAAATAGATAAGAAAAGTTAAAGAGACCATCCCCCCCCGCCCCCCCAACATAAAAATAAAAGACTAAAGTTATACAAAACGCATCATCTGTTCTTTTACCAAATTAAAAAAAAGAAAAAAAAACTGTACGCACAAGACAAACTTTTTGTTTTATAAAAAAAAAAAAATGTTCCATAAATCTTTATCATCTTTTCTCCCTTAAAATATCATCCCTTCTTTTATCATTACAAAAAAAAAATATTTCAGTTGACTTTTCTTCACTACTTTCTCCACTCATACATTTTCTCTAAAAATAGAACTGAAACCGTGTTACGTACGTGTCGCGGGTGTTTGTATGTGTCGTGCATGAATCAGACAATGAATCATTGTTAGGGAAAAAGGGATTTTCACTGATGTGGATTTTATTTTTGAACAAGAAAAATTATACTTAAATCATACAATGCAATTTATTATTGTAAAATGAACAAAAATACAGAAAATAAAAGTTTCTCCCCTTTTATAAATTTTCTTTTGTTTTTTTCCTATATAGGGAAAAGGAAGGAAAAAAAATCAACTTTCCAATTTCATTCATTTTTCCTCTTTTCCTCTATCATTTCATTACAGTTTATTTTGTAACCCACTATCACCACACCTCTCACACTCTTTAGTACAATTAAGTAAGATTTTAAGGATCAGATTTTATAAGTTTATTAATATTTTTGTTGTTTTGATGGATTTGTCATAAACACAAAAATATAAGGAAAAAATAAAAGTAAAAGAAAGAAAGAAAAATACGAATAATAATAATAAAGTTCAGTTGAACGAATAAACTTTTCGGATAGATAAATTTGTGTTTTAGAAGTTATAAATATATAGAAGAAGAAGAAGAAGAAGAAGAAGAAGAAAAACAAGAAGAAGAAGAAGAAAATAATATATCCGTAGCGATTTATCTCATAATTAGTTAGGACACCCTAATAACCTTAATCTTAAATCGTTCTTATATATACTTATTATTAACACAAAATATATTTTTGTAACTAAATATAGAATGGAATAATCCAACTAAGAAATAGAAAGAGATAGAAAATTGTGTGATAAAAAAAATAGAGGGGTCCAAAGGGGTGGTGGGTGGATGGAGAGAAAAACAAGAAATAAAGAAGAGAAAAAACTTTTACCATACTGTTTTCATTCCTCCTTAAACTCGTACGTCCATTCGACCCCCATTTTCTTCTCTATCTACTTATGTATACACTTGTTCATATCCTTCCCTTTTTATGTAATAAAACTTTGACTATAAATATTTTTTTTTTCTATTGCTTTCATTTATGCTTTTATATTTTATTATTATAAAAACTTTTCAAATATAGTGAAAATATATTCGTCCTTCTAATTTCTAATTTGAGTAAAAAAAAAAAAAATATAATTAAAGAAAAAATAGGAAAATTATGTGATGTGAGGAAAAGAATGAAAAATATGAATTTGAAAAAAAAAAATTGCACCTGGTTGTTAAAAGATAATAATTTCTCTTTATTAAAGATTGTATCGTGAAGTCATAATGTCCGTACAAAACCAAATATACAACAGAACATAAACCTTGAAGTAAATATAAAAGAAAATAATGCAAAAGTGTGGATAATGAAGAAAACTATAGAATATATTGCAATACAGACTTAAGACAATTTTTATAAAAAAAATATAAAGAGGAAAATGGTTAAAAAATAAGAAAGAAGAAAACTCACGTCAACGTTCTTCATTTAATATGATTAATAATTATACTGCTGTTTTCTTATTAAAACTTTTCTTTCTTATTTTTCATACTTTAATTTATTTATCAACTTTCATAATAAAGAATATTTTATTATTTTTCAAAAGAATCAAAAGAAAATTAAAATGAAAAGCGTACAATATATAAAAGAATCTTTATTCAATATTTAACTGAAATATTTTTAAATAAATCTATAAAGAAAATGATGAGAGAAAATATTTCCATTGAATCATTTTTAACAGAAAACAACAAAAGTCTATTTTTATCTTAAATTTTTCTATTTAAATTATTTTGAAGAAGATTAAATACGTTAATTAATTCACGTAGAATATTTATTTTTTGTTTATTAATAATTAATAATTCATTTTATAATCAAAAATTATTAAAAATAGAAATCCGCATATTTTGTTTGTATAAAAATTTCGTGTGAATTGATTTTTCTTTTATTTTTTTCTTCTAAAAATTTATTGAGCGTGAAAAATGAACAAAAAAAAAAACACAGAGGAAAATCTAAAACAAACAATGAGAAAAAAAACAATAAGAAGAAGAAAATTTATGTTCTTGTACGTTTTGTGTTCATTATTATTTTTTGTCGAAATTGATCAGAATATTACTAGATTATGGTATTTTGGATTAACATTTAACAAACAAAAAAAAAGTGACGATCATTTATAATAAAACTGTCAAAATATACAAGTGGTGCCATCTGTAATTATTCCCGTATACCTACAATATATATATGCATACTGTCAAATGAAACCGTCTCTCACATTTATTTATACTAATTTCTCATTCTCTCTCTCTCTCACACACTTTCTCGTTCTCCTGTTTTCTATCTCCAATTCGATGTCACCCATCTTCATTTTAAAATATAATTAATTATAATACCCAACACACAGAATATAAATAAAGAGCTTTTTGATCCTTTTAAACTTAAAGACTTAAAAACTTAAGGAAAAAAGAAATAAAAGAAAGAGAGAAAAAGAAAAATGAGACAAGGGAAAATTAAGAAAATAAAAGAATTACCTGTCTGGTGCTTTTGTTATTTCCTCGGTCATTTCTTCTTCTAGACGAAATAATTAAAATGTTATTTTTGTTGTTCTTTTAATTTTTCTTGTTTATTTTTTATCGTTTTTTTTTTTGGTTTTACGCTGTTGTTGGCAATTTCTTATTTTATCGCATTCGAGAAATAAAATTAAAATGACCAATTTTCATTTTAACAAAAAAAATTCTTATTTTCAAAAAAAAAAAAGATTTGGTTGAATTTTTTTTCTCTTGGTACCTGAAATGAAAAGAAAAATAAACAGAATTAATTCATGGTGTCTTTGAAATCTTAAAGACGTTTTTAATTTAAAAGAAAAAATAACACTTTTACATTTAAATAAAATCCATATATACAAAAGTCAATTTAAATTCATCAAAATAAAGAAGAAAAACAGAAACGAAGATCTGTCGATTTTATTCTGAAAGCTTTTTCTTTTTTTAAATAAATTTCAAATGAAAAATTAAAAATTCCCTTTCGATTTTATTTTCTCAAAACCCCAAAACGGTTACAATATTTTTCTTATCAAGAATATAGTTTATTGATGGAGTAAATAAAGAAGACAAATTACATCAAAAGATAACACACAAATGAATGACATTTAAATCGCTTACAATAAATAGTCAGTACAGATTTTCAGATAAATTTGACATTCAGAGTTTTTGTCATTCTTTCTTTAGAAATTTTGTTCTTTTCATTAGAAATTCGAAAGAAATTATGACATTTATGGACTTCGAAAATTGCAGAACATAAAATTAAACAATAACTGGAATAAGTTCCAAACATTGAATCATTAAAAACATTGAAATAAATTAGAAAATTATTCAGATTAAATTTAAGAATCCACAATTAATAATTTTCCTAATTGATCACAAAAGATGGACAATATATTTTTCACTTTATCGTTTACAATAAAAAAAAAAAAAGGAAGAGAAATAAATTATTATGGGTCTTCTGCTGAAAATGGACCCATAAACATTTCACTCATATAATCTTTTATAGAATACAATTTAGTTTTTATATAGATTTTTATTATGTATTAAATTAAGTGTAATCAAATAAAATAAAATAAATATAATAAAAAAAAAAAAGTATAAAGTATCGTCAAGTACTGCAATAATAATTAAGTACTTTCCTCACACAGATTAAAGTCTACAAATGAGCTTGAAACTCTTAAATAATCTGAATTTTAGTAACAAATACAATTACAATACGTGTGATAAACTTCTTTCTTTCTATACTTTATCTATTCCCTTCAATAAAATTTATTATCTCTTTAAATTTTTCATTTGATTGAAAAGTCGTTTTATTCCAAAATGAAATCGAAAATGAAATGGAAAAATCGAATATCCCAAAAAAGAAGGATGAAAATAATAAATATAAACAAGTAGAAATTTGTGTGAATAATTTTTATTTGAATTTAACTTGTAACAAATGTGATTATTTAAATTTCGTTATCATAAATTTTGATAAAATTGCAGATTTTCCTATCTAAATAAAACATATTGTTGCCGTCTCTCTCTCTCTCTCACTATCTGTTACTTCGTTCAACGTTTAATTTCTGATTTTTCTTTTTTCTTAGAAAACGACGCTTAGAAAAACATTCATAATTTCCTGCTTATTTTTTCTACTCTTATTTATTTAACTTATTTTTTTTTTTTTGTGTATTAAATAAAATATGAAAATATTATTTTAACCGATAAACAAATAAACATACAAGTACACACACACACAGCATAAACACACACATAATATTTTCATTTATTTCTAGAAAGACGAAAAATATAAAAATAAACAAGAAAAATCAAACTGTCACGAAATATTTCAATTCATTTTTATGTCAGAATTTTTAAATAAAAAGGACAAAAAAGAAAATCTCAATATTTTATTTATACATATTTTCTTATGTTTTCCTTTTTTCTTTTTTTTTTGTTGTTGTTATTCCTATTTTCATATAATATTATGATAAGCTTTTCTTCATCCTTTTTCCTTTTCTGACACAATCATAAAAGTATATATGGATGTTCTGTTAGGCCGTTTTTGGGTAAGACGATTTTTTTCTTTTGTTTATTTTCTTTTTGTATTTATTTATGTACAAATATTTGTATTCAGCCAATTACAATAAATCAATTTTATAAATCAATAAAGAACATTTCCATTTCCTATTTTAAAGAATAATTAAAAAATTATAACTAAAAATTGTAAAGAATTAAAACCATTGAGAAATTTTTAATTATTGAATTTAAACAAATATTTTAATAGCAGCAAATTCTCAGAAATATTCATTATTAGAAATAGAAAAGACGAACAATTATTTAATAATCATAAATAAAATAATTTATTAATAATTTCAAAAGATTTATTTTCGTGACTATTTTCCAGTGTCCGTAAATAAGCACGTCATAGTTCCCAGTAAACGGTTAATTAAAAATCTAATAGGATTTATTCCACTTTGATGCCCTTATAAGAATTTTCAGCTATTTTAAGACATTGACTGTCTTTATTAACATTTTCCTTCAAAATGATTTTTGTATTTTTTTACCTATTTGCCAATAAATTTTCTTTTGTTAAAATCCTACGCATAAAAAATAAAATAAAAAAAAAAAACAGAATAAAATCAAAATTAAAATTAATTATAGAAAAAATTTGGTTAGTAGGAGTGGAAAAAGACTGACGACAAATATTTAGTAAAACACAATTCTTTTCCATTATGTTCAAGTTCGAACAAACACAGAGTGACAATAGACTAATTTTAAATAATTATAATAAATCATGTAAGTCTGTTAATAACTTCACTCTACACACTACAACCAACTATCAACACAAAAGTGATTTATTTATAATTAAAATAAAAATCTTAGTTTTAGAAATATTTTTAATTATTATTTATTCATATTTTTGCTTTGTTCTTTTACTCGTACCAATGTACGAAATTTTATTCCATTTTTATTTCTAAATAAAATATTCTAAATTTAATTCAACAACAACAATTTTCATAATAAATATTTTATTGAATTTAGTGAAATTTTTTATCTGTTTGACTAAAATTCATATTCATATCTGTCATATATTTGTCTATCTGTTACTCCTGTATTTCTGTATGTTTGTATGTTTGTATGTTTGTATGTATGTTCTATTCAATATTATTAAAACAAATAATTTAATTTATATTTTTTGGGGTAAAAAAAAAAAAACAAAATTAAATATACCAGGACCAGTAAGAATTTATGAGAAGGATTTTTCTCTTAGATGAAATTCTTTCAAATATTTTCCTATAATTATCAGAATTGTCACAAATATTCTTCTCACCAGTTTTTTTCGTCTATCGATTAAATTGTAATTGTTGTAACGAGTTTCACAATAATTTTAAGTGATGATTAGTTAAAAAGTACAGAAGACAATCACAAGATACAATCACACACTAAGAGTTATTGGGAGAAAATGTATTTAATTGTTTTGTGAAATTCTTCGATTAATATTTTTAATAAACGCAATAATGAAAGTTTGCTCATGATTTTTTTTTTATTTATTAATTTTAGTTAGTTGATGATTTTCATTATGATTATCCCTTTACCATAAGAATAAGAAAAACTATGACCAATTAATAAGAACAAAAAGTTAGATTATAAAACTCTAAACTCTAAACACAAAATAATTAGTTTTCTTAAAAACTAAATTTGCGGATCAGAAATTATTCTCCAACTTATAAAATTCTTCATTAAAATTTTTGTTTTAAAAGAAAAATTTTAATTTTTATTTCAATTCCGGTTTAACTTTTGTATATTTTCATAAATTCCGGTTAAATTTAGAATATTTTATTAAATTGGTTCTAATTAAAAATAATACAAAAAATTCATCATAAAAAATTAAATCCATTTTTTTTTTAAAAAAAAGGAAAACTTTTTTTTTTTTTTATTCGGGTTGAAAGTCAAAAAATGACAATTAATGACGACATTTGTAAAGGAGTTTACCCCAACAAGCCTTAATTAAAATATATTTTCATAATTATCATAATCAACAATTTTATGCCGTTGGCAGTGTGACGGTCATCACATTTGTCTGACGCACAATCAAAAAAGGTCATCTCAGTTCAAAACATTACGGAGTTTGTCTAACTCTAAACTCTAAAGAAAAAGTCAATTCAAAGTGACACGTTAATTCAGTAAAAAAAAACAAAGTAAAAAAAAAAACAGAATAATTAAAGATTAAAGAAAAAAAAAGAAAATAAAGAGAAGAGGAGAAATAACACAAGAAAATAAAACCTTCCCATGATGGGGTGATGGGGGCTACAATCACAATTATTATAAATAAAAAATCCGATACTGTAAGTATTTTTTTTTTTAATGGTAATAAGCAATTTAGTTAAATGAATTTTATGACTATTTACATTTTATGTTTGCATAAATAATAATTATTATCGTATCGTATATAAATTGTAATCAAAACCATTTTCATTTTATTTCGTTTTCTTCATTCTCTTTGTATAAAATTATAATTTATAATGTTTGAATATTGTTTGTTGATGAAATTTTAACCAAAAAAACAAACGAACAAACAAACAAACAACAAAAACAACAAACTAAAAAAAGGAAAAATTAAATAGAGGTGAATTTTTTTTTTTTTAAATAATTTCAATCATTTTATTTAATTAGAAATTCGATTGTCCTTTTGTACCATCAGCAAATGAAAAGTTTTTGATTATTTTTCTGAGGAATCTGATTTGAATCTATTTGAAATCATTATTCCATTTGGGTTCGTTTTATTTTCTCAACATATTCGGTCAATAATTACTCTGGACTAACTTAAACTAAGTAAATATATTAACTAACTAATCGTAGTAATGTTGATCATTGATTAATTTCCATTCAAATTTGGTTTTATTTGTTGTCATTTTTATACGTAATTTTCTATGAAAATATCCTTTTGTTCAGATTTATGAATTCTTATGTGTTTGCCATTTAATGTGTGTGTATGTGTGTGTATGACTGTTTGAATCAAATATATATGTGTAAGAGTGTGTGTGTGTGTGTATGCGTGTCTCTTTATTATTAAAGAAAAAGGAAAAAAGAAAAAATAAAAAAAACTTCTTAATAAATGTCGTTTAGATGACTTTTCATAACTTTCTTTGTATCTGATAAAAAGTTCAGTATATCAGATTAATGGTGATAATAAGATATACGATATTTTTCTTCTTCTTCTTCTTCATCATCTTCTTCTTTTTCTTCTTTTTTCTTCTTTTTGTGTATATTTATTTATTTATTTATTTTTTCTTTATAGAAGGGTAAAAATAAGTTTTTCTCTCTCATTTTTGTTTTTCATTTTATTTTATTGTTGTTGTTGTTGTTGTTGTTGCTGCTGCTGTTGTTGTTGTTGTTGTTGTTGTTGTTGTTGTTGTTGTTGTTGTTGTTGTTGTTGTTGTTGTTGTTGTTGTTGTTGTTGTTGTTGTTGTTGTTGTTGTTGTTGTTATTGTATATAAAGTGATATAGAATATAAGTTTTTTCCCTCATCAATAGATTAGAAAATAAAGTCAGAGCCATATAGTGAAAGATGAAAAAAAAAGTTTAACCAATTGGATTTATTTAGTATTAAAATGACGTATATTTAGTTTTGACTTTAATACTTAAATGTTGACATTTAATTTTTTTTCTTTTTTGTTCTATTTTCAGAGGATGAAAAGAAAAAAGTATCTTTCAAGATAATGTGAAAGAAGCTCAAAAGTTTAAACCTTTTTCCTCTATTTAACCTTCTCTTTGTTTTTTCTTTTTTTTTTTGTAAGACTTTTAAAGTTATGATTTTCTTTTCTTTTCTTTTTTTTTTTTTTTGCTAAAGACAAAAAATGGGGAAAAATTCAAAAATCAACTTAAAGGAACAGGAACGACAAAACGATAACAGTTTTTTTTTTTTCTAAAGTTTACAAATTTTTGAAGAAATATTAAATATTATTGAGCGAAAATCTCTGGCGTATTACCGATGGAGTTAGAAGGTTGCATGTTGGGATCGTGGATTTTAGTAAAAAGCTGTGTGGGTTTATTTCGATTATTATAAGTTGATCATGTCCCTGGAAATTAGTCTCAAAAAGCTCACTCATATAATAAGTCAACTTTTGTTAATCTACTTATTGATTAACAAAAAAATATTAAATGATTAATTGAAGCGTTTTTTTTTGTGCAGACTTTATCACTTTACATCAGAATCGCTTTAACAACAAATAATGACATTCACTTTGAAAAAGGTGCGGAACTTTTCTAATTTACATTTTTATTTTCAGTTAATATTTTCATTTTTCATTTTTCATTTGTTTTTTTTTATTTTGTTGTTGCTGTTGTAAAAAAAAATATTATTATTCGTGTAAAACATGAAAGCACGAAATGTACTTAATTAATTAGATTGAATTTTTAAATCGTGATTTTTTCTTCTTCTTCTTCTTTTAAAAAAAAAAATGAAATAAAAAATATTTTGTCAAATTGTGTGTTGTGTACCAAAGCTATGAAATAATACGGTGGCATACCCGCTACACCTGTATCTTTTTTTTTCTTCTTATTCTCTCTCTCTCTCTCTCTATTTTTATATAAATAAATAAAATTAATAAGAAGAAGTTGATGAAATGATGAAATGATGGAGTGGTGAAATAGAAGGAAGAAAATGTGAAAGAGGAGAAGAGAAAAAAAAAATGTTATGATGCGTTGCGATGAAATTAATATTTAAAAAGGTGTGAAATATTTTTCAATGTGTTTTTTTTTCTCTCTCTTCATAACATCACTCTTTCCCTTTCTCTCTTTAAAACAGTTCACCATATTATAGTTAATGTTTTGTTCGTCTTCGTCTCGCTTCTCCTATCAATTTTTTGTTTTTTTTAAACTTAATTGTTAAAGAAAATATTATTATTATGAGTTAAGTTTAAAGACATAATTAATAATAATTAAATGAATTTGATAAATTGCTTGTTAAAACAATTTGTGTGTGTTGTGTTTTTTTTTCCTATGAAATTTACGAATAAAAAAAAAAATGGGCCAAAAAAAAGTGAAACAAAATTTCTTGTAACAAAAAAATTTATTGGAATTTTTTTTTTTTTATGATTTCGTTTAAAAAGAAATTCTTCCCCCCTCACTCACAATTCCTTCTTTATTGATACATATTTTTAAAGATTTCCTTTTTTTTCCCTTTTTCTTTCCAATATTTTTTTCTTCTTCTTCTTCCTCTTGCTTTTCCTTGACAAAAGACTTTTCAATTTCAAAGAAAATTTCAACTCATTAAATCTTCAAAAAAAAAAAAGAAAAACGAAACAGAAAAAGAAAAAATGTAAAAATAAATAAAAATAAAAAACGACGATGACGTAGGATGAGTGAGAGAGGGTGAGAAGGGACTTCTTAGAAATATTTTTTATATTTTAGATTTTTTTTTCCTTTAAAATATAATTTCACTTAGAATTTATAGAAAAGTTAAAAGTAAATGAAAGATAAATATTTTCTTTTTCATCTGGCAATACATAATTTATTTGACATAAATTTAACTACAGTAACATAATTAAATAATTAATTAATTTCGTGAATAAATTTATTCATTTTTGTTTATTTTTGTATTCATTTTTTTTTTTTTTTTGCGTTTAAAGAATTAAACTAACGAAATATGGGGAACAAGTGAAAATGTTAATTTTTTTCATTAGAAGTAATTGCTAATTTACTATTATGTGGTTTAAGAGACCATTACTTGCTTTCAGTCATCTAATGAAGCATTTATTATTGTTACTCAATTAATAAAATAATTAGTTGGAACTCTTTCAATAACAATAGGTATAATACTATGATTAGACCCACAAATTTCTGAACATTTGTCCATAAAATATTCCAGGGCGATTAATTAAAAAGTTTGTTTGATTTAATCGTCCAGGAGTTGCGTCTATTTTTACCTCTAACAATTCCACGAATTTTCATCTTTTATTAATAACATTTTTTGTATTGGTACTTCAATGACTATCGGATTACTTGTAATTACATAAAATATGGGGTTTATTACGATTATGAATTGTTTAAGGTACGAAATTCTATAATTTGTATACTTACGTAGGAAGTAAAATGAGAAAAATGACAAAAATATTGAAATTTGTTCATTTCAAATTTTGTGTTTGATCTTTTACATTTTTGTTTTCAATTTCTTCGTTTTACTAAAGAAAAAAAAACCTCTTATAAATTTCATTAACATTCAATTGAAAATTATAATTGTACTTGAGAATTAATAAAAATTATATTCGGCGGCCCACACACAAAAAATGATCCCAGGCATAAAACTATAAATAAAAATTTTGTATTACGCTAATTTTGTGTTTTGTTTTTTTTTTGCGTTGTTTTCGTTTCGTTTCTTTTGTTTTTTTTTTTTGGTGAACAAATAAAAATAAAAAAAAACTCCATAATAAAAAAAGAAGAAACATCAACTAATTAGTAATATTTTATACTATACACTTGAGAGTATAGATATCTCCAGAGTTGTTTCCCCCTCCTTGCGTCTAACCACCTACTCAAGAGACGTTAACTACACCCAAAAATTATCTATTAAAATCACTCAATCATTCCAGAAACAAAAAAAAACACACACACACACACAAACAACAACAACAACAAACACATCCATAGAAACAAAAAATAATATAAATAACGTCACCCACTAGACCCTGAGGAGTGAGAGTGTTAGGGAGGTTCGTGGGATAATAACAATAGATACAACAATAATAAAATAGAAAACAAAAAACGGTTAGAAAGAGAGAGAAACATTGTAAATAATGAAATGGATATAAATATCCCATTAAGCAATAGCAAATAATTAATATGATGCTTTGTCATTAATTATTCGTAAATAGTACCAACCTAATAATAATAATAATAAATTCAAATTACCAAAAAGTATTATTTTTCCCTCCTTTTGTTGTTGTTCCTTTTTTTTTTTTTTGTTTTTATACTTTTCCTGAACTTTCCTTATTTTGTATAACAGCAACAACAAAAAAAACACGAAAGTACAAATTCAGTTGTTGATTTGATGATAGAAATTTACAACGAATCACAATTTATTTCTTTCGTGTTTTGTTTTTTTTTTTTTTTGTATTAATTTCCCTTTTAGTTTTTTATTTCTATTTCACTTTTTTTATCATTTTTATTTTATTACTTTTATTTATTTATTATTTATTTGGCTGCATTGTTTCAAAAAAAAAAAAATTAAAAGAAGAAATTGATGAAATTGATGAAATGGAAGAAATGGAAAAAGAAGAAGCAGAAACAAAATAATGTAATAAAAATAACAACACAAATAATAATAACACAAAAATATTTAGATATGTTTTTTTTTTTCTTTGTTTTATTTGTGTATGTATGTATGTATTTGTGTATGTCCATTATCTAAATAATATCAGTTACTTTTGCTATTAACGGTGAAAACATTTACAATAAAAAATAAATAAAAATAAAATTAGATAATCAACGGACAAAATAATCATCAATTTTAATCTTATATTTTTAGTTTTGTGTAAAATTGTGTGAGAGAGAAAGAGAAAGAAAACAAAAAGGTTTAATGTTATCCTTTTGATTAAAAGTTGCTCTTACAAGATTGACTGTTTTTTTTTTTGTTTTTTGTTGTGAAACTAAATTTGATAAAACAAAATAAAAAAAATTGAACGAAAGCTTTTCTGATCAAATTTCGATTTGAACATTAAACTTTTATCAAATCAAAAAAAAATAAAATAGTTTTGGATTTTTTGGATGGAATTATTTAATAATTAAAGTGAAATGTTTTTTTCGTTGAATTTCATTGAATTTAGTGAAATTGGATACGTTGTGATAACGTAGAACTTTCAGTTCTTGAACTGGAATCCACTTTTTAATATTGACCCAAAGTGAAGTGAGTTTTGTGAAATGTTCAATTAAATTTAATTTTTTATTTTAACATTTTCTATGAATTGATTTAATTTTATAGAAATAATTAAAAGTAAAACAAAAACAAAAACAACAATTTATTCCGGAACTTTTTTGTTTTTTATTTTTCGTTTTAGAAAAAAAAAGGAATTATCCTTTTCTTAGAATTTTAATCATTAAATTTTTAACAGAAATAAAAAATAAATATAATTTAGCGGAAATTTTAGAAAAAATTAAATAAATTAAAGTTTTCTTTTTTTTCTGTATATGAAATTTTTAAACTAATTTTATTTATTAACGGCAAAGTTATCGTTTTCGGGGTTGGAAAGTATTTTTTTTTCTTGCATGAATAAATTCTTAAATTTAATTTATTAATTGAAATTTTAAGAAAATAAAAAATTCTAACTTTTATATTTAAAAATGAAATTTGTAAATTTATTTAGCCAAATAAAACGGGCGCACTAAAAACACACAACTTTTTTTTTTTTCATTATTTAATTTATGTTAGTTTTGTGGTGGTGCCCTTCTTGCCCTTCTTTTATTATTTATTTATTTTTTTTTTTTTTTTTTTCTTTGAGACTTTTTTATTTATTTTCCTTGACTTTTTGTTTTTCGTCTCTTTTTATTTTTCTTCCTTTAAATTATTCCACAATTTAAATATAATTTATTTACGCGTGGTATTTTCCTTAAATACAACAATTTATTTATTTATTTATTTATTTATGTTTGATTCTGTTGTTGTTGTTATTGTTGTTGTTATTCTTGTTATTATTGTTGTTGTTGTTTTAATGTGTTTTAATTTATTCAGCTGTAAAATACTAACGTCTAATTTATTAATTAATTATACCGTTTATTTTTCTTTTTTTCACCCTTCTTTTATTTTTCCTTCTTTTCTACATTTGATGAAAAGACAAAAGAAAGAAAAACGAATAAGAAGAAGAAGAAGAAGAAGTAAAACACAAAATTATTTATACACTTTCAAATATTATGGTTTACGTGACGAGACCAGAGTGTTTGCGTTTTCCCTTTTAAAAAAAAGAAAATAAATAAATAAATGTCTAGAAAATTAACAGAACGTACCACAAATAACAACAACAACAAGAATAATAATAAAAAAAAAGCTTCTTGTCGATCAAGTTTTATAGACTGTCCAGACCAGTGTCAGACCAACAAACACGACCGACCAGATCAAAAGCACATAATAAACACAAATGCACGCACATACACTTTTATATAATGCACACACACACACAAATATACACAAATATACACAATCACAATAAACACCGAAGTAGGTCAAACTTTTATTTTTTTATTTTTCTTTTTATCTTTTTGAACTTGTTTTTTTTTTTTACCGTTTTGTTTTTCTTTCAATTTTCTTTCTTTATTTTGTTTCTGTATAATAATTTCCAATTAATTGGAAAAAATTAAAAAGGAAATAAAGAAAGCAAGAACAAAAAAGGCATAAAGAACAAAAGAATAGAAAAGCTCTCCGGTATCACCGAATAAAAAAAAAGAAACAAAAAAAAATTAAACCTTAAAAAAAAAAATAGAAACACAAAAAACACGCAAAAAAAAAATTTATTCCAACCAGAAAAAAATAATGTAAAAGAAAAACTTGTATAAAAATCAGAATAGAATAATAATCCACAATGTACGAATGTACGAGATCCTTTCTATTCGTACGACGACTTGTGACTGAAAACAAGAGAAAATTTGAAAATTCGTTAACCATTCAAAGTCAGTTGTGTTACTTCTGTTGTGCCGACGCATATACCTACGAATGAAATTTCAGTCAGTATAGAAAACCAGAATTTTGTCGGATTGAACTTGAAAATACAAAAAATACAAAAACAAAAACAAAAAAACAAATGTAAAGAAAAAAGTCGTATGAATGACGTAAAATTGTGTATATTTTCGTGTATTTTTTAACGGGAATGTACAAAACGAAAAAAAAAAAAGAAGAAAAAGTTTTCTGAAATATTTTGGACTAAAAACGAATTTTATCGAATCATATTTTCGTTTTTTTTTTCTTGTTGTTCGGTTTCAGTTGTGATAAACATTGTATTAATATTTGTCTTCTTCTTCTTCTTCATATTTCTGGTGTTGTTGTTGTTGTTGTTGTTGTTGGTTTTTTTTTTCTTTTTTTAAATTGATAGGCATAGGAATGAGTTGGGTAAGAAGACGACAAGTTGGGTGGAAAATGATGATGAGGTGGAAAAATGTGAATTGTATGAAGCTACTTGTAAAAAGGTAACTAGGATGAAATAAAAATTTGAACAGATGATGGATTTTAAGGGAATATTGAAAGTAGAATGTTTTATTATTATTATTATTATTATTATTATTATTTGATTGATTATTTGTGTGTGGTTTTAGAGAAATGTTTGTAAGTATTAGAGAAATTGTGTGTGACTGTGTGTGTGTATGTCTGTGTATATATAGGCGCTGTGGTTTTTTTTTTTTTGTTAAACAGAATATTATGGTAATCGTTTGAATGTCGTCCTTCAGGCACATTATTTTTTTTTTCCCCTGAATATTCAATTAAGGTATTTTTAAATTAAAAGAAAAAATTTTATTTTTCTTTTTAATTTTATTTTTTTTTTTTTTATATTAAATCGATTAAATAGAATTTTTTTTTTCTCCTTTAAAGGAGAAAAAAATTCAAAGGAGAAAAAAAGGTTTTTTTTTTTTGCAAAAATTTCTCTCTTCAATATTTATTTTATATTTTCTTATAATTTTTTTTTTTTTCAAATTCCTTTTTTTATTCCATTTAAATTCATGTTCATATTTTACTTCAATATCCTTTTTTATGTATGATTTAATAGAAATTTTACAGTTACAGGAAATGCAAATATATTTTTTTTTTATCATTATTTATATTTAATTATGTGTGTGTGTGTGTGTGTGTGTGTATGTACTTATGAGTTGGTACCTTTATAAACAACTACAGATAAACAAAAACAAGAAAAAATGGGAACAATCATTGTCATTGTACTCGGTTATAACGAACCCCACTTATAACGTATTTCCGGTTATAACGAACTTTTCTGTATGTCCCATTAAATTCGTTTTACTGTTTTACTGTACCTATTTATGTAGAATTACAAAAAATAAAACAATATTTTGATATTGTCACTGAATTTGTCAGTTTTCATTCTAATAACTTTATCTTCATCTTAAATATTGTATCCCTTTCTTTGTATACCAAAATGAAAATAAGTTAAGAAAATATCAAAAGAAGTAAAAAAAAAAAAGAAAATGAAAGAACGAAAAGAAAAAAAAGCAACAAACATAAAATTGGAAAACTTTCTAATAATCTCAACTTCTTCAATTTTATTTTTTTTTTATTCTTTTTTTTTTTAATTTGTTATTGTTATTGTTATTGTTATATTGTTGTTGTTGTTGTTGTTGTTGTTGTTGTTGTTGTTGTTGTTCTGAAAAAAAAAATGTGTGAACACATTTTTTAATAAAATTAAATAAAATCGAGCACTTTAAAAATACAGGAAAATATTTCAACTAAAATTCCCCATTTATAAAATGTAGAATTATTGTAGAAAACTCTTAACATAATTTCATAATCCTATTTTAATTTATAAATTAATTGGTAAGTAAATATTAAAAGTATAGTTTGGTTTCTCTACATGAAAGTACAAATAAACTTAAACGTCTTATTATAATTTTCAATAATTTTCAATATAAATGAAAATTTACCAGAGACAGATAGATAATAAAACAATATATAAATTTCTATAGAATTCGACAAAATTCTACAGAATTCTATCAACGATATTAATGAAAAGAGAATTTCCAATAAAAATTTTTTTTATCCTTTTTATTTGTATGAAGGAAAAAATTTTAATTTATTCTTATTTTTTTTTTTACATTTTTCTAGGAGATGAAGATGAAGACAAGGAGAGGTATATAATAATAATATTATTTTTATGAATTTTATTTTATTATTATGACATCCTATTAAAATGGAATTATTCAATTTTTTTTTTTTTTTTGTTAAAAGGATTTTAAAATTTATACATTTTCAGTTTTCATTGTTATGTCTTTTCTTTATTATGTAAATATATATATATATATATCTTTCTATGTATGTATGTTGTGTATGTATTTGTATGTATTTGTGTAAAATGTATAAAATGTCTATACATAATAATTCAGTTAAAAATTCATATTATAACAAAATATAAATAAAGATCAATGAGAATATTTTGTTCTCTTTCTATCTCTTTCTAACTCTTTCTCTTTCACTCTTTGTATGGATTTTTTTTTTTTTTTTTAACTGTAATATAAATTTTCATTATTCCCAAATTTATTTTATCTGTCAAATTTAACCCTTGTAGAATATTTTACAATAAAAAAAAAAATGTGGGTTGTCAACGTAACGGTCATTATTCACATCATCATTCAAAAATAAGAATAAATTATATGTAATGAAGTTGGTCATAGATCAATTTTTCTTCTTCTTCTTCTTCTTTCTTTCATTTTTTTATAAATATTTCATATCAACTTGAAGGTGGATCACAGATGATTAAATTAATTTTATTGTTTATTATGATTGTCTGACGTCAGCATATGAAGATATTATTCTCTGGTACTAATAAGACTAAATTCACAAATGAAGAGAAACAAGAAAAATAAGAAAATTCTTTTAACCACAAAAATAGTAAAATAGAAATTCTTTCATATATTTTTAGGCATAAACATTTCTTACGCTTAGTTTTTCTTTCTTTCTTTCATTCATTTTCTTTTCTTTTCTTTTTTTTTGTGGGTTTTTGTGAAAAGTATACTTTTGGGAAATTATACGTGAAAAAACATTTTTGGGTGTTTCAATTTATATTATATGATAGAAACGTGTTTATATTTTACTATTGACTGTTTAACAAAATATTCTATATTTTGATCTAAAATGAGAAAATATTGTGTTAGAATGAGCAGTGAGAAAAACCGGTGGTGGAAAAAGAAGGGTAGGGGAAAAAGGTAAAAAGGAAATAAATATGTGCGTGCTTTAACATACATACAACATTTGTATGGAAACGCGATTAAAAATAAAATATTTAATAATTTATTAAATAGAGAGAGAGAGAAAATATTTTCTATCGTTTCAAATCTATAGAAAAATATTAAATTATTTTAAAGTTTAAAAGTTTTTAAAACAAAAAAAAACCTTGAAATGTTAACATGTTAGAATTGATAATTAACAATAACTAAAAGTTTTTTAATCGATTAAATTCTATTGTTGTTTTTTTTTGTATTTGTATTTGTATTTGTATTTGTTTCTTTTAAAACTTTCAACAGAAAAAAAAAATTTTTTTAATCGATGTTCAAATGAAACATGAATAAAACTGAATATATTAAGAATGTAAAGTTGATTGGATAAAATCCTATTTAATCCTTTTTTACATTTATTTCTCTGCTTCATAATTTTTGCTTCCATTTTTTGTTTTTTTTTTTTTTTTTAAATTCCAAATTTGGTTTGTAAATTTTCTCTCTGCGTATAATATTTTTGATGTATACAAAAATATAATAATAATAATTATTCAATCATAATTTGCATTGTTTCTAAATAGCTTTAGGCAAATTTATATTGCTTGTGCTTAGAAATAACAAAAGATAGCTAAGCTAAATGTTTCAGAGAAACAGAATTAAAAAAATAAAATTCTTAGTGAAATACCTTCTTCTTCTTCTTCTTTTTCTTCTATTCTTCTTCTTCTTCTTCATCTTCTTCCTTTTCTTCTTCTTCTATTCTTCTTTCTGTTTTGGAATATTTGATAAATTTTTAATTATAACTTTTTTTTTTTTGCAAAAAAAAGGAAATAAAAATAAAATAGAAATAAAGAAGAAGAAGAAGAAGAAGAAGAAGAAGAAGAAGAAGAATCCAAAATGAACGCAATTTAGTCTAATAATTATTAAAGTAAAACTGTTAATCTGTTTTTAATCCTTTTTTTTTTTCAAGAAAAAAAAAAGAAGACTTTTAGAGAGAAAAATAAAAAAAAAAAGTTTACTAAATTTATGGAATAAAACTTTTATGGTACTTTTCATTAATAACTAACTAATTTCTTATTCTTCTTTAATCAATCCATATAACTAAAAAGTTGCCTTATTTAAAAAATAAGAAAAACAAATGAAAACATTGAGATATAAAAGTTTAATTTAAAATTTATCTCTGTTTAAATTTTTAAAACAATTAAATGTTGCAAGCAGAGAAATAAAATCACAAATTGTATCAGAGGCAGAAATAGAAACAGAACAACCTTAATTTTTAACTAGAAAATTTTATTTTCTATATAAAAAGATGTGCGGGTACCAGCGTACAGATGCTCACATTTTATGATAAAGTTGAATGCACCTATTTTTTTTCTAATTTAAATTAAAATAAATCTAATTGAAAATGATTCTACGAAAAAACGTTGGAATATAAATTTTCTATTGTCCATTTAATGTTCTGTCATTCAACATAGAATATAGAAAAATTGACTAATAAAAAATAAATTCCATTGAAATCGGTAAACTCATTTCCACACAAATCTCATTAATTTTTTATCGGAATAATTTTTAAAAGTCCGAATATTAAATTTCATATTTATTTATTTTTTATTTTTGATTCGTCGTATACCCAACAATAAAATAATATTTGATGTTTTGGATTTAAAATTATTAACGTAAATCTGTAATAATGTAAACCATCAAAAAAACAAAACAAAAAACAAAAAAACAAAAAATACAGAAATACAGAAACAGAGAAATTCTAAAGCCAATTGAAGCCATTGTAAAATTTTAATTCAAAAATAAAGAAATAAAATATAAATTTGACCACAAAAAAAAAACAAAAACAAAGAACATTTTTTATCAAAAAAAAATTGTATGCAGATTTTTTGGTTTTTCTGTTCAATATTGAAACTCACAAGGTAAATGCTACACACACACACACAATAGAAAATCCTTTTCAAATGCACATTGATTACATTCTGATGAATAAATAAATTTCAGCTTATAAAAAAAATAAATTTCAAATTTTTTGAATTTAAATTCATATAACAACAACAACAACAACTACTACAAATATTATATTTCCTTTACAATATCATCATCTCACTTTGTGTCTGTATCATCTCACTGTATCTGCATCTGTATCTGTCTGAATAATATTTTTATTTTTTTTCTTTGAATTTATTTATTTGTAAAGTAAATTATTTTCTTATGGTTAGATAAATTGAAAATTTTCTCTATACGATTTCTGAGTAGTGGTCTGGTTGTTAAAAAAAAAATATTACATACACACACACACACACACACACATAACACACAGGTAAAAAAAAATTTTTTTGGTATAAATCTAAAAGAGTTTATATTTTTAGAGACGAATAGAAAATTTTTTATATTAAATTTTTTTTTTCTCTCTCTCTCTCTACCTTCTTTTACTTTATATACGAAAAGCTTTTAGAAATTGGAATTTATATCAGAGACATAATACAAGAACAACAACAATAACTATAACAACAACAAAAAAAAACAACAAAATGATAAATGTAAATTAATTTAATACAAATTTCTACATTTATTTTTATGTTTGTTTGTTTGTTTGTTTGTTTGTTTGTTTGTTTGTTTGTTTGTTTGTTGTGTTGTGATTAGAGTTGTATTTTCCAATTCAAGAAGATGTGTGTAGGATGTTTGTGGTTCAAGAACAAAACAGGTAAAAAAATGTCAACCATAAACAATCAAAGTAGAAAATCTTTTAGTATCGTGAACAGAAAGAAAACAAAAAAAAAATTAACTTTATACATTTGAAGAAAAAAAAAAGTTCTTTAAAAGAGTTTCCTTTTTTATTTTTCTTCTTGTACATTTTTCTTGTTTGTGTAATTGTTGTTGTATCCAGTTGTATCTTTATAATCAAAGATTATTATTGGATTCTTCAATCAAAAAAAAAAGCTAACTTTTTATATTTTATCAAAGCTTCAAAATAATTTCCCTTTAGTTATTTGTTGTTTCCTTTTTTTTTGATAATTTTATTTTTGATCGATTTTAATTTGATTTGATGATGACGATGATGATTATCATTTGAAATTATTTAAAGAATAATTATCGAATTAAAGAGAAAAAATTCAAATTTAATTTAGTATTGGCAATTATCTCGATTTAATTAATTAATGAAGTCTTAGAAATTTTCTGAAGTCTTAGAAAAATTTGCTTAAAGTCAATAAAACAAAAGGAAAATGCTTAAAATCATATTATTAAAAGCTCATTGAAAATATTTTATTATATTTACTCTTGGTGTTCATTCACAATAATGCAGAATTTTCTTTTGCATGAAATTTATATTTTGAAACAACAACAACAACAACTCAATTTTCTTTTTGTGAATTGTGTCAATACCAATAATCTCCACTTAAGTACGGTAAATGAATTGTTACAAAATAAAAAATTATTAAACATAAATCAGTAATGAAATTTTAATGCAAAAAAATTTCAAGACTCTTAAACAAATTTTTGTAAAGTAGATAGAGTAAAATCTGCCAAAAGTTTTAAACTTCAAGTGAATCAATTTATGAATTGCCAGAATAATGATAAATAAAAAATGTCAACTGTCAGAAAAATGCATAAACCAATTTTGTTAAAAACGTGACATAACGACTTTAATTCTAATTAGTAGATAATTTCGCACTTTATGAACACTCGGTGATTGTACTAATTTGCCTACAACTTTCAATATTTATAGACCAACAAAACTATTGTAGATTATTATGTGGTTTAGGTCAGGTTCCAAAAATTATAATCAATGATTTTCTTAAATATATTTACTTATATTAATGGTCTAATACAACCCTTGACATATAAAAAAAATTCATTTATAAATATGACAATAACAAAACACTTCAATATAAATAAATAAATATGAGGAGAAGAAAAAAAATTGATTATTAAATTTACTAACTAACTAATAAACAACAACAAATAATCAAAAGAAAAACAAAATGCTCGTTATAGGTATATTTGACGTATGTATATATGTGAAGAATGAAATTTCCAATATAAATAAAAGGAGGTAAACATAAGTTTGCGTGTCACAGTGAATAAATCGCCCTTTAACACGTCACCATCACATCATGTTTTAATAAAAACAAATAAATATCCAATACTACTAACTATCTAACACCCCACTTTCTTAATTCACCACCTTCATCATTATCATCTTATATATATATATATGTACGGTTATGAACAGAAAATAAAAAAAAGAATTTCGTGAACTAATTTATTACAAATGAAAATATACATTATTGAAGAAGATGTGACCAGACAGACAGATATAATAACTTATATAAAATGTACATTCCTATTTTACCTATCATTCTTTCTCATTCTATTTTTTCCCAACTTTCTAATAAAATATCTTAGTATTATTATTATACTTGAACGGCTATTCGGTACTGAACTGAACACATTTAGACTTCATAGAATACTCAGAATATTAAAAATCAATATTTATACAATCTGTTTGTTGGTAAGTTTCTTTTATAATAATGTGTGATAAATGGGGTTGAATATCCTTAAAGGATACGTGAAAAATATTATTATTACAATATTCTTTTATCTAGATTTTATGTGATTGAATTTGTGAATAGATGAGAATTTTTTTGCTTTTATTTTATTTTCTTTTCATTCTTCGTTTTCTTCTTCTTCGTCCTTTTTTATTATTTTTTTTTTATTTAATCGTGATCGATGTCACATTCTTGTAACTTGACCTCCTCCTAGGCTGAACACAAATATTTATTTAGAAGGATTAGAAGGATTTTATTTATATAAAATTTGAAGAGGAAAAGAAAAAAGAAAAAAAAATATATAAAGATTAAGGAAAAGTCAGTGAAAGGAATAGAAATTGTTAAAAAATTGAATTTTAATAAAAATGTAAATTAATTTTCTTAATTGTTTTTATTAATTATTATCTTATTCTTTGTATACTGTAAATACCTTTCTAAAGTACAAAAATTTACTTTATGTCTGAACTTCACGCTCAATACTCATCATACACAAATAATTAATTATTTTCATATTTAAATGCAATTTTCCATTTTAATTATATTTTCAGAATAAATTTATACACTTGAATAAATTTAATTACAATTAATTAATTCTACAATTATTTAAATTACATTATTGTTTTATTGAAAGTAAGTAGAAAATAAATATTTCTTTATAAATTTCATAGTAAGGCAGAAATATCACAATAAAAAATGAACTAAACACAAAAATGTTAAATATTTTCTTTTAACATTAATTTTCATTAATAATTAGTAGACAAAGTTCAGAGGGGATGGAGGTGGGTAAATCCGAAAAAAAAACAAATGATATATAGATGAATTTTTTGTTGACGTCATAATCATCATTATCATCATCATCATCATCATCATCATCATCATCATCATCATCATCATCATCATCATCATCATCATCATCATCATCATCATCATCATCATCATCATCATCATCATCATCATCATTATCATCATCATCATCATCATCATCATCATCATATTTTATATACACACATTACGCTAGTACGTGTTATACTACATTCTACTTATGTATACTTTTCTTTAAGGATTTTCCATTTAGAAAAAAAAAAAACATTTTATCGTATATTAAATTTTATACAATAGAATGTGGTAGAAGAGAGCGAAAGAGTAAACCATATAATAAAGGATAATCCACGAGCGTTTATATATTCATTAATTAAATTAAAATAATAATAAAATACAGCAGCAACAACAACAACAGCAACAACAGCAACAAAGAACAAACAAACAGGCACAATTTTTCATACATGAAAAAATAGGAAGACTTTTCTTTTGTTGTTCGTTCTGTTTCAGAGTGAAGAAAAAAGAAATAATTTTTTTTGTGCGAAAAAAAAAATACACAACCACGTTTTTCACTCTCTTAAAAAACGAGGATACTGGAGCAGAAAAAAAGAACGCAAGGGAAGAAGAAGGGAATGAAACATATATTTTGTTGTTTATAAAAGAAAAATTTATGATTATAAGATGATGTTACGGAAGTTTTAAGTGAAAAAAGTATATAATTTTACTTTCTTCTTTCTCACTCTTTCTCACGTCTGATTTCAGTTTATAATTTAAATTTTGTGTTCCTGCTTCTTCTTCTTCTTCTTCATTTTATTCCTAAGTGAAATGTTTCTTCATTTTTTTCTACTCTCTTTCTCTATAAAGGAAACAATAACAACAAACAAAATAGAACAAGGATACTAAAGGATCTCTGAGTACTTGAACATTACAAATTGAAGGAAACTAAAAATCATAAATTAAAAATAAATTACGAGAAAAACTGAATAAATGTAAAAAAAACTAATTTTCTGTTTTAAACATTTCCTGGTTCTTTCAAGTAACAATTTCCTAATTTAGTTACAATTCATTAGGAATCCTTTTTATGCACAGCTTTCATATTTTCATATTTGTACAAAAATTGTAGTAAACATATTTTTGCTAATAAAAAATAAAATAAAGCACAGATGTTTTTTTTCCTGTCTTTTTTCCATTAAAGAAACTTGACAACATTTTGAAAGAAGCTTTTAGCATATTTGACATCAATTTAATAAGCTTCTTCCTTTAACAAAACTAAATATATGAATCTATATATGAGTCTATATATGCAATTGTAAAGGACTAAAAGGAATATTATTTCCGGCATGCAATACAGACAAAATTATAAAGAAATTAATCCATTAGGATCCATTAACATTAACACCATACGGTGTTCCCAGAAATAAATCTTCGAATATCTTTACTATAAAAATATTCTTTATTTATCAATTTTATCCTGTTAATTCCTCCTCCCTTTACACCCCTTTACACCCCATTACACCAGTTACAGTAATTAAAAGAAAGTTTTAATTAAATTTAGATTTAATTATTTTATGTAAAAAAATAAAAAATCTATTCCGGTGAAATTTTCATTTTCCATAAACAAAAAAAAGTCTCGTAAAGCAAAAATGTAATAATTTCACTTTATGTTTTTATTGGTTAAAATGTTATCATTATAAAATATTAGAAAATTTATATTGGAAAATCATAATATTTCCCTTGTTTTAACAAAACAGGGAAAAAACAAGGAGAAAAATTTACATTTATGAATTATTTTACAATCGCGCGTTTCGTTTTATTATTAAAAAAATAAATATATACATGAATTTCTTTCTCCTCTCTTCCCTTTTATATGTGTGTGTGTGTGTGTATGCCATGTGTGTGTGTGTTAATAAATGAAAACAGTTACGGTTTGTTATATTTTTATTATTTTATTTTATAATAATTTTTTTCACTGCGTAAATATTTAATTTTGGTTGAATCCAAACAAAAAAAAAAAAATTTTTTGTACTATTTTCCCTTTTGGAAATAAAAGTAAAACATAATTTTCATCATATTTTTATATTTTAAATTCCTGTGTTGTCTCTCATCGAAATAAATGCAAATACAATAAATTGTGTTATTTGATATTTATCACCAACATCCCATTCAGAGGCAAAATAAGAATAAAAATTTAATATTCTTTTAATGTGTGATGTGTGATGTGTGATGTGTGATGTGTGATGTGTGATGTGTGATGTGTGATTTTTATTGAAAACTTAAAACTGATTTTAATGTATGTGTGTGTGTATATTTATACTTTCTCTGTTACTTTAACCTTTATCAGAATTCTAAAATTATTATACTTTCATCATTACATTATTAATCGGTTTTCCATGAAAATAAAACAATAAAAAAAAAGGAAAAAAAAAAACCTTTAAGTTTTGACATTACAACAGTTGACTATATAAAATAGGCAAACAAAAGGAATAAACGTATAAACGTGACAAACCTACACTTAAAAATAATTTCCCTTCTCTCCATTTTTTTTTTTTTTTATTATTTAATCATAAAAATTTTATTTTTTGTTCAATTTTAAGGATTTACTGAAAAAGGTGCAAGTTCAAGATTTCATTGTTGAATCTGTTTTGTTGTTAATATTGTTGTTATTGTTATATTTCTCATCTATTCCCAAACCACAAATTGAAATTTTGTGACAGAGTATATATTTTTGAAACTTCTCACCCTCCCACTCCTCATCTCTTAACCTTTACACTTTTAAACGACTCTTAAATTTTTGGTGACGTTATAAATTTACGACAGGCTCCTTAAATAATAATAAAAAAAAAAAAACGCCGTTTACTTAAAATAAAAATGTCAAATATAATTAAATTTAATGTGTTATGTGTGTGTGTGTGTGAATGTGATTGTGTGTGTGTATTTATTTTTAACATTTACCCATCAAATTGATCCATTTGATTAAGTTTTATTATTCGTTATTTTTCTATAAGATAATTTCCAGATAATTTTGTCTTCAAATAGAATTATGTCACAAATAATTTAATCTAATTGATTAATCTTTTGGTCTTTTGTCTTTTAACAACAAAAAACAAAACAAAGTAAGAAAGAAAGGGAGAAAATTTTCGTCATATTTTATTACTAATAAATTAGTCGAAACTTATCGTTATCGTTAACGTCAGCTTGATTTAATCGCACACCTTTTGTTATTAGAATTTACGTCCTTTTCTATCGAAAATAAATCAAGAATTTAATTTTTTTATTTCTCCTTAAAAGAATTAAAGAAAAAATATTGAAATTTATTTTTGGTTGGAGAAAAAAAAAATAAACAAAAGAATTCAAAAATTCATTGAAGTAAAAAATGCAAAATAAACAAAAAAAGGAGAAAAAAAACTCGCACATTGAGGAGAAGAATTTTTGTTTCGTAAAAGTTAAAATCCAAATTATGTTATAAAAAAAAAATACAGCACAGAAATAATAAATTTTCCGTTCATTAAATTTACCAGAAATCAAATGGAAAATATTTTGAAAGAATTTTTTAGTTGAAATTAAATACAAAACAGAAATGAAGAGAGTATAGGAAGCTATTCAGTTGAATATATAAAAGCTTACCAGAAAAATTATATAAAATGTTCTGGCTTATTAATTATCTAAATAATTTTTAACTTTGATTCCTTTGAGTATTATTTTGGTTTGTACATCAAGAATGTGGTTGATAAAATTTCATTACTTTGTCTAATGATTTTTATAGAATAATAATTCAATGAAAGTAAATGATGCCTGGCTGTGAACGTGCTGTAGGTACGAGCTTAAAACGGTTAACCTCATTCTAATATTTTCAAATAACTGAATCAACAAAAATTCGAAAGAAAAAAATCAATAACTTTAATCAAAGAGATTAATTTCTCATTTCCTGTTTCAAAAATAACAAAACAAAAAAATTATCTTGATACGAGTAAAAGTTACAGATTAAAAAATTCTCTCATAATTTATAAATTAAAGTCTTCGAACTAATCCTTATTGCGTGTTCTGATAATAAAAAAATTCATTAATAAATTGTGTTCAAAACTAAATTTTTTGTGTCCAACCAAATAATAATGGAATGGATTAATTTCACCAAGATAACGATGATTATATTTTAAGGGCCATAATTCTTCACTTGTGTTAAATCTGAAGAGTAGATTTGAAAACCGTTGAAGTTATTGTCAACTACAGATTTCACAATAATCTTAAGTTAAACGTTAATTATTTTTTCTATCAACTAGAATTGTATTCGCTTTTGTTCTTAATTAAATCACTTGAAATCTCTGTGAAATCCAACATTTTAATCTGAGTTGAAATGAACAAAAGCAGCTACTCAGATTTTCACACATATTCTTCATGGCACGTCATATTATGTCTCTTCACATTAAAATAATGACAGATTCTAGTTTTTTATTTCAGTTGCAACTCATAGTCCCATTAATTTACTAAAACTTAAACGTTTTATTTATTTAGATTTTTAGATTTTTTTCAAATAACAACTTAGATAATTCCAATGATGGATAATCATAAATATGACAAGAACCAAATAAAATCAATTAATTAATGGACACAAACAAAAGAAAAAAAAACCCAATTGTATAAAATATAATCAATTTATTTTGTCTGCGTCTCAAAACATACAGAATTTTTTTATTTTTTTATTTTTTTATCAAATGCGTTTACCTTTATAAATAGATCAATAGAAAATAATCTATTTCAATCAATATAATCACATCACATCAAAAAGTCACTTTATTTATGATGTGTTCTTGTTGTTGTTGTTGTTGTTTTTTTTTTAATATTTATTATTGGATTATAGTAAATTGAGAAAAATACTATTATGATCATCTCTTCCTACCACCTCACTTGTAAGACCACCCTTTACCAACACCCTTTACCGCTTAACTTTACGACGACCAAAGAACTAAAAAAGATGAAAAATTTAACTGATTAGTTCTTAGTCTATAAAAAACACACACACACACACAAATAATTAATTAATAAATTCAAATTCAATTTAATATTGAACGCAGTTAAGGAAAATGTAATTGCTTTTAATTATATAGTTTATTGACAATAAATTAAATACAGTAACTACGTCATATTGTTTTAAAAAAAAAATTCTAAAATTAATAAATTTTTATTACGTCCTTTAATAGTAACGTCCATTTACATTATTAATTAATTTATCTACAAATAACTTTATAAACCTATATAATGAAATTTTATCTTTGTTACAACAGAAAGGGTAAAGAAAAAAAATATTAAAGTGCGTTTGAAGGAATTTTTTCAATATCAACAAAAGCCTTTCAATACCAACAACAAAACATAATTACAAATAATCATTAAAATTACAAATTAAAATTAAAATTAAATGTTATGAATTGACTCTGGGGGAAAAGATTCTTGTTATTTTTAAAGACTCATTTAGATAATTTAATTCAGATCATCAGGAATGAGTAAAAAAAACAAAGAATTGTTCAACACCATGGATATTTTTAAATGGTTTAAAAATGAACAAGAAACAATTAAATAACAAAAAAAATCCTTCAATTGTTTCAGTAATTCTTATTTTTATTAAAAGAGATTTTTAAAATTTATATTCCCAATTTTCCAACAAAATCTCTTCATTTTGTCTTCATTAAGTCTATTGTGTTTTGTTTTTAATGTTTCCTTCCTTCACTACAAATTCAGATTATCACAATTATGTCACATATTACGCTCAGAATAAATTAATCAAAGAAAATGTTAAAACTTTCTGTAATTAAATTTTTCACGGGAAAAACACATTTTACATTATTACAAATAATTTAATTATTCGTTTCTGTTTCTCCTTATATTATTTCCTCTTTGTTTTATTAAATAAACAAACAAACAAACAAACAAACAACAAAAGCAATAACCCTCTTAACCTCTTCTTGTACAACAAAAAAAAACAAAAACAAAAAAACAAAAACAAAAAAAAAAGAACCTAACACAGTAAACATTACAATTAACAAAAAAATTATTATAATTATTATTCTCATTTCGACAATGTGTGTTGAAATAATTTAATGTAATTAGTAAACATGAATTAACACAATTAACACATATATATACACACACACACATAGAAAAATAAATACAAAAACAACAATAACAACAAAAAATTCTAATAAACGCGAAAAATAAAGTAACAACAAACATTTTGTTTATGGGTTCATTTTTTTTTCATTTTACTTTTTTTTAGTGTACAATGACAACGTCAATTTAGGAAGTTTCAATTTTTCGTTTTTCGTTTTTCATTTTTCATTTTCGTTTTTCCTTTTTTTTTTTTTTTTTTAGTTGATGGATTTTTATTTATATTTTTATTTTTTCATTACAAACACAACAACAACAACAACACAACATATCAGTTCAAAGACCTCGGCTTTATTTTTTTTTTATAATAAGGAATTTTTTTTTTGTTGTTCGTTAGCTTTTAGATTCTTTTTAAATAAATTGAAAATAATTAATAATTATATTTGATAAGATTTAAATTTTAATTAATTAAAGTTAAGAGGATTAAAAAATTGAAAAGGCAGAATATAGAGAGAAGAATATTTCTCAAAAATATTTCTTCATTAAATTAAATTTAAAATTATGCAATTGAATGAGAAAAATTGAATTTCACTTTTATTTGTTTTTTTCCTTTTCATTTTCATACAAAAAAAAAAACCCTTTTTTTTATTCTTCGCTTACATTGATCGAATAAAGAACAAACAAAAAAAATATGAACAAAGAATTTAATAAAATTTCAATTAAAATTTAAAAATGAAAAACAGAAAAACAGAAAAAAAAAATAAACAAATAATTTTTTGCCTTTGACTTTTATTTTCAGATTCTTCTTCTTCGATTTTTTATTTTTCTGTATTTTCCATTTTTTATTTATTTTTGATTTTATTTGTAAAAAATTTGTCCATCAGAAAAAAAATAAATAAAGTCAACTTTTTTCATTTTTTATATTTGCTTTTGTTTATTTTTGTTTTTTCCAATTTATTTATTTTTCCTACACAAAAAAAAAATTTATCAAAGAAAAACGGATCAGTTTTCAGATATTTATGAGGAAAACTGATTAAATTTTAATCGTCATTTACTGGAAAATTCATTTTTTTTTTATAATTTTTGACTTTATTATTTTGTAAATACAACAACAACAAAAAAAACACACACACACAGGATGAGGTGAAGTTAATCTTTTATACAGAATTGAATATTATCAAATGATGTCCGGTGGGATAATTTAAACGTAAATAGAATATCCACATTTAAAGGATAATGAAAAAAAAAAGTATTAATATGAAACGGATGTCCAGTATAAATTACACAAATAAACTGAATAGGAAAACCTTCTTTTTTTTTTTTTTTTTAGATACAAAAAAAAAATAAACCATCACCGGTCACAACTCATCCCTTTTCTATTCATTCCCTTTTTATTCTTTAGATTTGTTTTTGTTCTTGTCCTCTACAACTTTCTGCCATTTTTAATTTTTTCTATATAAAAATTTTATCGATTTCAGATTACAATCAAATTAAACCAAAATGTGAATTGTCTCTGTCTGTTCCCGCAGCACCTTTCAATTCAATGACTTCATTTTTTTTTTTCTAAATATTGTTGTTGTTGTTGTTGTTTTTTATTTCTCTCTATAAATTTTATTAGAATCATTTTCTTTATGAATGGTTTTCCTCGAAAGAAAAAAGAAACAACAACAATAAAAATAGAAATGAGGAAAAAAATTGGTGGGACTGGGAGAAAATTAGTTTATCCGAGTCAATTTCAAATAACAGAAAAAAAATGGAAAAAAAGAAGAAGAAGAAGAGAAAAAATAAAACTGATGAAACTTTAAAGTCGCAGTAGATAAATTTCATTAAATGCGTTGTTATGTTCAAATGTGATTTTTTTCCTTATCCTCTTTCTTCTTCTTCTCTCTCACTCTCTCACACTCACTTTCTCTATAACACTCTTTATCCGTGTTCCTTTACATTTTGAAATGAGAAAATGGGAAAAGAAATTTTATAAGAGGAATGAGGGAAAATGTATTGGAAGACGCGTTTTTTTATTAAAAAATTCTGTATAATTAAATCTAGTGAAAAATGTGGAACAAAATATTCTGACACTTTAGAGTCGCATATTTATGAATTCATAGAAATTGTATTTATGTAGGTTGTATTTCTGTCTCAGACTCAGAGTGTCCTATTCTCTTTTAATAAAATGTAAAAAAAAAATAGAAAAAAAATTATATAAACTCAATTATTCATCTCATCTCATCTCATCTCATCTCATCTCATCTCATTTCATCTCATCTCATCAGCATCACAGATTTTAACATTTTTTTTTTTTTCCATTTTTTATGAAAAATTCTTTTGGCCTATTTTTTGTTTTATGTTTTTTTTTTTTTTGTTTTGTTTTTTTTTATGTAAAATATTCTGTGTTTTACTTTAGTGAAAAAAAATAAAACAAACAAAAAAAAAATGCGTACAACAGAACAAAAAAAAATTATAAAATTTTTCCATGCGCGTTACAACAACAATTTATGTAAATAAAATTTACAAGAGAAAAAAAAAAGGGAACCAACCTAATGCACACGCAAAATCATTACAACAACTTTTCTATTTCATTTTTTTTTTGTGTATTTTTCTTTGTCGTTCATTATTTTGGTTTTGTTTTTTTTTTTTGAATAGATTCTTTTTTTTTTGGCTGTGCTTCTTGTTCTTCTTTTTTAATCAAAAAAAAAAAAAAAACAAGCTTTTTTTTTCTCTTCTCTGTGCCAGACGTCAAAGCTTTGTAACAAACTTCGGTTTAATTTTTGTTGTTGTTGTTGTTGTTGTTGCTTTCCCCCTTTTTATACAGTCGATAAATTTTATTCATTTTAGGTAAAATTTACAACCTGTCAATCGCAAAATATGAGAATAATAAAGAAAAAGTAACCCAAGTTAAAGAAAAAAAAAGAAAAGAAAAGAAAATCGTCCAATTTGTGTGTTTTTCCTTTGGGTGGTTGGTGAAAAAGGAAAAAAAAAAAATATACTGATTTGGAAAAAGTTTTAGAGATGAAAATCACACCTTCTGGTTTCGTTCCTTTATTTATTTTTTTTTTCTTACTTCTAGTTTAGTTTATTTTCTTCTTTACTTTCTCTTTGCCATCTTTAGAATTTTGTTATTTTTTTTTTTTATTTTTACCGTAGAGAATTGAAATGCTAAGACATTCAGGATGTTCAATAAAATATGCATAAGGTAAACGATGTGAAATCTTTGTTACGGTAAAAGGTAAAAATCTTTTCTTATATAGATAAACCAGAAACAACAACAAAAAAATACATAAAAGGACGAAGGAGTGAAGGTAGAAGAAGATTAAGAAGCTCTATAATGTAGTTTCGATGTTTTATCTTTGACAGAAAAAGAAAAATTCAGTTTACTTACATTAAAGGTCATTTCTTGTAGTTGTACTCTTCATTCTGACCATTCATTTATATTTTATTTAAATATATACATTAAGATTAGATTTTCTAACAAAAGACTTTAAGTCTTTTTCTGTATTTATTTCTTTCACTTTTGTTTCTTTGTTTATTTTATATTATTGAAACAATTTCATTTGTCTGACTTTTGTTTCTTCTACCGGATGACCAGTCTTATCTATTTTGCATATTGAGTCTCATTCTTTTCTTTGTTTATAATGCAAATAGATATAAAATTCGAAATCCTAGAAAGGTTTTCATTATTCAAATTTTACAAAAGGAATTTTTTAGTGTATGTCTGATTATCGTCTACATTTTTACATGAAACGTAAATTTTACGTTTTAATCAACTCTTTTTAAACGTAAAAAAATTAACGTTTCTGTTACTACTTTTTAATATAAATTTATTTAGTAGGTCTCGTCCATTTATTTGACTGGGAATCTGTGGAAGAATTGACGTTAGAAGTAAGTTCACCTTTAAGTCAAGTACAAAATTAAAAAATGAACGAATATTTTTAATAAATATTTCATACAATTATTTTATTCAATCGTATGTCTTTATTATTACTTTGATAATGAAATTTCTTTAGAAGTCGTGTAAATGAATTTATCATTTACTTACTCCTTACCATTAGACTATACTAATCAAATGATTAATATTTTTCAATTTAAATTAAAGTTTATTAAGGAAAAATTGATTGAATGAAAAACTTTCTATGGCACAACTTTACACGATAATTGCCAGAATAGAGGAGATTTTATTTATTTCTCACATTTTTATTAATATCTAAAATCCGTGTCAGTCCATTCTCTACATTTACAAATTCATTACAATTGATGAACATTTCGATATATTTGGATGCATATAAATTTCATGACAGAATTTGTCTTAATGCAAAAAAAAAATTATTTCATTGTTCAATGGACCAATAAAAAAGAAAAATATTATGTAGTTTATTGCAGAGAAATTTAAAGAAATTTCTAATTTAATTTATGAAAAAGGTTTTTCTTTTGATACAAAAAAAATTCTTCTTCTTTTTTATTTTAAGTCAAAAATTTACTGATTTGTGACAAAGACTTTTATGTCATTTTTACGTTTGCTCTTTATATGGTAACGCTAATAATACATGTTCTTCTATAATTTAGATGGATAAGATTATGTTTTTTTTTTCTCTTTCAATAAATTCATAAAGTTTATTATAAAGAAAATTCAAGAAAATATCTAACAAAAAAAAAAAAAAAACGAAAAAAGAATTGCATGGATGAGAAATTTGGAAGGATTAACGAACTGAACTTTATTTTAGAATATTATAATCTTGTACTTTTTGAGAGGGCTAAAGAGAGAAAAATACTTTCACAACATAATGGGTTGGGTAGAGTGGGATGAGGGTTTTAAAAATAGGGAATATAATATTTTCTTCTTTTCTTTTCATTTTTTTATTTTTTTATTTTGAATTGAGTTGCAACAGTTGTGCTTACTTTCTGTAATACAATACACTTATGTTTCTTTTAATATTGATTTTGTGTTCTTCTCACCCATAAACCTCTAACCCTTTTCATCTTTATACTATTTACAATATATTCCTCTCTATAAATATATTCGCATCTGTAAATTTGTTCATATGTGTGTGTGTCATATGTGTGTGTGTGTGTGTGTACTTGAATATTAGTACTATTACGAAAAAATCTGTATTGTTGAATCGTCTTTTATTGTTCGTTTATTTATTTACTTTTTTTTTTTTTCACGCAAATCGTTAGTTCATATTTCGAAGTTGTTGACATTTTCATGTGAATGCCGTGTGTGTGTGAGACTTTTTAGTTTTAAGGAAATTGGTATTATTTTTATAGCTGTTGTTAAATTTTGAATTCCCTATCCAATTCATATATTGCTGCCACTCATGACACACTTGAAATAGATGACAAACTGAATAATCCATTAAATTGAGAAATTTTTCATTTTTTATTTTTATATTTTTGTTATTTTACATTTTCTTCTCTTTTGTTTTTGCTTTTTTTTTTTTTTTGATTTAAAAATTTTACTATTTATTTTTCATTTTTCCATTTTGTTTGTAGATGGAAATTTATTAGTTTTATATTTTGAGAAAAATAAACAAATTTTGAAATTGAAGCAAAAATCGGAAAAAAAATAAAACTTAAAGAAAACTTTGATTGATTGTAAATTTTTTGTTGTTCATATTATTATTTTAAATTTTCATTTTAATTTTGTTATTTTGCCAAGAGGCAATTGTCAATAACACATCATTCTGTTGGATTCTCATTCCATCACAGTCGAAGGTTTTTCTATGTTACAATTAACTTTTAAGGCAATCGAATTAATACGTACATTAAATTAACTAAACGAATAAAGTCATTAATTATAATAATTCAATCAAACGATTACAACAAAAATTCTCAATTTATAGAGAGAAAATTATCGAACAAATTTTCCTTTCAATTTCAATTTAATTGTTTAATTTATTGTTGATAGGATCCAAGAAAAAAAATCACACAAATTATACGATTATTCCAAAATGTTGAAATTTATCTTATAAATATTGTCATAAAATGATAATTTAAATAAAAATATATTTCCATTGTTAAATTTCCTCAATCTTTATCTAACAGAAGTTGAAAATCCATTTAAGTATTAATGTCAATAAATAACAATTTATCTTTATTCACTAAATTAAAGATAAAGGAAAATTAGGAACTTTTTTTTTTCTTAACAAAAACAAATAAATAAACTCCAACTTAAAGTCAAAAGATAACAACAAAAAAAGTTTGGTTTAAGAAATTTTACAGGAACAATAACAAACATGTTTTGTTGTTGGTTTTATCATCAGTTTTGGAATTTACAATAATTTTGAAGAAACAAAAAAAAAACAAACGGGTAAAAAATGAAAATGGTTTAGATTTTGTTTTATTTTGTTGTTTTAACAATAACAGAGAAGTGAGAAGAAACTGGGAATATTTTTTAAAGAAGAATGAGGAAATGTCACAAAAGAAATTTTATCAAAAATTTTATATCACTAAAACATATCACACAGCACACACACACACACACACACATGCCTGTTTTATATCTTTATCCTCATCAGTATTCCAGATGAGTCATATATTATGACGTATAAAATATAAAAATATATAAAATTCAAGTTCAAAGAACTTCAAAATAAATAAAAAGAAAAAATGAAAATAAAAAGAAAAAGAAAAAAAAACCACAAAATTTTCCATTTTATTTTCCGCATTTTCTTTTTTATTTTTGTGTTTTGTGTTTATGTTTTTTTATCTAAAAAGTTGATGCTTTAAAGTATTCCGCGTGTATTCCACCTCAAACCATCAACCCATATCATTCACAGCCCACACACGCTTATCATGATCTCAACATACACACACACACAATTCACACGCATTCATCTTAAATTTTTTCTTCTTCTTCTTCTTCTTCTTCTTCTTCATCAACAAACGTCATAGATTTTTTACTTTATTTTTGGACAAAAATATAAAAATAAAAAGTCGGTTTTATAATTCCCGATCTGTTCAAATCGTTATTTTTTTTTTCTCTCATTTTATTCATTTCTATCTGTGTCCACTTTATTGATATCACTTGGACCAGAAAGAATGAATGAAATGGAATGAAAATAGAAAGAGAGCGCGAAAAAAAAAATACGTGTAAAAAGTTAAATTTTATTTATTTTGTCTCGATAAAAAAAAAGTTGTTTGTTTTTATTATTATTTTGATTAACTTTAATCGAAACGTTAAACTAACTTAATGTTTTGTTTTTTGTGTTTTGTTTTGTTTTTTTTTTTTACGCTCAAATCAAATACATTTCTTTTGCCTTTTCTGTATTCTCTGTGTCTGTTTCTTTATTTGTATTTTGTCTTTATTCTTTAAATATTAATTTTCGTTGGATTTAATAGTTTCACTGTTGTTGTTATTTCTTCTTTTCTTTTTTTATGACAGAAACGTGAGCATATTTTTCTCTTTCTTGTACACTTTTTTTTCTTCTCTTAAGCAAAAATTGAATAATCGCAAGAATAACAAAAAGAAAGAAAAAATTAAATGAAACACGCGAAAAATTATTAAAATTCAACTTAACCTAACAAATTTGTCTTTGATTACATTTTTTTTATTTTTTAGTTTTGTAATAGTTTGTGGTTTTCTGATTTTATTTGTGCATTTTTTAACGCTGTTTTTTTTTTTTTGGTCTGTGTTAATTAAATAAATAAATGAATGAATAAAGAATAAATTCTATTTATAAAAAAAATTTTGGTGTGAAAGAAAATTAATTTGCAAATAATTTTTTTTTGTAAGAATTTTGGTCAGTTTTGCCTTGAAGTTTTATTTAAGAATTTATAAGAAAATTTTTAAACAAACACCAATTTACTAAAATATAAAATTATATTAAATATTAATAAAAAATTTGTAAATTGTTTGTGATAAATTATGATTGAAAATTTCTATTAGAAAAATTTTAAAGATTCTGTTATCCGTGCATAGACAAGTAAAGTAACTTTTATCCGTGCATACAAGTAAAGTTCAGTGAAAAAAAGGTATTTTTTTTATTACAAAATATTGTATTATGAAATTTTCATTAAATTTGTTATTTCTGCTATCATAGATTAACAAGCACGTATTATTCTCTTCTACTTCTATCTTCAATCTATTCAATTCTATTAAATGTTGAAAATGAAAAATATTGTGTCTGGGTTGTCGCGTTATGAATTGCTCACAGCTAAAAGAAAAAAAAAAGAAAAATAAAAGAAAAGTTATTTTTGGAAATTTTATTGATTTAAAATAAAATAGAAAAAAATAATAAAAAGAAAACCTATGAGATACAGTTAGAGTGAGAGAGGAAGAGTAAACATTAAAGAGAGTGATGATTTTACAGAAGACAAAAAATTGTGAAAAAATTGTGCAAAAATAATTGAAACAATTAAATTAGATGTTTTCTTATGATGATGTTGGAAACAATTCGTGACTTATATACAATTAAGAATTTGTTATTTGATACACATTTTTATTTCACTTCAGTTCAGTTCATTAATAAAACTAATTAAACTCTTTTTTTTTAATTCTATTTTTACAAAATTTCTTTTTTTAATTCAAATAAAAAAATAAAAAGAAAGAAAGAAAGAAAGAAAAAAAAACAAAGAACAAAAATGAAATTCTGTATTAATTATCTAAGATTTTTCACAAGAGAATAATATTTTGTCCAATGATTTTAATTGAGTTAAAAACAATTAATTCTCATTGATTTATTTCAAACTTAATCGAAGCGAAGTTTATTATTCTTTTTTTCTTCTTCTTTTTATTGTTTCAGAAAATTAACTTTGTTAAATTTAATAATGGCATAATTGTAAGTGAAGTTGAAAGGAAGTATTTTTAACGTTACTGTGGCAACAATACAGAAATTTATTTTAATTTAAAAAGGGATTAATTACAAAGGAATGGTCGAAACTATATATTTTATTTACAACACAGAAACATTTCAACTGACTGCTTACAATTACAATTAGTTTATTTTTGCCGTTGGCACAAACCCCTCATAATATTCCCTATTAACATTGAAATATATTTCTGTTTCATTTTGTATGAATAAAGATGTTGTATTGAATCAATAATTTTTGGAATTAAATTTCAATTTTTAATTATTTCTATAATTTTATTTATTTTACTGAGCAAATATTTTGTTTCATCTACGTTTCACAAAAATATTATAAAATTATAATTAAATGGACTACATAAATTTACAAAAGTATATCCAATTAAAATCTAATAAAGAAAAAAACAACAATTTTTAATGATGCTAAATTAAATGAGTTAAATGAGATGAATTTCATTATATTTCTCAATTCAACAATAAATCTAAATGTTTAAAGATTTTAATAATTTCTAACTGTTCTAGTTTTTGTTTTAATGACATTACAATGTGATAATGTCTCATGGTAAAAGTACTTTTTAAAATTAAATAAGAGAGAAAAGAAAAAAAAAAAAGAATTGCATCAAGTGGAGACGCCTGGTAAATGATGTAAAATAAAAATATATATACAGCATTTCACTCTATTCCTGTTGTTTATTGTTCTTCCTGGAATTATTCTCTATTCACTTTATGACTTTATTTTATTAAAATAATTCATTTAAAATGTAACAACATTTTCTAGAAAATTATTTCTTTTGTTTTATTCCAGTCGCAGTAAGACTTTCTACTTTTTTTCCTTTTTCGTCGCAATAAAATTCCATTATCTTTCTGAAACTAAACAATTGGTCAAATTATATAATTTGTTAAATGAAAAGTCTGTAAAATATTTTTCATTGAAAATCCAGCTAATTTGAATAAATATATCATCAAATTTTAAAAGAGATTAAGTGGAGACGCCTGGTATTTATTGAAAATAAATTTAATGATTATTGAGCTGTCATGACAGACAGACAACAAATCTTTTTCCCATTTTGTTATAACAAAATTGTTTATAATTAACTTCTAAAAATCTAAATATTTATTATTACTGTCATGTTTACTATTTAGTAGTAAAATATTACGTGACGTCAATAAAAACAACAGAAACAAAGTAAAAAAAATTTTACTTTTAATGCATAGAATTTTCCGTTTTGAATAAATTTAAAATGTTTCGTGTATATATTCTTACATTGACGTCTAATGACTAAATGTGACATTATTCATGTTTGAATAAAAACACTTCAAGTAACTACACCCACATACACACACAATGAAATAAATTATGTCAGAACAATAGTAAAGAAATATTTATTTTATTGACTGTTTGACCATCATCAAATTTTACGTTCTAAACACAGTATTTGTTGTTTTTTTTTCCATGAACGGAAAAACTTTCGATTTTTTTTTTTGTTAGTTTTATTTTGTAAGTAGAACAACTTATAACACAACACAACACAATAAGAAATAATAAAATCATACAATTAATTGTCTAGTTCCTTCCTTCCTTCTAACAAAAAAAAATTAAAATAATGTAGTAGAAAGAAAACAGTTTGTTGTAAGGACGATCTTATTCCTCTGTTATAAAAATTAACATACAAGAATAAAAATCTCAATCCAAATATGTTGAAATGAAGAATGAAAAAGAACAGACAGACAATTTCAATTATCTGAATACATTTTTCCTTAACTGAAACTAACTTCGATTGATTGAAAATCAAATATATTAATTTTAACTTTTGAATTTTATGAAAGAAAACAATTTTCACATTTCACAAATTTGAAAATGAATTATTGATATGATGAATGGACAATTATATCTGTATACCAATCAAAAGAAATTCTGTTCTCCCAACAGAATTTTAACGAATTTTATGGTGTGTGGTTTTATATTAATTATAATTTTTCTGTTGTTGTGTACTAATTATTATGAAGTAATTATTTTTTAACGTAATTTTAACACATTGTTTGAAATTATTATCCATTTTCAAATGAAATCAAATTCATTAATATTGAACGGAACGTTACAACGAACATAAGTATAATATAAATTATGTTCTCCTAATTAATTATAACGAATTTGAGGGATGAAAAAATATAGAAAAATTATAATACTCGATTGGTCTAATATTTTATACCAATAGAATTATTTTTATTTTTCAACTGAATTTTATTCAATTTTACAGAAAAATAAAAATGAAAATCTGCAAGTAGATCGCTACGTATTTATATAAACTTATTTAATGTGTGTACTGTGTAAGTATTTTTACAGACAAACACATTATATGTGAATGTCATAAAAGCAATAGCCATCGCACAAAACTGAAAATAAACCCAAATATAAAAGAGTGGTTTGAAAATAAGCAAGAGGCACTCGATAAAATGTTAGAGTATATCAAAATCACAGGCATAATTAACAAATTATGAAACCTATAAGATTTCAATAGTACTAATAACCTAGTAGTTGATGTACTATAAATTGAAATAAAAACAAAAAAAATTTGTACAAACTTTTGTATTACGATATTACGTACATATTAAAATTTATCTTATAAAATACTGTCATTTTTTTTTATTTAAATTAAAGTACATCAACTATTAAGTTATTAATATTAATTTTAAATAATCTGGGTTATTTTATATATCGTTCATAATGTTAGCTTCATTTAAAAATACTAATATTTTATTGATTGTTATTGGATCATTGTTGATGCATTTTTTTTTATGTTGTCCGAAATGTTTAGTTTTTTTTAAATACTGTCATTATATTATGAATTAAATAACAACAAAATAAAATGTAACTTTGTACACCAGAAATGTGATAAAGCAAAAAAAAGTATCGTTTATTATTATTCTCGTATTTTGCGATAAAGTGAATTTTGATAAGAAAAATATTTGTAATAATGAAAAATGGTTTATTTATTTAGAATTTAATAAATGTGTGTGTGTGTGTGTGTATAGGAATGGGGTTATTAAATAATAATAAAATATAGTTCAAGGGTGTCGTCTCATTTGTGTTTCAGTCGGTATACAATTTTATTATTTATTTCATATCTAATTAAATATGATTTAATTCATGTATTTTTCGTAATAAAATCAAGATGAATCCGCGGATTTCGTTAAAATTTAACAATTTTATTAAAAGCCGACAGAATGTCAGTAATTTATTTTTTGTTTCATCTAATTAAAATTGTGACGTTTTTGGACGAATATCTTCAACACAATAAAATACAATTAGAAGCTGGAACTAAAACGTTTTTTTTTTATAATAATTAGTAACTGTTTAAATACACACATATGAATTTTAAGCTTCTAACTTCTGGCCAAACAAATTTGCTTTGGTTTAATCATCACAATTTTTCATATTAATAATATCTAAACGTTTAATTACCTAACATTTAAACCTTTAACTTTTTCGCTAACATAAAAAATGTGAAGCTAATTAAAAAGAAAAGAACTTATTCCAAACGTGAACATTTTAGAAAAAAAAAAAAACTCATTTTAAATTTTTTAATTTTTGTTCTTTCCCATTCGGAAATTCAAGCTACAAAAGTTATAAGAAAGTGTAACAATAATAACAAAGTTATAGATAAATATAAATAATTTATAAAATCTCTGTTTTTAAAAATTTATATAAAATTCCATAAATATTATAAAACAAAGAAAAATGTAGAAACACAAAATTCTTCCTTTTTAAAGACATTCAATCAAATTTACAAGAGAGAGAGAGCGATGAAAATAATTCACATCCATAATAAAACAACCACATTCTCTCACCCTTTGATCTATTCACTGTCCATTTAGAATAAAAAATAAACGTATAAAGAATGTAAAGAAGAAGAAAAAAAGATTCATCATTGGACCACGTGTTAAATGTTAAATAACACTTTTCTCTCTTCACTCTTCTTCTCTTCTTCAGCCATTCTCTCATTTTACTTTTGCTTTATTATGTGAGAAGAACAAGAAGAAGAAGAAGAAGTTTATAGATGAAAGATTATTATAAAATGATAAAAAAAATTCATAAATTATTACAACAACAAAATGTTAAATAATAAATAAATTATAAACAAATGAAGGTCAAAAATATTGTTGTCCTCTCTCTCTCTCTTTTATTCTTAATTAAGAATTAATTATTTTGTAAAAATCCAGAATTAAAAATTAACGTGATTTTTAGTTTAAATAAAAGAAAATAAAATGGCACAACTGTTGTAACAACGGCAACGGCACTCAAAGTCAAACTAAATAAAATTAATATTAATAAAACTATTTAATAAACACCAAATTGAACTCCGGTAACTGGAAGCGACAAACATAAAACATAATACAAAAATCATATAACAACAAAAACAACACAAAAAAGAAGAAGAAGAAAAATAAGAAGAAGTTCTGTTCAATAAATAATAAACACAACATTTGTTTTGGTTCTGATAAGACCACAGACCAAAAAAAAAATATAAATAAAAATCATAAATTAACTTTTCATCAAATGAATAAATAAATAGAAAAGCAACAACAGCAACTACAACAACAACAAGACTGAAGTTTATTTATATTTTGTTGTTGTATTTGTTGTTGTTGTTGTTGTTGTTGTGTGCTTTTTATCGGTTTTTTGAATTTTCTGAAAAGATAATCTTTGTTTATAATTAAAATTCAATTTTAGTTTAAATTTGTTCTTTGCAGGGGATAAATAACATCAAAAAATTCTGTGAAAATTTGTTAAAGTTTATTTAATTTTTGTGCGAAAAATAAAAGGAAAACGTTCAAGTTAAAAGTTAAAAGTTAAAAAGTTGAAAGTTGAAAGTTAAGTAAAAAAAGTTAATTTTAAAAAAATTAATAAAAAGTTAAACTGAAAAGTTAAAAGTTTCAAAACAAAAAAAAGTTCATTTTGGAAAGAAATTAAATTTTTAATATTTTTAAAAAAAACTAAAAATCTTTAAATTAAGAAATGAAACAAAATTATTAATTAAGAATTCTGTACCAAAAAAAAAACGTATAATTCTGTACGTTTGTTAAGTAACAATGTTACAAATTCATCTGATCGTATCTTTCAATTTCATGATGATAAAAATATTATACGATCACCACATGATGATATAAATATACCGGAAATTAGTTTACCTGATTATATTTTTGGAAGTCCATCAAAATGGGGTGAAAAATCAGCAATTGTACGTTATAATAAATTAAATTGATTTCTTTTAATTAATTTCTTTATAACATTTTATGTTTATTTATTTATAATTTCTTTTATACAACAAAAAAAAAAGGTTAATGGTTTTGCTAAACGTTTATTAACTGTACGTGGTTGTACATTAAAAAATTAACAAAGAATTGCAATACTTTTACCAAATATACCAGAATATGTATCAACACAAGTCATGGTGCATTAAAGTGACTGTCGATAATCCATTATATACTGAAGGTAAATTTCTAATATTCCCATTTCCTTTTCTTCCTTTTCTTACTTTTCTTTAATATGATTGATTTAAGAAAATTTTATATTCATTGAACGAACACCATAAACTTCTTTGTGACAAATTTTCTCACATAAAATATTCTTTTATTTAATTTACTTCTTGTTGTTTTGATTATGTCACATTTTTATCGATTGTTAAATTGAAGAAGAAAACTTAAACGTAATAATTTATCATTTTTTATGATAGCAAGAAATAAATTTAAAAAAATTTATTTCACTCCATTTTGGATATCAGCAGATCCTCTGCTAGATCACTGTTGATTCCCCATCACTGTTGATTCCCCATTTCATTTGGGGAATTTGAGTAAATTCAATACTGAAATTAATCTTTTAAGATAAATTATCTCATTTGTACAATTCTAAAATGAATTGTCTAGAATTTGTATACCTGTTTATGTCACGGTATATGTTTTCCTTTGGGAGATTATGAACATTTTTTATTGAATTACTTTCGACGCTTAAAGGAAAAACAAAAGAGACTTAAGATATAATTAAAAGCAATACAAAAAAATTGTTCTTTTCAACAATTCATTCAGTTTTGTCTTTTCTTTTATATAATTTTACAATTTTTTTTTTTTAATTTTTAGACGAGATTAAATGACAATTTGTAAATTGTGACGTTAAATTAATAATAACAATGCCATTATTTTACTGCCAATGATTAATAAAATTAAAAATGAACTACCTGGTTATAAGGGAACAATTTTAATTGATGGTGATGATTATTATCAAAATCAAGTGTTTGATTTTAAAGTAAGTTTCAATTTTTTTTTAATCTCAAAATTAGATAACAATGCAATCCTTCTTTTTTTTTTAAAAAAAAGTCACTTCTCACAACTGATCATCGTGCACAATTACCTGAAATAAGTCCAGATGATATTGATCTAATTCCATTCTCATTAGGCACGTCAGGTAAATTTTCAATGCAAAAACTTAAATTAAATTCATTTAATTTTAAAACTAAAACAAACTTTTTAAATACACAACAGGTTTAGCAAAAGGATTAATACAACTCTATGAAAATTTAGTCTCAAATTTAGTACAAAGTTCACATCCATCAGTGAATAAAAATACTCGTCCTGAATTTGGTAATTATAAAGATTGATGGTAAAAATCAGGAATCACATAAAACTGGTGAATTATGTATTCGTGGACCACAGATTATGAAAGAATATTTAAATAATGAAAAAGCAACATGGGTATCGCTTATTATGATGAAGATGGTTATTTTTTTATTGTTGATCGAACAAAAGATTTGATTAAAGTTAAAGGCAATCAGGTAAATCCTGCTTTTTTTATTATATTATTTCTAAATTTATTAATCCTTTTTTATTTGGACATTTTTTATTTGTGTTTTGTTGTTTCATTTCCATTTCATCATTATCCATGATAATGAGAAAAGTCTTACAAAAATTATATAAAAAGTACAAAAGAACAGAAAAAAGATTATTTTTAGGTAAGAGAAATTATATTTCATGGTGAGTTTTTTTTTTTAGGGTTTTATAATTAATAATATAAATTAAAAAAAAAATAAAGATGAAGAAGAAAATAAAAGAAGAAGAAGAAGAAAAAAGAAATTTTGTGAAAAATCTTCGTCTTTCTTCTTTCTTTTTTTTTTGTTTTTGATCTTTTATTATTATATCGTTGTCATGGTTATTCTAATTAATAAAAAGTAATAATGAAAGTTTCTTTTTGCTTTCATTTTTCTTTTATTATGATGATGAAAAATAAAAAGAAAAATGATGAATAAAAGAGGATCCTAGTACACATCCTGGAAAGATGAAAAATGAAAAATAATAAAAAAAAAAACGTTAACGGAACAGGAAACTCATATTTTCTTTTATACATATTTTCGTTTTATAAAACCGGAATATATTTAAAAGTAAAGTTGAAAGTGAAGAGAGAAATTAAAATTATAATATTTAAACTGAAAATTGCTTTTTGTTTAGAAATTTGTGTTTTGATTTTTTGTGCAAAATTTTTTATTAATAGATGAAAATTCTTCCTTTGTAATATTTTCTCTCTCTCGTTCTTCTAAGGGAAATTTAAAAGACAAAAATTTAATATTATTATATGACCAGCAATTTAAACTGACAATTTCTGTTAGATAAGCCGAATGAATGTCTTTGTCCATTCGTTATCTTCAAATTCGATTTAACATTTACCATTTACTATTTTACGTGCGAAATTTGATTTTTTAAAGAATTCAGAATAAAACAAAAACAACGAAATGAATATAATTTTCATAAACTCTTCTACTTATCTTTTTTCTTTGTTATCTTTTGGACTTATAATAAAGATTATAATGTACTGACAAATGTTAATGATGTTTAAAAATTGAACTATTGACGTGGCGTGACGTCACATGTGTAAATCTGAAAAGATGAAATCATATTTTTGTATAAAATTTATAGAAACCTACTGAAATGAGGGAACTTCTCTTTATTTAAAGGTTTCCCCTTTTTTGAAAATAAATTTTCAACTAAATTTTGGCAATTTTACTTTTATGGTTTCGCATAAAAAACTGCAACCTTTAATTTTCATTTTCTAAAATTCTGAAAATTCAAAGAGTTCAATTTCAATTGGGAAAAGGAAAAAATATTTGTATTTTTTTTTTTGGTTTATTTTTTTTTTCTTTCAATTATCTTTTTATTTGTGTTTTCTTTTAATTTAGGTACTAACAATTATATCGATAAATCTTAAAATTATAATTAAAGAAGAATTAGTTTGTTTTTTTTTTTCTTTTATTTTTTGTTTTTGTTTTTTTTTTCCAAGAAAGAAAATTACTAAAAAATATTAATTTAAAAACGAAAACTCATAAATAAAGTTAAATCATTCTTAAAAATTAAAAACAAAAAAAAAAAACAAAATTAGATTAATTTAAATTTTTACTAAAAGAAAAAAAAAATCGATTCACTAAATTTTTTTTAAATGAAAAAAAAAAGTAAAATTTCAAATTATTGTAAATTCATTACATAAAATAATATTATTTCAAAATTTAATTTAACTTTTATTTGTTTTGAGAAAAATAATTTTCCTTTAAAAAAAAAATCTAAATCGGAAAACAAAAGAAGAAGAAAAAAACGGATTAAAAGAACAAACTTTATTTAGGTTGTGTATTGAAAAGAGAATCTTATCAACTATATTTTCTTATTTATTCATAATTTAATAATGATTTTATATTTATTTTATTTTCTGTTTGGATTATCTAATTCAAGTTAAAATCAATAAAATTATACAAGAAAAAAAAATGAAGTAAAGTTGTTAAAATTAAAACAATATTAAAATTTAATTTATTAATACAAACAAAAAGAATTTCTTTAAAAGTACAATTAAAAAAATAAATGTAGAAGATAAATATATAAGTTTATCTTACTGATCCATTGGTTCAATTGTTTCATCAACATCCATAGCAGTATCATCTAATTTATTTGTTAAAAGTATTGATGATGATGTTGGTACAATTAAATCATCATCATCAGTTGACATTTTCATTTCTGTTCCTAATGATAATGATGATGATGATGATGGTGATGTTATTGTTTGTATTGATGTATCCATTTCTAATGTGTCAGTTGATTGCATTATTATTTCATTTGTAATTAATGATGATGGTGGTGTAGTTGTTGTTGATGTTGTAGTTGTTGATAATACATTTGAATCGTCATCTTCATCAATTACTTTATTAGGAAATAATAATGAAGATGATGATGACGGTGATGATGATATTGATGATGATGTTGTTATAAGTGAATCTGATTGTAATTTTATATCATCAATTAATAACTGATCAGTTGTTGTTGATTCCATAAATATTTCATCATCATCAGTAGTTGTTTTTTCTGGTATTAATTCATTATCTATTATTTTTGTTTTATTATTTAATAATAAATCATCAGTTGATGTTATAATATCAGTATTTGATGTTGACGATGTTATTATCGATGTGATTGGATGTTGTTTTAAGTCACTGGACGTTGATATTTGCTGATCAATTAATTCTTTCTCATTCGCAATATCTTCATCAAGTTTTAGCTTCTTCTCTTCTGGCTCTTTCTTATCATCTGTATCATCACTAACATCACTTAATTTGATTTTTTTTGTTTCTTGTTTTAATTCAAGATCAGTTGATAGTTCAGAATCATCTTCAGAGGATTTTGTATCAGATTCTGAAATATAATCTTCAAGTAAATTATCATCTTTATCAATTTTTTCTTTTTCATCAGTTTCGGATATTGATGAAGCGTCTGAACTGATATTCTCTTCATCTTTTTCAATAGGTGCATCATTGGAATTATCACTTTTATCATCTGATACAGATGATGATGAAAAATCATTTTCGACTTCGTCAATTTTAGAATGTTCAGATAGTGTTGATGCTGATTCAATTCCTGATATTATAATTGGTATTAATTTGATATCTTTAATTATACAATCATCTTTCACTGTACTGTTTGGCAATGATTCAGTTTCATCTGGTAACAACAACAATTCCTCTTCTTCTTCTTCCAATTCTTTTAGTTTTTCAATTGATGGTTTTTCTGCTGTTGTTGTATCAATTAATAGTTTAGTTTTATTGGCTTCAACTTCAGCTTCCGCTTCTGCCTCTGCTTTTTCTAATTCTCTTACAATTTCATCACCAAGTGTTTCTCTTTCGGATGTTGATGTAATTGGTTCGGAGTGTAATTTCTCTGTTTTATTATTTGAATCTGCTACCCCCTCACATACACTTTCGGCAGGCTGCTCAACTTCACTATCAGCTTTGCTGGACGCTGTTGTTGTTGTAGTCGTTGCTTCTGTGACCTCATTTGTTGTATCTGGTGTGATGGATGAAGTTGTTGAAGACGTTGATGATAATTTACAACGATTAAGTTTTGATACATCTTTTTTATATTCATCTAAAAATTTCTTTTTATCATCATCTAAACTCTCATCGTCTTGTTTTGTTACATTTGTTCCAGCAGCTGTTGTTGTAGTTGTAGTTGTTGTCTCAGTTTCTGTATCCACTTTAATCTCATTATCATCTTTGTCTTTATCCTTTTCTTTTTCTGAATCCATAGAGTCAAGTAAATTCTTTGTAATTTCTGCTACTAACATTTTATGTTTATGCTCACCATAAACATGACGACGTATATCTTGTGAAAAAAATATATCTGTTTCATCGCTATCCACTGATTCTGATGATACATCACCATTAACAACTGAATCAATTGAGTCTGCATTTTCACTGTCCCCTCTTTTACGGCCGGGTTCTGTTGTAGTTACAACTATGAAAAAATATTTCAGAAGAAAAGAAAACGAGAAAAAAAGAGAAGAAAAATTTTGTTTTTTGTATTTTTTAAATAATTTAAAAGTTTGAAAGGAAACAAAGAAAAAAATTAATATTATAAAATAACTAAGTTTTAAACAACATTTTACCTAAAATATTCTTCTCAATAGCACGCATAAATTTATCAATACGTGAATATTGTTTTCTTGGATCAGTCAGTAGTTCACATAATCGTTGAACTGTAAATGGTGCCGCATGAAATCCTTCCAATCTTTCAAGCAATGAATTTTTCATCGGTTCATAGTTAAATAAATCAAGATTATGATTGTGTGGTATAGCTTAATAGAAAAAATAGAAATAAAATAGCTATTTTGTGAAGCCCTTTAAAAACATAACCAAATTTTTTTTCTATCGCTTCAAATGACGAATTTTTAAGCTTCGTCGTAAGCACAAAGAAATAAATAGAAACTTCAATTTATTGTTATACCTTCTAAGCTTGGTGTTGAATCACGGAAATCCTGAATAACTTGCATTAGCTTCTCACGGAATAAGTATTTAATCATTGGCCATCTATAAACTGTATCGCCTGTTTTAGCAACAAAAATTAAATATTCATCTAACTCTTTAGGAATATCTTTTTGTTTAAGTTTAGAAAAACGTTCAAGTATTTGTAAGACTTCTTCAGCATTTTCCATGACTAACATTTAGTATAAAATTTATTTATTGAATTATTATTATGTAAACATAAACCAGAAAATAACAAATTTTATGTTTTTTTTTGTACACCAAAAATAATTTGAATGAAGAGTGAAGAAGTCAATTTCTTAATATTTTGATAGATGCGAAATTTTGTCGGCATTTTGTCTGCACTTTCGAAAAACTTTATCACATTACCGAAAAGACAGGGTTGGGATAAAATAAATTCTTTATTTAAATAAAAATAATTTTTTTCTAATTAATTAATTAATATCAATTACCAAAATTATTAATTTTTTAATTCTTATTTACCAGGTTTCTCCAAATGAGCTCGAAAATATTATTTTCGAAATGCCTGAAGTCTCGGATGTAGCAATAATTGGAGTATTTGATGAAATATCAGGTGAAAGCATCAGAGCATTTGTCGTCTTGAAACAAAATCACCAATTAACAGCTGATGAAATTAAATCTTTTGTAAAAAATAGAGTAATACAACAAATAACTGGTGGAGTTTATTTTATCAAAACGATTCCCATAAATGCAGCAGGGAATATTTTACGAAATGAATTGAAAGTGGGAGACTATAGTGAATATTTTTTTTTAATAATTAATTAAATGTAAATGTACATATATATTTTTGAATAAATTTTGTTTTCGAAAATACAATCGGTTTTTGGCTACACCCCTAAATTATTTTCTGTATTAGCAGTGACATAATTTATGCTGCGAATATTACGTGAACTTTGATCTGTCATTGGAATTTTTATTTGTGAGGTTATGGTAAATTTTTCTATTTAAATATCCTAAAAAATATAAACGCAATAAATTAAATTATAATTATAATAATAATGAATTTTATTGGAAATATTGCACGACAATGTGTGAGTCAAAATAGAAGGATTTTATTGAATTCACGGTTCTATAGCGTTTCACCTGGAATCGATCATTCTGAAATTGAGAAGATAGTCAAGAAAAATAAAATTGTAGTATTCATGAAAGGAAATCCAGAAGAACCAAGATGTGGTTTTAGTAATGCTGTAGTTCAAATAATGAGAATGCATGGTGTAAAATATGATAGTCATGATGTTCTTCAAAATGAAAAAATTAGACAAGGTAAGATTAAAAAAAAAATTCTCGTGATTTGATTAATAAAAATGGACAACATTTTTCATTATTTTAGGTATCAAAGATTACAGTAATTGGCCAACCATACCACAAATATATTTAAATGGGGAATTTGTTGGTGGATGTGACATTATGTTAGAAATGCATCAAAATGGTGAACTCATTGAAGAACTTAAGAAAATTGGTGTGCGCAGTGCTCTTTTAGATAAACAAGACCCAGATGAAAAAAAGAAAAAGGATCCACAATGAATTATAAAGGCATTCTTTTCAGTTAAATATTCAATTTTTGTTATTTTAGTTTTTGGTTATATTATAAAAAACAAAATTTAGTTATTTATTTAGTCTTTAATAAATCAATTACATTTTATTTGTTATTAAAGTTTGAAAAATTTTACAATGGGCTTGTTTACTGGTAGAAACTTTCAATAATCGAAAACAATCCCTTTTAAAAGTATCATTTCGTGTTATCACTAACATACTTTCAATTGATTCCGAAATTATACGACAATTTAACAATGTACTTTCTTTTATTCGATTATTATTGCCATCTTTCAAATGTTCATCATTAACTGATGTTTCATTATTTTTTTCGTAAATTGTATCTGAAAATATTGAACAAAATATAGTTAATAATTATTTTACAGACAAAAATTGTTTTATTAATTAAATAAGCTTACATATGGAATCCATATTTTTTCTTTTACGTTTAAAATATTTGCTATAATTTCAAATCTGGAGAAGAATTTTGATGGCTTATAAAAACCGTTATTAGGTGGATTCTCGTATGTTCACCTTATAACAATTATGAAAGTAACTTATACATACACATTTATATTTTGTCGCGACAATTCAGCGATTAGTTAAAATTAAAATATATTCGTCTAAAATGTAAACAATGAAGTATAATTTACATTTTCCTACTTTATGGATAAAGTAGAATGAGAGGTTTTCGTTGATTTGATTTAGTTGCTGATTAGTGACTTTACCTAACGTGACGATAATTTATTCAAATTTAATAGAAAATAAAATCGTCTACAAACTAAGGTAAGATAATGGATTACTAACAATAATAATAAATGCTGCTATTATGTATTGAAATTTTGTGTTTTTTAAATCAAAAAGATTTTAATATGATTCAGGGTTCCTTTAATTTGAATTAAATTTCGAATAATGTATAAAATAATGATATAAATTGTTATAAAAAAAAGTATAATCTAGCTAATTTGTTTATCTTGATGAACAATTGGATTAATCAATAATAATCACTATGGTAACACGTATACGGTGGTAGAAAACGATAATAATCGCAACATGAAATAAATGGTGTCACGGCTTAAAAAATAATTTTCTTAAATCAAATTCAAAAATCGATGTTCGACTTGTTGTTGTGTCAATATAAATATTATTTGAATGCCCGTAGAACAAACAGTTGAATTGTTTTCATGTTTGTTATTTCTATGATAATCAGAGGTAGGAGGAGTGTGTTAAATTTATTATACATAAATACGATAATAAAAATGCTAACCCAATTTATTGTGACGTCAAATTGATTTTATATTTTATTTTTTTTCACACACAAAATCAAAGTTTAAAAGAAAGAAAATAGATAGAACAAAAAATGCCATTTGATTTAGAACATTTTTATTTATATATTATTGAACTTTAAAAATTTGACATTTAATAAAATTTTATAATAGTTTTAATTTTTGAATTAAAATTAAATATTGGATTTGATTTATGTTTCATATTAATATTAATTCAACATTCTCTTTTGGGAATTATAAAATCAAATATATAAAAGTAAATATTCAATATTCAACAACAAAATGGACGATAAAAATTTAAACTGTTCAAAAGTTAAGTAAGTTACTTTGAGCAATTTAAAAAAAAAAAAAGTAACAATAATACAATCTCTGATCTTATGCTCTTATGTTGTCACATCTTATACATAAATGTCTTTATTAAATCCCAAACTCACAACAATACGAGACCTAGGATAATTTTACACTAATTGTGTCTGTATGTGTGTTTGTTAATCCTTTAATCCATTTTAATATTCATGTTTCTTTTGTAAACAAAAAAAAACAACAAAAATTTCTTTTAATCTTCATTTCATATCTTTTCTTTTTTTAGTTTCTAATTCTCTTCCCCCCCATCAAATAATAATAATGGTGAAGAAAAAACCAACTCCTTCTCTTAGCTTTTTCTAAACAAAACCACCCCTCACGTTTTCCTTCTTTTTTTTTTTTTTTTGCTTTCTTTTTTCCATTTCATTCGACGAAATTTCAAAAAACCGGTAGTACCACCAAATACCGAAAAGTCGACGTAATATAAAATATATTATAATATCTTAACCGATGTTCTATTGATTTTTCCTGAAAACATTTTTCCTACATTTTCCGTATTCTCTTTCTCTTTTTCTCTTCGTATATCTCTCTCTCTCACACACACACCATATATCCCGAAAACGAACAAGAACAGAATTTTGGAAAAATATGACGACGACACATCAACGACGACTACAATAATAACAACAACAAAAACAACAGGAGAAATAAAAAAATAAAAAAACTACGGACGACGATGTAAACTTCATCGCCATCATCATCATCATAAATGTAAAATATAAGAAAAAATAATTTATAAAAGTAAATTAAATAAAAACAGTAAATTGTGTGTGGTTTTTTTTTTTGGTTGTTGTTGTCATTTTATATAAAATAAAATTTGTAATTTTGTTTAAATTGAAAATACTTGAAATAAACAAATTGATTTTTAAAGTTTTTAATAAGCACACACACACACACACAAATACAAAAAGCTGTGTGTCTACACTTAAAATTTATAATTATTTAATTGTTTTTTTTTTTTGTTTATAAATACTTTTGTTGTTTAGTTAAATTAATTAACTAAAAGTATATCGCTCAAGAAGAAAATATAAAAAGGGAAAAGCAAACAGCATTTTACCGACAAAAAAAAAACGCAAAGGTTTTTCCTATAATTTTTTCTTCTTGGGTTTTGCAAAGCAAAAAAAAAAGTGATTTAAACGTTATGTGAAGTGGAAAAAAAGAAGTAAAAAAAAAATACTGTGGAAATAAAACAAAAAAAAAGAGGAAAAATACGGAGAGTGAGAAGTGGAAATAAGAAAAGGGAGACGCATAAAGAGGCCCCCCTATAAAAAAAAATAAGAATAAAAGAAGAAAATCAAATAATACAATCGTAAATAATGTAATTATACAATTTTCTTATAATTTTCCATTTGTACTTTTTCTTTTCACAAATAATCACAATATTTCTTCTTTTTGTTTTTCTTTTTTTTCTCTCTGTTTTTTTTTTTTTTTTGTAATCAAAATGAAATTAATTATGTGAATTTTTTTTTCGTTTTGATTTTCCATTTTTTTTTTCTCTCTCACCGTATGGAAAAATAATCCAATTAATATATACATTTTTTTTCTCTCTCTTTTCTTTTTCTCTCTCTTTTGTGTTTTTTTTTTTTTTTTGGTTGATTGGAACCGAAAAAAAAAAACATAACAATATTTTAGGACTTTCTGAATAAAATATAATTTATTTATATTCTCTGATTTTTATCATCCTTCATCAATCTACCACCCTCAAGAATAAACCCCACATAAAACTATTAAAATTTATTTATTTATAAACGAAGCAGAAGAAGAAGAAGAAAACGAAAACGGGGCAAAAATTAAAGAGAACAAATTACAAAAGAAGGAAGTAATTATTATTAATATTTTATTTATTAATTTTGATGAATAAAAATTTATCAAAATAAATAATTAAATAAATCAGAGAAGAACTAGAAGAAGAAGAAGAATAAAAAACTATAAAAGAATAAAAAAAGAAAAACATTTTAAATAAAAAGAAGAAGAAGAATAATAAAAAATAATAAAAATGTATAAAACAATACGTCACGGTGAGAATAGTCTTCAATATACAATATTACCACAAAATGATGATTTTCGTAGTAATCCAGCTGATATTGTTAATCAAAATTTAAGAACAAATCGTCGTTGTGGTAATAATAAAAATGGTAGAAGACAATCATTATTAGCATATATTGGTTTATTTTTTATATGTTCTGTAGTAACTGGTGCTATATTAATACCACTATTAGTAACAACAGATTTAATGGAAAGTCCAACATCATGGTTTTTTAAAGCACAAAAATCACATAATCCAGCTAATATAAAAGTTTCTATAAATTATATTGATGATGGTAAAAATTTAAATAATTTAAATAATAATAATAAATTAAATAAGAACAATTTAAATAATAATTTGAATGGAACAAATAATATAATAAATAATTTACAAAATCAAACAGATGTTAATCATATAATTGGTAGTATTATTGGTGGTGGAGGATCAGAAAATAATACTATAGGACATTTATTATTATCAGATGGACAAATTGAGACATCATCCGTTAATAGTTATGATAATATCACACAACAACAGCAACAGCAACAGATTATAATAACAAGTAATTTAATTCAAACGGCATTATTATCAACAACAACAACAAAAACAATAACAACAGAACAATCAGTACAACAATTACCATCATCAGCTGTATTAAGTGATGATAATCAATCATCATCTTCTAATGAACAAACATTAAAAAATTTAGTAATACCAACAATTAAATCATTATTAAATTCAATGGATATTTTGACAACAATTAAAAATTTTAACAATAATAATAATAATGTTCCTGCAACAATTGATACAATAATTCAACCAAAAAATCCAAGTAAACCAAAAATATTATTTCAAGAAATAATCCATAAAAATTTAACAAAAATTCTTTTACCAACTGATGGAATTGATAAAAATACAAATAATAATAATAATAATAATAATATAAATAATAAAAATAATAATAATAATATACAACTAAATAATAATAATAATATCGATAACAATAATAATGTTGTTACAACAAATATTATTGTTGATAAAACAATTGATAATAAAAATTGGATAAAATCACATTGGCCTTTTGTTGATCCATCAACTTATTTTCAATGGGCGGTAAGTATCTTTTTTTTTTTTATGTGAAACTATTTCCTGTGCAGTTTTTTTTTAAAAACAACAACAAAAAATATGTTATCCTTTTTTTACTATATGTTTTTTTTTTCTTTCTTTCTTTTTATTATTATTTAAGGGTTACGACTCAGAGGATAGCATAATATTACCAGCTATATTATGTGCAGCACTTATTATTATCTTTCTTCTTCTAACATTATGTATTTTAGCAAGAAATAAAAAATTTTTTGTTAATTCAATATGGATTAGAAAGAGACCACGAGATCCATTTGGGGTAAGTTTATTATTTTCTAATATTGATTTATATTTGCAAATATTTTTATTTTTATACTTTTTTTTTTTTTCGTTTTCTCTTGTACCTACCGAAAATGAAAAAAAAAGAAAAACTATTCAATCGATAAATAGGGAAAAAAATAAAAAAAGAAAAAGATTCACAAAAGGGATGAATTCCTATTTTTTATGACAGTGAGAGTACGAGAAAGTTGGTATAAACGAAAAATTGTAAGGAAATGGAAAAAAAAAATGTTATCTTCATGTTGAAATTTCTTATTCACATTTTTCGTAGGAAAAGATTAACAAAAAGTTTGTTACTTTCCTTATTTGCTCATTTTTTTCGATATTTTTCTATTTTTCTGTTATCTATCCAATTTTATTCTGATTTTCTGATTATACTGGAAATCCATACTGAATCGTTATAAAATCATTAATCAAAAAATCTAATTTTCCCGGCATTTCTATTTTTAATTTTCCCATATTGGTCGTTTAAATTTTTTTAATAAAAATTATAAAACAAAAAAAAATGTGTAAATTCCATTAACAGAAGAAAAAAAACCATTCGTCTCTAGCGGCTTAATTATTTTAAAACCCCTTTTTAAGACATTTTAATTATTCCCCTTGTTATTACGACGGTTTGTATTTATTTTCACGTTTCTTGTTAATAAGAAAATGTCACATTTTCTTGTTGATGATGTTTTCAAAATCTTATTTAAAGACAAAAATTAGTTGGTTTATTTTTAAACTAACGTTAATTGAAAGTTTTAATGACCAAATAAATGTTGAAATGAGAGACTATATAGAGACTAAAGTGAATTAATAATAGATAATGAAAACACTGTCAATCTGAATTCATTATCTAAATTCTAAATAATCAATTTAGAATTGTGTGTTTGTTTTTTTTTTCTATTCAGTTTATATCAAAAAAATTGATTTAAAATGAAAATTCTAATTTATATTTTTACACAAACAACAAAAGAAGATTAAACATAAAATGGGTACGAAACTATAAATACTCCTTTAATTATTTCTTATCATTTGTGATCCTTTTTTCCTTTCTTTGTTTACATTAATAAATGATACCAACACAATAAAACATAATAACATAAAATAAGAAGAAGAAATTGTTAGTTAATGTATTTTATAAAAAAAAAAACAAAAAGTGTAAAATATATTAAGATGAAGAGACACAACTTAAAATTTTCTTTAATTTACAAATGTTTTATAATAATAATAATGAATTCTTTTGTTTTTCCTTATTTTTGTTTATATACAGAGAATCGCAAATGAGACCCAAGAAGAAGGGGAGGACAATACAACATTATTAGCAAATGAGAATGCTTCAGAGGAAGAGTAAATTACAATCATTTTATATTTTTATTTTGTATCTTTTTTTTTTTTTTTTACTCTTCTCTGGTTCTCTTCAAATATATTTTCCGTTTTACTGGATTTTATTTTTGCTTCTTTTTAATTCACTCTATTTAATGCATTATAATCAAAAGAAAAATAAAGAAGATGATGATGAAGAAGAAACAAAAAAAAAAAAATTAGAAGACAATTAAAAGAAGAGAAAATGAAAATAAAAGGAAAGGTATTTTAATGTAAACCCATTTACGTTTTCTTTAATTAAAAACTAAACTAAAAAGAAAAAGAAGAAAAAAAAAAAATAAGCAAAAAGGAATAATAAAAATAAAAGGCTTTCATCACAGAGTCACACAAAAGCTAAAGTTAGAAATCACAAAAAAAAAAAAACAATGGTAAACATGCGCAAAAATGCAAAACAAATGCAAAACAAAATTTATAAATTATAATAAAAAAGAAAATAATTAAGAAAAAAAAGCTTAAAAAAAATTTTTACAAATTAAAATAAAAATTAAGCAAAAAAAAAAAATGAGAGAAAGAAAATTTACTAAAAATGGCGGAAATGATTGGATTTTTTTTTTCAAAAATCGTTATTTTTTTTTTGTATTATTTTCCTGATTTTAATTCGTGTTTTTTTTTTTTTTCTAACTTCTGGGATTTTTATTCAAAATAAATAAAATACAGAAAATATATAATTATTAACTCAAGTATTAGAAATTGTGATAAAAAAATTCATTTATTATTTAAATCTATTTAAATTAAAATTAGAAATGAAAAATCAGTTTAATGTTTTATCATTAATTTTCTTTCGTTTGTGGAGAGTTTTATTTTTGTGTTCTGTGGTAAAAATAAATTTAAATTGTTGTGTCGTGTCGTTAGTTGGATTCTATTTATTTCTCCCCATTTAAGTTCTGTGTAAAATACACACACAGCTTAAATCCTATTGTGTGTCTATTTGAAAATAAAAATCGTTGAATCTCAGTATATGTCATATGACGTCATATTCACGAAATTTTATTAATCGTTTTTTATTTGATTCTGTTTTGTTTTGTTTATTTTTTTTTTTATGTAATTTTCTTCCATTTTTTTCTACTAAATAAAGAAAATCTAGTTTTTATAGGTTTTTCTTTCGGTTCGTTCTTTTTTTTTTTTTTTTTTTGAGAGAAAGATTAAAATAAAAATATTAGCAAAAAAAAGGTTACCGTGCCTTCTTTGTTACAATTTCTATTTGTATTTTTTACAAACAAACAAAAAAAAAAATAATAATAAAAAATAAAACAAAAAAAAAAAAAATGAGAATAAATTTTTATTTTATAAACAAAATAAAAATTAAATAAGAAAAAACAAAAAAAAAATGCACATTTTAATTATAAAAGAGAAAAATTTGTAGATGAAGAAAAAAAAAATTGTAAAATCAAACTATAAAAAAAAAAATAATAATAAATAATAATTTTGAATTTATAAATAAATATAAAAATAATTTTCCTCGGAAAACCCCAACTCTTACCCCCCCCCCCCCCTTTTTAGACTAATATAGAGAAGAAAAATGAAGAAACAAAAAAAAAAAAAAAAAGATGAAGACGAAACAAAAAAAAAAAGACGTATATTTAAAGAAATATATAAAATATATTTTATTATAAACACTTTTAACAATTTTAAGAGAATAAAAAAAAAATGAAAAAAATGAAAAAGAAAAACAAAAAAAAAATTATTTTTAGAAAATTTCATTTCCTCCTTTTTCTCGATCCTTCTTTTTTTTTTTTGAAACAAAATAAGAAAAAAAAAAAAAAAAAGGGAGAAAATTAAATTGAAAAAGGAAAAAAAAAAATAGAAAAAATAAACCAAGAAAAGAATCTAAAAATTTTGCTTTTAATTTTCAATCAATTTTTCTAATTGGTCGGTCTTCCTTCTTTCAGTATTTTTTTTTTTTCTTTTTTCATACAAAAAAAAAATGAAGAAAAAAAAAACTTTAAACTAAAAAAAAAATATTAAATGAAAATTAAATTGATGTTTTTAATTTAATAAAATGAGGAAAAGGAAAGTAAAACTAAAAGAAAAATTACAATTTATAAAAAAAAAACAAATAAATGAACGGGAATGGAATAAAAAATGAATGTAAGAAAAAAAAAACAATAATTTATAATGAAGATGAAGATGAAGAAGAAAGAAGAAGAAGAAGAAAAGTATTTAGTAAATAATTAATTAAAAAAAAAATAAATGAAAATATAGACAAAAGAAAATCTCAATGTATGTAACACGTTTATTAATTATGTATATTTGATTAAAACAAGAACAATTACGTAAGACGATAAATTATTATTCTTACGTGTCACAACTTTTTCTATTTTATTTTTCTATCATTTTTATCGTATATTTAATGCCCCCCCAACCCCGTCTGTAATTTTATTCTAAATAAAAATGATAAAAATAATTTCTCTCTTTCTCTCTCTCTCTCTCTCTCTGGATCTATCTCTTTCTCACTTTTTTCCACATCATGATACAAATAAAAAATAAACAAATACAAATAAAATTATTAATACATGATTTATTTAATAAAAAGCAGTAAAATAAAGGAATTAAAAACAAATTTAAGACAAAGACAAAACAAAAATGATAAAGAAGAAAAATTTAACAATTTAATCCATATCATTCTAATGTCATTTTTTTTTTTTAAAGAAACATAAAAGACAAAAAAAAAATGTATTATTAAATTTAATGAAACAAATTTAAAAAATTATAAAGAGAAAAAAAAATATTGATAAGCAATATTGAAAGAATTTTGTTAGAATCGTTTCTCTAAATATAATTATTTTTGCTTTTGTTTTAAGTAAAGACAAAACAGAAAAAAAAAACTGCTATTTACTATTTATTTTTTTGTTTAGTTTCTTAAATTAATCAAATATAAAAGTAAAAAAGACAAAAAAAAAAAAACATCCCCTATTTATAAAGACAAAAAAAAAAGAAATTTAATTTATTTGTTTAAGAAAAAAACTATTTTTGCTTTTGATAAAATATATCACTATCGCGATTGTACTTATAAAAAAAAAAAAACAAAAGAAAAGAAAAAAAAAAGAAATGCATATTATTAAATTATATAATAAAAGAAAAAAAAAATTAATTAAATAAGCAAAGAATAAAAAAAAAAAAAAACTGTATTGTGTACCTACATTATATTCGTATTCATATTATATAAATAAATGTATTCAGCTAAAAAATATATAAAAAAAAAAAAACAAAAAAATAAAAAAAAAATATTACTAAAATACAAGAAACTTTTTTTTTATTTTTGTTGATTTTTGAAATTTGTGTCATTCTTCGATTTAAAAAAAGTTTAACTGTGAATTGAACTAAGTCTGACTTTTCTGTTCAGTTTCACGAAATGTTTCGATATGAAAATGTTCCCTTTCAGGAATAGTTCTTGTATTGTGTCCTCTATTATTTTACTCTTTTGTCAAACTAGCAATGAATGTTATATTTTGTAATTATCTCTAATCTAATTCTGTCAGTTTTTACTAGGAATCCTCCGTCTAACAAATTATTCATACAAAAATTCATTAATTCTCAACTGTAATAATAATTATTCAAATAGAAAATGGTCTTATTTTCAGTTCAGTGGCCAAAACTTCAGTCATAAACGAAAACATGAGACCGCAGCAACGGTTAATTATATCGTTCAATTTATATTTTATCCATAATTAATTCTTTCCTGATATACAAAAAATTTATTTAAAGTAAATACAAATAAATAATTAAAATTCAACTTAGAAGTTATTTCTGTTTTAAAATTATTTGTGAAAATATTAACGTATTTTGATTGGTTCAATTTAATCATGTGAGACATACAACAACGAAAACAAATGTCAAAACTCAAAACAAAATCTAAACTGAACGTCAAATAAAAACGCGGCTTATAAAACGCAATTAGATTTGTTATTTTTTGGATAATTGTTATTATTAAAAATTCAACTTTACTACAATTAAATCATTGTTAAACTATTAAATCGTATAAATATGGACGAGAAAATGGATGTTGACAATACACAACCTTCCACTAGCACATCAAATACAGAGGATAACCTTAAAACACATGCACAGCCTGTTTGTTTAATTGTTTTGGGAATGGCAGGTTAGTTTTCACTGTAAAATCATTTTTAGAATTCATTACCAACAACCGGTAATTCTGTTATCGTTTAGATAAATATTTTTTTGTCTATAGGTTCCGGCAAGACAACGTTTGTTAAAAAACTTACACAATTTAATCATGATGATCACAAACCGTATGTAATCAATTTGGATCCAGCTTGTAGAGAAGTTCCATATGTTACCAATATTGGTGAGTTTCTTTATCTAGATTCATAAACATCAGATTTTCTTATAATCGTATTTCTTGTGTTAATTTCTCAGATATTCGGGATACAGTTAATTACAAAGAAGTTATGAAGCAATATAAGTTAGGTCCCAATGGTGGAATTGTTACGGCACTTAATTTATTTGCCACAAAATTTGATAAAGTTATTGATCTGGTAGAAAAATCTGGTAAAGACCATCAATATTGTGTTATTGATACACCTGGTCAAATCGAAGTATTTACATGGTCAGCATCTGGTACAATAATAACAGAAGCACTAGCAACTAGTTTCCCAACAATTGTTGTTTACGTTATGGATATTGTTAGATCTTTAAATCCAACAACATTTATGTCTAATATGCTGTATGCATGCTCAATACTTTATAAAGCACGTTTGCCTTTTATTCTTGTAATGAACAAAGTGAGCTTTTATTAAAATAACGATTTCAAAACAATGTTCTGAATTACAACAATATTCCACCTTTTCTAGATTGATGTACAAGATCATGATTTTGCTGTTGAATGGATGCAAGATTTTGAATCATTTCAAGAAGCACTCGAAAAGGAAGGAACATACGTTAGTAATTTAACAAGAACAATGAGTTTAACATTAGATGAATTCTATCGTGATTTGAAAGTATGTGGGATATCATCTGTTACTGGAATTGGTTTTGGAAAATTTTTTGATTTAGTTAGAGATGGTGTTTTAGAATATGAAAAGTTAGTATAATTTCTTATTACTTTATTTGAACATTAATTTATTATTTGTGTTGTATTTTTTTACTTTTAGAGATTACAAAATGGAATATGATAAATTGCGTGTAGACAAAAAGGAAGAAAATAAAAAGAAAGCAGAAGAAAGGTTAACAAAAATAAAGAGTGAAGGTGCTGGAAAAGAAATACAAATGGATCCGTTAATAACTTCTGTAAGCATTTTCATATTTATATATTTTAGTACCAGATAAATTATTCGTAGCGACGAATTTATTATGGTAAATAATTTATCTCTTTCTCTATTGTTTTTAAAGTTACCGGCTGGACGTGAATCAAATGACATTTACTTAAAACATCCAGGCAATGAAAGTTCTGAAGATGAAGAAGGTACAGAAGAACAAATAGTTAGTAATGCTGATGAAGAAAAGGAAGAACAAAATTTTAAAAATTTTATGACTAAACATAAAGCACAACAAAAAGATAAAGAAAAAAAAGCGAATACTTTAAAATAATTTTATTTTCTTCCGTTTTTTTATTAATTTAGAAAATAAAATTCAACAATAAAATAAAGAAATAATTATTTTTCACAATTTAATTTTGTTTTTGTAACAGGATAAACAGTCAATCCATCCTTAAATTGCTTAATATCCGTTATTAAATTTGGTGATGTTCCTGGTATCATTTCCAGAATAAATTGTTTCGGCATATCTTCAGATTCATCTTCAACTGATGGTGAATTTGAACCAATTACCTAAAAGATAGAATAAATTAATAAAGGTTCCGAATTGAAACATTGATTGAACCTAATAATTTCCATAAAAATTCAATACGATTGGCTGATGTCACATCCTTCGAATGACATGGTCATTTTTTTTTTTTTGCAAGAATTGTGACGTTAGCTAAAGTTTTTAATGATTCTCAAAAATTTTTACCTGTACAGAAAGTTTTCTATTAAAATTTGTGTCCATTACTAAATTTTGATAAAATTCAATAAATTCTTTTTGATTAATTGTTCTTAAACATTGAACTTCTTTTTCACGACGATCAAATATAAATTCTTCTGTTGTGACTTCTGCCCAATTTCTAACAACCTAAAAAAAAAAAACAAAAATTGGAAATAAAGCCAAATTAAAGAAAATTGATTTTCTTCCATACTTCATCCTTTAATTTATGATCAGCAATTTGATTTAATTTAATAAGTGAATCTTTGACTTGTTCAAAATCATCTTCTTTCATATTTTTTATAATATCTAAATAATCAATACGAAATTGTTCCATACGTAATTCAACATTATTTGAATTAAATTTATTTTCTTGTGAATTAACACAAATTGAATAACCTAATATACCATGATTATCTCTAACACAACAACTAACATCATATGCTAATTGTTCTTTTGTACGTAAAATATCAAATAATGGTTCTTCAATAAGCATTGTTAATAAATCAAGTAAACATGATAAACGAATTGTTGATGGTCCAACTTGATAAAAATTTGTTATCACTGTATTTACATCTTTTGCATTTGCTGATTTAACACGAATATATTTGGTTCCTAAGGGTATTTCAACAGTTCTTGGTTGAATAGCTGTTAACTAAAAATATAATTAATTATTAAAGATAAATCGTTAAAAGTTATAAAAAACAAACATATAACAATTACAACCCATAAAAGAGTTTAACAAAATAAAATTGGATTATCTTTTATTCTGACCAAAATAAAGACAATACGTATAATCTTTGATATAATTTCTGTTAAATTTAATTAATTTTGTATTAAAGTAAATACTTACACACTTAATGCCAGTACAAGGAATTGTATTAATAATTTTTTTCATAACATCGATTGAATGTTCTTTTGTCACATTACCCTGAATTATTGAAATAATTTTTAATTCTTTAAGGAAATTTGTTGCAAATTCTTTCAATTCATCAATATTAATATTATCCAATAAATTATATTTTGTAAAATTAGACCAACGTACATTTTCAACTGTACTTAAACGAATTTCTCTATAAATAAAATAATAAAAATAGAAATTAGTTAGTAATAATTCAATAATGAAATAATTAAATTTTTGTATTAGCATCAATTAAGACACTATTCTTGAATTCAATTTTATAATAGATTTTAATTGATATTTATTAGTAGAAAAAACATTATTATTGAAAGACAATAATTACAAAGAATCTACTTAAACCGAGTGCTCATTGTTTATGTGAATGTGTTCATTTTAGTGGTTGGATTTATTGAATTACAAAAAAAAAGACTAAATTAATTAAATAATTATTGCCTTTAAAAATCAAAAATAATTTCTATTTTGTTTTTGTGAATCAAACAATTCTAAGAGCAAATAGAAAACACTTACTTATTTAATGCTTTTGGTTTTATTATTGAATTATAATAATTTTTACTTAATTGACGTCGAAATATAAGAAATTCTTCATTTGTTAAATTTTTATTAAATTCTGTCATATGTTTTGTTATAATTTCAACAAGTAAATAAAGTTTTTCGTTATATCCGTTTATCTGAAAATGAAAAAAAAAACATGAATTTCCAAATTTGAAATATTTCAATGAAACATATTTGCAACAAAAATGAAAATTTCACCTGAAATATTTCAACAAAAATACTTTGAAACGTAAGGAAAGATTTATTTTTAAACTGAAATTTTCTGAATTTAATAAAAAGGAATATAAATAAAATGTGATTAATAAAAAGAATATGAGTTATCAAAACTATCTATCACTACATTTAAGATAAAACAAGAAAAATTTTAACATATCGATTAGATGAAAAAATAAGAATTCTTTGAAATATTTAAGGAATAGTTGAAATGGAAAATTTCTGCAAAAAAAAAATTACCTTAACAACAAATCCATTCTCAGATGAGAAACATTCGTGTGATAAACCAGCAACTTCTGCTGAATACAAATTTTCAACAAAATGATGTTTTATTATAATTGAATATAAATTTAAAAGTGTTGAACTGAAAACAGGAAGAAACCGTCATAAAAATTATAATTTTTCTTTTATCGTTTTTCATTTACTTTTTAAATTTGTTATTATAAACTGTAAAATTAAAACTGAACGAATGCAAATGCCTTAAATAATAAATGTGTACATTCTTTTAAAGTTAATCAAAATGAGTTGATTACAATATTCAATTTTTTCGTAACAAATTTAAAGAAAATGTAAAACAAGAAATTTAAATAAATTAATGAAAATATTACTTGAGTGGATTTTCATTAGGAAGCGGTGATAAAAAATAAAAATACATAAATGCTTTTGGACGATTAAATTTATCATCTTGACGATACCACAATTCACAACAATCAGTTGTAAATATTTTCTCTGGATAAGCCTAAAATTAATTACAGACAAATCAAAGATTATTAATAACAATACAAATAATTAAAAATGAAATTAATTTTTAAATAACATAAATGTCACTTTTGATTGAAAGCTATAAATTAAGCGGTCGAATCAAAAAAATACGATTTCCTATTTTATTCATTAAGTCAACAAAAATAGAAAAAGGAAGGAAATTAAGCATAATTTAGTAACAATTATAACAAATGTTCCAATTTTTAAATCAATACTTACTGTTGGCGATGTTAACGGTTTTAAAATATCAAAATTTGTTGATATAAATTTATTTGGTTCGGATAAAAAAAGTTCATCCATTCGATCAGTTTTTTCCCATAAATCTTTCCATTCATTTGGAAAATCTAAAATATAAAAAAACGTTAAAAATTGTAATATTATAAAAGAATTAAATAAAATACCTCTAGTTGTATATTCTGTACCAAACCAACGTTCTCTTAAATCAAATACAATTCCTGGTTGATCCTTTTTCGTTATCATAACATTAAAACCGAATGTATTTAAATATTTTATTATTTTTGCAATACCCTGGAAATGAACGAAAAAAACAAGAACTTAAAATAGTTTTCCTAATTTAAAATTAAAGAATAAAATGAAAAATTGATTATCTAATCAGTTGTAACCATAAAAGAAGTCAAGGTGAATGGAAGGAATTGTAGAATTTTATAAAAGTGTTAAATTAGATTCTTACTTCTTCATCATAATCAAAAAATAAATGTGGTCCAGTTAATGTATCTATTGGTGGATAATATTTTAAATTTAATACTAATTCTTCAACATTATCAATTGTATCCTGTTCCGCTTGGAAACGAAATGTTGTTGCTTCAATTGTTTGTAATTCATTAAAACGTTCACGTAAATTTTCATCATTTAATAAACGTACAAATGCAAATGTTGCTGATAATACAGAATTAATATTTTCATAACCTTCATCTGTTAAATATATTGTTATTGTAAATAATGAATACATTGAATTATGTTCAAAACCAGATTCATCAATTCCAGTTATTACTTCTAATGCCCATAGTCTATAATCAGAAAATAAATTAAATTAAATGTTCATTTTTAGATTAGGAAATTAAAACAAAGGAGGTAAATAATAGACAAAAGAACTTCTAAATATGTTTTACAAACAAATTGACGAAATCTTAAAAATCGACAATCAATTCAATTGTTCAAATTTTGTTCATTTGTCTTGTCTATCATTTATTCTCTCTTGCAACTTAATAACTCTTACTTTTTTCGTAAATAACAACATAAACTTCCACGTCCTTCATAACCCAATAAAAATGATATAAAATGATGTGGCTTACAACGATACTCATATAGAAATGTTGGAAGACACCAAGTTAAATCTAATTTAACAATATTCGACACTGGCTTAACATAAAAAACTTTATTTGTGAAGTCACTTTTAAATGCATTTAAATGATTATATTGTGTAAAATCTAATGAAGGTAAATTATTATTTTGTATATTTGAAAAATGATTAACAACTAAATTCTGTATTTCATCTAATGTGAGACGTGCTTGTACAGCTAAATACATTTTGTGTGCTGAATAATGCCTTTTACGAAAATCATTAACTTTTTTGTATAATATCTCATCATTTATATTATCTTTTAGTGTTATTAAATTACCCCAAGTAAATATACTACTTGGATGATCTACATTTCCCATTTCAGCTAATAATTGATCCCGTCTAACGGTATCACCTTGCATTTTTGATAAAAATTCTGATTCAATTGCTTCACGTTCACGTGTCATTGTGTCACGTTGTAATTTTGGTGCCGTAAATAATTGGGCAAAACGATCTAATGCACCATCTAAATATTGTTCCGATATTTCAAAATAATAATTTGTTTCTTCACAATCTGTGTCAGCATTGTCTGAACCCCCACATTTCTGAAATGAGAATAACAAATATCATTGTTCAGTATACAAAATTAAGTCAGCGTCATTTCACTTAATATGAAGAAAGAATTTACCTTAATATATGAATCAAATTCATTTTCTAGGGGGTATTTTTCACTACCCATAAAAATCATATGTTCTAGAAAATGTGCTAAACCTTGAACATCTCGGGAATCACTAAATGAGCCGACATCAACAGATAAAGCAGCTGCTGCTAATGTTTGTGAATTTCCCTCATCATCTGAATCAGTTTCCTCTGAACTTGTTGACTAAAATTAAACATAAATTATTAAATAATATTTTGTCGTATAAAATATTAGGTCAGATATTTACCCCTTCTGTAGATGACTCATCGGTAGTATCTGATTCAGTTTCACTATCTTCTGTTTCCGAATTTGGTGTCACATCTTGTGGTCTTGGATCAGAAATTAATAATGCTCTTAAACCATTTTGTAATTTAATTAATCTATAAATATTAATTATCATAATTAATTTCAGTTTTGTTTCCTTAAATTTAATTCAGAAAAGAAATTTTTACCTATATTCTTTTAAATCTGACTCTGATTTTGTTGGATATTCAAGGATTTCCACAGATGGCATAATAATGAAGTTACTGTCTGTTGTCATTTTTTGTATATTTAATTTATTATTTCTATTTAATTCTGTTCTCCTACTTCTCAACACTGAGAGAATGGAATTAGTAGTTGATAGTTGATGATCAGTAAAGTTTTTATTTAGTAGCGAGCGTAGTGAATGAAAACTAAAACATAAATTAAAACGAGCTACCATTTAATAACAGTGAAAAGATTATAAAATGTAACAATTTATTGATACTATGCAGGTAATAATATATAATAAAGTAATTAACTATTATACCTTCGTATGTCTGGCACTTTTAACCTCACTTCTAAACAATAATGACACGGATAGAAATAAATGAAATATGCATTTGTATTAAGCAAAAGTGAGACAGAAAGAAAATAAAAGAAAATGTCAAAATTTGACATATGAATATGACATGTGGTTTATAAATGAGTATGTTTAATGTCACACAACCGCAAATGAACCGGAAATGGTAACAACCCAGCAGGGAAATCAGCGTTTATTCAGTGCTGAATGAGTGTTTATGCATAAATACCCAAGTGTTTACGATAAACGCTGACACTAATAGTGTTCAAGTGTTTATGTTTCATATAAGGTGAAGCCATACGTAAACGGTATTTTAAAGCATTGATTCAGTGTTTACGAATAAACACTCTCGTCAGCACTGACTAGGACCTTGAACATAAGCTCTCTTTTAGTGTTCATTTACAAGTAGTAATAAAGGGGTTCATTTTTTTCTAAATTAAATGCAAATTTCTATTAAAAAAACTAATTTATTTGTAAATATAAAGGTTTTTTACATTCTTATATTATAATAATTCATTGTAAATGAATAGCATACATATTGTCTTCCAGTTTTCCAGAAAGTTATTCATACTCGTTCAGATCATTGGGTGTTGTAATAGGTAGGTCTATATTGTCCATTGTTTCCTGTTCTTTGTTTTGAACAATGTCTAAAATTTTATGTTGAATATTTTTAATGAAATTAATGTTGACATCCATCTTTTCCAGTTCTTTTAAAATTATGTCTGAAATTTGTATAAATTTTTATTATTTACAATAAATATATTAAACAATAGCACTTACCATAAGCTGTATTATTGTCTGTTTCATTATTAACGTCAACATCAATGTCGGTTTCACGTACTGTAAAGTATAATTAATGAAAAAAAATTAATAAAAATTATTGTATGTACTTACAATGGACATGCTCTATATGGTTGTTCGATATCCTTTTATTTATGAAATCTAAGGAATTAGGGCTCTGGGTAAGAGAGTCATGAAATGACTGGTGATTTAATATATTAATTCCACTTTCATCTTGTGAATATGCTAAAATAAAATAAATGAATCATCTTTTATAACCAGTATGTTATTTCCATGCTTGCTAATAATTACATTCACTAAATTCAGCTGGCGGCTCTTGAAAACGGTTTTCTGTGTTTTCTGTAAAAGATAGATAAAGTTAAAATTTACAAATAAGAACTTTTTCTTAAGTTAGAACTTACTAGCATCATTTAATTAGAGAAATTGTTGTGTTTGAGGAGATTTTAATTTTGGTTGTTCAGTTATTATTTGTACAGCTTACTCACAACTAGTTGGAGCTGTAAAATTAGCAGATTCTTTTTTTTTATTTAATAAATTCGCATATTCTTTGCAAAGTGCTTTTTTCTTTCTTGAAATTTGGCGTCGCAAATTTTGATTATTTAACTTTTTATTTAAATAATCCATTTCACTAAATTTAAATATTAATAGTTCCAATTAATTACCAAAATGTTGGACCTCAAAACACGACACCATATTGTATTGGCATAAATAAAATCAAAATGTCATAACCAACACCTCAGAATTAGTAAATTCTCATAAACACACACATGTAGACCTGTTTATGCGTAAAGTCTTTATAAGTGCTATAAAAGGTCTTTAAAATCATATACAATCGACGGTATAAGAACACTCACCACAAATAATTTTTGTTTCACTCTTTCTCATTGAATTTTTGTAGAACGTCTGTCTTTGCTTTCACCGTTCATAGAGTGTTTATTAATCTCTCGCTTACGATTTCTCTGTTGGGAACCTTTCGTATGAATGTAACAAATGAACTCACCCATAATTTCATATTTTAAATAAAATTCGTTAATTTTTTATTGCTTTATTATTTTCTTATCAAATAATTGATTTTTTTTCTATTTTGAAAAGATTAGAAGATAAAATTACAATTAATGTACATATATTGAAATCATTTAAAGTAAATAAATGTATGTATTTGTATATGTATATATAAATAGAGTATATTGAAATAGAATTTATTTAATATTAATATTAAAATGGAGGCGCCACAGATTCTCAGTTAAGATTAAATTTTCTGAAAACCAATTAATCAGTATGAATAATTAATTAATCATTTTATGTATTTAACTTTTGTGGCCCAATATTATATATTTTCTGTATTACTAATTTATATTTATTATTATTATTATTGTTATTATGATGATTACAAAAATTTTTTTGTATATTTTACATTTCATCATCTGTGTGTAATTTTTGATGAATCAAAAAAAAAAATCAGTCAAAAAGAAAAAAAAACACAGAAGAAAAATCACGCTACATTAAAACATAAATCATCTACAATTCACATGCAAATATATTAGTCTATATAAAAATTAATTAATGAAATATTATTATTATTATTATTATTTTTATTAAATTATAATGAATAATTGTAAGAATGTAAATAATTAAATAAAAGATAGAGAAAAATATAGATAATCCTTTTCCATAATGTTTGCCTTCATTTTTATTTGTCTAAATAAAATATAATGAGTATATTTATAACGTCACAAAAAAATTTGTATTGACTCAAAATCAATAAATAATAAAAAACAAAAAAAATCTTGCAACATTTTTTGTTTTGTTTTTGTTTTTGTTTTTGTTTTTTTTTTTTTTTTTGGTTTGTGATAATAAATAATAATAATAATAAATAGAAATCTAATCCATATCAAATATAAAAGCGTATTTGTCATCACTTTTATATTTTATGTTTGATTATCGATTCTATTTAATTTTTGTTTTTTTTTTTTCTCTCTCTCTCTCTCTCTCTCTCTTTCTCTCTGATAAAAAATTACCTTTAAACAGTTTTTTTTTTTTTTTAATTTTCTTGATTAGAATCTAAGAATAAAAATCAATATTATAAATAAAAAAATGCAGGTAAATGTACACAAAACCCAAACACACCAAATAATCACAAACACACACACACACACACACACATACACACACATATATATGAAGGTATTAAAAGAGACAAGTGTAATATAAGTATTTAATAATAAGTTAGTACTTATTTATTTATTTATTTCTTATCTTCTGTAAATTAAATGTAGGTAAATTGTTTTTTATTTTTTTTTATAATTGTTAAATATTTAAAAAAGTTTTCATTAAATCAAAATTAAATAAAAAAAAAAATGAAAACAGGAGAAGGAGAAGGAAAAATAAGAAGAAGAAGAAGAAGAAATATGAAAAAAAAAAGAAGTTCATAGACCTGAGGAAAAAAAATAAAAAAATTCTGAATTATTAAATGTATGAAGAGGAAGAAGAAGAAGAAGAAGTGAAAAAAAGAAACAACCAAAAATAAATATAAATAAAAATTTTGTGTTTTTTATAAAAAATAACAAAAAAAAAAAAAATGAAGGTGACGATAAGAGTAAAAAAAAAAAAAACGTAAATTCAATAAAAGTAAAGAATAAAAAAAATACAATAAAATATGAAATATAAAATCTAAAGAAGAAGAAGAAGAAGAAGAAAAAATTTGTTATTTTTTGTTCTTAAAACAATTTGTTTAAATTCATCATTAATATTTTACCTATATGCGGCACAGTGAACAAAAAAAATTTTGATTGTTCAATAAACATGAAAAAAAAAGTTACCATTAAAAAATAATCATTGAATTCTTTTTTGAATATTTTCTGTTGAAGCGCGCGCGAGGGTTGTTGATTTCTATGTAACAATAAAATTGAGGTCGTTTCAAAGCTTTGGAAGTTGTATAGGGACGAAGGGAAGGGAAGGGAAGTAGAATATATAACTGTTTATTTTTTTATGATAAATTCAATTTAATTTTAGATTTTATTAGATTTTGTTTTTTTTTTTTTTCATAAACGAAATGAAAATTAAATCGATTTAATAGAAAATTTCATCAGAAAAATTGTAAAAACTAAATAGAGAGAGAGATAAAGAGAGAGAGAGAGAGATGGAATTATCCGTATCCTTTCCTGTTAATTATTGGCTGATTTCTTTTCTAAAATTAATAAATTCCAAAAGAAAAGAAAAGAAAGCAAAAAAAAAAAAACTGATTACAGGAAATATTTACCAATAATTGAACAAGACACTAAAAAGTTATAAATAATTAAATTAAATTAAATTAAATTAAATAATAGCAACAACAACAACAACAAAAATAAAAAATAAAGAGAATAAAGAGAATTATAATGAATGACGCAAATTCTTTTTATCTCAAGGTTAGAATTTTTATTATTTTAATTTTGTTGTTGTTGTTGCTGTTGTTGTTGTTGTTCTCTCTTTTTTTTTACTTTTTTCCTACATTTTTAATTTTTGACTTTTTTTTTTTTGATTTTTTTGATTTTTTTTTCTACTTTTTATTTTAAAAATAAAACGTTTTTTTCTTCTTCTTCTTCATTTATTGTAGATAAATTTTATTGTAGTGTAGAGAATACACAGAGAGATATTATTATTATTATTATTATTCACTCTAACTTAACGCGCGTATTTCTTATCTAAATCTAATAATCAAAATAATTATAGAATTATCTAAATAAAAAACCATAATGATGATAAACAGAAACAAAACTTTATAATTTATATAAATAAAGAACAACAACAAAAAAATTTTAAACAAAAGAAGACAACAAAAAAAAAAACTAACAATAAATTTTGTCATTTGTTTCTTTTTTTGAAAATTTATTCTTCTTAATTTTTGTTTTTTTTTTTTTTTGTTTACATTTTCAAGTTAAGTTAAAATTTAAGCGGAAAAAGTACAAAAATTTTAATGAGATTAAAAGCTAATTGTTTAAGTTGGTGAAAAAAAAATTCTGTTTTCGGTATAAAGAAATTTTTGATTTAACTTTTTTTTTGCCCAAAACAAATGAAAAAAATCCGTTGAGAAAGAGGAAAATTGCGCGTTGGCCATTTGTAATTTTCTTTTTCGTTATTTGTCTTTTTTGTTCTTGTCAATCTTTCCTATTCTTCTGCTTTCATCTTCTTCTTCTTCTTTTTGCTTCTTTCATTTAAAACATTTAAAACGTGGTGAAAATTCTTTTCTTTTCTTTTGTTTTCTTTTTTGTTAGTGACACACATTAAGCAATAAAAAGATGATAAAATTAAAAAGTGATAAGCAATTTTATAAATGTGTACACGTTTCGTTTATCCCTATATCCACACATGATTTAATTCATCTTGTCAATCCAATTCAGTTATTTAAATTTAAATAAAGTTTAGAATCAATTCAATATTCTTCTCTAAAGGTAAACGCTGTAATTATGACGGTTATTGTGAGGGTTCCAGTAATAATTATTTCCCTTCTTCAGTTTTGTCGGTTATTGTGAATTTCAGTTATAATTATTCCTCCCCCCCACTCTTATTAAGATATGAACAAAGAGACTGCTGTAATCTATAAATCAATATACGTAGAATAATAATTCAATTTATTTACCTTTGGCTCTCTAAACAAAACAAATTAAGTTCGCAGTTCCAAACAAAAGTAGAAGAAGAAGAAGAAGAAGAAGAAGAAGAAGAAGAAGAAGAAGAAGAAGAAGAAGAAGAAGAAGAAGAAGAAGAAGAAGAAGAAGAAGAAGAAGAAGAAGAAGAAGAAGAAGAAGAAGAAGAAGAAGAAGAAGAAGAAGAAGAAGAAGAAGAAGAAGAAGAAGAAGAAGAAGAAGAAGAAGAAGAAGAAGAAGAAGAAGAAGAAGAAGAAGAAGAAGAAGAAGAAGAAGAAGAAGAAGAAGAAGAAGAAGAAGAAGAAGAAGAAGAAGAAGAAGAAGAAGAAGAAGAAGAAGAAGAAGAAGAAGAAGAAGAAGAAGAAGAAGAAGAAGAAGAAGAAGAAGAAGAAGAAGAAGAAGAAGAAGAAGAAGAAGAAGAAGAAGAAGAAGAAGAAGAAGAAGAAGAAGAAGAAGAAGAAGAAGAAGAAGAAGAAGAAGAAGAAGAAGAAGAAGAAGAAGAAGAAGAAGAAGAAGAAGAAGAAGAAGAAGAAGAAGAAGAAGAAGAAGAAGAAGAAGAAAACATTTAAAATATTTTCGATACACAAGATAAAATCCCAATGATGTTATCATTTATTTATAGATTATAAACTGAACAAGACAAAAAAAAAAACTTAAAAGAAAATTCTGCCCAAAATTAAATCTTATTAATCCTTCTGGAAAACAAAAAAAAGAAAACAAAAACAAAAACAGCTTCTAAGTGATCTTAGAAGAAGGTGACAATAAATAATTGCTTAAGCAAAAAAAAAAAAAACACAATACAGCAAAAATTACATAATTGTAATCGTTTTCACATTTAGATAAATTTAAGGTTTTTTTAGCTTTAATTCCATTTCTACTTTTTTACCTCAAAATTTATTAATTATTCTTAAATAATTAAGTACAAAATGTGACCAACTAAATGTAGAATCTAATAAATTTTTTTTCTTTCTTTCTTTTTTTTTTGTTTGTTTGTTTCTTTAAAATTTATATTTCACTTTTTAACTGCGATTGGATTAATAAATAATATGGAAGAATGGATATGGGACTTATTACATACATTTAATTTGTCTTTTTCTTTAATTCTTTTTATAGAAAATAATTAAATCTTTAAGAGCAACAACAACAACAATAACAACATTAACAACAATAACAACAAATAAAAAATGTAGAATGATTTTTTTTTTATTAATTTTGTTGTTTACATAATAATTTTTTAATTTAAATTCATTTTCAATTTTCACTCAAAATTTTTCCACCATTTAAAGCGAGAGAAAGAGAGAGAGAGAGAGAGAGAGAAAGAGTAGAGAAGAAATATGTAATCTGCTTTAATTGGAAAATAAAAAAAAAACAAAAATGAATTTTATAAGAAGAACTAAAAAAAATAATTATTAAATCAAATTTTTAAAATAATTAGTTCATATGAACTTAAACCAAACAACAACAACAACAGGAACAACAAGAAAAAGAAAATCCGAATGACACATTCTTTGAAAGAATACAAAATAATTAAAAATTTGTTTTTTATTTATTTTTCACGTGTTTCTCTTCCATTTTCTTTTTCTTTTTCTTCTTCGTCTTTTTTTTTTTTTTTTTTGAATTTGATAAATTTTTTCTGTTTATGTTTTTTTTTGTCTTTTATTTTTGATGAATTTTTTTCTGTTTTTAATTTAGAGAAAAATTAACAAGAAGAAAAAAAAAAAAGATTCGTTTGTTTGTTTTTTTTTTTTGGTTAAATTCCATTGATTATATTTTAATTATTTTAATTATTTTAATTATTTTATTCTTCGTAATTTTCTCCGTATTTATTTATTTGTATTGAAATTTGTAATGTTTTGGTTGTCATATTTAATTTCTTGTTGTTTTCTTTTTCTTAATAATAATTTTTTCTTTTGCTGCTGCTGCTGCTTTTGTTGTTGTTGTTGTTCTTGTAAATGATAAGAATTTGTTTATAACTTTATGTTGAATGAATATATTTTTATAATAATAAAACGAAAAAAAAAAAAAAATCATGTAAATTCTGTTTTCTCTTCATTTTTTTTCTTTTTTTATAATTATTTATTTATTTCTTTATAAATTTTCTTATCGGTTTGCCTTGTCTTGTCACTTGTATATAGAAGAGAACAAGAAAAAAAAAAAACAGTTAAACTTTATCAATAATCAAAAGGTCAAAATCATTATTAGTTAACTGATGACTTTCGTTGGACTTGGAATTAAGAGACAAAAAAAACAACAACAAAATAAAAAATAAAAACTTCCCCTTGTTGTTGTTGTTTTATATCATTTTTTTTTTCCATAAAATAAAAAATGAATTTTCATAAATCATTATAGGAAGTACCCTGAATCTTTTAACCTTTTAAGAAATATTATGTGAATCATTTGTGTATTTCCTCTCAGAGACAAAAATAAACAAAAGAAAAAAAAAGGAGAATAATGAAAATTATTTGTCCAAATAAATACAGAGACAAATCAAAACTTATTCACTTTAGGAAATTACTGACACATAATAATTCTAATTAGGCCACGTAAGTGATGTCAAGTCATATTTAATACAAAACAGAAAATAAAATTTAACACAGAATGTTAAGAAAGATTTTGTAATATTTGATTTGTAATAAATTTTAAAGTTCCATATTCTAGAATGAAATTTTCAGGTTAACTTTTTTTTTAATAGATTAATTAATTGAACTGTTTTGTTTTTTTCATTGATTTAAAATGCAAAAATTACAGAAAAAATCGAATCATAAAATTCTAAAAAAATTAGTACGATATCGTGACATGTATGGATACACGACTTTTAACGTATCTATATAATCTAAGAAAAGATAAAGAACGTAACGTATAAAGTTCAGAATTTATATAAAATTTAAAATATTGAAACTATTAAAAAGTGATAATCATATTGTCTTAATAAATGTTTAAGTCACACACAAACATAGCATGATGACAAACACAATATAAAAGGTAAATCCAAAATAAAATAAGAAAGAAAATAAAAAAAAAAAAAGTTAACAACAGTCAGAGAGAGAGGTTGATTGCCGGCTCTGATTAGTTTTCTTTTTTCTTTTATTATTTTATTTTTGCAACAAATTTTTTGTTGGTTGATTTTTTTTTTTTTTTAAAGAAGTTTTGCGTTTTTTTGTTAATAATCAAATTGAGTAAGCAAATATCGTAACAGGTTATGAGTTCAAATTTTATAAAGTTTTCACCATTCTTTCTTTCAATAAAAAGACAAAAACAATAAAAAGAAAAAGAGAAATAAAAAGATATAAATTCGACAAATATAAAAACCAATGAAATCATCAGTGAAGATTTATAATAAAAAAAAAAAAAAGTCTTAGGTCATGAGTTCAAAATCTTTTTATGGTTATGATTACGGTTAAAGATAAATTGTTTAAGTCTGATTATTAGTATATGTTCACATAATCGTTAAAACACGTTGCAAATACTTACGTTAAATCAGAAGCTGATAAAGAAATCTTTAGAAAATGAAAACTTTTTAGAAATCAAAAAAACTCCATGAACATTTCAAGTTTTCCTTTTAAAACAAAAAACACAAACAATTTTCTCTCATAAAATTAAATAAAGTAAAGAAGAGAAAAGTCATAACCTAAAATAGGAGGTGGAAGGCGTAGGAGTAGGTGAACAAGGAGGTGGAGGAGAAGAAGGAGGAGGGGGAGGAGAACAAGGAGAAGTAGAAGGATTAAAATAAATTATGATGTTATGAAAAGGAAATTTTAAAAGACATTTTTTTGTTTATTTTTTATTATTTTTGTTCTTTTTTTTTTGTATTAAAGAAAAATTTCTTAAATGAAAATAAAATAAACGTGACTGATATAAATTTCTACAAATTTTTTTCTTTGTTATTTTTGTTGTATTTTTTTTTCTTTCTTTTAATTAATTACAAATTTTAGTTACAAATAAAATTAATATTACTACAGTGAAACTTGGTTATAACGAACCCTCCCCACCCCATTCTATTTAACGTTCTTCAAGTTATAACGAACTTTATTTTTACATGAACGTTATCCCGTGAAGTTCGTTTTGTAACCGCGTTTCATTGTAATAACATTTACATTAATTCAAGGGTTTTGTTGTATCAATTGCTATACATTTTTATTGGTACCAGTTTCTACGTACATTTTTCTCAGTATACTGATTCACAATGTATGCTATCCGTTTCTCAATGAAATCTAATACATATTTCTTTGTACTTTTTTTTTCTCAATAAACAAATGAATTAATACAAAATATTTCATTCAATTAAAAGTCAAATTAATACATTGTGATTAAGTTAATTTATATGTTAAGAATCTGTACTAAATACATAACGATTAAATCGGAATCATAATTAAATTGACGTTTAGTCAGAACAAAAAAAAAACTTTAATTCAATTCAATTCAAATACGATTTCTTCGTTGTTCTGTTTTACACAAAATTTACCAATAATTACAATCTACCAAATACATACAAAGATTGATAAAATTATCCTTCATTTCTAATTAAAAAGTTTCATTGAAATTTAATTTTTGTTTTCTAAAATGAATCCTTTTAATTCGTTAATTACAAATTAAAATTTTTAATTTTGTTTCGACTTAAAAACTGGTTTTTTTTTGTACTTTTCTTAATCAAGAAAAAAATTATTTATAATTTCTTAATTTGTTTTTTTTTTCAAATCACAAGAAAACAAACAAAAAAAAAAGTTTCCAATTTGGTTTGTTTTTTGTCTTACTGATTTCTAACTTCTGAATCTGATTAAAAATATCATTTACGTTTATAATAAAATTTCTTCTTTTCTTCCATTTTGAATTTGACTTTTTTTTTTTTATGTTGCTGTTGTTGTTGTTGTTGTCTTTTTGAACCGTTTTCTTTTATTCAATTTGTTTTTTTTTTCTCTTGTTATTCTTTACGCTAATCTTTAATTGCTTCTTAAACTTTATTTTTTTTTTCCATGCGTTTTTATTTCTGTACAAATCGAATAGAAATTAAATAAATAAAATACTTTTAATTATAATGATAATCAGTATTATCGGTGTGAAATCCGGCGATTAAATTTATTTATTTTTTTTTATTCAAAATAAAAAAAAAAAGCAAAAGCTTAAAATAACAACAACAACGACAAAATAAAGCTCACAATTTTTATTTATTTTTTTTTTTTTGTTTCTCTGCAACAACATTTTCTTCTTTCACGAAATTTTCAAATGAGTTTTTTTTTGTTTGTTTTTTTTTTTTTTTTTTGCCGCGGAAAGTACAACAAAAAAACAAATGCAAACCGATTAAATTATTTAAGTCGATTCTGTTGAGAGATTTACTTAATAAGTGGAAAGATTTTTTATTAATTTGGTAGCAGTGATGTTTGTTTCAGCGTATATAAAAATATTGCAGATAAAGAGTGAAAGAGATGGAGTGTGTATGACTGTATAATAAACCCAGAAGAAATATTATGATAGAATGAAACAATTGTACTCTCTCTCTCTCTCTCTCTCACACACCCATATTTATCATCATTTGACAAATTTAAAAGATTTCACGTTTTGACACATTTTTTGTCATTTCTTTTGGTTATTCCTTTCTACGAGCAGATTTACCAATCAAATATAGATTTATCAAACACGTCATAATAAGAAAAGCTTAAATAAACTTTGCATGAAAGCAAATATTGCCTGCAGTATAAATTTTTAATTTTAATTGATTAATTGATGAATTGCGGACACTTTGAAAATTACTTTTTTTTTTGTTTTTTTTATAAAGAAACGTGACACTCTTGTGTCACGTTGTGTGAATACGTTGTGTTCAAAATATTTACAAGTGCAAATATATTAAATATGACGGTTTGATTAAAATTTCATTATAAGATTTAATTAATCCTCAATAAACTGAATTGATTTGAATGAATCATCCACGTTCAACACACCAATTAAAATATTACAGCAGTTTATTCTCGTTAATATTGTATTTCTTCTGGGTGGCAAAAAATGAAGGAATTGTGGAAGAATCAGAATGATAGAAAAAAAAAAACATTTTTATTTTTTGTTTATTATTATTTTTTTTTTTTAATATAAATAAATTTTAATTAAATTTAAGCAAAAAGAAAAATAAAAATAAAAGTTAAAGAAAAAGAAATGAATGGAAAATGATGAATGAATTTCTTTTTCTTTCCATCAAATACAATTTTTCTTTAATTTATTTTTCTTCATTTTTTTTTTTTTTAAATTTTTAATTTTCTTCTTCTTCTTTTTTTCTCTAAAAAAAGAAAAAAACTTCCTTAAAAACTACAATTTTTTTTTTGTTTGTTTGTATGTACATTTTTTTATTTTTAATTTTTATAATTTTTAATTAAATTAAATTAACTTAGATTCAAATGTAATATTTTATTTATTTATTTATTTGTTTGTTTTTATTTTTTTTATGTATATAAATTTTTTACTCACGCAAAACAATAGAGGAACAATATTTTTTGTGTGCTTTTTTCTCCTTTTTTTTCTTTTAATCCCATTTCTCTTAATTTTATTTGTATTTTGTATTTTCCTTCTTTCTTTTAAATTCCCCTTGCAATATTTTTTCTTCATGCTTTAAATTCATTTAATTTTCTTTTTGTTTTACTTTTTTTTGTTTTTCTTCTCTTAATTTTAATTAATTATTTTATTAATTTTTTTTTTTTTTTCTTTTTATTTAATTTTAAATTTACGTTTAATTTTTTTTTATTTAGAAATAAAATTGAAAAATAAACTAAAAAAAATGTTCAATTAAATTTATATTTGGCTTGATTTTGATTTCCCCCAAAAAAAAAAAAAAAACAAATGAAAACAAATTATTAAAAAAAAAAATTTATAATTTCATATTTAATGAGTTCAATTTGTTTATAATTTCTTCTTCTTTTTTTTTTTTAATTATAATAAAAATAAAAGTTTTCATTTCATTTCTTCTTTTTTTTTCTTCTCGTAGTTTTTCTCCCCCCCTCCCCCGTTCATTGATTAAAAATTATCAAAAAAAATTAAAATATAAAAAGAAAATTCATAAAATGAAGTAAAATGAGAAAATAACAAAAACAACAAATAAAAAAAAAAAAAAAAAAGAAGGAAAAAAAAATATGTTAACACACTCTCACTTATATAATAAGAAGAAAACACCATAAATAATAATAATAATAATAATAATAATAATAATAATTTTCTATACAAAAACAAAAACAACAACTGAAGAAAAGAAAAGAAAAAAAAAATATTCAAAATGGCGTGACGTTTGACTTTACGAAAAAAAAAAAAAAAAATGCATGTGTGAAATAATTAAATTGTGTTGTGATGTTCTTTAAACAGACACAACAACACATACATATACATACACACACACACACACACACATACATATACACAATCAAAACTAATAAATAAAAATTTAAATTATAGAATTTAATTTTCATTTAAATCGAATAAAAATAATTCTTCTTTTGATTCTTTTGATTGTCTCCATAAAATAAAAATAAAATAAAAAATAAAAAACAACAAAAACAACAACAACAAAAAGCGTAATTTGTTTTTTATTTGTTGAAGTTTTTATGATCATTTTTTTTTTTTTTATATAGCAACAAACAGAAGAAAAAGAAAGAAATGAAACAAAAAAAAAAACAAAATTGGTAAAAAAAAAAAAAAAAAATTATGTCACAAAAAAAAAACAAACAAAACAACAACAACAAATAATGTCAGCCATCTTTGTTTATTATTATATTCCAATATTGGCAATTATTTTGTGTTTTTGTTTGTTGTTGCTTTTTCTTTTTTTTTTAAATTTTTTTTGTTTTCTTGTTTATTTTTTAATTTTGCAGTGTTTTTTTGTTGTTGTTGTTGTTGTTGTTATTATTATTAAATGTGTAATTAAAGAAAATTATTTACATGTTTCAACATTTTGTTTTTGTTTTTTTTTGAAGTGCATTTTTATTTTTATTTTCTTATTTATTTATTTATTTTCCTTTTCATAGGATTTTATTAATAATAATAAATTATATTCACTTGATTTTTTTTGCTCAATTTTAAACAACAAACAAATTTTTTTTTTGCTCAATACTGTGATTATAGCTTTATATTTTGTTTTCTGTTTTTTTTTTTTGTTTTGCATAAAAAAAAAATGTGAATATTGACTGTTTTGTTTAATGTGGTACTTTTCTCTACTTCAAATAAATAAACAATTTTTTGTATTTATTTGTCAGTTTTTTTATTTTTTTTATTTTCAATTTCAAAAATGAAATTATTGCACTAAAAACAAAAAAAAGAAAAAGAAAAAAAAAGATGGCGTCCCTTTTTTTTAAATTACAAAATTTAATTTAATTTTCTTTTTTTGTTTTTTTTTTTGTTTTTCTTTAAAATTCATTGTTCGTGTTTTATTTTTTTTTTTCACTTAATCCGTAACAATATCAGGACTTACACAATTGCTCGGACTATTCGAACTACATGTACTGCTACAATAACTATTACTATTACTACTATTATTACTATTACTATTATTATATAAACAATTACTACAACTACTATTACTTATATTATTCATAATAAAATTATTACTGCTAGTTGGTGATGGCAATATTATTTGTGACTTTTTTAATTTTCCAGATTCAATTAAATTCTCTTCTAACTCCAGTAATTGTCCCATAAAATTAAGATTTGGTGATATAATTGGACGTGCCAATTTAACTATTGTATAAGCTTCTTTCATTGTTACACATTTATAACGCATTACATATGCAATTGCTATTGTTGCACTACGTGATACACCTGCTTGACAATGTAATAATACAATTGATCCTGTTTTTCTTGCTTCTTCTGTAAAAAAATTAAAAAAAAAAAAAAACATAAAATTAATAACAAAAAAATAAATAAACAAATACATTAAAAAATATTTTAAATCTTAATTATATGGATATATTTTTTTTTTATTCTTTAAAGAATACAAATGGCATCATAAGAAGACTTAATAAATTCATAAAATAAAATAACAATAAAAGAATAAGAAGAAGACCGTTGCACGAGCCGTACATATGCTGCTGACACATCAGAACGTTATTATGAATGACTGACGTCATTTTGGGATAATTCATTAAAGATACACCAAAATCCTGGTGTGACGATCTTTCAATAATTTATTGAAATGAAAGAAAAAAAAAAAGACAACAAAAAACAAAACAAGCCACAAAAAAAAATCTTCAATAATTTCAAGTTTAAGAAAAAGAAGAAGACGAAGAGAAGAAGAATAAAATAATAAAGCGGAATAAAAGTGTGAAAAAAAAAAGTGAAAAAGTGACGTCAAAAATAAATTGATTGAAAAAATTCATTCAAAAAAATATTTCAATGCAAAAAAAAAAAAAAAATTGAATAAAAAATTATTTAAATTTTTTTAAAAATCAAAAAAAAAAAAAATTGAAATAAAAATCAAAGAAATACAACAAATGTTAATTTATTGCATCAACATTATTTTAAGTTCATGGTTTTTTCGTTTGATGTCACTAGGTGTTCATTAGAAACAAATCAACAAGAAAGAGAGAACTAAGCGAAGAGAAAAAGAGTCTGTAGTAGGTAATAATAACAAGCAAGCGGAGTTTTTATAATCTTTTGTAAGAAACCAAAAAAAAAACTGTTTTCTTACGTCAAAAAACATAAGAGAAGATTACAATGCGTATATAAATTTTTTTTTTAATACGTCACACCAGGCGCCTGTGCAAAAGCTTTCAATACTGTCTTTTATTTTCTGTCTTTTTCTTTTTCATACTTGGATGAAAACAATTGAGGTATTTTTGGTGGGGAAATTTTAAGGAAATACCTATTAATAAGAAACGACTGTATAAAATATTAACGTACAATCAGATATTTAGATGATGACGTCATAAAGAATTTCTTTATTTCTCCCCCAAAATATAAAAACAAAAAAATTCCAACAAATGGAATTCTTTTGCATAGACATTTGTATGACTATGAAGAGTGAGAATTATTTGGAACAGATTCCAGTGACGTAAATTTTTAAGTGAATTTTCTTCAATGTATTTTGTCGAATGACCGTTTTAGGACTTTTTTGCTTTTTATTATTTTTTCTTGAACAGATTTTTCAATTTCAAAAATTTTCTAAATATTTTCATAAAATGATTCATCGTCTTGTTATTTATTTTATTTTTTTTTTTTCGTTCTTTCTATTTATTAGATTTATTTAATTTTTTTTTTAGTATTCTCGGCGAGTTCAAAAATCAAGTAAAAAAAATTGTCGTTTACAATTTTTGTTTTTTTTTTTTTTTTTTGTTTATGATAAATTTACGAAATTTTGTTGTGTTTATTTTTCATTGATTTAATGGAGCTCAGGGGCAAAAAATATTTCGATGTCTTATATGAAGTTAAATATCAAAAAAAAATAAAATAGAAAAAAAAACGGGTAACGAGTTGACCATGAGAAAATGAGAATAATTGAATCTGCTGTTGAATCTCTGTTTTTTTTATTTTTATTATTATTGGTTGGAATGCCAACAATTTTTTTTTTGTTTTTATTTCTTTCAAAATCAAAAGTAACTTTCTCTCAGTTTTGATGTTCTTATGGAACAGGAAGCATAAACTCATAGTAAACAAAACTCAATTCTGGTCTTGATGAATTTTGAGCGGTTTTTATTTTCTGTTTCTTGCCTTTTGAATTTAACGACAAAAAAAAAACTGGTAAAGACTCATAATGAAATTTCACAGAAGCGCAGATGTCAAAATTTGACTGCATTAGAATTCTTGTGAAAAGAAAGAAAAGAGGAAATGAGAAAATAATTTACTTACGTTATTTTCTTTATTTTCTTAAGAAACACAAAAAAAAATCTGTGTTTGAACAAAAGGTCTCACGAGTTCATATTCTGATTGTAACAGGAAGTTTTGTAAAGTCAAAAATAGCATTTTATTCTTTTTATCAAAAAAAAAAAAAAAATGGTAGCTTAGAATTTTTCCCGATTTCTCTTATCAATTTTTCTGTTTGTTTGTTGTTTTTATTTTTTCTATTTAAAGAATTGTTAAGACATTTTGGGGGGATTCAGTTATTAAATTATGGATAATTCCAGCTTTTAAGTAAACGATAACTTGATAACTGATAAGAATTGTACATCATGCAATTGTTTGATTCAACTTTCTTGGCAATTTATAAAATTCTTGGTAATTTTATAAATAAAAAATTCTGGATTCTCCTATTTGACTAAAAACATTTCAACAATCAATAAGAAATGTTTGGCCGGATATTATCGTTTCATTATCATCTAAAATTATCAAATATTTTATGGAATTTTCTAATAATCTTTAACTGATTTCAATTTAATTAATTTAATTATCAGTTTATTTTTTGTCGATTCTAAATAAATTATCACCACTAAATTTTCCATGATGTACAATAGATGGCACGTGTAAAGTCAAAGGGATATGACATATAGCAAACATATATACGTGTATAGTACAATGGACATGACAAAGTAGAAGACTTGCATGTATATTAAGACTTTAGAAGTAACAAAAAATAACAACTGATTACTTCTTAATATTTCTATAAATATATAATTATTTAAACTTACCAATAAAATCAAATGTCTCTTGAAAATATTGTAATATATTTTGATGTAATGTATCACTTGCTGGTATTTGTTTATAATTAATACCCTGTTGTATTTCTGTTGTTGATGATTGACATGTTATATTTAATATATATTTTGCACCAAATTTGTCTGGTTCAATAGCATCACGTCCATTACCAAGAAGTAAATGAGGAAAAACGAATGATGCAGGATGTGACTCAATATCAGGGATTTCTGTAAATATAAGAAAAAAGAAAAGAAAGACGGTTATAGAATGATTAAAATTAAATTTTATATTTTTATATTTTCTTTTGATAAATTTCTTTTAATAATAAAAATAAATAAATAAATAAAATCTAAGTAAAAGTAACCAAAATTGGACTGGAATGTCTTTTAAAGTTGGCAATATAAGTTTTCTTTTTTATTTATTTTATTAATGTGTCTCTTTTTTCTCGTGTCTTTTTTCTCATCATATACACACAATACACAATACACACATACATACATACGCATACATAGATTTTATAGATATGAGTGAAAAATTCTAGAGAGAAAAATATAAAATGTGCGTGAAGTGTGAAAATTATGACGCGATTTTCTTTTTTCAATTTGTTTAAGAAAAAAAAAAAACAAAAACAAAAATGACAAAAATACACACAGGAGAATTTTCTTAAAACACAGAGGAAAATTCCTTGTTTTACTTTTTTTTACTTTTATTTTCATTTCTTTTCTTGAAAGAAAAAAAAAAAACAAAAAACAAAAAAAAAAACGAGTGAAATAAGCAGAAGAAATTTGTCCACAAAGAGTCTGGGTCGTATCATTTCTTCATGTAAAATAATTCTTATGAAATTTTGGCGGATGACAAAAAAAAGATGACGGGATCATAAATATTTTTCACATGAATCCTAATGGTTGGTGAGTACAAGTTGGAAATACATTTTTTTTTTGTTTTAAAGACTAACAACAACAACAACAACAACAACAGAAAAATAAGAAGAACAAACACAAAATACGACACATATATAGAAGTCGTGTCTTGATTTTCATTATAATTTTTGTTGTTGCTATTTGCTATTGTTGTATTTGTTGTTGCTATTGTTTTTGTTGTTGTATTTGTTGTTAATTTTCATTAGTCATCCACGAAAAAAAAAAAAAATAAAACATTAAAAAAAAAAAATTGCGAAAAAGAAAAAAAAAAAGAAGCAAATTAAATAAATTAAATTAAATGCAACATTCACAAATAAGTCACAACAACAACTAAGACCAAAGTCAACACATTTGAAGGCACGAGAAAGATGAAGAAGAAAACATATTTAATACGTTTATTTTACGTTTGTTTTAAAACTAATAAATTATTTTATGTGATGACTCTTTTTTTTTTCTTCTTCTTCTTCTTCGTCTTCTATAAAATCTTTAACTGTTTCTTCTTCTTCTTCATCATCATCATCTTCCTCACTGATCTTTTTCGTCTTACCGACTTTTAATATCATTATTAAATTATTAAGTTATTATTATTACACACACACACATAACGTCATATACAGAAAGATAATCATACAATTGTTGTTTTGTTATGATCATCTGTTGATCTTAAAATCTTAATCTTATTAAAGTATTGTTTATTTTATTAGTTCTCCTGTCTCTTTCTTTAACTTTAGTAAAAAAAATAAAAATAAATAAATATAAATTAACTTTTTTTAATTGGGAGTTCTCCCCGATGACGAATGACGCGACTTACAAAATAATAAACGCGTTGAATTATTGTATTTTGATGACTCAAGGAAACAACAACAACAATAACAACAACAACAATAAAATGTGCATCAGAAAAATAAAATAAAATTTCAATAGAAAATAAAAGAGAAAGAAAATGTTTGTGTGTGTGTGTGTATGTATTTTTTCTTTCCATTCCATAATATTCTTTTTCTTTCCTTGTTTTGATTATATCGTATTGTTGTTGTTGTTTTTTTTTTATTATTATTTATAATTAAATTGCGCCATTTATACGTCAGCTTTTATTGCATTTTATTGTTGTTGTTCTTGTTTTGTGGAAAAATGTCTTTATGGATTTTATGTTGTTTTTTTTTTTTCATTTTTAAAGTTGGTTTACATTAAACTCATTTTACCAACATATGTAAAATTTTCTTCAATTGATTTTAGATTTCATTATTTCAATGGGATTGCATCCCTTAAGTTTTTCACGTAATTTGCGTCTTTTATAAGAAAGTCGAAAAATAATCAAATTAGTTTAGAAACACAACACGAATTAGTTTTTAGTTGTATGAATTGTTTTATTTTAATTTCTACCTTGCAATTTTCTCATAGAATTAAAAACAGATTATTACAAAAAACGGACATCATTTTTTTTTTGTACGTTTGTCATTCAGTTTTACATCTCTAAATAAAACATGTCAGACCATTTCAGTCCGATTGAATTCTATCAGATGATCTAACCGTCTGTTAAACCAATTGGTGTAAAAAGCAAATGTAATATTTGAAACAATAGAGTGAAAATTGTCAAAAACGAAAAAATAATCTTTACTCCAGAGTTAAATTTCCAGGAAACAAGAAAAGTAGGTATAGATAATGTAAAACATACTTTATGGAAAATGAATGAATGAATGAATGAAGTTTTTCTTTTCTTTGTTTTTTATAAAACCAAAAAACAAAAAAAAAACGAAGAAGAAACAAATCACAGAAATACTTGGATTACTTAAATCAAGAATAAGAAAAAAATTTGAGAAAAAAAAGAAGAAAAAGAAGAAGAAGAAGAAGAGTCTCTCGATAAGTCTAGTAGAGTTGAGTGGTTTTTCTTTTTTTTTTTTGCATTTAGAACAAAAAAATTTAAAGAGAGAAAGAAAATGTTTGTGTGTGTGTGTGTATGTATTTTTTCTTTCCATTCCATAATATTCTTTTTCTTTCCTTGTTTTGATTATATCGTATTGTTGTTGTTGTTTTTTTTTTATTATTATTTATAATTAAATTGCGCCATTTATACGTCAGCTTTTATTGCATTTTATTGTTGTTGTTCTTGTTTTGTGGAAAAATGTCTTTATGGATTTTATGTTGTTTTTTTTTTTTCATTTTTAAAGTTGGTTTACATTAAACTCATTTTACCAACATATGTAAAATTTTCTTCAATTGATTTTAGATTTCATTATTTCAATGGGATTGCATCCCTTAAGTTTTTCACGTAATTTGCGTCTTTTATAAGAAAGTCGAAAAATAATCAAATTAGTTTAGAAACACAACACGAATTAGTTTTTAGTTGTATGAATTGTTTTATTTTAATTTCTACCTTGCAATTTTCTCATAGAATTAAAAACAGATTATTACAAAAAACGGACATCAGTTTTTTTTTGTACGTTTGTCATTCAGTTTTACATCTCTAAATAAAACATGTCAGACCATTTCAGTCCGATTGAATTCTATCAGATGATCTAACCGTCTGTTAAACCAATTGGTGTAAAAAGCAAATGTAATATTTGAAACAATAGAGTGAAAATTGTCAAAAACGAAAAAATAATCTTTACTCCAGAGTTAAATTTCCAGGAAACAAGAAAAGTAGGTATAGATAATGTAAAACATACTTTATGGAAAATGAATGAATGAATGAATGAAGTTTTTCTTTTCTTTGTTTTTTATAAAACCAAAAAACAAAAAAAAAACGAAGAAGAAACAAATCACAGAAATACTTGGATTACTTAAATCAAGAATAAGAAAAAAATTTGAGAAAAAAAAGAAGAAAAAGAAGAAGAAGAAGAAGAGTCTCTCGATAAGTCTAGTAGAGTTGAGTGGTTTTTCTTTTTTTTTTTTGCATTTAGAACAAAAAAATTTGACCTGGTTCAATGAAGAAAAATGTGAATGAGAAGACGACGGAGATGACGACGACGACGACGACGGATGATGATGAAAAAGATGTGGAAGATGACTCGTCATAGAAGGAAGAAGAATGTTTTTTTTTTGTTTTGTTTTGTATTTTTTTTTTGCTAAAATAAGAGAAGAAGAAATGATACAGACGTAAAGGCAGACCAATCCATTCCAGACAAAACAAAACAGACGTTATGTTTGTTTGGTTATTTTTTTGTTTTCTTTTTCTTTTCCCCTCCTCTTTCAATTCACACTTTTTAATAATTTATGATTCATTCGACATTTATGTTTGTTTGTTTGTGTGTTTATTTGTTTGCTGTTTGCTTTTTTTTTTTTGGAATTCGTCAATTATTAATTTTTTTTTTTACTCTTAAATATTATTTAATTAGGAGGAGGAAAAAGCCTAGGAATTGCATTAATCATACAATCTCGAATCAGAATTTCACTTTAAGATCTTCTTCTTTTTTTTTTCCAAACAAAAATTAAGGCAACAAATACTAGCAACAATAACAACAACAATTGACACAAAAACAATTGACACAAACATTTATTATTAATTAGTATAAATTTTTAGTAAGTACAATTTAAAAGTTAGTAATCAAACGTCAAATACGTTACGTATACATGTGAAATGTTTATCGTGTGACCTCCAAGTTAAATAATAAAACAAAAAAAAACGCACAAATCAATTTTTTGGGCTAAAATTAATTGAAGTGAATTGTAAAATATTTTTTTGATAACAACAATTTTATATAGTGACCAAGACACAAGAACATCAATTACTGTCTTATGGTCAATATACAAAGATCCATCAATTCAACAAATTTAATTTGTAGAGAGAAATTTCTTCACAATATAGAAAGCCAGTTAATGGAATTTCTTTCTATAAAAAAAAAAAATTTTTACCACGTGCGGTCACATTATAAAGATTCCACAAGTTTGTAATTTTATTTTTTTATATTAGATGAAGGAATTATTTGTTTATTTTTTTATTTGGTTAATGTTTGTCAGTATATGTAAGTAACAGGGACGAGTACAGTAAAAAAAAACAAAAAGTTTTATTATTAAAAAAAAAAAAAGCATACCATTTTCTACAGGACTAGAACAGCTTCGGCATAACGGAATTCGTCTATTATTATTAGAAGAAGGTGGAAATAATAGCAAATTATTTTCACCACATATTGATGATGTTGTATTATTAGATGATGTCTCCTTCTGTCTTTTATTGTAATCTCTATGAGCACCTAAATAAAATTTTGATATTTTTTGTTTTACTTAAATTTTTTTTTTATTTTTTTTTTTTTTGTGTTTTTTTGAACTTTTCCTCTTTTTTACTTTTCATTATTTTTTCTTTTTTTTATTAGACAAAAAACAAAAAAAAAAAAAAAAGAAGTCACAAGTTATAAGAAAGAAAGAAAAAAAGCAGTAAAAGAAAAACAGAGGAAAAAAAAATAAAAAAATAAAAGAGAAAAGATTTTCTTTTGATTTGATATATATTTTTTTTTTATGATAAAAAAGAAAAATTAAAACAAAAACAACAACAATAAAAAAAAAGAAGAAAAAAAAATAACTGAAATCTATTTGGACTCTTTTTACTAGTGCACACAAACACACACACACATATATATAGGCCACCAGATCTTACAATTTATATATATTGAAACACACGCACGCACGCATACACATTTATATATGCCCGAATAATACTATAAAAATAAAATAAAACACAAACAAAAAACAAAATAAAAGAAAAAAAAACGTCATGGCCTTTAAGGCTGACTCTGATACTAACGTGAAGTTGATAGTTTTGTAACTTACGTGAAGTTGTTAGTTTATTGACTAACGTGAAGTTGATAGTTTTGTAACTTACGTGAAGTTGTTAGTTTATTGACTAACGTGAAGTTGATAGTTTTGTAACTTACGTGAAGTTGTTAGTTTATTGACCAACAACAAAAACAATTAAAGTTTCAAAAATAAATTTTTCTTTTTATAATGAAAGTGACTCACCTTTTTTTTTATATTATTTTTCATTGTATTTGTATTTTAAAAATAATATAATATGAAAATGTATTCTATCTTTATTTTTTTACTATAAAAAGAACGAGACAGAAATAACAGACGGGCACAAAAATAATACAAAAAATAAACAAACACATTCATAGACAGAAAATATATATGTATGAATAACATATATTTATGCGTTTGGATGTGTATGGAAAAATATAAAAACGACCAAATTAATACATAGAAACAGAATAATATGAGTCATCTCTAAACCACGTACAGAAAAAAAAAACAGAGAAGAAAAAAATTGACGGAACATTTTTTTATGTCAAAAAAAAAAGAGAAGAAAAAATTGGAAGGAATTGGGAAAAATAATTACGTTTTTTTAATCGTTTTAAAATCGGTTATTGTACATACTTTTGTTTATTAGATTGTCTCTAATAATTTTTAATAAATATAAAAAAGTACTTAATAAAATAATAATAAAAACAAACGACAATTGACAATTAAAAAAAAAAAAGCAAGGAAAATATCTAAAATATTAATTATTAAATTATTTACTAAAGAAAGGAAAAAAAAAAAGATACGGTTAGAAAATTTTCTATTATTATTATTATCATTATTATTATTTTATTATGTATTTGTGTTATCAATCATAAAAAAAAAAACAAACGAAAAAAAAAAACAAAAAAAAAATGGCTAATTTTTTGTTACACTTTCTTCTTCTTCCATACTTCCATAATAATAAAAATAATATAATTATCAGTGTTTTTGTTTTTTATTTTATTATTTGTATGTGTGTTAAATTTTTTTTTTAATTTAAATGTGTGTATACAAATGTTCTCTATGGGATTTTTGTGTGTGTATTTGTGTTTGGATTTATAAAATAAAATAATAATATGTGTGAAATATATTGTGAGTCATCTCTATTATAATGTAAATATGTGCATGTGTGTGTATGTTTGGTTAATGTTTATATATATGTGTGTCTGTGTTTTCGTAACATGTACACAGTAAATGATATTTTATTAATATTAATAAAAAATATATATATATATAACTTATAAAGATAGATAGAGAAAGAGAGAAGGAAGAAAGAGATAGAAATAGAAAATTGTATGAATTAGAAAAGAAGAGAGAAAAAAAAATAAATAATTGAAATAATTTGATTTATTTTTTTTTTCCTTCTAATTTTTCATTATATATTTTTTTTTTAATTATTATTTACCTAATTTATTATTGATTGGCATAAATCTTAACACTAAACACTGTGATTCACGTTTAATCCTCATTTTTCCGCTTGTTTTTATTGTATTTATTTTTCTTAACTTATTTCACAGAAATTCCACAGAAAAATTTTTTCACACAATAAAAACTCACTTTTTTTTACTTTTGAATTTAAACTAACTTTTCTTAGTTAACTTATTTAACTTGTTTTTCGTTGAAATTATTCAATAATCAAAAAAAAACAAAAACTAAAATTTTTCAATTTTACTTTTTTTAAAACAGAAACATTTTCCTCTCTGATTATTTCTGTTTCCTTTTTTTGCTCTCTTTTTAATCTGTGAACAAAATTTATATAATTTTCTTTTATTTGAATTTTAAAACTTGACGTTTTGTCTCTTTTCTATTTTTCTTCTTCTTCTTATTTTTCTTGTCACACACCAAAATTTATTTACAACAAAACAAAACTGGCTATTATTATTTTTCTCACTTTTAAACTTTTACCAAAAAATGTCTTAAAATTGAATAAATTTTAATTTTTCTGTTTAAAGACCAAAAAAAAAAAACAAAATTCACTCAATAAAATAAAAAAACTCGAAATTTTTTTTATATTTGGTTAAAGAAGAAAAAAAACCAACACACAACGATAATTCTTTAAATATTATTTTGAAAAAAAAAATCAAATTCTTCTTGATCTGTTGTTGTTGTTGTTGTTGTTGTTATGATAGTTTTTTTTTATTTTTGTATTTAAGTTTCTTTTTAATTCCTGCTGATTGCACTAAATTTAAGTTTTAAGTTAACTTTTTATTTTATTTTAAATAAAGTTACAAAATCTCACACATAAAGTTATTTAATTGTAAAGTACTTTTATTTTTGTTGTTGTTGTTGTTTTTTTTGATAACGTATGCACATTTATAAACATTTATTAGTCCGCGTAAATAACGTAAATGTTTCTTTTATTTAATTATGATTCTTTTTGACGAACAACAATACACTAGTCGTCAGTGCACTTAAAATATTCACAGCTAAAACAATCCAAAAAAAAAGGAAAAACGACAACAAGTTAACATTTGTAATAATAAAATGTACAGAAAAAAAATAAATAGAATTTGTCTCTGAAATCCTTCTCAAAACCGAACCAACTTCCAAATGATACAATCGACATAAAAATTTTTGTTTTAAAAAAAAAAACGCGATGAACGGAGTTTTTACACTAACACACAAATACAATTAAACATACGTTTATCTGTGTTCTGTACAAGAAAAAGAAAAAAAAAATCTCTACATACACATTTATATTTTATATCTATTTAGAGTTTGCGCGTCGTATACAAATTTATAATACAAATATAACGTGCACACTAATACATAAATATAAACATTTTGTAAGTCAATTGTATGTGTGCGTTACAATTTTTAATATAGGATGACTCAAAATATATATAAAAATATTTAAAAAATGTTGTATACATGTACATACAATGTGACAAAAAAAAAAAAAAAGAAAAAAAAAAAATTTATATAGTATTATTTATTAAATCGATTTTTAAATACAAAAATTTATATTATTATTATTATTAATCTATATAGAAAAATTAGTCATTGCTATATACTTATAAATAATGATAATTTTTTTTTTTTAATAAGATTTAAAAATTTTCAATAACTAAATAAATACACATATTATGCATAATAAATAATATAATTATATTATTTGTTTAAATTTTTTAATCATCATCAAAAAAAAAAAAAAAAAATAATAATAATAATAATAAAAATCTAAAATAGTTCATAAAAAAGGTCAATAAGGAAAACGGAAATTGGTATTTTTAAATGCATATTATATTATTTATCGTAAAAACAGAAAAAAAAAAAAAAAAATTATGTTCCGTGTTTGAGGTCATCCTATAATACTAAAGAAAAAAAAAAACGAAAAGAAGAAAAAAAATTAAATGACAGAACACAAAAAAAAAAAAAAAAACAAAAAGAATATTATTTATAAAAACAAAAAAAAAATAAATGCGACATTTGTATTAGTGTCATGTCAAAATATATACACACACACACACAGTTACACATCTTTAAACAATATTTCTTTTCTAAACATTTATTCATGACTCATTCATCGAAAAAGACAACACTATATTCTTGTTTGCTTTTTTTTTTAAATACAACACACAAATACACCTTTAGAAAAAACTTTACTATAAAAACATACACACTCATACACATCGCACGCAAACACATCTATACACCTTTTAAAAAAGACGACGTTCTTTTTTTTCTCTTTTTTTTTTTTTCGCTGGTACGTATGAAAAACACGCACCACAAATATGCACGTGTAAAAATTAAATAGCAAAATTTATAATATTAATAAATAATCACATCGTTTTTTTTCTTCTTCTTCTTATTCTTGTCTCTTCTTCATTTTGTCTGTCCGTATGATGTCTACTACCAATTTTTTTTGTTTTGCTAAACTTTTTTTTTTTGTTTTTTGTAGACAAACTTTTTCAAAGAAATGAAGATTTTTTTTTTTAATTCAATTTTTGTTCTTTCATTTTTATTGGTTAGTTCATTAGAGACGTTGATGTTGTTGTTGTTGTTATTGTATTTGTTACGTAGTAATGTCTTTAGCATTACACATTACGTAGTTTCTTCTTTTTTTTCTGCTTTTGAATATAAAAAAAAAGTACCTTTCTTATATCGTTTACTGAATTTCAATTTGTAAAGAAAGTCAAAAGAGTGACTGTGAAATAATCATATAAGATTCCAATAAGACTTTGTTATCATTTGTGTTTTCATTTTTTTTTTGATTAGATTATTGAAAATTATATTTTTAGAATAGAAAAAAACCATAATAAATTATTAAAAAATTGATTATCTATACATAATTTTATTATCAGATAACTTTGTAATAAAGGAAAACTCATTCTAAAGATTTGCCAGTTGTAATGCATAGATATAAATTGTCACTCTTTAATTAATTGTAGTCAATTTTACCAGACTGTTTTTTAATATTTTCTAATGTCCATGAATACGTATAAAATTTAAATGAAATCTTTTATGCATCATTTTATAAATCTTTCTTTTCTTTCTCTAATGCCAACATATACAAACACATTTCAATCCATTTAATGAAATTCTAAATACAACTTTGTCTTACCTTCTCATATTACATTAATGCAATTTCATATTTTATATAATTTTATAATTTCTAAAAGGAAATCCATAACATATTGTAAATGTGTTAAATATAAATCTGGGTTAAGTTATAGTGTTGCCATTGTAAAAAATTTCATCATAAAATTTTTAAATTGAAAATAGAATTTCCTTAAGTTTTCTTTTTGTTCTTTTTTTTTTTTTTTCGTAAAGGTATCCAAAATCACAAGGTAAAAAGAAAGAAAAAAATAATCATTATATTTATTTGAGAAGGTCTGACGTCATTTTTATAGTCACGTTTTTTTTCTTTATAATTTAGGTTTCATTTTAGGTATACACACAAAATAAATAAAACAACAAAAACAATTAAGTGCGATGACTAATCTATAATAGAAATAATAGAAAGAAAAACAGAGACAGAGACAAGTGCAAAAATTTAATCAATACCAAAAAAAAAAAAGAAAAAAAAATGTAGGTAATTCCTTAACAGAGAGAAAAAAAAACAAAACAACAAAAACAAACAAAATAATCTTTTTTTTTTTTATTTAATAAAAGAACAACAACAACAACAACAACAATAACAACAAACAATAATAACGAACATATATACTAACTAACTAAATAAATGAATGTACAATAAAATATAATAAAAAACAGAACAAGAACACCAACAACAACAACAACAGTAATAATCATAATAATAATAACGTTAGTAATCAGTAGGTATAATTCTAATCGCTAATCAGTAATCAGTTGAAGAAAAAAAAACCAACAACAACAACAACAAATGTAAAAAAAAATAAATAAAAAAAATAAAAAAATTGTAACGTCCCTACAACAACAACAACAACAATCTATAAAAAGCAAAAACAAAACACACACACAGCACAGCACAGCACAAAAATGTAAAAGAAGATCAATAATTTCAATAAAAAAAAAAAACAAACATGACGAATATTGTGATTTTATTTTGCCTTTTTTTATTTATAAAAAAAAAATACACGATTGATTGTTTCATATATATGTATCACATCATCAAAAATCATCGAGACCAATATCATCATCATCATCATCATTAAATATCATCATCATCATGATCAATATACAAACATAGTGGGGGTGTTAAAAACTAAAAAAACATGAGTAGTGTTTATTGGTTAACGGGTGTGTGTGGGACGTATGAAGAAGGGGACGAATTACTAAAAATTATTTTACTCTCAACATACGTCATCCAGTTCATATTATTATGATTCATTGATTTACATTTATTAGTACTAATATTAGTGTGACTTTACCCCACAACACCCCGCCCCCCATATCTCTTAAACCCCTATACATCAATCCAGACGAATAAATTCACATATTTTAATGTTTTTATATATTTTTTTTACCTTTTGCTGTTCTAAACATTTTTCTCCGTTTGTTTTTTGTTCATTTCTTCTTTGCAAAAAAAAAAAACGTACAAGAAAAAAAAAAACAAAAACAAAAAAATTAATTTTTTTTAATTAGAAAACAAAACAAGTAAATTGTGTGAAATTTTGTTTCTTTTCATTTTAATAAAATAATTAATTTAATTAAATTAAATGAATTTTATGTTTTGTTTTATTTTTTTTTTTTACTTAAAAAAAAAAGAATTTGAAACAATTTTTTGATTATTTTTGTTTTTACCTAAAGAAAAAAAATCGTTTTCTTAATAGTCTTGTTTTATTACGTCATTATAACAACAATATAGGAACAAAAAATACAACAACAAATTTTAGAACGCCCAAATAATGATGAAGAAGGAAATGAAATTGGGTGTCTTGTCTGGACTATGATGATGACTATGAACGTTCGTTGGCCTTTTTGTTTTGTTTTATTTTTTTTTTTGTTTTCATTTTGGCTTTAATTTCTTCTTCTTCTTTATCCTCCACCTCCTCTTCCTTTTAGTTTTTCTTTTTTCAAAATGTTTTTTTAACTTTTTCCTGTTCTTCTTCTTCTTCTTCTTCTCTCTCTTCTTCTTCTTCTTGGCTTCTGTTTGCGGATTTCTCTATATTTTTTTTTTCTTTTTTTTTACTAATAGAATTTCCATTTCATTTTGATTATTATTAGTTATTCTATATATTTTTACACACACACACACACACATCGAAACACACACACATGCACACACATACAATGTGTATGCGTAATTATTAGGTGAACTTTTCTTATACACAAATTTTTTTTGGTGTTCTAAATATTTATAGAAAAAGTTAAAAAAGACGACACGAAAAAGAAGAACAAGAAGAAGAAGAAGAAAAATTTAAAAATATTTTTTATTATTATTTTTTTTTTTTACAAAAAAAGAAAGAAAAAAAATTAAAACGTAAAAAAAAAAAAAAATGTTAAAAATAAAATATTATGAGTAAAAAAAAACAAGAATAAATAAACTAAAAATGTAAAATTGGATTCTTTCTTTTGACTTATTTTTGTCGGTGTTTCTTTCAAAAGAAAAAAAAAAACAGAAAAAGGAAAGTGACGTCACCTTTTCCATTTAACTAAAAAAAATACAAAAATCTACCACTTTCAAATTTAACCAAAAGAATTTCTATAAAAATTGACAATTATTTTTAGTTTTCCTTCTTTTTTCCTCTTTTCCCCTCTTCTTCACTACATTTTGTTTTTGAATATTCATCGCATTTTTTCACAACACAACAATAACGCAGAACAATAACGTAGAAAACGCACAAAACAACAAAAAAAAACATCGCCCCCGCCCCCGATAATTCAAGCTCCCGTTTATTTTTTCTCCACCCGTTAATTTTCATATATACAAAAATGGCGCGTGGATTTAAATAAAGCGACTTTATCGATTTCAACTTTTTCTTCTTTCTTTCTTTCATTTTTTGTTGTTGTTGGTTTTTTTATGCGTTTGTTTATTTTAGTTTTGTTTTAATTTTGTTTTATTTGTTGCTATTTTTGTTTTTTTGAAACAAAAAATTGATAACTTTTTTATTTTTGTACGGATTAACTTTAAGGGCAAAGCGAACAATGAATCAAACTAAATTAAAACAAAATCAAGATAACCAATTTGTTACAAAGTCATCATTTACTAAACGTAAATTAAATTGTATGATTAAGCTGACTTATATATGATTAAATTTTATTCTATAGAATTTGTTACGTTTTATTTTTTTTTTTATATTTGAACTTTTGAAGGATGAACATTTTTTTTAAATTTTGGATGATTAATCCACAGTACATATTTTACTTTTGATTTTTGACACCATTTCAACTCTTACTAATCTAAAATCTAACCTGTATTCCTGTAATAAAATATTTACTTATCCCTAATCAGTAAATAGATTCTAAGAAATCTATACCCTAATTAGATAAAAAGAAAAAAAAAAAGTGAAAACATGTTTCTTGATGATGGATGACGCATCCTTCTTTTTTGTATCTAGATTTAGGCGTGATTTTTGAAATTGAAACAATTTTTAAAAATGTGAGAAAACAAAAGAATTTGGGTTTTTAAAAATGGCCTAAAAAAAATTCATCTTCTTCCCCTCCAAATATAAATATGCAAATTTTTCATAAAACAAATACAAACGAAAAGAAAGAAATTATTAAAAAAGGAATCAAATAGAATTTTAATGTTAATATTTAAGAAGAAAATTTTTAACTTTAATAAAAGTTACAAAATATAGAAAAAGGTGAAGAAAAAGAAGAAGAAGAAGAAAAATACATTTGATTATTGGTACAATTTTAATAGTTTCAAATTTACATAATTAGACGAGATTTCAATAAAAACAGGTTCTAATGTTATTAATATCACATTTATTATTATTAAGCAATTTTGTCTATCTTTCCCTTTTCCTCTCACTCTCTCTCACTCCCTCTCTCTCACTATCTGTCTGTCTCTCTCTCTCTCTCTCTCTCTCTCTCTCTCTCTCTCTCTCTCTCTCTTCCTATATTGCCTATCAAAACATAAAATTACAAAATTCTATTTTTTTTTTAATGTTCGATTGTTTGTGTTTCACTTTTATTTTTTTTTCACTTTTCTTATCAAAATCTCATTAAAAAAAAGAAACGTTACACTTTTTTTTGTTTTTTTTTTTTCATTTCTCACCGCATTATTATTTTGTTCGATTTTTATTTTTTGTGTGTGTGTGTGTGTGTGCGGTCTAATTAATTAATTAATTAATCTAACTATTTTTTTTTTCCTATTTTGTTGTTGTTGTTGTTTTTGTTGTGCGGTTGTTTACATTTAAAGGAAATGTTGTCCAGGTTACATTGTTGTCGATATTATTATTGTTGTTGTTGTTGTTTTTGTTGTTATTATTGCTGTTGTCATGAGATCGCCATTTTATTTATGATTATAAAATTTCTATCGTGTATGAACATAGCAACATAATGCGGTTTTATTATTTTTCGGATACCATTTTTGTTTTGTGTACATTTTTCGTTATTTTTTGTTTTTCTGTTACTCTCATGAATATAGCAACGTTATTCAATTTTTCTTCTTCTTTTTCTTCTTCTTCTTCCTCTTCTTGTATTATTTGGTATTTATATTATTTTGTATTTCTTCGTCTTTTTTTGTTTTTGTTTCTCTTATAAATAATATATAAAAAAAAAAGTTGATTTGAAAGACAAAAAAAATAAAAAACAATAAAAAAAGATCTTTTAAAAATGTTGCGCCAACACAAATAAAATGAAAAAAAAAATACTAAATAAAAGCCAACACTTTTTATTTTATATTTTACTGGAAATATAAAGACGACGAAAAAAAAAAATACCAAAATAATAAATATAAATAAATAAATATAAGAATGACAAAACCCCTTTTAACTTTAATTTCTTAATATTTTACTTATAACATTTTGTTGTTGTTGTTGTTGTTGTATATAATTTTAATAAATGATCATCAAATAGGAATTGACTTTTAATTTTTTTTTAAAAAATTTGGACTTTGAACATTATTTTTGTATAATATGAATTTCGGAAAATAAAAGGCCGATAAAACCAAATTAAATAAAAAATACAAAAATAAAACAAAAACAAAAAAAAAAAACGGAAACAATAATTTTTTGTATAATTGCGGTCTGTTTGACTTCTTCGTTTTTGTTTTTTTTGTTTTTATTTTTATTTTTGAGGTTTACGTTAAATTTAATTAATTATGCTTTATTAAAGGGAGACAGAAAATCTATAGAATTTTCTTTAAATTGTTTAATTAAAATTTTAATTAAAAAATTTGTTATCAAATTTTTTCATTTAAAACAAAAATTATTTCATAGAAAGTATGAAAATTCTTGGTATAAAAAAATTAAATTATTTTGATACTTCTGATTTTAGTACAACGCACGTCATTAGGGAATATTTTTCATTTTATTCATAAATTCATATAAAAATGGAATAGAATAAAATTAGGGTAAATTATGAAAAGTACTCTTAAGATTTGTGATAAAAACTTTTTCAAAAATTATTTTATAACAAAATATAGAAAAATCGTTTCTTTGTAATTCTTTGTAATTTTTTTTAATAATATCAAATGTGTCTATTATTTACCTCTGACGATTTATGTATGACTGTATGCGTTCAGTTTTAAGAAGAAAAATTAGTAACATCATCAAATTTCTAATTAATTTGATTAATTTACAGAAATTCTATTGTATGAAATTTAAAATTCGTCTTTTATATTCTGTTATAAAATAGAATTTTTTTATTTCTGTGTTTTTTTTTTGAGCCATCGCAGGAGGATTTCTTATGGAATTTTTTTGTTTTTTTTCTTTTGATGTCAAAAGAAATAATTAAACAAAGTTTTATTGAATTAAAATTTACTTAGAAGAATCATGATCTTACTGCGGTTTAATTTAATGATTGCACAATTGTTAAGTAATTCTTTTCAATTGTGAATAAATAAATCTGCATTCTTATTGTAATTTATTACTTTTAACTAACTTTCCTTCATTTCAATTTTGTTCACTTTCGTATTTATATTTTAAATTGAATTAGTTGAATATTTTTATTGATTTAATTTAATTCTGTAAAACCTGTCTAAGATGACCATGTATGATTGAAAGAAAATTTAGTACAATTGTGGACCAGAATTATGTAAAATAAAAATTATAAACAATTAAAGTTATGTGTGTTGTCTATTTCGAGTGATGTCCAATTTCTGATATGAAGTTGAATTTAGACAGGTTTTAACTCCGGTCTAATAGAAAGAATCAAATATCCGCGTTTTAATAAAAACATTTTTAAGAATGTCCGGTTTCTGTTTTTTTTTTTATTCTTTATTCTTTATTATTTATTTTTTTTATTGTTTAACTTTTTATTTGATTTGTTTTTTTTTTTGTTTGGAAAATTATATTACAACAATTTTGAGATGTTTTTGTATAATAATCAACTTTTATTGATATTTAAAGTTATTGCTATAATTTTATTCGATTGTTTATTTAAATTTAAATTGTTAAAATGAAAGAAAAAAAATAACAACAACAACAACAAATGAATAGCAACAACAACAAATAAAAGAATCAAAAAATGATTAAAATATAATCAATTATTTGATAATTTACAATGATGTAGATTCTACATTTGCAACAACGAATAAAGAATAAGTACATAACAACAACAAAATCAAAATGTACAGTCCAACCAGGAATTATTATGTCGACTCATTAATAGGACATATTTCTATATTAATTAATTGTATTGTATTTGTATTTCAATTTTTTATTAACCTAGTACATCAACGACTAAGGTTATTAGTAACTAGGAGACCTACTATTTTTGAGGTGGGTTCTGAACCACCTAGCATCTGCACATGCATTTTTAATTCGATTCGGCGCATTGCCAGCTCTTAGGAAAACATGCAGATTTCCTAAGAAGAATCGTTCGGTTAAAACCTTATCCTGCACACCGGCCGGAGGGTCATAGATGTTATTAATCATTGCCCACTACTTTATGTATGTTTAGTACATAATTAGCCGAATGAAAAATTCCATCCCGCCTCGGTCGAGATTCGAACTCGGTACCTCCCGCTCCAAACGTCAGCATGTTGCCATGTTGCCACCTTGGTCGGTATTAATTAATTAATAAATAAATAGAGAAGAATTGTGTTGTATTGTATTTCAATTTTTTTTTTTTATTAACCTAGTACATCAATGACTAAGGTTATTAGTAACTAGGAGACCTACTATTTTTGAGGTGGAACCACCTAGCATCTGCATATGCATTTTAGAGAAGAATAAAAAATGATTGAAAAAAATTTATTGATAATTTACAATTCGATAATTTAAAAATTCGGCAAATCTACAACTCCGACAATTCTACAATTCATCAATTCTACAACTACGACAATTCTACAATTCTATAATTCGAACTTAAAATAAAATTTTTTTGGTGATTTTATAAATTTGCGATTATTATGTAAATTTTTTTTTTTGTAAAATATAAAACAATTTTTATTGTTTTTATTTGTTGTTGTTGTGTTGTTGTAATTTCGAGTTAGTTACAAAACCTGTTGTTTTTATGTTTTACATTTTTTACATTTACCTGTATGCATGTAGTAATATGTATGTATATGCGCATATTTGTGTTTCTGTGTGTGTGTGTGTGTTTGTTGTGTTTTTAAATATTTATTTATTCAAATATATTTTGAATGCAAAAATCTAGCAAATTCTGTGTACTGCACCAATACACCATTTAGTTAGTTAGTGTTTGGTTAGTGTTAGTGTTAGTGTTAGTGTTAGTGTTAGTGTTAGTGTTAGTGTTAGTGTTAGTGTTTATTTTACTATTTTAGTTAAAGAGTTTAAATTTTAATATAAAAAAGAAAAAATATTAAATGAAAACAAAAAAAAAAAAATACAACAACAAAATTATAAGAAAAACCTGTAAATTGTTCTTGTTGAAATTGAAAATGAGAAAAAAAAAATTACAATAATTTATTTATTTAAAAAAAAATGTAGGTACATAAAAAAATCAACAAATCATAAAAAAACTATGATTCTCTCTCTCTCACACGTACGTACGTACTTTTTTTTTCTATCAAGGACGAATGATAAATTTTTACAACAACTACAACTACAACAACAACAATATTAATAATAATAATAATAAGAACTGACAATTATTGAGTCATCATTAAATTATCCCCTTTTATCAAATCAATGATTTTTTTTTTGTTGAGTTTCTTCATCTTCGTCTTCTTCTTCTTCTTTTTATTGTAAACCATAATGAACTAAAAAAGAAGAGATTTCTTCTTCTCTAAATGAAGAAGATGAAGAGGAAGAAGATTAATAAGAAGAAGAAGAAGATGATGATGATGATGATGAAAAGAAAGAGAAAGAAATAAAAACCAACAAAAATAATAATAGCAACAACACTAACAACACTAACAAGGTAGAACAACCAACAACAGCATTACCAACAACAACAACAACAACAACAACAAAAATAATAATGTTGAAAATGATCTTCCTAAGAACACTTTTTAGTCATGATTATTCATCTCTTCTATAAATGTATTATTTCTTTTTTTTTTGTTTTTGAAAAAAGAGAAAAAAGCAAAAAAAAAAAAAGCAAAAAAAAAAAAAAGCAGCAACAACAACAACAAAAAAAAACTCTCTACCTGTTTTTGTTTTTTAACTCTTTTTTTAAACTCACAGTTCTGTTCATTTTTTTTTTTTCTTTTTTTCTCTTTTTGAGCGGCCTTGCTTTGGACCTTCAATGACGTTGTCTGCTGTGTCTCATATGTATAATTTTAAAATTATAAATACAAGAAAGAGAAGAGGTGAACAGCCATACCAATAGTTCATACTCTCCCTCCAAGGTACAAATTTTACATTTATTTTTTTTTCATATTCGCTATCTGTCTGTGTGTGTGTGTGTAAGTGTGAATGTGTGGTATGCAATTGTTTATGTATGTGTGTGTGTGTGTGTGTATTGTGTACCACATCTATATATTGTCTTGTCTTATGATTTTTGTTATATACGCGATCGCGCGGGTCTCTCCCATAAATTTTTATTCTTTGAAAGTTGGGTTTTTTGTTGTTGTAACCGGTTTCAATTTAAACTTTTTTTTTTCTTTACTTTTTTCACTGATGTTGTTGTTGTTGTTGTTGCTGTTGTTGCTGTTCTTTTTGTATAGATTTTTTTTTTATCGCAAAAATTAAAATTTAATTCCTTATTGTTGTTGTTATTGCTGGTGGTGGTTTTGTTGTTGTTGTTGTTATATATAAAAAAAAGGTATTTTTTTTCCAATCAAATATTGGAAATAAAATTAATTTAAGCTGATGATTTTTTTTTTTGTATCTTTTTTTTGTATTTTTCCGTTTACATTTAAATAGAAACACAAAAATTTCATATAAATGTTTTTTGTTTGTTGTCCATTGTTTCATTTGTATATATTTGTTGGTAAGATCATCATCTAAATATGTAGAATACTGTACGCTACTACTGTTGTCCTCTTTAACTTGTTTCTTATTCAATTCTTTTTAAGTGCCAAACCATAAATGAAGAGACAATTTTCTTAAGGGCCATTTTGTATATAGACAAGGAAATTATATAAAATACATTTCATAATGGCCTCCAAACTTTATTATTATTATTATTCTGTGTCTCGGTATAAATTCAGGACCTTTTTTCATCATAATGTGATGAGTCATACATAATATGGATGTATTAATTTATTCGCACACTTTCTCATCGGTACAACTTCTGTATTGTAAATCTTTGAATAAATAAACAAAAAAAAAAAATTGAAATGAAACGAAAAAATTTTTTATGGGTCTTTGATTCTAACAGAAATCAAAAGGAAAATTATAATCAATTTTTTTGTCTGTTTGTTTGGTTGGTTTGGTTTGTTTGATTTTCTATCATTCAACATTTAACGCAGATTTTGTGAAGTATTTATTTTTTATTTCTTCTTTTTTTAAAACTTTTTTTTAAAGAGAAAGTTATTTATATAAAATACAACAATTTGTGTTTTTCTTTCTCTCTCTCTCTCTCTCGCTCTTTTTAATAGTTAATTACTTTTGTTTTTTTTGTTCATTATTTTCTTATCAATTCTCTTCCGCCTTTTTTTTCTTTCTTTCTTTTATTTTATTTTTTATTACATATTTTTTTCGTTCTTCGTTCTTCATTTATTTTTTTACTCATTTATAATTTCAATGTTTTGTCTTTTCTATAATTTTTATTTTGTTTTTCATTAAAATAAACGAAAGTGGAAAATAATCGATAAAAATTGAACGTCAAAAATAATAAAATAAATTATACGAAGAATTATTGCCAATGGGAATCAATTGGAATTTTTTAGAAACAAATTCTGTTCTATAAAGTTTTGTAAATTTTGGCATCTTAACGTGTGTCATATTAACTGAGCCTGGGCAGTTACTGAGATCTACTACATATTTTGAAATGAAATCCAAAACAATTATTTCTACCACACTGAGGATCATTTGTTTTATTAAATAATTTTAAATTATTTTAGGATGTAGATATAAATGACTTTAGTCAGCGATCGATGATAAATGCAGACAATTATAGGATACAAGGAAATTTTATTCTATTTTCAATTTAGGTTAAAATGCTACAACTAAAAAAAAAAGTAAACTTAACTTAGTAAAATTTAATCTTATGCTCAAGACACGACAAGAAGTCGTATACTTAAAATGTTAATGGGAAACTTTCCTTTAATGAGTCTTTGCAGTCACTTTACGTGTAGATAATTTTTGTCATTCACATACATATTGGTCATTACTCATTAGCAGCTGTTATACTTTACATAACATTCCATAGTGTGTTGTATATTTAATTACATCTTTAATTATATATATTTTTTATTCGGTGTATTGAATTCACACACATCAAACACACAACAGTGACAATGTGTAGGGATCTCCAATTTCAAGAATCAGAAATGTGTATTATTATTTTTTTTCAATAGGAAATAAACAATTTACTTGATGATATTTCTAAATAAAAATTACAATAAAAAATATTAATCACTTGGTCACCTTGTGTATGAGTCAATAGGGATCATTATTAAGTTTACAATTTATATGGACATTTTTCCCCCTTCTAAAATGATTCTCGGATGAGTCATATGTATGTCAGGATCATAGGGAATAAATTTCACGAAATAAATCTATACTACAAATATTATTGTAATCAAAAATAATATTCACAATCACATGTAAAGGCAAAACACAAAACACAAAGACAAAAAAAAATTATGCGTTAATTGTTTTAGAAAAGATTTAAATAAAAAAAAAAAAATAAATGGAAAGACAACAAAATGAGGAGGGAATGAAGAAATGAAGAAATGAAGAAATGAAGAAACAGAAAAAAAAAAAACAAAAAATAGGCAAAGCAGAAATAAAATAAAAAATTATTATTATACAATTTATAAAAATTGTGTAATCTCAGCGTATATATTTTCATCATTATTTAGTTTAGTTTAGTTTTGGACTTGGGCTTTGTGCCATTAGTGACTATATTATTCTGTGACTAGTCACTTCTCTAGTTAGGAGTCACTCAAAGAAAAGAAAAAAAAAAGAAAAAAAAACATGAAAACAAAATAAATAAACTTTAAAATAAAATTAAACAAAAAAAAAAAGAAAAAATTGAGAGTGATAGAGAGAGAGAGAGAAATATCTAAACTTATTAATAAAATGATAGATAAAATAGGAATTTTTTTTTTCGTTCTTTCTTTCTTGTATAAATATTTAACAAAAAACAACAACAACAACAACAATAGTAACAATAACAAATAGCAATAACTACATACATAAAATACAACAACAACTATAAAAAACAGAAAAATAGACAAGAGATTTTAGGCCGCAGTTTGATAGTTGAGTAGCTATTATATAGTTGAGTAGAGAAATGACTCAATATTATTGTATTGTATTTTTGTGATATCATTTTCGAGGAGGAACCTATTACTAATCACACACACACACACACACATACACATACACACACACAATATCATATATATCGTGAGTATTTATTATTATTATGGCGGGTTTCTCATCTCCGTTTAGATCTCATCTAGTGACTGTAGATGAGTTTTAAGCTAAAATCTGTTTCACAACATTTAGGTCTCATCTAACTCTCCATCTAACTTAGATGCGCAATTTGGCGCATCTAAATACTTAGATGTGGTTTGCTTTAGTTGTCAAATGTGATTCATTACAAAAGTCAAAACGCACAGAAAAAAATTAATCGAAGCCACTGAACTAAAAATAGTTTTAAAAAACGCTACAAATGTGGTGAAACAGATTTTTGTTAGATGTCATCTAAGGCTTAGAGTCGATCTAGTTAGATCCTCGTTTAGTCATTTGTTAAGAAACCCGCCATTAATCTTACAAGGAAAAAAATAAATATTGGATTGTATTATGAGTGAATCTGCACATAAGTGTGTGTGTGTGTAAGTGTGTCTATGTACACATTCCATGTATGCAGCAATAAACAATAAATGGGGGTCGTCGTGACGTTTTAAAATAATATTTCGTTGTTGTAATTGTTGTATTTTGGTGAATCTCTTTAAAGTCTAAACAAACCATTAATAGTAAAAGGAACAAATATTACAAATACAATTCTTTCATTTTGTACTCCTAAGAAATACTAATTTCTATAAAGTTATGTCGTAAATAGAATAAATAAATAAGAAACGCACATTTCTGTTTTAATTTTTGTTTTTTTTTTTTTGTTTTATTAATAATATTCATCATCATCATCAACATCATCATCATCATCATGAACATCGCAATGTAATAAGAAATCAAATCAAAAAAAAAAATTATAAATAAATTTAAAGAATTTTTTTTTTTTTATAGTTTTTAATGGAAAATATTTTTTTAAAAAGTTTTCTAAGAATAAAATAATAAAGTAGAGGAGGGGGTGAAACAAAAAACGTTATTTTTGTGATGATGTTCCACACATAACCAAAAAAAAAAAAAAAGAATAATTCACACGGAAAAATATAAAACATTTTTATACTTAAAAATGAAAACAAAAGGAAGAAAAAATAAATGGAATTAATATGAAATAGAAAAAGAATTTAGATTAGATAGAAAAACAACAACAAAAACACATTTGTAATTTGTAAGAAAAACTATGAGTTTTTAAGTCTAAATAATTTCGGATGTAAAGAAAAAAAAAACAACAACAATAACAACAACAAGAAATAGGCGGAAACTGCATTTGAATGAGTAAACTCTTAAACGGATGGATGAAAAATATATATGATCTTTATGGATTATGATTATGAGTCATCTATTCATAAAGTACAGACGTATATACATGAGTTTTAATGGGATGAGAAGAATAATATATATAAGGGAGGAAATGTTTTTGAATTTTTTTTTTTTTTAATAAATAGGGGATGGATTTTACGTATTTTACGTTTTAGGTACATTAACAATGCTGATGCTGATGTTAATGCTGACGGTGAATACAATTCAATGCAGATGTGTAATATATAGTATATACATACCTTCTTCCTTTTTTTTTTACAAACTAAAGCAATATTACTTGTATTGAAGATGAAGGGGGACTTAATGCTTTGATTAGCCCTTTTAGATAAATTTTTTGAAAATAAATGATTTCAAAATACGAAAACCACAAATAATTGAAATTCATTTTTTTTTTTGTTGTATGGTATTCAATGATATCATTCTTTTGTTATTTTTCAACCCTTATTTAATTTTATAAATACAAATATTTATTATCAAAAAAAAAATAGAAAGATTTCAATTATGATGGCAACCGATTTGTGAAAAGATTTAAATTTTAATGTTACTTACAGCGCCATCTCTGTAAAGTAAAAATATATGTTTAAACATTTAATAATGTGCGACATCTAACAGAGGTAATACTAAAGTAAAATTATTTTCAGCGTTTGCCTAAAATAATTTGTAGCGTGTGCTGTATTAAATTTTCTACGAATGAAATCAAAACAAAAGAAAAAAAACAATTTAGCGCGCGCGCATTTTTACATACACGGTTTTTTTTTTAAATTTTAAAATTTCCAATTTTAAAATTTAAAAAAGTGGAACAATTTAAAATTTATTCGTTTGTTGTTTTTTTTTTCTCTCTTTTACAAAATTTTTCTCATTTATCAGCTTAAAGGACAGAAAATTTCTTATTACTCAATTGATAAAGATGCGCGGCATACCACTCAGGTTTTACTTTATGAAAGAGAAAACAATAAATGAATAATACTTTGCAGATAAATTTGTAACTTAGCAACATAAATTATTTGTGTATTTTTCTTGATGTAAGAAAAAAAAAAGCCCTTTTTGTCGATTTGAAAAATAATTTTCAATTTTCAAAGAGAAAGTTTAACATAAATATCTTTGTTTTGCTTTAATTTACATTAATTTTTATTATTGTACCAATTTGGATATACGAAATAATTTATGGTACAATTAAATCCCACTCAATATAAATAAGAATAACAGTTCATTCAGGTAAGAGATAAATCATTTCTATATTATAAAATATTCTCTTTCTAGTCAATAAATATGACTCATCGTCTAGGAAAGACAAAAGTTATTACAAATTTTGTAATCTATTATAGAAATGGCGTCTAAAAACAAAAACAACAATAAAAAAGAAAAGTTATATAAATTATATGAATATAGATTTCTGGTGACATTCAATCTCAGTGATAATTATCCTCGTATTATTTATAAATCATTAACATCGAAAACTTTATTTTTTTTTTTGTTTGTGTTTTTCAATAGAGTGAAAAAATCTATTTAATTTTACATTATTTTCTTGCTAAAAGAAAATGTTAGAAAAAAAAAAAAATAATGGAAAGATTTGTAAGAGAAAAATAATGTCAAAATATTTAACATAAATTTCATTATTCTAGGTCATTAAAATTCTGTCAATTAACGCAAACGTTAAATTTTAATGCATTCTTTTTTTTTTTAATCCATTTCTTTTTTCATTCTTATTTCTGGTAACTTTGTCATCACTGTATAGTGTAAACATAACATAACAAAAATAAATAATAATGTTCTAAACTAAAATCTAAACATTAATGAAAAGTTAATGAAAAGAAGAAAAAATTTTTATATAAAATTTGTCTTTGGAATTTTTTTTTTTTTGTTTTTTTCTTAATAATAAAAATAAAGAAAAAAAAATTAACTTCCGAACTGACATTAACATTTTTCACTTCTATAATTGTGAATAGAAGTAATGTGTGTGTGTGTGTAAAATAAACACATAATAAATATGATAGAATAAACATAATACAATTCACTTTGCACATAATTTTCTTTTGTACACATTTCTCCATACACACGTTGACTCGTTTCTCTTTTCCCATTTCTTCTTTGGATCATAAAAATACAACAACAAAAAACAAAACAAAAACAAAAAATCACATTCAACTTGATACAGCCATACACACCTTAATCTCACGATTTTCTTAGTGATTCTAAGTGTTCATATGTGTGTGTGTATGTGTGTGTGTGTGAGTGTGTGTAGTACAAAATTTAGTACTGCTTTCATCGTGTCGACCCATATACTGTGTTGTTGTTGTTATTATTTGATGTTGTTGTTGTTTTTTTTTTAAATTAAAAACAATAAAAAGAAGAAGAAGAAGAAGAAAGAAAATATAGAAAATAATAAAGGTGCTACATAACTTCAACTTATAATTCAAAAAAATATTAAATAAATAATAAATGATAAGTAAAAGAGAACTCAAGAAAAAGGAGGAAGGTAAAAAAACAAAAACAAAAACACAAACAAAATGACTAAGATTTTCTGTTTAGACTTTTTTTTTATGTTCTCACTCTCTGTCTCTCTCTCTCTCTCTCTTCACTTGATGAAAAAAATAATAATTTAATAATTTAGTAAATAAAAACAAAAACAACGTGCGCGAATTTACTGACGAGACAAACGAGACAAATTATTTTTTATTCTTTCCGTCTTCATATTTCTCTTCTTACTGTACAACTGTGTGTGTGTGTGTGTGTATGTGTTTTCATTTTTTCTTCTTCTTCTTCTTCTTCTTTTTCAATATTGTTTTTGGAGGACAAAAAATTTGTAATCAAAAAAACAAAAAAAAAAAAAAAATAGATGAAAAGACAACAAAACACAATAAGATGAGAATTTTTCTCACATCCAAAAATAATGATTGTTGTAAACAATTTTTTGTTTTTGTTTTCTGTTTGTATTTTGTGTTTTTATTTTGTGTTTATTTTTTAATACAGAAATTAATGGGTATGAATGGAATTGAAAGTTATTTCGTAATTTTTCTTTACTTCTTCTTCTTCTTGATTTTGATTTTTTTTTTTGATTTTTTTTTTTTTGGTGTTTTTGGTGCTTATGAAAAATGTTTGTCTGTTGGTCTGTTGGAATTAAAACAAAAGAAAAAATAAAAACAAAAATTGGAAAAGGTTTCAAAAAAGAGTGCGTAAAACCTCATCATACACACACATACACACACATATTTTTGTAATTAGATTGAGTGAAGATAATTTATCTTATTTTCCTTTTGATTTTAATTTGTTTCTTGTGTTTTGTTTTTTTTTTTTTATTCCATTTCTTTCCTATTGAAAAATAAAAAAGTAAGAAACAATTGGATTCATTATGATGTGTGTGTGTGCTGTTGTGCAATAATTGATAATCATCCTGTATTGTGTAATCTCTTCCTTATATTATGTGTGTGTGTGTTTATGTGTGTGTGTGAAACAAAAGCTTTTCGCCTACAATTAAAAAATAACTTTTTTATATTTTTTTTTTATCTTAATTTTGTATCTGCATTATTTTATTTATTATTGTTTAAAAAATTGTTTTGACGTAATGCTTTGATGACGTTGACGTTGACGTTCCATAATTTAATTATTTCTTATTTTTTTTTTATTAAAAACAGAAAAATACAAAAGAAAATTTTTGCCTTTGAAGAAATTTTTTCAATTAAATTCCATTTCCTGTCTTGTCCATTTTGATCTTTATTTTCGATTCATTTATTTACTTGAAGTCAAATTTATTGATAGAGAATTTCTTATAAAATCTTAAGTTTTATTAAGAGACGAAGCTATGCTTGGATTGCATTGTAGTGAATGATCTTGAATGTTTCATATAAGTCAAAAATAAATGAAGCTCAAGAAGGGGACAAAGACAGTCTGGGTAGTTCACCGATTTCAATGTTAAAACATTCAATTTTCCTCCCAACTTCAACATACTTTCTCATTTACATTTAATGGATTATTATAAAAATCATCCACCAAATAAACTAATTACACGGAAGTTGTCCATACATTTTATATTTCAATATAGGAAGTAGCTACCAAAGATAAAAAAGAAGATCTCAGGTCACACCAATAATAAAAAAAAAAAATAACGACAAATATAAATTATACAAGAGAAATTGATACGATTTTCAACACCTTTATTTTTTTTCATTTCTATATATGAAAACTCACAATCAGATGTTATATTTAAAGAAGAAAAAGAAACTAAAATAATCTTTATTATGAATAAATATGAATTCATGTCAAAAAGAAAAAGAAAAAGAAAAGAAAAGAAAAAAAATGAACAAAAAATCGATTAAATTTTTTTTATATAAAAATGAAAGAAGTGGATGGAGAGTAAAAGACAGAAGAGATAAAATATAATTTTTTTTTTTTGCGTCTATACAGAAAGATTTAGTTTAAAAGATTTATGCCAAAAGAAAGTTGTTTCTATAGACTTACCACTAATAGTTGACTTAAACTGTAATAATATTTATATAGAAAAAAAAAAGTGTCCAAAATAATTATAATCTAATGGACGATGGTCCTTATAATCAAGTTAAGGTGTCCGTCTTTAACCACTTTCCCCCTCCACCACCTCTCTTGTTGTTATCTTGTAAATTATTATTATTATTATTATTATTATGAGGGCATCAATGTGACAGTAAATTGTTTTTTTATATTTTTTATGCATGATACAACACAACTAATAACTACAATTACATATTACTTGCGAATATTTAATGTAACCGAAATATTGAGAGAGAGAGAGAGGGAGAGTGCAAGAGAGGAATGAGAGAGTGATAGAGATAAATATATGAAAATTATTGTTTGGCACGCAAACACAATTCTGATTTTGACCTCTAACGTAATGAAAAAAAAAAAAAAACGAATAATAACAAGTAACTACAACAAACAACTACAGCAGACAACAACAACAACAAAACAACAATAGATAGATAGTTAGTTATGGTATTATTATGAAAGTGTGTATGATGGTATAGTTATGTTTAGTTATTGGTTTGTAAGGGGTGTGGTAGTGTGTTAAAAGAGGTAACAGTAAAATAATGTAGCTCGAGGGTACTTTTTTTTTTGTTTGTTTGTTTGTGTTCAGATTTATTTTTAATGGAATTTACAAAACCGTATTTTTTTATTTGAAATTTTTGGCTTTTTTTTTTGGTGTATGAGTTTCCAGTTAGCCAATGGTGAATAATACATGTACAAATCTTATTTATTTTATTATATATATTTTTTTTTCTCCTATATTTTGTATTTATCGATAAATTAGTGAGAGTCTGCTAGAGTGAATGGACAAGGACATTGAATTTTTTTTTTCTTTTTGTTTCACTTTGCTTTGATGGTCATTTATTGAAGTTAGAATTAACTTTTTTTTTTATTTCTATTAATTTTGCAAATTTCTACGTAAACGGAAATTATTCGTTATATAAGGAGACGTTGTGTTGTTGTTGTCTTTTTTTTTTGTTCATTTAACTTTACGCGTCACACTGAAGATTTAGAGATGAATCATATGTTGATACGGAACAACCTGTGTTAATGGCATCGTCATGGTATTCCTAAAAAGTCAATAAAACAAAGTTGCATTCAAAATTTAAGAAGAATCTTTTAATTTTTTTGATGAATAATTTTTGTTTTAAAATCGAATGAATCAGTTTAACTTTAAAGGGGTTGACTGTAAGTAAAAGTCAAACAATTTAATTATAAATAAGAAATAATTCAAGTGTGAATTTTATTCGATATAATCTGTCTATTGTTAAATATTCAGCAAAGCCGAATTCTAATTCTATGAGAGAACGATAGAAACAATACTGAGAAAATGTCTCATTCCATTTAGATCTCTGTCCAAGCATTAAAACAGAATTTCTAATATTGGAACAGAATTCATCTGTAGCGTTGACTCTATAGCAACAGTTTATTATTTGCTACAATTGTCGTTAATTGGACAATAATAAATTGTCGATAATTTCATGTCAAAATTGTGAAATTTTTTCTTCTGATAAAACTTATAACAACGAATAAAACTGATAAACACCAGCTGTCATAATTTATTTTAGTTTTTCCTCTTTGCTGTTGTTGTTGTTGTTGTTGTTTGCTTGTTCATTTCTTGTTGCTGCTTTTTTTTTCATCTTCTTTGAACAATCTAATCGAGTCTTCAATGATCCAAATCTATTTTTTTTTCTGCGCTCTTGTTGTTGTTGTTGTTGTTGTTGTTGTTGTTATAAAATACTACTTTTTTTTCTTCTCTTCTCTTAAACCAATTTTATTTGTTTTTTTTTTTTATCTTTCTAATTTGAATATTTCTTCTTTTTTTTTTTTTCGTCTTCTTGTTTCTTGTCGTTGTTGTTGTTGTTGTTGCTTGTTGCTATTTTTTTTTTTTTTCATAGTTGAAAAATTGTTTTCACATTATTGTGTCTATTTTCTTTCTATTTTAACTCTATTTTTTTTTTTGTTCTTCTATTTTTACAGATTATTCATTTAAAGAAGAAAACTTAGAAATAAAACAAAAACAACAACAAAACAAAAAAAAAACGATACAAAAGATGATGAAAAAAATGGTTATGAATAAAAATAAAAATGATAAAAAACCGTTGGATTTAATGAATAAAACGAAAATCGTCACGCTACCAAAATTGAATGGTTCATCTATGAATCTAACAGATAGTGAACATTTACCATCCAACCGTAGTAGAGTATGTAAATTATTCCTTCTTCTTCATCATTATTTTTTTTTTTTTTGCCTTCACTTTTTCCACTACTAAGAACATATTTTAATTTCAATCTATATTCCTCTCTGTATACTTTCTTTTCCTTTTCAATTTTTCTATATTTCCGTAAAAAAATTTATTCACCTTTTTCCAAATTTACTTTAAATTTCATTTTTATTAATTGTTGTGCATGCCGGTATTGATAAAACAAAAGAACTTGCAATTTTAATTGTTTTAGTGAAATCAACGTATACGTTATGCCTTTTGTGATGCACTTTTTTTTAATATTTTCTGTACAAATAATTCATGTTACGTCACGAATCACGAAATGCATTAATTCACTTTTATTTGTTTGTTTGTTTCATTTGTTTCATTTGTTTCTTTATTGTTTATATATTTTTATTGTTTTTTCTTTTTGTTTATGCTTTTTTAAGCACAAAATGAATGGGCTTAGTGTCTGTGTGTGTATTACTTTGGTATACTCACGTCTCATGTGTGCGCGCGCACATTGATTAACTTAAACAGAGTTTAAAACGTATAATTTAATGTAGTTAATTCACATTGTAGAAGAATACAAAACGCACACGAACAACAAAAAAAAAAACGGCAAGCACACAATAAAAAGTAAAATTATACAGATTGACGTAACAATAAAAAAACAAACAGCCAAATAAAAAAACAGAAAATATAATTCACAATTGTTTTTACCTAAATAATTTTTCATAATAATAATTCAGGGTTCATCATGTTTTGCATGGAATCAAGAGAAAGTAAGATCAAGTCAACCATACTATAATCATAATTATGATATACCATTTAATGTACCACCAAATGAGGTTAATTTTATGGGTGGTCTTGGTAAAAAAAATGCTGGAAATTTACGTTCAAAGGTAATAACCCTCTTTATTGTTTATTGTTGTTGTTATTATTATGATTATTGACGAATTTCTTCTGCTTTTATTTAACTGAAAAAAATTTAAATAAAATATAATTATTTATAGATTCATCCGAATCGTTCAACAACTGTACAAAAATTATTAAATATGAAAACATCAAATAGAATTCTCACAACATTTACAGAAAATCCAAAAGATGCCAATTGTTGTGTTCATGAGAAACGTCGTGAGTAAATTATTTTAATACTTTTCTTTTCTTTTTCTTTAAATTATAAACGTATAATTATATTTTGTGTTTATATCAATGTTATATGACGTGACTTGATTTTTTTTTTGTTGAATTCAAATGAATTTATATAAATTTAATTAATTTTTCTTTTTTTCTTTTCATCTTTTCATCTCATTCTTGTAGCAATTTCATCAACAAATTTAATTAAAAAAATAACAAAAATTGTACAAAATATACAAATTGCTGATAATTTTGATTCACCAAATGGTTCAGAAGTATCAGATACATTTTTAGATGAATCACTTCATCGTAAATCATCAATTATTGATATGGATGAAATTAATAGAAAATCACAAGATTTTATTTATTTTTATGAAAAAGATGAAATAAAAAATCATGTAAAAAATGTGATGAAAGAGGAACGTGAACGTTTTCAACTGAATCCATTAAAAATTCTAGAAGAAAAATCATTTCGTGAATGGGCATTAGATGAAAGGAAAAAATTTAAAGAAAAACAAACAGAACAAGTGAATATTGATTTGTTACAAAGGAGACGATTAACAAACATTAGTGATAAAACATCAACATCCAGTGGTGGTGGTATTGTTAGTGGTAGTGGTAGTATACGTAACAGCAGTGGTAATATATTTAGAACTAAACAAGATAATACAATTGATAATATTGATAAAATAAAACATCTACAAGGTTATATGTATGGACAATTTACAGAAATTGTGAAGCCAGATAAATTAACAAAAGATGAAACAAAATTTGCAATACCATTAACAATGATAAAACGTTACGAAAAAGATTACACAAAAGAAAAGTTAAAAAAGAATTTATTAAGAAATGCTAGATTTAGTCATATGGGTAAAAATTCATTAATAATAACAGATAATAATGATGATTCATCTGATGGTAGTATTGAAGATATAAAAACATTAGCATTAATAAGAACGCCATATTTTCGTTTGCCAACAATAAAAACACAACAAAAAAAGAAAAAGGATCGTTTTAAAAATCGTTACCTAAGTAAAGAACGTCTTAAACGTATCACAATGTTATTATATGATCGTACATTATCAATAAAAGCACGTAAAAAAAATAGTAATGAGACAATCAGTGAAGGTGATGGTGATCAACAAACAATTATTGATAATAAAAAAAAAGTTAATATGAAATCAATAAAAACTTTTGCAACAATTGTTAGAGAACGTTTTGGTTTAAAATTAACACCAGTTAAGGAAAAGTATTTTAAATTAATAAGGGATAAATATATGAAACATCGTGAATTATATCAGAATAATGTTCAGGTAATTATATATACAAATTTTTATGTATGCTTTTGTGTATGGCTATGTATGTTTGTGTGTGAATTTGTGTATATTTATTTAGGTTTTATTTGGATTAAATTAACTCTGTTTATCGTATAATGACAACATTTCAATTAATATCCAATTTTCCAAAAGTCTAATCAAAAATTAATGATTAATTAATGACAAAAATAAACATCGCGTTTTTTTTTTTGTAGACATAAATATTATAAAAAAAAATCACCCATGAATTCTAACAATTAAAAATAGAAAAGTACTTTTTGTTTTGATGGACAGGTGATCAGGATAAAATGTAAATTATACCTACCTTTATACAGTAGCGTTTCTCCAACTATACAAATTTTCCTTCAATTAAACCAATTTCAATTCCGTTGAGAACTTGTTTGAAAATCAAAAATATTTAGAATTGATTTTGTCCCTCTGAACTTTGTAATCTATTCACTTGATTATATTCTTGATGTTCTAATCACTGTAAGGAATTTATCTGCGTCTAATGTTTTATTTATTTATTTATATCTTCGGCACATTTGAGGGCAGATTTACTTTCAAATAATTATTCAGATTCAGAAAATTTCTTTTAATGTTTAATATTTGCATTATAAACTTCTAATGAACTTCATAAAATATATTTGCACAATAATGACAAAGACATTAAAAATAATTATAAAAGTGCCGCATTCATAGAATTGTTAACTTTTATTTTTATTTTTTTTATTTTTTGTATTTGGAAGAAATTATGTTTTTTTTTTTTAATTTCTTCTTCTTTCTTATAAATTAAATATTAAGGTCGTGGTCGTGGTTTTGATCTTTTTATATAATTTAAAAACATTTTTTTTTTATTATTCTCACTATAAAATATAAATGATGAATTCTCGCTTGTTTTCTTTTTCTCGTCTGTGTTAAATTTGTGATGAAAATATGTTTTCAAACATCAAAATAGAACAGAAAAAAAAAAGAAAACCGTCAATTTTAAATTAATTTGTTGTGTTTTGTTGTTGTTGTTTTTTTTTTTTCAAAAAACGTTTTCTCTCTTAAATATGACCTTTTCTGCGTATTTTTTTCTTATTTTCTCATACAAATTCAATTATGAATACTTTTAATTTTGGTTATATAATTTTTTTTTATTGGGGAATTCTGGGTAGACTTTAAGACGATAAAAAATAATGACAATAAATAAAATCAATTTATTGTGAATAGTTGGTAACATTTAAAATAATTTTTCTGTCAACTGAACTGTTTTTAATTGGAATAAATATAATTGATTAAATTTTCTGTTTAAAGAATCAATATACATTAATTTTCTCTACAGATGATGTTGAAGTAATTTTTTATCCTTTTATGTTTTCTCGCAAGAAAACTCTCATTTAATTATGTCTACGAATAGTCTCGTTTTATTGTGGTGAACATTTGAACTTTATTCCTTCATCCTTCTTCGTTCTAATCAATCAATATTTATTTACATACCCTTGCATAGTGGTAACATTTCTTTGAATCATCATTCCTTGTGCTATTACAAATTCAGGATTTTGTAATTAAGGAAATAATTATCATTTTTGATGCGATATATTTATATTTTGAGATTCTAACGTTTAAGGTTGCTTCAACATTATTTTAGTTCAAGTGCTCACCGCAACAAATATTGACTCCCCATTTAATGGTCATCTGTCTCTTTCAACTGAGAATAATTTCGTTTTTTTTTCTTCATCAGGCAACACAAAATAAACCGACATTTGAAGAATTTAAAAATGCTGAAAAACTTGAGATTAATTTGGAACAAAGTGAAAAATCAATATCAGCTAATGTGAAAAAAATTCCAATTAATAATTTTAAAAATAAGAAATTATTTTATAAAATAAATCCACCAAAGCCAATATTTAAACGTAAAAAAAATGTACGTTTGTCAAAGAATGATGATATTATTGGACCACTTTATACCGATCCGTATTTAATGGAGAAATTTCGTGAACCATGGAAATGTAAATATAAAAAAAGAAACTTCTGTCAAAGTTAAAAAATTAACAAAAAAAAAAAAAAAAACAAAACAAAAAGTGTCAGAAAAACTTTTTCAATTAAGATTTTATTGTTTTATTTTCTGTTGTTTGTTATTTTTGTTACAATTTTCTGTATTATTTTTCGTTTTCTTTTCTTTCTTTTTTTTTCCAGTTAAACAAGATTCAAAATTTTATACAAGTTTAATACGTGGACGTACCGGTATAAGAAATCGTTTACAAGTGAATGTACCAGATTTTAATTCAGAAAAATTAGGTACTAACAACAATGATAAATATTTTAATCGTCTTACAACAGAATGGGATAATTATTATATACATGAATTAAGGCATGGTAGAAGAGTAAAAAAATTTTCACCTAAAACACAAATTATATATTTTCGTGAAAAAACAAGAAAACGTTTTATTATGTTTTATATACAAGAAAATCTTTTAGATTTATTAAATAAACAAAAAGAAGAAGAAAAATGTATGGATGAAATAGAAGAATTTGTTTTGGTAAATATACTTTTTATTTTTTCGCTTTTCTTATTAATGATAATAAATTTTATTTTTATTTTAAAAGACGATAAAATATCGTCATTTTCTTCTGTAACTTTATATATAAAATTTAAAGCAAAAAAAAATATAAATATTCCAATAAATATTCTCTTGAAATCCTTAAACGTGCAATATTTTTCATTTTAGTTAAGAAAAAAATATTTGCGTTTAATTGAAATTCATTGAATATTTTTTTTTTGACAGTTTTCTCTTTTTTTTCTTGGATTTTTATTTGAGTTTCAAATGTTGTAATAAAAATGATTGATCATGTAAATATTGCAACTAACCCTTTACTGTACGAAATCGTTGAAATCTGTCAAAAGGATAGAAATTTATTATATTTATGCGTTGTGATTTTCACAAAGAATTTTACATGGCTGCACCTTACATATTGGACATTACTTTAGACTAAAGTTTCCTGCATTACCGATCTATTATACCTTAGCTTTATTGGATTTGCAGTTTAAGAATAATACGAGAAAAAAAATAGAAATTAAAGAGTCAGAAAAAGTATAAAACGTGAATTTGAAAAGTTTTTGTGAAACTCACCATAAGCATTAAAGTGTTAAGAATGACGGATTTCCTTTTTTTTTTGTTATTTATTTATGAAAATCGGTAAATTCTGTAATATGTATTCATAGTCTGAAATTGTATTTTATTAAATCATTTGAATTTAATTCAACATTATTATGAAAAAAAAAAATAAAAACAGATCGATATAACTCAATCTGTTCTGTTGTGCTTACCGAAACCATCTGCTAATCTTTATTTTTCTTTCTGTTTCTTGTTTTTTTTTTTTGTTTCTTGTTTTTTTTTTTTTTTGTTTCGTTCTTCAACGATTGATTAATTTTGTGACATGAATTATGAATTAGAATTTCATTTTAAAGATGTTAAATTTATTACGTAAACATGAAACAAGAACAAGAAAATAAATATTTTCAAAATTTATTAATTAATAATATTCTGAAATCCTTTCATAATGTGACCAGCAGTATTCTGAAGCCCTTTCATAATGTGACCAACATTATTATTCTGATGTTGGTCATTAGACGAAGGTGTTCAATTTATTGGAACGAAAAATTATATGAAAGAAAATTTGAATAAAATTCTATTCAAAGAAGATGGGTCAAGAGAGACAAACCTTTATTGGTCACATGTAGAAAGGTTTACATTATAACAACAACAAAAGTTCAATCACAGAAATTTACTCCATTTATAAATATTTCTTAATTCTTTCTATTTGATTCATCTTTATTAATTTTTTTTATAGAATTGTGAGTCTGTATTTAGAAAGCGTCAATTGGAAACGTACGATCGTTGTATGAAAAAGACACTTGAGGTTAAACCCTTTAGGCAAAAAACGTACGCTCTAAATAATGAAATGAATGAATTAAAAAGTAAACTACACAATTTAACAGAAATTATTTTAAAATTAAATTTTAATCTTCATGAATTGATTAGAATTTTGGTAAGTAAAAATAATTACATAATTAGAATTTTTCTATAGAGATTCAATTATTTCATTGAAATTTATTAATTTGATTTGGGTGTTTTTTTTTTTTTTCATTTGTAGAATTATTATTTTTTATTGATGGAAACAAATTGGCGTTTAGAAAATGATTGGATTCATCGCCATCCAGATGGAACATTAAAAACAGTAAAATAGAAAAATGATTTTTTTTTTGCATTTTTATAATTAAAAAATAATTAATTATGTTCTATTGTACAGCCTTATGAAGTTTTATTGGATTCATCAAAGGAAATAAAAATGGGACAAACAGGATTAGAAATAAAGAAATATTATGAAAATATGATTTTACCAAATTTAGAGAAAGTACGACCAATCCCACCGGAATCAAATAATATAAAAAAGGTTTGATTTTTTTCTGTTGAAAATAAATTGAAGGGAATTATTATTTAATTAATTTTAAATTTTATGTAAACATTTAGAAATTGTTGTTGTTCATTTATTATTTTCATAATTAATTAAATTAATGATCAGAATAAAATTGTTCAGAGACGATTGTCATTTTAGAAATAACAAATATTTGAAAATAAAACATTTTGAGTTTGTAAATGTAAATCTGAAATACACAAAACAGGAGAAATATTTATAATTAGTTCAACTAAAATTTGAAGTCTTCACTCTGACTTGAATTAGGTGTATTGTGTTATTGCTGTTACGTCCAGAATAACCTCGGGCATAATAGAAAAAAAATGAATAATCCAAATGTATTTTTTTAGAATTTTATTTATTGCAATTTTGACTGTATCAAATATTTGTACGATAACCTTTTTGAAAATCGTTAACAATTTATTATTTTGTCTATTGAACAAATAATTCAATTCCAAGTATTGATTGAACTTTGAATTTCACGTATTTTTTTTAGTCTCAAAATAAAAACGTTCAAGAAACAAAAAAAAAAAGGGATGTGACTCATAAAATGCAGCTGGCATAATTATTTGTGATATTTTTTTTTTTTGTTGTTCTGATAAAATTCACATGAAATATAAAATTTCATCACAAATGTGATCACAAAATCGATGAACAAAGAACAAAATTTTAAATTGAAAAAATTAATTAACTGAAAATCAGAATAAAAAAAAAAGAAAACTGATTATCGGAATCGGTTTCTGGTGATTGCACATATTTTGATTTCTTTTTAATATTGAAACCACAAACAGTTTACTTGCAAATTTCTTTTAAAATTCTCATCAAAATTCAACAATTTAAATTTCTTTAGAAATTACCGATTTTTTTCATTTAAACAAAAATTAATGTTTATAATTTCAACATTTAAATTGAATTTTGTGTTTTGTTTGTATATTTTTGTGCTTTTTGTCTTGTTATAACAAAAGAAGAACCACAACAACAACAAATAAAATGTAATTAAATTTTTTTTAGGGTTTGCTCAATTCAAAATTAAAAGCGTTCACATATTTGACACAATATAATAATACAGTTTGGCTACATGAAACTGTTACAGAAAAATTTGATGAAATTTTTCTAAAGGTAACAATAAATTTTTTAATTAATTTGTTTCTTTTTTGTTTTAATTTTTCATTCAAATTTTTGCAAATGCATAATTTGTTTCATTTTGTTTTTTTTTTATTGAAATTATATATAATACACAACTACACACACACACACACACATAACACACCAATCGACCCACACACAGACGAGACAAATTTTTAATGAAATAAAAATTTTAATTGAAATTTTTTTTTCAATCTTTTTTTTTTTTTTATTTTTAGTTTGATAATTTTTTTGCAGAAAAAAAGAAACGAATTTTATTTCAAGAAAAGAAATTATTATTTGTACAAGAACGTAATGACCTTCTGAAATATGATATGAAAGATATTATACAAAAACCACTTATAAAATGTGTTAAAAAGTTAAGTTACAAATTTTGTTTTTGTTTTTTTGTTTTTTTTTTAGAAATTTTAAATATTTTGTTGTTGTTGTTGTTGTTCTTATGGTTGTTATTGTTGGATTTTGTGTAAATTTTCTAAAAACAAACAGAAATATAAATATATAATTGTATTGTATTGTATTTTTTCAGTCCAAATATGCGTCGAATATCAGCTGTTGTTAATCAACTTTATTTAACAATAATTCCATTAAATCAACAAAATGATGAAATATGTGAGAATATGACAATTATTGATAAATTTACAGCAATTTATGATTTTACAATGGTAAGTTAATATTTAGTTTTGTATATTGTTACAAGATTACGTACGATTTGTTTTAATTAAAAATTATGATTGATTGAAGAGGACATTTACAAATATTTTTTTGTGTGAAAATATTAAAACTGACTGAGGTTATTTTAGAGATTCAAACAAGATCATCCTATAACACACAGTGCTATTGTTATATGGAGAATAGAAAATTTATTTGTTTCAAAACAATTGAATTTGAATGAAAAATGTGTTGGATGGGAACATATTGACCTCAACCCAATAGAACCAATAATAAAGCCAAATAGAGGCAATAGAAAGTATTTTATTGAAAAAAAAAATGAAGGGGTTTTTTATTTTACATTTCACATTTTTCCATTCCATATTTTGCAATTTCCCAAAAATTAATTATTTTCTTAAAGAGAACAAATGAAAGAATCTGTCATTGAATTTCCGTTCAATACATTTTAAATATTGCTAACGTGCCATTAATCGACTTCCGTTGTTTCCCCCCCCCCGCATCACATGATAATCTAAACATTTTTTTATATGGCGCCGAGGTTTGAACTCACGACCCTATAAATGAGATTAACTTGACTTCGATAAGAAATACAGCAACAATGGAACAAAAATAAAATAAAATACAAAAATTCCACCTACAAATACGATAATTTCTGTTTAAAAATTATTTTTCTTAAACTTTTTTGTTTTCATGTCTGCGATAAATTTTTTGTTTTTTTTTTTTTTTGATGAAATCAGCACACAGAACAAAATTTATAAAGTTTGATAAGAAATAATTCTTTAAATAAATTAACATTTATCATTGTCATAATAAAAGAGAATAAACGAACGAACAGAAAGAAAAAAATAAGATTCGTCTTATTCGTATAATTTTAAACAGAATTATGACCAAGTAACCTTCATGACCAGAAAATATTATATCAAGTTCAAATCTTATTTAATACAATACAACACACACGCACACACACACCCACACACAGACGATATGATACGATATAATATGACACGTTGTGAAATGTGATATAAATAAAAATAACAAAACATAAAAAAAAATATATCAGTAAAATATGAAGACAAAACAACAAATAATACTTTATAAGATCAACAGAACACAATCGTACATTATTTATTTTTTCTTTTTTTTTTGATTATTTAAATTAACAGACTAAAATATTAAGAAGATTCATTCTTTTGATACAGTTTTGTTTTTTGTTTTTTTTTTATTCTAAAACAGATTTTATTGGAACAATTGGATAAATTGCCAACAAACATACTACAATCAACAGAAAAATATACGAGGGCGAATCGTTTGATTATATTTAATGATGCTAAGAAAGCTTTAGTTAAACAGATACGTTTTGATATGCTTAAAAGGCAGCTTAAATTTCATTTTAATTCAACTAACTAGAAAAAAAAAACACACACACACAAAATTATAAAATTCAAAATAAAATGTTGGTCGTGTTCTGTCTAATGAAAAATTTTCACTGTGAACCCTTTTTAGTGGTACCCCAATTACGGTACGCTTGTGTATCAGAAAGTCTAAGGAGAGTATCACATCATTGACTCATTAGAATTGTCGCTGCCGAGTTTCACAAAATAATTTTAAAATTAAACTTTAATTGCTTTTTGCTTCTGTTTAGATTTAGATTGAATATTTTTAGTTGAAATTTATAAGAAAATCAAAATAATAACAAAACACTAAATGTAATTTTGGATGAGAAAAAGTGGAGACGCCGTATCAATATTTAATCGTTGAATAAAAATAAAAAATAAAAAAATGGTGGATGAATATAATTACAAGGCTGTAAGAGGAACAGAGACAAAACATCTGAGAGAGAAACTTACAACGCGTTACAATAAACAAAATTTTAATTTTCTTATCAATTATTTTCTTAAAAAGAAAATCTTATTTAATTAAAGGGGAAATTAAACTGAATTCATTATGAAAGTGTATAATTAATTAACTGTAAAGAAAATAAGTAAATAAATTACATTTTATTATTGGACACATTCACACAGTGGGGTGTTTTCTTTTCTTTTATTTTTTTTTTGTTGTTTATTTTGTTATCAACATTAAATTATTATTAATAATAATGATGATAATTATTATTATTAAAAAGAGGAAAATAAAAACAAAGAGAGATGACCAAAAAAAAAAAAGATGTTAAGTGGAATAATGACATGATAGTTGTGAGTGAGAGAGAGAGAGAGAGGTGGTGTGGGGAGGGAGGAAAAAAATAATATTTAATGAAAGAAAGTCTTCTGTTTTTTTTTTTTTTTGTTTTTAAAAAGAACATAAACACAATTTTTATTATCATTTTCTTTATTTTTTATTTTCTGTTTTCTTCTTTTTTTTTTTTCTCTGTTTTCCATTTTTTTTTTCTTCTTCTTCTTCTTCGTATAATAATAATTAATAATAATCAATAATAATTAATAATATCTTCAGTATTTTTTCTTCTTCTTCTTCTTTTACATAAGAAGAAATTTGTATTTAAATTAAATTAAAAAATAAATTCATAAATTCATAATTTCATAATTAATAATTTTTCTCTATAAATATAATTTAAATCATTTTTTTATCATTTTAAACTTTTAATTATTTCTTCTTCTTCTTAATTTTTCTGTTTTACTTTTCAACTTAAATTTAAATTTTACAACTTTTCTGTTTTTTAACTTTAATTCTCTCGTTCTGTTCAAACAAAGAGAATAATTTTCGTTTTTTTTTTGTTTTTCGTCTTAAAGTTGACCTTAAAATAAATTATTTTTCTTTTAAATTTTTAAATTTTCTCTTTTAAACATTTTCTCCTCTTCTTTTTCTTCTTTATGTTTTCCTCTTAACAAAAAAAAAAATAAAATGTTCATGAACATTTTTTTTTGTTCTCTTTCAATAATTTTCCAATAATCATAAATAAAAGAAGAAAACCAGATGAAGAGAAAATGTAAAGAGGGAAATAAGGAGAAAAATTTAAAAGAAAAATAAAAATATTTTTTAATGACACTTTCCAATTCAATTAAATGAAATGAAAGTAAAAAACGATTTTTGTTTTCTTTAATTAAATTATATAAATCATTTTATCTCCCATTTTTTTAACAGTGTAAAAGGTACCTCTGTACACTGTCAACAATACAATCAAATTAAAATTGATGATAGAATTTTGGACAGATTCATTTTGAATTTGGATTCACTGAGTGAGATTCTTATTGGACAATTTTTTTTTTTGGTTGTATACAAGAATGACGTCAAGGTTAAATCAATTAAATTTAAAATTGCGTTAAAACAAGAGATATAATAAAAATAAAAAAGATTCAACAGCAATAAACTGTTATGAATGAAATCCTTGAGAGTGTATAAGTTAGAGGCACCTTAAAAATTAAATTCAATTAAAAAATATAAAATAACAAAAACAAAAAACAGATTATCCGAAAAAGGAGAAGAATTTATAAATAAATTTTTGTTTTTTTGTATCTGAAAACAAATTTAATTGAAGAAAAAGAAAAATTATTAAAAAGTTTTAATGAAATGAAGCAATAAATTTATAAATTTTAATTTGTCTGCTTCTTTTGCTTTCAATAACATTGACTAATTAATTACATAAATTCATAAATTAATAATTTTCCCTCTTCTTCTTCTTCTTCTTTTTCTCTTTATTTAATTCGCAAACGTCAATCTCTCCACGGTCTCCATATTCTAGTCTCCATTAAATTTCTAGTTAATTTTTAGTTTTTTTTTGTTTTTAAATTAAAAAAAAAAAAAAATGCTGTGAGTTTATTTTTATTTTTTTCTTTTTCTCCTTCATTAATTTTATGTTCAGTTTTTTTTTCTTTTTATCTTTGGTTTCAATATTTTTTTTTTCATCATACTTCGTCTTCTTTTTTTTTATTTCCCCCCTTAAAAATTTTCACTTAATACAAATATTTACTTTATTTTAATTGTATAATAATGTAAAATGTGTTTAATGTAATTAAATATAAAATTAAACATAAATTTATACATAAATCTATACATAATCATAATTCATAATTCATAATAAATTGGTTTTTATTTTTTGTTCTTCCTAAATTTAAAATATGCCATCTAATAAATATTTTTACTGCATTTTTTTTTTTATTATTATTAATTTGCTTTTTGTATTTTCATTAATTCATTTTTCTTCTTCTTCTTCTACATCATTTTATTTTTTGAGTTTAGTAAATAAAGAGTTTCTTCTTCTTCTTCTTCTTCTTTTTTCTTAAGTGTAGCCTTTTATTTTGTAATAATAAAAAAATGAATAAAATAAAATATTCTTGATAAGATTTACTTTATTTATTTTTTTGTCGTTTCTTTTTATTAAATTAAATGAGAATTAATTCGTTAAATTAGTTTTAATATTATTTATTGTGTGCGATTCTTTTTTTTTGTTATACTTTTGTAAGGTAAAGAAAAAAAAATAAAATCTGGCAAGTTAAATAGATTTACATAAGACGCAGGGAACACGTTTTGTTTATTCTTTTTTTCCTTTCAAAAATTGCCAAAGACAACAACAAAAAATACATTGTATTGGATCCACACTGAAATTCTTACATAATTCTTATTTTTCAATTGTTTTACTTTTATTAATATTTAATTGGAACGTTACCGAACGATATTTTGGTGTGTGTATTTTTTTTTCTTTTGGGCGTTATTGTCCGGTTTAAAGATTTGACAAACAATTTGAAAAATTGTAAAATGGCCGCCTTCAAAAATAAACTGATCATTATTATTGCACATGAATTCTAATACATTGAAAATATTTACTAAGCAACAACACTTGGATTCTCATACAAATAGAATAGAAATATTAAAATCCGGATTCAAATAAATAAACAAAAAAAAAACAAAAAAAAAACAAAAAAAAAAAGAATAATCATTTATCAGAATTTGTTGATTACGTCATCAACAGCAGAACGCATCAAACAAGTCGAATATAAATGACGTCATTGATCAGTTTTAGTACCATTGAAACGTGTTTGAAGCCCAAAAACCATTGTTTTCTTTTTGTCTTTTGTTTTTTTTTTTGAAAGGAGGAAAGAAGAACAAAAACAAAAAAAAACGTATTTTATAAACTGAACACGCGTGAATAATAATTAATGTGATGTGCGTTTCTTATTTCATCTTATTTTTTATTTGTTTTATGTTGAAATTCTTTTTAATTTTTTTGTTTTTTTTTTTTTTTGTGAAAGAAAAAAAAAACAGGAACTTTAATAGAAGAAAATTATACAAAATTATTAATTAAATATAAAAAATATAATAACAGAAAGAAAGCTCATTTTTTGTTTTTGTTTTTGTTTTAGTTTTTCTTTTGAAAATACAAATTATTTTTTTTTCCTTTCTTTCTTTTTTTTTTGTTTGTTTGTTTGTTTGTTTTTTTTTTTTTTAAAGAAAAAAAGCGCTAAATGTCTTTTCTTTTCATTTATGTTTATACAATTGTTTTTTGTTTTTTATTTTTTCTTTAATTTTAGTTAAAAAATTTACACTTTTTTTTCTGTTCTTTTCTCTCGCATTTTATAAGAAATTCAATTTTTTTTTTATTTTTTAGTTGTTGTTGTATTTGTTATTTATTGTTGTTGTCTTTTTTTGATTGATGTTAAATTTACTAAATTATGTTGTATTATTAATTATTGTAATTGACTTTTGGAAAAAAAAAAACAAGAATCATTAAAATAAAATAATAATAAATTTGTAAAATGAGAAGAAAAAAAAAAACTAAATCTTTTGTGTACTATTGTTGTTGTTGTTGTTGTTGTTGTTGTTCGTTAAACAATAAATAATAATAATATTTGACATGTTATCATTGAAAGAAGAAGAAAAAATCATAAAAATATATATTCAGAAAGAGAGAGAGAGAGAGAGAGCTAGATAGAGAGAGAAATAGAAAATAGAGAAAGAGAGAGAAATATAGAAAGAAAGATAGAGAGAGAAAGAAGTTCTTTATTATTATTGTTTGTAATAAATAATAAAATGTTTACACTTAAAAGTTAAATCCCATTCAACATTTAGTTTTTCTTCTTCTTCTTCTTTTTCTTTTTCTATTTTTAGTTTTCTTTAAATGTGACTTGTTTATTATTAAATATAAATAAATGTCTTTTCTTTATCATTATTATTATTATTATTATTATTATTATTTTATTCTTTTACTAAATGTACATAATTTCTTTTACATCATTTTATAACAAAATACAAATCGTCTTCTTCGTAAGTCATTCGAATCGAATTACGTGACTTAATTTTTTTTTTTTTTGTTTATTTTCTTTTGTTTTCTTTCAGTTTTTTTTTTCTTGTTTTATTTTTATTTTATTTTATTATTTGTTATTGGGGCATATCATTTTAAAATGTAACATCTTGTGTTTTTTTAGTTGTTTTGTTTTGTTCTGTTTTGTTCTTGTTTTGTTGTAAGACATTAGCTATAATATATTAGTACTTTTAATTTGATTTTTTCCACTCATTTAATAATATTTTATTTTTCTTCTCTTTTTCATTTTTTTCTTTTTTTCTTTTTTTTGACTGACTTGTTTATTTTTTGTTGTTGTGGTTTTTGTTGTATTTCTTTTCATTTTTTTTTGTTTTTCTTGTTTTGAATTAAAATTTACATTGATTATACACAAAAATGTTAATAATATTTTAATTTTAATTTAATTTTTCATTTTCTTTTTTTTATATAAAAAATTTCCATATTTTTTTTTTTTTTAATTTTTTTTATTTTTAAATAATTTTTTTTAAATTTAATTATTATTTAATTTTTACTATGTACAACGTGTACATCGTGTGTCTCGTACTTGTTTCTTTTTTTTTTTTCTTCCTTTAATTTTATTGACTAATTTTAAAACATTAAATTCTTAATTCATAATTCATAAAGTTTTCTTCTTTTTACTTATAATTTTTTTTATTTTTTCTATTCGTCATTAATATTTAATTTTTGATAAATAATTGGAAAAAAAAAAACAAAAAAAAAAACTACAGCAACAAATTATCAATAGGAAAATGTAAATAATAGAAACAAAAAGAAAATTCGTCGTTAAACAACAAAAACAAGAAAAAAAAAAATTATAACGAACAAAAAATTTCGAAAATCGAAAAATTAATAGCATGTGGCAACACCAAATAATGTGACTTTTTATTGTAATTCATTATTTTTTTTGTTGTTGTTAATTTTTGTCGTTTTCTTTTTTTGTTTCTGTTTCAGAAACGTCAAAAATAAAAATGTCACAAAACTGGTAAAATAAAACCTTTTTTTTTTTGTTGTTGTTGTTTTCTTTTCATGAAAAAGAAACAAAAAAAGAAAAAAAAAAGCAACAACGTAGAAAAAAAAAAGTGTGATGACGTAATTTAAATAAAACAGTAGCCAGCAGTCTGTTTAATGTGTTTACTTGATTATTTAAAGTTATTATTTATTTCACTAAAGTCCTAAAATGACCTTATTTATTTGTGAAGTTTTAGATTAATTGGGTTTGGTTTGGTTTTATTTTTTTTTTTTTGTTTCAAAATTTTTGTTGATCTTTTTTTTTTGTGTGTTTTTTTTTTCTGTTTTTTTTGTTTTTGTTTTTGTTTTTGTTCGAGATGATAAGTTTTATTTGTTATTTCAATTTATTTTACTCTCGTTTTTTTTTTTTGTCCATTTCTTGTTTTTTTTTTTTCTATTTAAAATTCTCTGTCTTGACTAAAATGACCGATTAAATTCTATACAAAAAAAAAAAAAAAAACATACAACAGCAGTAAACTTTTGATAAACCGTCTTACTTAATATCTTTACAATATTTTACATTATTTAATTTAGTAAAAAAAAAAACGAAAAACGACATAAGAAAAAGACGATACGCATTTTAAATTTTCAACAAATAAAAAAAGAATAAAAATTAAAAGTAACAACAAGCAACAAGCAACAACAACAACAACAAAAATATAAAATTAATTTTTTTTTTTCATCTTTATTATATTATTATTTTGTTATTGTTGTTATTCAGTCATAAGACTTACGCTGAGATTTTTTATTTTTTTGATTTTTAACAATAACAGTTTTTTTTTTTTTATTTGTTGTTGTTTGTTGTTGTTGCTATTATTTTTTTCTTATTTTTGCTTTTAGCATTTGTTAATATTATTTTCTTCTTATTTTCTTATAGAAAACATCAAAATACATTGTTTACAACAAAAGAGAGAGAGAGAGAGAGAGAGAAAACAAAACCAAAATATTAAATATAAAATTAAATGAAAAAACTTCACTTCGATGAGTTTTTTCTAAATTTTTTGTTTTTTTTTTTTTTTCTTCGTCTTTTCAATTCTTTTTTCTTTTTAGAAAAGCAAAAAAAGAACAGAATATAATAATAATATAGTTAATAATATTTACATAATACACACACACACACACAAAACAAAATGTAATAAATAAATAATGTATTTATATATTTTAAGGTTTGTCCCTATTTTTCTTTTCAATCTTTTGTTTTCTTTCTTTTTTTTTTTTTTACCAAACGTCTTTCTTTTCTTTTCTTTTTTTTTTCGTAATCTTAAAATATTTCTTAGAAAAAAACGAGAGACGAAAATCAATTAAATTACCGTTTTTTTTTATTCGCTTTATTCATTTTACGTTTTCTCATAATCATATCATAGAGTGCTTCTAAACCTTCTTGTAAACCTTCACCTGTAATTGCACAAGCCGATTGTATGTACCAACCTTTAAATAGTTGACTTGTTGTTTGTGCTGATGTACTACTGCTTGTACCACCAATTGTTGATGATGGATAAATTGGTGATAATTCATGCAAACCTAATAATTTTTCTAGTTCTTTGGGTTCGATGGCGCCAGGTAAATCCTGTTTATTTGCTAATATTAATACGGGTACACCCTGAAATTAAACAAAGAAAAAAAAAATGTTTTTCAAATAAAATTTATATTTATTGTTTTACGCCCCTCCCACCCTCCTTCTTTCTTTCTTTTAATTAAACGATGAAAGAAAGAAAATATAATTTTATTGCTGTCTATTAAGAATAAAATTCTTTTCACATAAAACAAAAAACAAACATTCCATAAATGATTCACTTTTTTCATCTTAATCAATCAGTGAAAAACCACAGATTTTTTAATATCTGTGTAGAAAAAAAGAAATACTCAAAATTTAAGAGAGAGAAAAAAGACAAGAAAAAAAAAACCCAAAGTATGCGTCTTTCTTTTAGTCTTCAAATCTTCTTCTTTAAAGTAACGAAAAACAAAAACAAAAACAAAAAAAAAAAAAGAGTTTTTAACGGTTTCTTTCATTCTTTCTCTTCGCATTTATTTTGATTTTCTTATCTGAATGAACAAAAAAAAAAAAAAAAACAAAGAAAGAAATTTTCCTATCGTGTTCAATTTTGACATTTTAATATTAATTTTAATTCTATTTTTTTTTATCGAAAATCCCTCCAAAAACAACAACAACAACAACAACAACAACAACGACAACAACAACAACAAAAATATATGGAAAATATAAAATCAACTTGACTTAAAAAACAAACGCACATTTTTTTGTGTTTCTTTTTCTAATTTTTATAAATGTCATTTCATTTCGCGTTTTATATTTTCTTCATGTTTTTTTTCTTTATTCCCCCACCTCCTTCTCTCTCCCTCAATGTCTTCGGTTGTTGTTGTTGTTGTTTTATAAATAATAATTTATTAACTTTTTGTTGTTGTTTGGGTCTTGTTAGTTGATATTATTATGAATTAAGATCATCACTCTTATTTCTTACGTTACGTAATCAAAGAAAACAACAACAACAACAACAATAAAAAAAAAATAGAAACGGCATAAATTCTTTTCAGTTAAATTCACCGACAGAAGATATGATGATGGTGGAAGAATGAAAGATGTTACATTTTATTGATTTTGAATATTTTCTTTGTTCTTCTTCTTCTTCTTCTTTTTAATTTATAAAAAAAAAATTAACAGAAAATATATTTTTTGCAGAGAAACAAATTAAAACAGTAAAAAGTTAATAATTTAATTACAGTTTTTTATTAATTTTGTATAATTTTTTTTGGTGTGTTGTTGTGGTTAGTGTTGAACGGAGGGTGGTGGGGTGAGGGGAATGATATTCAATTGTAACAATAATAAAAAATGATATCGATCAATTGTTTCATTTCTTTTTTCACTATACGTTATAACGAGGTTTTTTACTTTCATAATTTAATTAGAAATTTTTCACAAAAAAAAATAACAACAACAACAACAAACAAATGAAGCTACATTTTGTTGTTGTTGTTGTTGTAATTATCGTAATTCTGATCGCACTTTTAGTTTTTTTTTTTCTTTTAATTCTTTCAAAATTAAAGAAGAAAAAGAAGAAAACGAGATTATTTTTTAAGTTTAAAGATTTAGTTGAAGCGATAAACTTTTTCTTTAATTTTTAGATTTTTTTTTTTGTTTTTTTAGTTTTGTCTCTAATCGTCTGATTGATTCGGATCAGGTAAAATATCTTTTCTTAACGTTTTCTTTTTAACGTTTTTTTTTTGTGGTGGATTTTTTTTTCTGTTTGATTTTTTTTTTATCCAATTCCTCAATTTCTCATCTTAATCCTCATCTAAAGGAGACAGATGTTTTTTTTTTTCATTTAAAAAATTTTGGTCAACAAAAAAAAAAAAAATGATAAAAAATTCAATATCGAAAATAACAATAATCATCTGAGCTGAAAGAATGAATCTCAGAAATTCTCAGGTATTTCACAACAACAACAAAAAAAAAACTACAAAAAAAATCAAACTAAACCAAACCGAGAGAGAAAAAAAACAAAAAAAAGGTAAAAGGGAAAAGAATTCATAAGAAATAAAATTGAGTCAAAATTAAAATTTTTAATCTCGTCTTTCGTTTTGTCTTGCCTTTAAAACATTGTTTATGTTTTGTAATTTATTTTTGTTGTTTTTGTTTTTGTGAAAAAACCCAAAAGAATTCTTTCGTATAGTTGTTGTTTCTGATTTTAGTCTTTAGTCTCTTCAATCTTTAAGTTTTCAAAAAAAAAAAAAAGAAGAAGAAGAAAAAGATTCATTTAAAAATATTTTGTATTTATTTTTTTTCTTTATTTTCGTGCAGATGATGATGACGATGAGTAAGAGAATTTTTTTTTAGAAATTAAAAATATTTCTAGTGTCCATTTTAAGTAAACTTTTATGTAACTTTTTTTTTTCTTCTTCTTCTTCCTCTTTTTTTTTCATTATTATTATTATAAAAAAATATAAATACATTGAACTCTGAATGTGTTCCCCTCCAACCCCCAAAATATTTTTTTACAAGCATTTAAAAATAATAAACGTACACACACACACAGAGAGAGAGGCGAACAGAACTAATCTGTTCGATGAAAGTGTAGTCAGTGTGTTCCCACCTACAATTTATATAATTTTTTTCTTTTTATTCGTTTCATTTGTACAAATAAAAAAAAAAAAAAAAAAATAAACGAGGAAAAAAAAAATAATTGTGACACGTGAAAATGATGTCGAATCATAATCTCAAAATAAAACACGTTTTTTTGTTTTTAAATAAAAATAAAACTCTCTCGTTCTGTCGGTCTGTCTCTCTCTCTCACACACACACACTCTCTTCATCAGTGCGTTATATTTGTCGCACACTTCTTTCAACCAAAATAAATAATAATAAAAAAAAAACAAAAATATTCCGGTAAAGAAATTTCATTTATTTTGAATTTAGAGCGAATTTTTTCTCTCTCTCTCTCAATTAATTTTATTTTTTATAAAAAAAATAACAACAACAAAAGATAAAGCCAGATGTAAAATTCGAAAGAGAGAGAGAGAGAATATTTGTGTCTTGTGTTGAGTGGAGTTTTTCTTCTTAAAAAAATCAGAAGAGAAAAAAAAAATCCATTGATTTTCATTTAAAAATTATTAATAAATTGGAATAACGTAAAAAGAATTAATGCCAAAAGAAAAAAAACTAAATCAAAATCAATTAATGTCATTTTATAAAAGTAAACATTAATTTCACTCTTGTTAATTACAATTTAGAAAAGACAAGATTTTAAACTCGTTTCAGTTGACGTTCGAAACGAATTTGAACAACAACAACAACAAAGTTACAAATTTAATTCAATTTTTTTTTTATGTTTCTATTGAATTAAATTATAAATCAAAAATCAAAATCTAAACTAAAAACGTAGGTTCAAAAAAAAAATAAAAAATATTGCTGTTGTTGCTTTTTATTCAATATAATTTTGTGGCAATCCGCACAACTGTCACAAAAAATCAGAGAAGAAAAAAGTGAACACAAAAAAAAAGAATCAAAAGAAACAAAAAAAAAACAGTCAATAATAATCTTGGTCAGGTACTTAAAGTGTTAAAATAAAAAACCCGCTTTTCTTTATAATTTTTTTTACACTTCTTTAGCATACACACACACACACACATCATTGAGCCAGTCATACAGTAATATAAAGAGACACACACACACACACGTACAATACAAATGATAAAAAGCACAGCAGACAGAATGTACTCATTTTTTACGTAGGCCTTAATCTAAATATTGTAATGCAAATATAATATACACGGAAATATAAAATTTTTACCTGATTATCAGGACATTTAGCGGTACGCATAAGTTCCATTTTAGCTTCTTCCATTCGTTCAACATCAACGGAATCAACAACAAAAACTATGCCATCTGTACATCTGTAATAAATTTTAAAATAAATTAAATACGTTAGAGTTAAGTAATTTTACATTAAAAACTAAATAATAAATTAATTAAATAATTAAAAACATATTTTTTTTTTATTATTGTTGTTGTTGTTGTATTGAAATAATGACGTTTATTATATTTGTCGATTTGTCGACATTATTCTGTAGTTAACCGACGTCGTTGTGTCATTATGAAAATATAAAATTACTTTTATGTTTATTATTTTGTATTTAATTTGTATTCATTTTTTGTTTTATTTTTTTTGTTTAACCCAAATAAACTTAATGATTCTATATTGTCACATTAAAGGTTGTTCTCTCTCTCTCTTTCTCACACTCAAATGAAATGAGACAAAAAAAAAAAAAAACAATAAAACCAAAAACAGAAAAAAGTCAACAAAGTAACCAAAAAAAAAAAAAAATTTCATCAACAAAATAATAAAATATGATTTTAGTTAACTGTGAATAATTTTCATAGCAACGAAGTAACTAATGTGATTTTCAGTTTTCTTCATTCATTTCATTTTATTTCATTTTTTAATTTGTCGTTTTTCTTTTTTAATTGGTACTTTTGACAGAAGAATCAGTAAATTAACGTTCAGAGTTTATTGGAAAATTATTTAAAGGAATCTACGAGTCATTTATTTTATTTGAATTTGTTTTGAATTATTCAAAATAATTGAGAGTCGACAAAATTACAAATACAAAAAATCGTTAACAGTAAATTAGCGGAAATTCTAATTAGAATTAAAACATCAAAAGGCAATAATATGATTTCTGATTTTAATTTAAATTCTAAATTACAAGTTAAATTATAGCCCTTAGGTTTTGTGAACCTTCACAAACTACATATAATATAATTAAATATTCACAAACAAAAATTCTAGATTCTAAAATCTGTAATTAAGTTCATACGGAGAATTGTAGAATTATAATTATTTACTAATTTTGGGTTGCTAAACATAAAAAAAAGAGAAAAATAATCAATTATTTTAATAGGATTTTATGGCCTCAATTTGATCGGAAAAGAAAAAAAAACATTCAGTGAATATTCAGTTTGTATGGATTAAGAGAGGACGTCATTGAGTTAAAACTAAAAATGTGAAAAATAACAAAATAAAAACGAATTGTTTCATTTGAGTGAATATTTTTAAACACTCCGATTAACAAATTTTAAATAATTATTTTAATTGATTTCTACGTGTTTCAGTTTTCTGTATTTTTTTCGGTAGTGGTTCCGTTTTTTAAATTTCAAAATGAACGGGAATTAATTTGAAATAGAAAAAAAAAAAACAAAACAAAAGTAAAAGAAATTCAATTTAGTTTACCTTGTATAACTTCGCCATAGTGGACGTAATTTTTCTTGTCCACCAACATCCCAGACCAGAAATGATACACCTTTTGCTTTACCAACGGCTCCACGAATCTGTAAACAAAAATCACAAAAAAATAATTATTTTTTGTTTAAAAAATGAATCAAAAAAAAAAAAAAATAAAACAATTTCTTTGGAAATTTTTTATTTTCTTTTCCAAGTTTTGTATAAAGAAAATGAAGCAGAAGAAGAAGAAAGAAAAACAATAATTATTGTTAAAGTTTATTTCAATAATAAAAAATTTCATAAGCTAAAAAATAAAACACATGAGTAAATAAATATTCTGACGTTTTATAATAAGAAGACGTCTTCAAGCCAATAAAAAGAAAGAAAGAAAAAATACTAAATACAGAGATAGATATTTAGAGAGAGAGAGAGAGAGAGAGAGAGAGAGAGAGAGAGAGAGAGAGAGACAAAGAAGGAAAATGTTAATTTATTTAAATAAAATCTTGGAAAAAAAATTGATCGAACAAAAATTAAATTAAAAATGAATTATTATTAAATTGTTGTTGTTGTTGTTGTTGCTGTTAGTTTTTTAGCAAATTAATTTTTTTTTCCAAAAAAAAAAAGAACGTGAAATAAAAAAAAAACCATCATATTTAAAAATATTGCACGTGAACGTCGGTCGTGTTGTGAAAAAATAATTTAATTAGAATCAAAATGCAATTTTTAATAATTATCAGTTGACTTTAAAAAAAAAATCGCGTAATTATTTGTTGTTGTTGTTATTTTACAGAATGAAGCAAAAAAAAAATTAAAGCAAAAAAAATCAAAACAAATGATTTAATAACTTTCGTTCAAAGTCAAACAACTTAAAGATTTTGTCTGTTGTTTTTTTTTTCTTTTTTTTTATTTACAGCTGATAATTTTTTTCTTTTGTTTTTTACGTTTTAAAATTGCTGTTTAATTGTTTAGTTGATGTAAGAATATTTTATTGTTTACTGTTTTTATTTTCTAACTTTAATTACTTTGTAATCAAATGAATGAAGTAATCGAAAATAGTAAGATTGATCTGAAGGGGTTAAATCAAATTAAATTCGCGAACGACTATTATTGATTTTCTGTTTCCTTAATAAACTTTAGTGAAAATTAAAAATTTAACATTAAAAAGAGTTTTTTGGGTGACAATTTAAACGAGACAATTTTATTGAAAATTAAAACAGAAAAATTAAATATTGTTAAGATCAGATAATTATTTTTTAATGCAAATAAAAATTAAACACTTTCACTATTGTTAAAAAAAATTCATAAAAATTAATGAAGAGTTGAAGTAAATATAAAATCGATTTTATTTTAATCGTTTTTAATAATTTTTTAATGAAGTTAATTTTTGGTTCGTTATAATTAATTATGTCGGCTCTAAGTACAAGACGTCAAGAGAAAAATCATTAATCATTTTATGAGAAAGTAATTAAAATATTTTAAGAAAATATAAACAATCAAACACAATAAAATTCAACCCCATTGATTTAAGTTAAATCAAATGATTTTATTTTTTGATTTCAATTGTCTTCCAGATTTTCAAACTCTATTGTTTGTACACATTGCTAAATAATTGAGTACCTATAGATAATTGGCAATGTCAAGTTTTTCAAGAAACTCAGGTAAACAAACAATAACAACAACATTTAATAATAAACAGCTGATAACACGTCCGGATTGTCATTAGTTCAAATCCTGGACGTGTTAGACAACAAAAAAAAAAAGGGTTTCAATTCAATTATTAAGAGTTGATTCCGTCTTTACATAATCAAAATTGGTTGGGTACAAGGCACGTTGAAAATTCCAATAATAATAATCATAACTTAAGACTATTGAATTATTCTGAGTTATATTTAACAACAACAACAACAATAACAAAATTCTGTATATTTATTTTTATTTGATTTAAATTAATTAAAATAATTTATTTATTAAAAATATAATTTACCTTTTCACAATTGAATCCTATTGTTGGTACTGTATTCAAATAATGATCAAATTTTAAACGATACAAAGCGGTTGTTTTACCAGCTGAATCTAATCCCAACATTACAACATGAAGTGTACCCTTAAATAGAAAAAGAAAAAAAGAAATTCATTATTATTAACCAAAAGTACAAAAAAAAAAACAAGTATATTATTTAAGGGAAATAAGTAAATTTAACCTAAAATCTAATTAAGATACATTTGTATAAAAGTTTTAAACAGAAGAACAGACGAACGAAACATAACCTAAAATAATAAAATAAAAGAAAGAAAAAAGAAAATATTACATAAAATAAAATAAATGTACCAAATAACTGCGATACATTAACCCTTGGATTAAACCAATGTACGCCATAATCATTATGAATGACATTATTTAACTTTTGTTCTTTGTGCTTTGGCTTTTTTTCCTATCGTAAAATTTACAAATAATTAATAATTTAATGATGGAAATAAACGAAATACAAAATTTGATTCAATCAAAAAAAATTATATTAAATTTATTTTGGAAACTTTTGAAAGATATTTTAGCGAAATTGTTCCAATTATTTTTGTGAAAAAAAATACAATTACGTGCATCACGTACATATTCCATATAGCACATAGCTAATACAAATGATATGATATGACATGACGTGACATGACATGACGTATAACATGACACATACGTGAATTGTTTTTTTTATTTTAGAACAATCAGAATATTTTGCGGTCATCATAATCTGTCAAATTTTAACACTCGGGTTATCAATCAATTCGCAGAAAAATTATCTCAATATAAAAATATTGATTTTTTTTTTGTGAGGTCTAAAATCGTCTCAAATTTAATCGCATCAGATTGCAACAATACTTATAACTTATTTCTTTCTTTATTCTTAATAATCAAAGGATACCATCTCGGATTTTGAATTTCAAAAAACTATTAATTATGATGTGATAATCGAATTTTTTCTTAGTCCGTTCATTCAAATAATGAAGTCAAAACAAAATAATTATCTCATTTGAAATTAGGCAATTATGAAGAAAAATGAATTTAAATTTAAATAATTCTGACAGAATTATCATGATAATTCCAAAGCTAAGTAAGCACTTATTATAATTTTTAAGAATAGATTTAAAACGATTTGTATATTGACTTTTGACTTTAACGTTGGTTGTTCACTATTGTCTTTTATTTTAAATTAAGAACACAAATCTTCAATTCTATTTGTCTTTATTGTTTTTGTTCAGAAATATTATTGATTTAAATCGAGATTTAAATTTTTAAGAATTTGAAGATTAAAATAAGCAAATAATTACTCGTTGATTAAATAAAGTCACTTTTTTTTCTGGTTGTATTTCCTTAAATAGTAAAATCTCAAACTCACAAACTGAGTCATTAGATAAATCTCAAGGCAAAAAAAAAAAATACGAACTTAAGTTTGTTCTTTCATTTGCTATGCAAAATATTAAAGAAACCCCTACACTCTTGTCATTTTACCAGTTTTAAAATAAACTAATAAGAAAGAACCATAAGAAAGTCCATTTCTGAACAAATAATAAGTAAATAAATAAATAAATAAAACATTTCAATATTTATTTTCTGTTTAAGTTTTCTTTCTGTTCTCTGTTTATTATTATGCAAAAAAAAATATAGTGCTGTCCAATTCGAGTCGATTCAATATTTACAAAAACTCAGTAAAAAAAAAAGACAAGGAAACATTAAAACAATACTAGTGAGAGTAAGGAAGAATTGAAGTGGTAATGGCGGGAAGAAAAAAGGAACAGTGAGGACGACAAGAATAAAAAGAAAAAATTAATGTTTGAACTTTTGAATAAAATAAAAAAAGTTAAAAGAAAGAATTTTTTTTTTTGTTTTCGTCTCCAACTTCAATTAAAATTTATATTCAGAGACAATAATAATTTTCTTGTTAGTTAAAGAGAATTAAATCAATTTTGTTATATTGAACCATTACTTTTGATCATTTTAATTGATTTAGTCTAAAAACAAATAAAAATAAAATTATTGTCTTGGCCGGAGTATTTTATTGGACATTATTTATTGTCAAACATAACCTATAAATATTTAATAAAGAATAAGTTATTATTTATAGACAGTTTATATTCATACAAACAAATAATTAGTTTTAATGTTAAGCGATTTATGTTTGAATTGTGTTTTGTCTCGCGTTTTCTTTTTTCAATCAAAAAAAAAATTACAAGACTTTGGAGTCATTAAAGTGATTACTTAAACCTTCAATACACAAAGAATTAACTTTGGTACTTAAGGATTATTATTGTGTATGAGGAGGTAATTACCCGTTCAAAGTAAACTCATTCAAATCAATTGAAATTTCAGTGAAATTAATTTAAATGAATGAAGAAACACATTTACTAGAGGTTACTCCCTTGAGACTTGTTTAATTAGAATTATAAGTTTCCCGAATTTAGTTACAATTACAAGTGACGTTAACAAGTGGATAAATGATGACGGCCGCTATTTTTACGCAATCCTAATGAACAAATTTTTGTTTTTGGTTGAGTCATGCTCTCCAGGTATTGCCTTGTGATAAACAAAAGATAAGGTTTATCTAAGTTAACATTACCAATTGATAACAATAATGTACACATTCATATTATGCAATTAAGTAAGGACATACTTAAAAAAAAACACAAAAAGATAAGATAAGTCTACAAATAAGACAACACTTAAAAATCAATTTTGTTGGTGTGCCTCGTGGGCCTTATCTTGGGAATTAATCAAAACAAATAAAACAATTTTTTTTGTTTAATTAAAATAATTAAATAATTAAAACAAACATTTGTGCAATTCATGTGCAATCAATTGTGATCTTGAATTGTTGATCATCCCACGACAATTATAATATTTAAATAGAACAGAAAAATTTGAAACTTGAAACAAAATTTAAATAAAAAAAATATTGTTAAACAGAAAATAAAATTTTCAACAAACACAAAAAAGGAAATCCATTTGAATTTTGTTGTTGTATTTTTTATATAGAACACAGAGCTGGATAAATTACATTTTGAATATAACTGGCTACAGCCATAAGTTCTAAGTTTCAAGTAACTGTAACTAAGTTAATTATTTAGTTGCGTGCAATTGTAACTATATAGTTACATCCATCTCTGTTTGGACATAACTAATATGGAGAATTATTTATTATATTATTTTATATAAACGAAAGAAGTTATAAAATATTATACTTGTCACAATAAACTTAAATTTAACGGCCTACGAAGATGTTTATATGAAAAAAAAAAAAGAAGAGAGACAAACCTGTGTTGAGGGCAACGAATCCAATAGCGTGCCTCCACTTTTCCCCATTGTCGCCCCCATAATATCATGGAAATTATCGCACTAATTTCAAGTTCGTGTTTTTTAATACTTAAAATTTTTTCTCTGTTTATATTTCGTCTTCTTCTTTTTTTTTTTTTAATAAATGATAATTTTCTGTAACAACTTTTTTTATTTTATTTCGGTTTTTTATTTTTTATTACTTTATTATTTTGGTTGTTGTTGTTGTTTTTATTTGTCTTAAATTATTAAATCGTCTTCGAACATTTTATTTTTTATTAATTAATTTGTTAATTTTTAATTTAATTAATTTTAATTGGTTTTCTTTCTTCAATAAAAGTTAAACCAACCACAACAACAAACATAAAATAAGAGAAACAAAATAAAAAAAAACAAAAGCACAGCAGAAAAATACACAATCGGCAAATTAACCGAAAATTGCCGAAAACTTCCTTTTTTTTTTCTTTGAAACAAAAAAAAAATACACACACACAATCACAAGAAAACAAAAACTTAAAAGTTTCAAATTAAAATTTAACAAAAAAAAAAAAAACAATGAAAACTTTTAAAAAGGCCACAACATTTCACATTTTTTTATTTATTTTCACTTAAATATTTTTAATTTCGTAATTTTTCTTTTTTTAAAAGATAATTTTTTACACTTCCAAGAAAATCGGAAAATTTGTTCACTTTTTTAATTTTGTAATTTTCTTAATTATTTTTCATTTTAAATTTTAAATTTTAAATTTTAAATTTTAATTTTGCGTTATAAAAAGACGTTAACGTTTACACAACAAATATAGACACATTATGATGATTGACGGAACACAAAAACACAAACACACACACGAACAGACTATTGTCTGTGAGAGAGAGACACTTTACGGAGAGTGAGAGAGAAGAGAGAGATACAAGGATCAACAGGAGGATAATATTACATAAAAATTCGAAAAACACAAATAACAACAACAACAATAACAAAGGGAAAAAAAACCACCCACCAATCACTTTTTTTCACCCAAAACTTTTACACAAAAAAAAAAACAAAACAAAACAAAAATCACAGAAGAGAAAAGAAAAATTGATTTTCTAATAAAAAGAAAAAAAAAAAAGACAAAACAAAATCGACAAAAGTAAAATTCTTTTTTCTTCTTCTTATTTTCTTTCTTCTCTGTTTCTCGCTTTTCTTTTTCGTCTTTATACTTTTGTTGTTATTATTTGTTTTTCGAGTTTATTTTTCTTTTCTTTTCTTTTCTTTTTATCTTGTCTTTTTCTTGTTGCTGATACTTCTGTTGATGATGCTGATGATGATGAAACGATCCATACTCACAGAATTGTAAATTAATACTGAAAAAAAAAAAACAAGAAGAAAAATTGTATGAAAAATAAGAAGAAAAAAATAAAATATGATGAAATAGAAAGAGGGACAAAAAGAGAGAGGGGGAGAGTGAGATAGAGAGCGAAAGATGATATTCTTTATTATTATTTAATTAATTTATTTATTATAAAATACAGTTTATCATTTTGTTGTTGTATCTTTGACTGTGATTTTTTTTATTCTCTTTTTATTTTCATTTCATTGCGTTTATTATATTGTTATATTTTTATTATACAGTAAAAAAAAACTTGTCTAATGTGACCATTAATTTTTATTGAAAGTAATTTGTTTGAAATAAATCAGTGATTCTTGTTTATTTTATTTTATAAATAAAAGAAAACAAGAAAACGTAAATATTGTATAAAGGAATAAAAAGGTTTTTGGGTGAGGTTCATTTATACAGGTTTTTACTGTATTTGTTATTTATTGTTTATAGACGAATGTTTACATACTCGTAACAATTTCAAAATAACATAAGGTCGTCTCGTCATTAGTTGAAAGCACGGTTCTTATAGACCAAAAATTATTAAAATTCCATTGAGTCTGTAAAAATGGCCATGACAGTCAAAATAATCGACACATTTAATTTTAATATATACAACAAAAGAACAAGAAACAATAATTAAGTAATTATGTTAATAATAGTTTGATCTTGATGACGATATGGCGAATATATAATAATTAAATTTATTGAAATAAATTTTAATTTTAACTAAGTAAAATCTTCCAACACACATGTGTCCCCTATAGTCATTAGTTGTATCCTTTGAGTAAAAGAAGTAATGGTGTCTTTATCAAGTAAAGTCTACTAGATATTTGATTTTCAAACAAAAAAAAAACAAGTAAAATCTTATCTCAATGTTTCTTTAGATAAATTTCATTGATAATTAAATTCAGTTTTACAGAATAGAAGTTCAAGAAATATAATTAAAATGAACGAACATTATTTAGAAATTGAATTTTGTAGTAAACAGATTTTATGTCGAATTTTATAACAATTTAAAATGAGGTTTTTAGTTAACAACAAAACAGACAATAATGGAGTGACAAAAAAGATGAAGGGAAAAAAATAAAAATATTCAAAGGATGCCAATCAATATACTTTCGTAAAACCGGACATTAGAAATGTTCGAACCGGATGTAGGAAGCATTAACATATTTAATGAATATTCTATTTGTAGTTTGTACAAACTACAAAGTCACCTACTTTTTTCCTCTATCTATAAGTTTAAAGTAAATCTTCTTAAGCGAATAATTACTACGATAATTTCTCATTAAATCACCATAAATAATTTAATAGAATTAAAAATAAAGAATAATAATTAAGGCTACATATAAAATGTGGAATTTAACTGTGCATTTATCGAACACACACACACACACACACACATACAATACTCCTCTTTACTCATTACCTAATTTAAATTTTTATACTTAAATAAAGAAATTAAGATGAAATGACTTAACCTTGAAAATCACTGTTATAAATTTATCCAAAAATAATACAGTTTTATATTTTGAATTCAATTGAATAATAATAATAATAATTTTGTACTTTAAAGAAATATTTTATATTTAAAAGACGAAGTAGAAGAAGAAGAAGCATAAGAAGAAGAAGAATAAGTTGTTGATAATTTTTTTAAGTTAAATTTAAAAAATCTTGTTTTTTTTTTTCATGGTAAAAATTCTTCAATTATTCTTCTTTCTACTTTTGTACTTTTGTACTTTTGTAGTAAAAATTTTTTTTTTATTTGTCCCACTTATTATTGTAAAAAAGTTGTTTATTCCATATGACTACTTAAATTTAAACTGTCTGATAATCAAATGGTATATTTACATCGGCGCCCCTCCCCCCTTCTGTAATCCTTCTCTCTTATTTATCTTCTTCATATATTTTTCTTATTCTTCTTCTTCTTCATCTTCTTTCTAAGACGATGACCTAAATTTACTGTACTTTAAAATATTTCTTTAATAAATTTATTTCATCGTATCGTTTGACGTTTGTGTTTTTTCTTTATCGAGTTTTATGTAAAAAAAAAAAAAATAAACAAGAGATTATTTTCATTCATCAATAATTGTGTGATTTGAGTTTTTGGTGGGAAAAAAAAAGAAGAAGAATTTCATAAGTTGAAAGAGTTTCAAGTGAATGCAACTCATCTAAGATTTGTACAATATTTTATGGATAAAAATAGGAATTGAATTTCCAGTTATTATTTTCTAAGAAAATTTTATTATTAATTGTGAAAATAAATAAAAGCAGCTGTGTATATTGCGTTATCGTTTCTAGTTTATCCTGAATTGTTAAAGACGAACTTTTAGAACAAGCCAATGTTGTTGTGCAATGCAGATTTTGATGTTGAAAATAAAAATAATAATAAAAAAAAATATTCAAATGTAATTTCTCTTCATCTAAATTCTCTAAATATAAAAATATTCTATAATTCAACTTAGAGGGATTAGACTAAATATAAAATCTCTCTGTCTTATTCCCATTATTCTACCGAATAAAAATTTTATTCTGCACATCTACTAAATTCACCCACTTACACCAATGTGAACAAAAAAAAAAAGAAGAAAAAGAAGAAAACTTCGTCTTCCTAACAAAGTTGTTTGATTACAATTTCATATATATTCATTGCCATCTTCTTTGGTCCTTAATCTTATCAAGAAAAACCAAGCAAAAAAAAAAAAAAAGAGGAAGAAAAAGAAGAAGAAGAAAACTAAAAAACTAACTCATCTCATTTTCTTGCTCTAAACAATTCGAATAAAGAAACAGAAAAAAAGGGACCACAACAGAGAAGAAAAAGAAGAAGAAAATATCTTCTTCTTTTCCTTCTCTCAATTTATGATGATGTTTTTACCAAAAAAAAAAAATAAATAAAAGGAAAAAGGGAAAAACTTAGAAAAATAAGGACAAAAAAAAAACTTCTGCCACCAACTCTTCCTTATCATTTATTTTCCCTTTTTTTACCACATAAAGTGACATGTTTCTTAGGGTTCTTATTTTTGTAGGGTTATATAAAAGGTAAGGTGGAATAGAAGAACTAAGTTCAGTTAACATAAAATAACAACAACAACAATAAGAGAAAAACAAAACAAAAAAAAATATACAAAACAACAACAAAAACAATATAATTTAATACACACGATTTATTAAGAAATAAAACCACATAACCGCACGCACACACATACACACACACACACACACAAAGCAAAGACAGAAAAACACTTGACACACGTAACACACACACACACACACATAGAGACATTGAGTGAAAAAGATATCTTGCTCTGTCAAACAGAAAATGAATAAAAACAAAAAAAGAAAAAAAGAAAAACAACAAAAAAAAACAAAAATACAGAAAACAAGTGCGGTTTACTTGAATGATTTTTCTTTTTCTTATTTAAACAAAAAAAAAGAAAAAAAAATACCAAAAACAAAAACAAGAATTAAAGAGAATGAGATAGGGGGAGTAAGAAGGTTGTTTCATTTTTATAAATTTTGTTGTTTTTTGGATATTTTATTCCATTATTGTTTGTTGTTGTTGTTTAAAAATTTTGTATTTTTTTTTTCTTGTCCAAAAATTGTTTCAAAATTGTATTCTGGTTGTACAAAGAATCGGAATTTTATTAAAAATTGAATTGAAAAAAATTATGGGTAATTTATGACATTCATGATGGATAACCCTTTCAGAGCTATCATACACAAGTGTGTCATTTTTCATCTTTTTACAAAAGATAGAAAGAGAGAGAAAGAGAGAGAGAGAGAGAGAGAAAAAAATTTGTCCTATAATTGAGGTTTTTTTTTTTTTGATTTTTTATTCAATTTAACTTTTGTGCGGGGGCAATTTTTACAGTAAAAAGAAAAAAAAAATTTTGAAGAAACTATAAAATGAAATCTGTAAAGATCGTAAAAAAAAAAAAAGTGGGAATAGAAAGAAGGAAGAAAAGAAAATACGGCATAACAGAGATTAAATGCTCAAAGTCATTGGTCGTATAAAATACAACAACACCAAAAAAGAAAAAAAAAATTGAAATTTTATTCAAAAGAAAATTTAATAAAAAAAGAAAAAATAAACCGGAACTTTCAATTCATTTTTTTATTTCTTCATCTTTTCTTTTCATTCTTTCTTCTTCTTCTTTTTCTTCTCTTACATGTTAAGTAGAAATTGTTTTCTTCTATACAACAATAACATTGAACAACAACAAGGCGAAAAAAATACGATTTTTCTTCACATTTTATTTTATGTAATCAAAATAAGTTAAGCTAAGTACGTTAAGTTAAGTAAGTGAGGTGGTAAGTAAGTGGGTACCTAACCTAACTAGATTTTGTTTTTCTTTTTTCATTTCGCTTCTTTTTTCTTCTTCTCGGTTTATTTATTTTTTTCTTTTTGTTGCTTTTTGCTGTTTTTTTGACATTGAATGGGTCGAATATAAGACGTTTTTATGTTTGCCAAGGAGAATAGACTAAAAAAAAAAACACGAAATAATCTATAAAATAAAAAATATTGAAAGACTAAAAAGACAGCGCAAAAAACAGTACGTAAGTAAGATCAAAAGTAAAAAGAAGAAGAAGAAGAAGAAGGAAAAAAATTTAAGTTTTTTATTTACGATTTTTTCTTTTTGCGTAATTTGATTCCGTCAATATTGTGCTGTTTTTTTTTTCTTGTTCTTTTTGTTGTTGTTTCTGTTGAATATATTGTTGTTGTTGTTTGCCAAATCAAGTGGATAATTATTATAATTTTATATTTGATCTTTTGGCATAAGTTAAGTTTAAGTAAGAAGAAGAAATACAATTAAATAAATATAAGTAAAAGTTTAAGTAATAAATTCAAGATGAGGGAAGAAGAAATCCAATATTCAAACAGAAGGCAAATAAGAAGAAGAAGAAAAAGAATTATGTTAAATTTTTGATTAAAAAATTATATTTTTCTTCGTCTTCTTCTTCTTGTTCTTATTATTTATTTATTATGAATAATCATTAGGAACACGATTAAACGGGTTGCTGTTGTTGTTGTTGTATTATAATTTTATTTTATTTTATTTTTTTGTTGATAATGAAATTAAAGATCAACTGAATGATGGTAACGGGGTGGAAGTGTAACGGAAGTATTATAAATATATACAGTAAGAAAACATAACTTTCGATTTTCAACAAAAAGAATTATTATAAAAGATCAAGAAGCTGAGGAAGAAGAAGAAGACAACGATTTATTAACGATGATGGCTGTTTTTTTTTTATCTCATTTTAGATTTTTTTTTAAGAATAAATAATCAAAACAAACGGGTTTCTTCAATTTTGTTTTTTTTTTTTATTTCTTTTAAATTTATGGTTTTTTAACGCATTAACGCATTAATATTGTTATTGTTTATTCTTCTTTTTATTCTGGTCTTGTTCCTTTAATAATATAAACTGTTTAATTCTATCTAGGTTTTAAAGAAGAAGAAGACCAAAAAAAAAACGATAATAAAAAAAAAAAAAAAGACCCGCACAAAATAGAAATTATCGTAAAAGTAAGAAAGAGAAAGAATATTCTAAATAATTATAATCTAAATTCTAAATCTAAATAATAGATTCAATGTAAAACAATATTCCATAAAGGAAACAAAAAAAATGTAAATCTAAATCTAATAATAACTTACACACACAAATGATACACAAATTATATCCACACACACACACGCACATTCAGATTAATTTAATGAACATGTGTGTAATATGGAACATGATAAAGAACGAGAAGAAGAAGATGAATATGAAGACGATGAAGTTAACAAACATCCATCATATTTATATCCACATTTCAATGAAATTCAATTAACAAATTTTCATGTTTTCATTATTTCTATCTTTTTTTTTTTCATTCTAATTTAAATAATTATTTATTTGTTGTGTGTGTGTGTGTGTACGTATAGAAAAGTTATAAGGAAAAATTATAAAAGGGCAATGTACGTTTGATTCACACATTAATCTAAATTCATAATAAATGTGAAATAAATAAAAGAACTAACAAGTAAGACTGCATTGAGTACAAGAAAAAAAAAATGGAGAGAAGAAATAAATTAATAAAAGAAAAAAATTTATTTTAACTTTAATAATCCGAATCCTTTTTTTTCTTATTTTTTTATTCAAATTAGAATCTCAGAAAGTCCTACTAGGCGGCAATTGTATTATTCCTATTAACTCTTATTCACAATTAACTCTTATTAGTTGAACAACATATAGAAAGATCAACGGATTTTTTGTCGTGATCACCTCTGGCCAAGAATACAATTGTCACCTTATTGAATTTAAATAAGTGAACAAATTAAGTGTACAAATTAATTAGACTAGACACTAGACAGTAGACACAGTAATTAATAATAAAATATTTTGAAAAAAAAAAGAAAAATTTTTGGTTGTAATCAAAAGATTAAAACGGAATCTTTTCTGATTTGAATAAATTTTTCATAATAGAAATCAAAGGGTTTCAACCTTAATGAATGATTATGAGAACAATAAAGAAAGCTAGACTAATTTAAATATTGAATCTTTTCTTAATCTAAATACAAATTTTATAACCAGAAATTTCTAGACAAGATTAAATCATAAAGAAAGTGTTTTCTGTTATGTGAATTTTAATTGAAGTAATTCGTATTTTATTTTTTTTAATCCGAATCTAATTTGTAATCAGAATATTTTTAAGAATAATAAAAATTGAAAGGAATTGTATTGACTAATTGAGACTGATTTCAATCTAATTAATTTTGTCCAAATTAATAATTTAGTAATTGGAAATTAACAAGATTTATAGGAAGTAGAAAGCCAATGAAAATGAGTGCATTATACTTATTTCTTTCACACACACACTCATAATTTATCTTTATCTCACTCTACTCAACTCCGTTAAATTTGGTGATTTTCTCACATAAATTAATAATTAAATTTTTTTTCAATAATCCAATTAGAATTATATAATAAAAATATTTACTTGTTAATCCGAACAAAAATATTTCCGTCTAACAAATTATAATAAATTTATTACAACAATAAAATAACCGCCCTAGATAGCAGTAAAGTAGTTCAACATACTCAATAAAATAATGAAGTTGACGAGAGACAAAAATATGGAGTGCTTCGAACGTAAGACGGGTTGGTGAGAGGAGAGGGAATAAATTAAATAGTAAATTTGCGGTACATAAATAGAAATTGATGAATTAAGATGGAGATGCTGAGAAAGATTTGTATTAATTTAACTGCATAACAGAAGACACGGAACACAGTCAAACCCAACAATTGTAGCGGTTTTTTTTTCTTTCTTTCTTTTCTGTTTATTTTGTTCATTTTGAATCAATTCAATATTTTAAAAATTCTTAGATTGTGAATTGAGTTTATATTAACGGTCATTTCTGGTTATTAGTTGCGGGTTGTCTTCTCTTTCTTTATCTTCAACCTTTTACATCGTTTTTTCTGTTTTAAATTTTATTGTTGCTTCTTTTCTTTTTTTCATTTCTTTCTTTATTCTCTTGGATAAAATCAACTAAATAACAGAATTAGAAGAATTTTACAAGCATTGATGATTGTGACATTTATCGAATTTCATTCAATAATCAATTTTTCTTTATTTTTCTTGTTGTATATATTTTTGTGATTTGTTCTTTTTTTATACGTATTTTTTTTTTTTTTTTTTGAAAAACGAAAATAGAAACAGAAATAATAACACAAGACGACAAGACAACGAAAATAAAAAAAGAAATATTTAAATAATTTTGCATTCTTACATAAGAGAGAATATAGAAAGAAAAACAAAAATAAAAAAAAAAACGGTGAACAAAACGTTATTTAATAAAAGAATAACAACAACAATAACAACAACAATACCAATAACAACAACAACATTAAGAACAACAAAAACAATAACAATAAATAATAAAAATAGAGAAGAAAATATTAAAAAAGATGACACATTATGAAATCCACCCACTAAAAACTAAAAAAGTAAATTAACTTACCCACCCACCCCCAAAATATAATTTGAATCTTTTTTTTTTTTTTGGATTTGTACCAACAAAAAAAAAACAAACAAATGAAAAAGAAAATTAAAAATGAATTTATTTTAATTAATTAAAAGTCTTTAATTGGATTTAATAATTTGAATTAAAATTAATCTATGAATGGGATCTTGTCTTATTAGTTCTTTTTATTTGGTGGAGGATGATGTCATCTGTTGTATGTTTAACCGAAAATCCAAATTCAATTTCCCAAAAAAAAAAAAAAAAAAACAAAAAGCAATTCTGAATCCAAAATAAACAAATGAACAAACAAAACAAGCAAACAAGCAAAAAAAAAAAAAAAAGAATCAAATGAAATTTTTGTCTCTCTTACTAAGTTTATCCATCTTTGTCTCTATATCTTTATTTGTACAAACAGAATAGACGACAGATCATCAACTGTATCTCTATTCTATATTCATATGTGTGCCCTGTGTCTGTGTATTATATTTGTATTGTATAATGTAAACTTTGAAAAGAAAACAAAACAAAAATTTGTGTCTAAAAATATCCTTTTAGTTTTATTGCCTTGATATTAAAATTTTAATCGGTCAAACAGTTTATTGTAAACATTCATTTTTTTTTTCTTTTTCCATTCTGTTACGTTTTATGTTTTATTGATTTAAAAATTAATATTTATTTGATTTTTTTTTTGTCTACACGAGACTGGAAACAGAATACCTACAATGTGACCTGTACAAATGGACCAGTGAATGTAAATGTAAATTTTTGGTCGATGATCAATTTGGGACGAAATTGGGGAAATGTGTCGACATTTTTTTGGTACCCATCCATTTATTGTGCATTTTGGGACTTAATCCGATTATGCCGGTGTAACAAATTACGATATTTATTTGAAGGAACCTTTTTTTAAATTTTATGTTTTGTGGTTTGTTTTTTTTTTTCGATTTTTAATATTTTTTTTTTTTTGATATTTGAGACGAATTTAATTTTGAAATTTTTATACAAAAAAAAAATAGAAGGAGGAAGATTATTTTCGTCTCAAATTTCTTTTTGGAATTTCATTGGAATTTCGAATCAAATAGAATTTTTTTTAACCAAATAAAAGGGAAAATTTCGTACAGTTTGGTCCGTTTATAGAGGTGATTGATTTATAGAATAATTTTGTTTATAATTTATTAAGAGTGAAACGGTTTACATTGGACAGTAGAAGAACATGGTCAACTGTACAGGTTACACTGAACTTTTAAATATTTGACATTTATCCTAAACAAGTCAAGGACATCTATAAAAGGTTTTAATTTTAAAGTTGTTGAAAGAAATGATTTGCTGATGTTTATAAAATACAAAAGAAAAAACAAAACAGCAAAAACAAAATGAATGAAAAGATTATAAATTTTCAATAAACAAATTAATTAGCATTTTTCTTATAATTTTATTCCTAAAACGAAGAAGAAGAAGAAAAATTATATAATTTTAAAACATTTTTTTTTTGTTTTCTTTTTTAAAATTTAATTAATTCCAAAAATTAAATTATAAAAATCGAAAGAAAAAACAAAACTGGAGATTTTTACATAATTAAATTCACCGCAAAAATCAAATAAAACGGATTTATATCAAAATATTGAAAAAATTTATTAAAATTTAATTATTCGGATTAACACACCGATTTTTCAATAAAAATTGGTTCAAAGATTCGAATTAACAAAAACAGAAGTTTTGAGAGAATTTCAATATAAAAATATTTTTGATCTAAAAAGGTCGGATTAACAGGAAATAAAAACTAATTAAAAAATTCGGATAATCAAGTACCAACGATTATCCAAATATTTCTTAATTCAAATTTGATCAGATTTTTTCCTTTTGTATTTTTTTGTTCTTCTTTTATTTATTTTTTTGTTTAAAAGAATTTCCTCTTTTATTTTTCTTTTATTCGTTTTTCGATTTGTTTGATGAAGAATTTGATGGTTGGCGTTGCTATGGAAATAAGTAAATATAAAAAGAAAAGAAATTAAGACAACAAAATGAAAAGAAGAAAGATTGAAGAAAAGAAAAAAAAAATAACAAAAGGGAAATTGTTTGTAAATCAGTTAATTTGTAAGATACTTTTTGATTGTAATTTAATTATAAGGATTATTGTATTTGGATTTGGATTTAGTTGGAAGTTTTATTTTTCGTTATTTTCATGTCGAACAAAATTTCTTCTTTTCTAGTTGGACACGACACACAAACAACGAAAATGTTCACACACTGATTATTTATATACAGAAAAATGAATTTGTTTTCTCTGATAGGAAAAAGATTGAATAATAAGAGAAAAAAAGGAACGATAAATTTTCTTAGTTTGACATGTTTTTTTTTTGTTTTGATTTAGGAACATTCGACCTCTTTTGTCTCTTGATTAAAACAAATTTTAACGAAAAATGGGAAAACCCATTTTCATAAGTATATTCTAGGTCTAGGCAATACATTTGTAAATAGTAAAGTAAAATGAATAAATAGAAATTCTATTCAAGTACAGTAAAATGAGAAACGAATAACCTTTAGAATTGTGACTTTATGTACATTTGACTTTTGAAGTAAAAATTCTAACAAAACAAAATATGGAAATGAAATGAAGGATACCAACTGTTTGTTCTATATTTTCTTTATTGTGTTCCTTTCATATAAAGACGCTTCTATTGTTCCTTATCGTTAAAGAATTATTAAAAAACCATTTTTATTTAATTTTTCTTCGGGAAAGAAAAGAAAGAAAACATTAGAAATTTTCTTGTTTTTCCATTTTTTTGTTTAAGAAAACAATGAACCGTAAATATTTTACACATAATTATACTTAAGGTTTTTTTTTGTCTTCCATAATAATCGAGAAAGATGAAAATATTGCGAAAAACGGAAAATATTCAGAATTGTATTCTTTATATTTTTAGAAAGAAAAAACGAAAAAAAAAAAAAATGAAAGAAAGAAAAACAGAAAAATTGTTTGCGTCGTCGTCGTTAGAGTCGACGTTGTCGTCTTTATTTTATTTGTTGTTTTTGTTGTTGGTGTTGTTGTTGTTGTCGTGTCTATTCAGTTTTATTTTTATTTATTATTTACAATTTTCTTCTTCTTCTTCTTCTTCATCATATTTTATATTTGTTGCTGATGATGCAGTTTTCCCTTCCATCTCAATTTTTCGCTTTTCTCTTTCGCTCACTCTGTCTCATTAGATTTTTTTTTTTAGTTTGTTTAAAAGTATTTTTTATGCAAAATAACAAAACTATAAAAAAAAAAAACTTTAATAAAAAACTAAACTGAAGTGGCGAGGAAATGATGAAAAAAAAAACTTTTGTTCGTTTTTTTTTTTCTTTTTTCAAATTAAAAATTCATCCATTTAATGGATAAAGAAAGAGATAGAAACTATAATGATGTGATGAGAGGTTGAAAGAGAGAGAGAGAGAGAGAGAGAGAGAGAATATATTATGTGTGTGCGATACAGAAATGCGATTTTAATCTTTTATGGGAGAATAAAAAAACGTAACGCAATTCAAAAAAAAAAAAAGAAATGAAAATAATACAGAAAATGACCGAAAAAACCTCAAATTATTTAAGGAGAAAAAAAAAACACAAAACAAAAACAAAAACACAAAAAAATAGAAACAAAAGAAAAAACTCTTGAAGTATGACGGAGACTTATTATTTATATTTTTTATAACGAGACGATGATTTTAATGTATTTTCATACAAAAATTTCATAACAGTAACACAACAAATAAACAACCAAAAATAAAAAAAAAAAGACTAATAACGAAATCTCTTCCCTTCTTCTTCTTCTTCTTCATTCATTAAAATATAAAACAAAAACAACAACAAAAAAAAAATTTACTTTTACGAAAATCAAATCCTTAAAACACCAATTTAATTTCTCTCTAAAAAAAAGGGAAAATTTTCTATTTTAATTTCCCCAAAAAAAAAATATTGCAATAATAATTTTCCTATTTTCTCTGGAAATTCAACATTTTTATTATTGATTTTTTCTTTCCCTTTAAAAAAAAAAAAAAAAAAAAACAGAAGAAAAAGAAAAACAGGAAAAAACATTATCGAATACGTCTGCTTTAACTATATTTTTATTATTATATCAATAGAAAAATTGAGAAAATTTATTATCAAATAAATATGCAAACAAAATTATCAAATTGTTTTCTTCTTCTTCTTCTTTTTTTTTTGTTTTTTGTTTTATTTCTTGTGTTATGAAAATAAACAAATAATAAACAATTCAATGAATTGTTATTAATTTTTTTTCTTCTTCTTCTTCTTCTTCTCCAACACTTTTTTCTTTTCCTATGCATAATTTTTTTTTTCTTCTTTTCAATTAGAAATTATGAAAAATGAATTAAATTGAATTGAGAGAAGAAAAAAAAAATAGGGGTTTTTTTTTTATTATATTTTTTTACGTGCAGACAACAATAAATATGAACTCACTTTCATTTAAAAAATAATAATAATAAAATACTGTAATCCTATAGCACACATTTGATTAAATACACTTATTTATAAATAACAAATTTAATTAACAAAGATATTTTTTTAAGAAGAAAAAATAACAGAAAATAATTAAACTATTTCACATAATATTTTTTTTCTGGACGAAAAAATAAACATTTGATTTGAAACAGTGAAATGGATACTATAAAATTTTGACATTTCAGTCTGTCAAAAATGTTTTCAATAACACACTGAACTGAAATTATTGCTCGGTGTAGTAAAACGTTACAAAATAAATTGGTATCCAAAACGCAACAAAAACTATTTGTGAAGAAAACGCGAATAAAACAGGTTAAATAAACGTTAAAATAAATTGAATTTTCAAAAATTACATTATTGGAAAAGCGACAAATTTTTAAGGGGAAATTTTATGAAAAAAGCATAATATTGGAAAAACAACAAACTGAATTTTAAGTTATAAAACAACATTTAGGGGTTTATTTTATGGAGTGTTTCAAAAATTATTTAAATTCATTTATTGCCCGAATGCTGATTTATGATAATATTTTCACAGCTGGAAAACAAATCTTGATAGTTTTTATAGTTAAATAAAAAATGAAAAACACTTTTTGGTTTTCAATCTAAATTCATAATTTAAAATTAAATTCTAAAATATTAACATGAAAATAAAATGAATTAATTTGGTCTTGATCTTTTTATATTTTCTTTTACATTTTTCAATACAGATTTTCAATATTTATTAATTAATTCTTCATTTGTAATTTCGATTTGAGGACAGTTAATTATACGAAAGGTGAAGTGATGGGGGCGAGTAAATTTAAAAATATTCTGAAATTTTCATGTTTTCTGTTTTTCTTTAATTTTGACAAAAATAATAAATTTTCAATGACACAAAAAGAAACAAACAAAAAAAACACAACCAATAAAATTATTCAATTTATTTATTTATTTTTATGTTCTTCATCCTTTTCTATTAATAACAATAATACATAAATATGTTGTGTAACAGAAACGATATTTCTGTCTCTTTCTTATATACGTAATAAATAAATAAGTTAGAGATACAATTTTTGAGTAATTCATCCATCATAATTTTTTAAGGGCTGTAAACTTCTTAAAAATATTTTGAGGATCTGAGTAAAACGCAACTAGACTTGAATTGGTTCGCCTTGAACTTCCATGAAATCAGAAAAGGTGGATGTGATCAAATATAGAGGTCAATTGTTCAGGTATAAATATTTTATTACATTTTACCTGCACAAATATGAAATTGAGATTTATAAAAGGATTTGGGTTAAAACTTTATTGTTATGAATATTTTCATTATTCATAAAAATCAAGCAAAATCATCACATTTTACTGCGTTCAATTAATTTCTTTAATTAAAAATTGATTTGAATTGAGAAGAGTTTCAGTGTTTATAAATTTTAATCTTTAGTGGTAATAAATAAAATTATGGCCCTTAATTTACATTAGAAAAATTTATTATAGGTACATTTTCAATGCTCTGAGTTTTTTTTTTTCTCTTTTAATACAATATTTCCCTTTCTTATTCTTCTTTTTCTTCTTCTTCTTCTTTTTATGCTTCTTATAGAAAATGTTCAAATAAAAATATAAATATATGAGTAATTTATCATTCAAAATAATATAAATATTTCTATAAATATCAAAAAAAAAAAAAATAAATAAAAAAAAAAAGGAAGAAAGAAATAAATATTTTTTTTTCTTTTTTGTGAAAGAAATTTTATTTATGAAAATGAAAAAGAATTTATTACATGAAAGATTTAACGGCAATATTACATTTTCTTCTCTTTCTCTCTCTCTCACTCTCTCTCTCTCTCTCTTTCTCTCACACTCTCTCTTTATACATTTCCTTTAAGGTTTTATATTTTTCCCATTCATTTATTCATATAAATATTCAACTTATGTTTTAATATTATTACACATTTTGACGGATATAAAATTTCTTCCTTTTCTTCCCTTTCTTCCCTTTCTTCCTTTTCTTTCTTTACAAAAGAAAAATGAATGAAAAACTTTTTTTTTTTTTATTTTGTATTTTTTTTTTCCTTTTTGTTTATTATTATCCTTCCTTCCTTCCTTTCCCGCCCTTATATTCCTCGCCTTATTCTTTCTTTGTAATAAATTTATTAAAAAGTAGATAAAATTCACAATATTTGTAGTGATAAAATTAACATTGCGTCTTCTTCATCTCATGATTAAATATTCATAAATTTACTAATGTGTGACGGTAACAATAATTCTGTTCTTTTGATCCTTATTCTAAAATTTATATACTTTCTAATCGTATCCTGTTTTTCGTTAAATATTCTTACAGAAATCAATAAAATCACATCATCCCTTTAATTAATAAGAACACAAAAACCAAATAGTACAGATCCAAGAGAATGTTCCTTAAATAGTATGCCTGATTAGAATTGATTCAAGAAATGCATTTACAAAAATGAAAACATTTATACAAAAATAAAAATATTAAAATTTTCGCGCTGCGCTAATAAAGAGCAGTGATTGAAAAGAACACAACTTACATTTTGATGTTGGAAAATCCATTTATTTAAAACTGATTTGAATAAATTTCTATAAATTATTTATATGGATTTTTAGTTTGGAAAAAAAAAAAAAAACAAAAAACAAATATTTTAAACTGTACTTAAAATTTACGTCATTCTGTAATTTCCTTTTATTCCATCCTAATTATAATCTCATTCTTTTCAAAATCAAAATAAAAAGAAGGGGTTTTGTCTTTTATACCCAAATATTTGTCATGTTTGTATGTGTGTGTCTGTAGGAATGTGTGTAATGTGTGTGTCTGTAGGAATGTGTGTAATGTGTGTGTATAAAGGCAACAATTGAATCATTGTCGGAGACCCAGATCAAATATTTCCGAACTTTTGTCTCAGACACAGTTAAAATTTTATCGTGAAATCCGTAACATTTAACGGATAAATTTAACGGATAAGTCAAAATCTTTAACGTTTATTAAATTTTTCCCATTTCCAAAAAAAATAATACAAACAAACACAAAAAATGTTTCTTTATACGAAAAATATATTAAATTTTATTATTATTTTTTTTTTTTTTTTTACCATATAAAAATAGAAATCAAATTTATTACACGAAAAGTCGAGACTACAAACAAAAAATATAAGAACTTTCGATCTTTGAGACACTTTCCAGACACTTAAAACATGTTAAATTTGAAATATATGAATATTTATATTTTTCTCTTCATTTTGCTTCTTTCTGTTTCTTCAACAGTCTAAAAAAACAAAAAAATTCTTAACTTAAAAGATATTTTATGGCAACAGAGAGAAAAGAATCTAAAAAAAAATCATAATAATGAAATATGATTGGGCGACCTTCATAGATGTATATCCATCCATTCATATAAAATATGATAAAACACGAAAAAATCATTATTGAAGAAATCTAAGAAAAACACCAAAAAAAACAACAACAACAACAACAACAACAAAAATCTGGAACAATAAAGACGAAAAAAAGAAAAAAGTGGACAAAAATAAATTTGAAATTTTTTGTGTGTTTGTTTTTTTTTTTTTTGGTTTTCTTAGATTTCTGTTTATAATAAATAATGAAAACATTTTCGTTTTAATTTTATTTTCATATAAGAAGAAGAAATCATTTCTTACCTTTTTACAACATGAACGGTTCGCTCTTATTTTTTTTTTTGCTTCCATTTAATTTATGATCACGACTGACTGAAAATTCATCAGTTGCCATAATTTATATCGCAGTTTTATTTTTTCGTTGTTTTTGTTTTTTTTTTCTGTTTTTTGTATAAAATTAATTAATTAATAATTTTTTATATTTGTCTGTCTGTCTGGTCTCTATGAATATAATTATAAAATTATTACATAAAAAATGAAAAGAAAAACAAAAAAAAAATATTCAAACTGCGAAATAAAAATTGAATTGAATGAAATTTTTGTTTGAAGGAAAATAGGAAAACAAATGAATAAAATAAAGTGAAACAATTTAATAGAAAATAAAAATAGATTATTGACTTTAACGTGATTCACACACACAGACACCACACACACATTGCTATACTTTTCTTATATATAAGAAATTATTATTCCTTTCATCAGAAATTTCAATCATCAATATAGGAAATATAGGACTTACTATATACAATTTATATCCTTCTTTATTTTTTCTTTTTCTTTTTGATTTTTGGTGAAATGACAAGAGACAATTATAAATTGTCTTCTTTATTTTTATTTCTTTTGTGCGATATTCACTGTGATAGGGCCGCATGAAATTCAGGATATGATTATGCGTTTAATAAAGAAAAACAAAGAAATATTATTCTTCTACCCAAAAATAGAAAATAAAATAGAAACAGTTATTGACATACCCTACACACACACACACACACAAGAACAAAAATCGTGAACATTTCTTATAGAATTAAGAATTTATGTGTGAAATATAAAGAGGGTTATCGCGATTAAATATCGTCACATTAAAAACTGACATTGAAAACAGAATATAAATGGAATAATATTTTTGAAGGTGTAATATTATCGTCTAATCGTCTTATCATATTTACGATAATTTAATTTGAATAAAAAAAATTTTATGGTAAATAAAATAGAAAATTCAATGTGATCAAAACCATCAATAAATTCAATTTTCTTAGATTTCATATTCGTTCAAGAAAAACCAAACATACGTCTGTTGATTCTGTTGGCCCTTTTTATATTTAAAATTTAAATGGAACATTTTCATCTTCATCTTCTTCTTCATGTTCTTCTTCATGTTCTTCTTCTTCATCTTCATTTTTTATTTTAGTTAACATAAAATAAAATTTATTCAAGATGCGACAGTTTTAAATCAAGACCTAATAATAATAATCAGAACAAACAAACAAACAAACGTATATCCAAAATATATATTCATCTTAATTTTAATTAGTAGAAATGAAAACAAATTTATATTATCATTGAATCTTTCAACTTCTACATTCAATTTTGTTCACAACATTAAAAGAATTTTATCGTTTTTTTTTTTGAAATGGAATGAATTGAGATTTAAGTTCATTAAAATCAATCTCAAGTATAAATGATTCATTTATTATTTCACATTAAAACAATTGAAAATTAACACATAAACACACACACACACATACATACACCCACACACACATATGCCATATGCACACAAAAGTAATAAAATTTTATGTTGCCTTTATTTCTGTCAATGCGTAATAAAACATAAAAAAACATAAAACATCAGAAAAACCTACGTTTCAATTCCCTAATTTTTAATGGAACAAAAATAAACAAAAATTTATTCAAACATTAAAACAAGAACAACAAATGCATAAGAATAAGAAACAAAAACAACAACAACAACAGCAACAAAAGCAAAATAGAAAAATAGAAAAATAGAGGAAAAAGTTAGTTCTTAACTAATGAAGAAAAAAACAACACCAGAATCTTTTTTTTTCATTTTCTTCTTGATTAATGATTTTCATTTAAGAGAAAATTAATTTACTCTGATTGTGAAAAATAATAATAATAATGGACTTTATTGAAATTAAGAACACTTTCAGTTTCTCTCTCTCTCTCTCTCTCTCTCATTCCCTTCATCACCTTTCTCTCCCTCTCTCTCTGTCTCTCTCTTGCTCTCTTGCAAGACCCCTTTTTATTTTTGTGTGTGTGTTTTTTTTTTGTTCTGAAGTTCTGATACAAACTTAATTAAAATCAATTAATTTTAATTTTCTGTTAAAAGATTCTTTGAATTTTTTTTTTCTCTTCCTTCTTCAATTTTTTTTTTGTTCTTATTATTTTTTTCTTCACTTTTCCCCTTTTTTTATTGAACGAAAAAGAAAAAAAAACAGGAGAAGAAAAAAAAAGTTTTTGTTTTTTTACTAAAATTCTTTCGTTTTTGTTTCTGTTTTTTTTTTCGTTCCTTTTTTACTAAGATTTTCTTAATTTTTTATTATCATTAAGAAGAAGATGAGAAAGAAGAAAATTCGGTTCTTGTTTTCCTTTTTTCTTTTTTCTTTTTTCATTCGTCGTCGTCGTCGTCGTTTCTTTTTTTTCATCAGTCATTCTTATTTACCACTTTTTTAATTCCTTCTTCTTCTTCTTCTTCATCTTCATCTTCATCTTTCACAATTTTTCTTCTTCTTCATTTAGAATGAGAAAATTCTTTTAAAAGTCGTGCTTTTAAAAACAAAATTAAAAACAAATTATTCTCTCACTCTTCACTTTGTCATTCAAATTGTCTCTCATTCTCTCACACTACATTTTGCCCTCTCTTTCCTTCTCATCCTCTCTTTCTCACTCACACTTATTACATATTTTCACTTTTACTTTATATTCGTCGGCTTTTAACGAACAAAATTTAATTTTCAATTATTAAATTTTTTCTTCTTTTTCCTTTCCTTTCCTTCTTTTCCTTTTTTACGTATTCAATCATTTAAGAAAATTCTGTTCGAAAAGAAGAAGAAAACAAGAAAAGAAAAAGAAAACAAAAAGACGGCGAAAAGAGAGAAGAAAGTGAAGAAAGTTTTTAAAATTTTTCTTCTATTTTCTTTTTCAATTTTTTTTTTTGCGTCTTTAAATTTAAAGTCTTTCACCATCATCCCCGTCTTCTATCAAAAGTTAGAATTAACGAATTTACAGATTTGACTTAAAATAAATTTACAGATTTTATAATTTTTATTTTTTGCGTCTCGTCTTTTTCTTTTCATTACTTCAAATATTTCTAATTTTTGTCTTGTTTTTTTTTTCTTCTTTAGGTCCAAAGACAAAATTATTTTCAACTAAATTATTAACAACAACAAATAAAGTAACGACATTTAAATGGGATTTTTTTTAATGCGGGATGAGAGGGGGGGGGGGGTGGGGGGAACAAAAAAAAAAGTTAAACTGAATAAATTTGGAAGACACAATAAACATTATTCCTTAAGAACTTCTATTCTTAAATTATAAATCTTATCTTAAATATTTCTCTTCTTCTTCTTCTTTTTTTGTTGTTGTTGTTGTAATTGGAAACAAATGAAATTCTCAGACAAATTTTGTTTGTTAAAAGTTTTGACCAAAATTTCTATTTTAAAATTTATGAAATTAATTAAAATTTTTGCGTATACGCAAAACGGAAATGAACAAAATTATTGTCTCAAAACTTAAATATGGAATCTCGGGTAATGGAATATTTTTTGTTTAAGATAAATCTGATTCAGTTGGTAATTATTTGAAAAATGATTATTGGAGAAATTTTTGAATAAAATAAATTTAATTCAAACAATTAATTCTTTTTTTTTTATTATTCAACCATCAGAGACAATTAGTTTTGTTCAAGATTCATAGAATATGTGATGTCTTAAGTGTTTATGTACCTAATGCCACAGAATAAATAAATCAAGTCAAATAAATAATTATACACTAAAAATGGGTTAGGGTGAGGGTGGTGGGTGTGGGGGTGGGGGGAATATGCACATATCGCCCATAGCTCTCGTTATTAAAATGAGATAAGTCGTAACATAGTAGATGTACCGGAAGGTGTATCTAGAATGACAATTTTACATGGTTGTATTAAATTAATAATTATGAGATGAAATTGGAATTGAGTCGAAGAGGTTGTGTTTCAATAAACGCAACAAATACAACCAAATAAATAAATGAACATATCAAATTTTCTCTTAAAAAAATTAATCAAATAAATTCGAATAAATTCGATAATCCAATATATTGGTGTCATGTTCATGTATACAAAATAAATGCAAGAAAATAATTTGGTTTTTATAAAAGAATAAAGCATAACTTGACCTGACATACAGACGTGACATAAGTAAATTTTAATTAAGCAAAGAGTAATTTTGATCCATATGAATTCAGTCAATACAGTTGAAACCATTTTTGGATACTTAAATGTATAAGCTGCGATTGAAAATAATTGTCGTCAACCAAATCATAATGATTAGAGTGAATAAGTGAAAAGTTATCACAGATTCAACATTAAAATTTTGGTAGTAACCGCGCAAAGTTCTTGTTTAAAATCAACAGCATGCTGTACATAAATTCTAGACTAAAAAATAAATAAATAAATATAAAACTTCCATTAAAATTTTCAACTAAAAAACTAAATCCAAAAACCGCATCAAACAAACCAACAAACAAACAAAAGAAAAATCTTTCATTTTAATTTGTTGTATTTTCTCATTTTTGAATTTTTGAAATTTTTTAAATCAAGATAAAATTGAATAAAATTAATGTCATTATTTCCATTAACAAAAAAAAAAAAATGTTTGAACTCAAGACCCTATTAAGAATTATTTAGAAGACAGATCAAAAGTATTTTTTTGTTTTTTGTTTAATTCCCTTTTGTATATTTTATAATATTTTTCAATATTTCCAACCTATAAAAAAACAATTCGTTCTTTCATCCAAACACAGAAAATTCATCTCTTAGGGCCGTATACACCAAGGCGCCGTATACACCAAAGCGGATCATACGTAATACTCCGATTACGTAATCCTAGATAACATATTATCCGCCCTGGTGTATACGGCCCTTAAACTTTTAAAACAAATTAATTTGAATTAACGCAATAAAATATGATGGAATAAAATATAAATTTTTTTTGTTTAAAAAAATCAACAAAATCTTAAATGTAATAAATCTTTTTTTTTATGTATGGAAAATTTCTTAAAAGAAAATGCAATTAAATCAAAAAAAAAAATAAAAATATGTATGTTGCTGTTGTTGTTATTGTTGTTTATTTTTTCTTTGAATTCATTTTAATCCATTTTTATTCATTTGTTGGTGTCGCTGTTGTTGTTGTTGTTGTTGTTGTTGATAAAAACAAAACTGTAATAAAAATCGTGATTTTTAGATTAATTTCACAATACACCAATTTCAATGTTTGCCTAACTGTGAGTGTGTTAGTGTGTGTCTGCCTAAATACACGTGTATGTATGTATGTGTGAGTGTGTGTGAGTGTAACGTTATAGATAATGACGATTTGTGTTTTATGAAAATTTATTTATTTAAATAAAAAAAATTACGTGCACACACCTATAAAAAATGGAATTCATCTCTTAAAAATAACATTAATCAAAAATATATTTGATCATTTTTATCTTTTTAATGACATTTTATTTTTTAACAGTCTTTAAATTGTCTCTCGAAAAGTCTTTCGTAAAGTCACCAAAAATAAATAATAAATAAAGAAAACATTTTTATTTTAACCCAAAAAAAAAAATCTTTTCTTATTTGTTTGTTTGTTTGTTTGTTTGTTTTTTCTGTTTAAAGATGTTTTTGATTTCTCTCATCCAAATCAAACAACAAATATATACAATTGCAAACGATTAACTTAAATATACAGTTTTATAAAAAGATTAAAAGAATTTCAAATGATTTGTATTGTTTTTTTTTTTTTGGTTTTGTCCGCTTATCATTTTTATCGTAGAATTTATTTATTTTAGGTTTTTGGCCTTTGGTTTTAGGTTAAAATTAAAATTAGGACAGAGCATCAGAATGTATAAGTTTGGTTCGTCTTTAATTTATGGTATTGGTGTTGGCGTTTCTTATACCGCTACTATATTCCATTATCTAACCTTGTATAATCGGACCACCCCTACAGTGGAACCATTTTAAACAATGATTGTCTAATTTAATTGGGCAATCAGCAACCTGCTTAATTAGGATGAGATTTCGTTATAAAATCAATGATCCTATTTGAGAGGTTAATGCTTAATTGATTTTACATATTTAATTTTTTATTAATTATTGTTTCTTCTTCCCTTCAGTCATATCCTTAGTCCTTCCTTCCCTTTTACAAAGTTCTTGTCTGCTGATGTGGGGTGGAAGAAATCTACTTGTAATGATATTAGAGCATCTTCAATCAATTTAAAAAAGTTTGAAATTTTTGGTCAAACTTTATAGAAATTAATGAGCTTCTAAATTAATTTCCAAATAAACGTGATTCGTAATTAAAAAAAAAATAAAATAAAAAATAAAGAAAATAATTTTACTAATTTATAATTTATTGTTAATTTTTCAAAAAAAATATTTCTTTAAATTCATAAAATGACAATAATTATAAAATTTCTGACTTTAAATCTTCTATTTTTTACTTCTTCATTAAAGTTTTGTTTTGTTTTTGTTTTTTTGTGTTTCATCAATAATTAAAAAAAAAAAATGACGTTCGTATGTCTCCAATCAACGTTCATTATAAATTTGTTTATTTTTATTTTTCTCCGATATTTTCACCCAAAAAAAAAAAACTACACACACGCAAATACAAACATTAGCAAGAGTTTGTACACACACACACACATAATAAATTCGATTAAAAATCAATGAAAGAAAAAAAAAAGGTAGAAGAGAAGCAGAAACAGAAAGAAGAAAAAACAACAACAAAAAAAAAATGAAAAATCGTGACTGATATCTGGATATTCATTTCTTCTTCTTCTTCCTCTTCCTACTCTTCTTCATCATCTTCTTTTATATAATTTTTTTTCTTCTTTTCTTACTTAACCAAAAATATATATGGATGGATTTATCTTTTCCACATTTTTTACTTAATAGTCTGATTGATGTACCTACTCATTTAGGCACGCTCATCTGTCATCTCATCTCAACATCATCATCAACATCATCACATCATCATCATCATCATCATCATCATCATTATAATCATTATTATTATTAAAATTTATACAAAAAAAAAATTGTTTCTCTCTCTCGCTCTCTCTCTCTTTCTCTTCCTTTGCGTCGTTTGTACTTAATTATAATGCAAAAAAAAAATAAAATTTACAAAGAAACGAAATAAATTAAGAAAAAAAAAGGTGGAAGCGAACATAAAAATATTAAAATTAATTTATTAGATAATTGATTATAAATGATGTTATTTCTTAAGAATTAATTTTCTTCTTCTTCATAATAGCTTCAGCTTCAACAACTTCTTCATTTATATTCATAAAATTTTATAATGTTGGAATATTTACTTTGTATATGCAGATATAAATAAGATGAAGAGGAAGTTGTGGACCAATTTAAGTCACGTTTTTTCACCGAAGTTCATAGGTTCAAGTCCCAACATGGTTTCATTCTAATATTATTAGATAGTAGATTCTTTGCCCACACGTACCGAAGGTCGATGCAAGGTCTGTTAATAATCCGTCTTATTTCATCCAAACGTGTGGAAACGTTTTAATAATTATCTCGTTAGTTATTTGTTTTAAGTTTAAATTTATTAATTGAACGATTTTTAACCTTTTCATTAATTCAAATTTTGTCAATATCTTTTTTGAAAATTGAAATTTCTTAGTCAATGTATGTACTCACATATTCAACTTATAAATTGAACTTTGAACATTTTATAAAGTTGTAAAATTCTCAAGTGTTGTAGAGTTAAACTTCTGATCTTATTAAAAAATATAAAACTTTATGATCTTCAAGAGTTTCTACTTTTTTTCTTTCTATTTTCTATTTTCTAATATTCATGAACGTATAAATTATATAGACAATTATTATTCAGTTTAAATCTCATTAATTTCTGTCAAAAGATTAATAAAATTAGAAGGATGATGATGATGATGTGGAAGCGCAAATACTTTTAACTTAATTCTCATTCACGGTTGCTCTAAGAAATCAAAAAGAATTTTGTAAATCTAAAAACTTTTCTTCTCTGTTATGTTCACTATGGTGGCGGCTTCCTATAGATATGAAACGTGAATGTCAGCTCATTAAGTAGCGATACGTTAATAAAGTAAAATTCTGTCTTAATAAAGAATGATATTTTTTAATTAAATTCAAATTTATTGATTTTTCCATAATTAAAAAAAAAAACAACAACAACAAAATGTGTCCTGTCGTAAAATCAAATAAAATATTGAATTTTTTGTCTCCCTGTAATTGTGTTTGTGTGTGTGTGTATAAAGGTAGGTATATTATGTCTTGTGGTGTGTGTGTCGTTGACATTAATTGTTGACATCAATATAAAATTCTATATATTTTATCTTTCCTCTTATCCTACTTTCCCACATTCATTGTACCCATTTTCTTATATACATTTCCTTTCTGTTTTAGATTTCCTTTTTTCTATCTATTTATTTTTTTCTTTCTTTTTATTTTTTTGGTTTATGTCATTTTCTTGTGTTTATTTTGTTTTTGTTAGGTCAGGATTCTCATCAAATTACGATCAATATAAAGAAAAAAGAAAATATGAAAAAAAAATGGAAGAAAAATTTTGAAAATGATTTTTATCGTGAAAATAGATTAGATGGGTGTGATAAAACTTTACTTTAACAAAAGTACAAAAAAAAATATTGAAGAATGAAAATCTTACTTATACATTTTACTTTCTTAAACTGATTTACATAAAAAAATTTTTTGTAGTGATGTTTTCTGATTAACAAAATAGGAACCCCCCAGCATAAAATGTGTGAAAGGAACAATAAATAATTTTAAGAAGAATTTTAAACTTTTTATGCGAACATTGACAAAATAGTTACAAGTTTAATTATTTCATCAAGTCGCTAAGACTCAATTCATGATACATAACTACACAAAAAGATGATGATGATCATCACTTTAGATTTTAAATTTAAATAAATTGAAATTTGTTACATTTCGAATTTTCTCATAAAATACTTTTAAATTTCATCAATCTTTCATATTCTTCAAAAACGAAAAAAAAAAAACCTTACAAATGCAAATTGTATCAAAGAAGAAGAAGAAGTAAAAAAGAAACAGCAACGTGTAATTACATTATTATAATAAAAATATTCTTCATCTATTTAATTTTTCCTTTCATATAAAAAATATATATATATATATATATGTACACAACATAAGAAACAGATTCAAGTATAAGATTTAGATAAGAGAGTATACATGAAACATGAGAGAAATCTATAAGAAAAATAAAAAGAAAAATATTTTTCTTTTTTTTTTTTTTTGCTCAGACCGATTCATAAAGATAAAAATAATCTTCAGAAAGAAAATTGTTATTACACGTCTATATGATGTTAAGGATTGGATAATAAAAAAATAAAATAAAATAAAAATATAATATCCCGTCTAATATCCTTCTTCTATAAAATATTATAAGAAAAGAAATAAACTGAATAAGAAGAAGACGAAGAAGAAGAACAAAAAAAAAATCAAGAGAAAGAAAAAATGAAAATAGAGAAAAACAACCAAAAATGATAGAGAAAAGGAAAAGGAGGAAATCTATAAAGAGAATGAAGAAGAAGAAGAAGAAAAGAACAACAACAAAAAAAAAGATTCTTTCACATAAAGTCACAAGTTAAAATTATTTTGTCAGTTCATTCGTGTTTTTTTTTCTTCTTTTCTTTTCTTTTCACATTTTCATTTGAAGTTTTCTTTTTATATTTTCTTATTTTTCTGTTTCAAATTTCTGAGAAGACAAATCTTTATAAGCTTTAATAGACTCTTCAAGAATAAAAGAAATGAAAATATTCTTATGCCACCGTTTTATAAAAAGTAAAACAGATTTTTCTTTTCTCCTATATTTTTGGTAAATATTAAATTTGATCGCACATATTGTCTTTGACTTTGATAATAAAAAATTCTTATGGAAAAGATGAAACGATTGGATAAAGACTTTTCTTCATTTTCTTCATTTTCTTCTTTTTTTTTTGTCTTTTTAAAGTGAATGAAATTTTTACAATGAATATGAAATTGGATAAAGTAGATTCATGATATGATTTATTTTTTATTTCTTTAAGAATGAAACTTTTTTTTTTTTATTGTGTAATTTATTAGGATGAAATTTTTTTTGAGAGATGAAAGATTATGTGACAATTTTATTTATTATTGAAAGATACTAAATGGATATTTTCTGTCATTCTAACTAATGAATGTATTCGTACTAATTTACTTGAAATTGATAAGCAGGTAAGGGAACATATAAGAATTACATCAAATGTGAAAACGGTTCATTTTTAATTTCCGATTTTATATTTATAGAATTTCTGTCTCATTATTTAATGGAATTTTCCAAAGGTGCCGTTGAAACTGTGACCATTAAAAAATATGTACTGTACCTTAAATAATCAAAAATTTATACGAAAGGAAGGAAGATTTTGACAGATTCGTAAATTCTCAGAAAATGACGTAAGTGAATGAGAGAAAATTCAATAAATGAAAATAAAGAAATTCTTAAAAAAGTTTCCATTTGAAAAAATTTTATCAAATAAAAAAAAATCTTAAATCAAAAAAAAAAAGAAAATTCAATTTCGATGGGATATTTAGTAAGAAGAAGACAATAAAAAAAAATGAACTGTTGCGGTTAGAAAAGTGACAAATACATTTTGTATCAAAATACGAAATAAAAATCCGTAGAAAATGTACGAATGAAAAGAATTTGATTCAAAGAATAAATACCGACAACAATTGTGGAAGAATAAATAAATGAATGAAAGGAAAAATTCATTTTATTTAGTATCACAATATTAAATCATAAAATCATAAAATTTCCTCACCTTCATCATACGTGTGTCATATCAAATAAACGTCAAATTTATATTTTCTTCTTCTTTATCACCGTCATGTTATACCACCTTACCACACACACACACACATACACTGGTAACAAAGAGAAGAGAAATTAGGGTGAACAGATAGAGGAGAAAAATATGAAGGGAGGAATGATGTTTTGATATCTTTAAACCGCAAACCAAGAAAAAACAAACAAAACCCTTTCTTGTCTAACTGTTTTTTTTTGTCGATCGAATGAAAATTGATTCCAAAACATAAATCCATTTTTTTTTTCGATCAAAGAAAAAAAAAAACTAAGAAAGGAAATGTTTGTTCTGTTGTTGTGTGTGTGTCTACTGAAATGTATCATTATGGACACAAAAAAATTTTAACAAATAAAAAACCCCCAGTAGCGAAAAAAAAATATTAGAATCTCTCTGCTACATATTTGTTGTCTTTTATTTTTTTCAATGGCTGAGAGAAATTTTTAAGGAGAAAGGGAATATGAGAGTGAGAGAATGTGAGGGTGTAAAACAGTACAAATTTACTCTTCGTGTTTCAGGAGAAAAAGACGAAAAAGAAAAAAGAAAAAAAAAAACAAACGAAAAACAGAAAATTATAATCAACGAAGGATTTTCACTTTATTTTTTTTTAACTTTAGTCATTCATTCATCTTGTGGTAAGCCATCGATGAAGATGATTATACAAAGTCTTATCCATCATTTTATAAGAATTTTGACACGGAAGAAATAAAAGTGTGTAATTGATTAACCTAAACACGATATTATTCTTTGCTGTACGTGCTTTAATCATCAAAAAAAAAAAAGAAGAAGCCGAAGAAGAAAGAAAAGAAAAAAAACTATAAAGGGAATAATAATGAATTTTATTTTAGGGGTTTGAGGATGTACGATGTCAAATTTAATGTGCTCTGAAAATAATTGCTGTCATATTTTTATGACAACTAATAAAAGAAGACAAAGAAGACGTAGAGCAAGACGAAGTAGAAGAGAATATAAATATACGAGACTTTGTCCATTAGCTTACAAATGAATGATTAGTTATAAACGTTACGGTTACAGATTATGACTGACTGCGTGTTCAAATGAATGATTAAGTGAAATGAAGTTTATTATTTTATATTATATAAAGGGAATAATTTATAAGAAATATTTTTGTTATTTATATCCATCCTTTTATTAAAGTTTGGTCTCGAATTACATTTGGGCAAATGTTAAAATAAAAAGAATACATTCCCGCTGTCAGGTTAAAGAAAAAAACTAAAAAAAAAAAATTAAGAAGTAAATTAATTCCTTCTTTTTTTTTTGTTTTGGTTTGTAGAAGGGATCTTGAATGAACTTCCATGAAAAATGTGTTCCATGTCAAATTGACATTGACCAAATTTCATGGAGTCTATATAAAACGATGATAATCCGCATGTCTAGTCTTTTGGATTGAATCTTATTCATTTTAAACATTTAAACGAAAGAATATAAAAAAAAAAGTGAGATTCATTTCTTGGTAAAATTCAGAAGATAACAAAAAAAAACAAAAAAATAAGAAACAGACAAAATCAATGGACATTTCACCTTAAAAAGTCAAATAAAAAATACATAAAAATAAAACAGAGCCAAAAATGTTTGGTATTTTCTTGAAGTTTTTAAAGCAAAAAAACTATAAAAACAAAAAAAAAAAATACAAGAAGCAAAAGAAACACAACAAATAAAAAATACGACAAGAAATAAGAATAAAAGAAGGATTGAGGTTGACGATGGTTTAAATACGAACACAAAAAAATACCAAGTATAAAAGTAAAAAAAGTATCAAGAAGGAAGATATGGATTACAATTTTGTCTGTACATAAGAAGAGTTAATTTAGTCACTTGATCCTTTTTTTTTATATGAGATTGAGAACCAATGCTTACCTTCGTCTAATAATAGTAACAATGTTTATGGAAGAGAATTTTCTTTGATTTGTAATTAATTGTATTTGACCCAAAAACTTGACCGTTTTATACGTTCTTCCTTTTATTCTAATATTAAAAGTATGTCTCAATGAGCACTTTTATTTGGAGCGTTCAGAAATTATTTTAATGGATGAATATAAAAAAAAAAACAATAAAATAAGACAAACAGAAACTCACCAAAAAGGATCAAGAAAAAGGATTTTTATGGTTTAATATATGAGTAAAAAATGAGGACAAAAATATTGCTTTTAAAAGCATTTTTTTCTTCTTCTTCTTCTATTCCTTTTGAAAATTAATGATTGGTTTTATAGATTTAAGAATCGACATCGGGTGTTTATTATGACATTTTATGTTCATTTTTTTTAACGTGTGTAGGGTGTACGGATATGTGTCTTTCCTTTTTTGTTCACCTTCTGTATTTAATGTTCGTTATAGAAATTATAAAAGCCAAAAATATCAAACCAAATGAAATTAACAGCATAATTTTAGTTTATATTCTTAAATCTTGCTTCGCCCATTTTCTCAATAAATGTCTTTTTTTCCTCTATTTATTTCCACATCTTCAATTTTCTCAATATCATAAAACATAAAACCGCATTTCGACTTTACAATTTAATTTTCCCACATACACATATAGGTAGGTTCTAAATTTCTTTGTCTTTGACAGATTTACAACCTATATTCTCCCTCCCACCCACACCATCCCTTTAATATATCGCCCCAATTTAACTAGAACATTTTGTAATTTACATCGACACACGACAAATGAAATAAAGTGTGAGACAAAAATAAGGTGGAGTAAAAAAGGATTTAAGTATCTCCTTTATTTTTTCCTTATTTTCTTTTGTTATTTCCTTTCTTGTTTTTTTATTTTTTTTTTTTTTTTTTGGAAACAATTCATTACATTTTAGTCCATGAAGTTGTTTGTTGTTGCTGTTTGTCTCAAGAGTAAAATTTTCTCGCAAAATATAGTGAAACTAAATGAATGGGGGTTTGTTATTGTGTGTTGTGTGTTGTTGTTATTGTTGTTGTTATCTTATATAATTTAAGAATTAAAAAGGATCTCGAAAAACACAAAATTAGTTGGCGTTTAGGGATTTCAATTTATTTATTATCTAAATAAATAAAGAGAGACAATTTTTAAGGATGGAGTCGTTTTGTTTTTTTCTCTTTTTATTTTTTCATTCAGATTAAAAAAGGATTTTTTTTTCAACTGTGACGATATTCAACAAGAAAAATATAAAAGGGATAAAAGGAAAAGTAATTCAATTTAATTATATATTTTTCACTCTTTTTCCTCCTTTTTATTTTGATGAAAATTTGAATCAATTATGAAATAGAGACAAAAATAAAACAACTGCTGCTGATATTTACCTGTAATTTACGCGATTACTCAAACTAACATCAGGTGTTTCCTTTTGTGTATTTTCTACTTTTAAATTAGAAAAGTTTTTAATCCTTTCTGACGCAATGGCTTAAAATTAATATGAACAAAAAAAATATTATGCTTTCCTTTTATTCATTAAATAGAAAATTGTAGAATCTGAGTTTTCCTCAGGGATCCTTTTAAAACAAACGGATTCTTCTGTGCTTTCAAACGAAACGACTCAACATTTATCGAATTAAATTTAATCATCTTTTTGTGTGTCCGTACTCATCTCAATACTTTCACTCAAGTACGAAATTTTCAGAACGACAACAATTTTCTTTCATATTTGAAATCAAAGCAAAACACAAACAAGGAATTTCATAAAATTCTTATACAAAAAGAAAATAGAAAATAATACAGAAAAGTTGATATTAATATCCTTCCTCTAAGACAATTCAAATAATTAGAAAAGTTTTTCCGGTGGAGGATAAAATTTCGTATCATTTCCTCATATTAATTTAGCTCTTAATAAAAAAAATTGTGTAAACGCGAATAAAATTGGGGAAAGAATATCTACAGGAAAATGGGAAACATTTGGTCGTAATTGTTCTTCAACATTCTTTTGTTGATTTTCTGTTATTATTATTATTATTATTTTGTTGTTTTTACTTATGTAGGATTTATTCGTGTGTACCTTTACGTTTGCCAATGTAAAAGACAAGAAAAGCGAAAGAAATTGATGTGAATTGGTGATGAAGATGAATAAATACATTTTCTCTCATATAGCATTGAAGCTTTTAAATTCAAATAAAAATTGGTAAAACTAAGAATAGGTTTGAGAAATTTCAATTTCATTCCAAGATACTCTAAAAAAAAATCCATTCAAATTTATTTGTAGAAGGAGAAAGATTTATGTTTCCATCCTGTTCAGTGTTTGGGAATGGGCTTTTCTAAGGTTTCTCATATTGAAACCCGCACAATGTGATTGTACTTCGAATGTAAAAATAAATATTATAACTTTACGAGATTGTTTATTTCTTAATGTATGCACGTGACGGTTTACGAAATGTCTATAATTTTTCCCATTTTCCTCTTTCTCCAAACTCAATTTTTTCAAGGAATTCCGTCTATAAATGCGACGATTTAGATCCAGAAATATTCATCTGCAAAAGTGTATCAGTCGATTTGTGTTCTTATAGATTTTTCTATTTACACTCACACACACATACGCATATCTGTAGTCTCACATGTAGACAGACATACAGACATACTTAAGGAGTATTAATGCGGGTGTAAAGTGCGGTGGCGTTGGAATTTATACCGTGCCACGCATAAACACAAAATAATACAAAGAAAAGGAATCCATTTGAATTTGACGCGTTTATTTTTTGTTTCTTTTTACTTCAACATAAAAAACATCCATTTTCAATAATAAAAAAAAAGTATAAGAAGGCAAATTTAAAACAAGAAAATTCTATTGGGAATTTCCACACATCAAGATAAAAATTTATGACAAATGAATTTCTTCTTTTTCAATTGAGTTTTTTCTTTCGTTTTACATTTTTTGTTTCTTTGTCTGTTTGCCTTCATTTTTTTTCTTGTGTTGGTATTTTTTTTTTGTAGAAAAAAATGGGGCAACAAAAAAAACAAAAGGAAGTTGTATTATCCTTTTTAAAATAATATTTATACTATTGCTATTCTCTCCCCTTTTCATCATCTTCTTCTTCTTCTTCTTCCTTGTCATTTTTTGTCGTTGTTGTTGTAGTTATTTTCTATCCTACTGTTTTGAGATTGGCTATTTCCGTACATAAAATCTAATCATTTGCCACATAAGTGATGTTGTTGTCGTCGTCGTCAACACAATGCCACAAAAAACATAACCACATACAACAACAACAACATAACAGCAACAACAATAACAAAAGTAACTACAACAACTAAAAAATATCAATTGGTAGACAAAGTTTGTGAAAACTCATTTAACTGTATATGGTATAGGCAAGGTTTGTTAGTTAAAGGTAAATTGTATACGGTTGTTATAAATGGAAAATGGGAAAATGTTTCATTTTATATATTATAGAAAATATTTAGAATTAAAATAGATGTTGTTCTTTTTGTATATACACAAAAGTTAACTATAGAAAATACTTAAAGTGTAAAAGAGAAAATTTCATTTTGTTGTGTGCGCTTTCAGTATTTTTGTATTTCAGTTTTTGGTTTTTTTATTTTTCTTTTTTATTTGGTTAATGGTTTTTTTCTGTCATTTCACATTCTGTCTAGTTAGTTTAGTTTGTCAGTTCAATTATTAATTATACAAAAGCGTTCAGTATATAAAGTTATAAATGTAAATGAAAATTGGTGGTTGGGTTGGGTGGAATATGTATAGTGGTGAATATTGCGTGGGTTTTTTGGTTTTGGTTTGAGAAAAAATTGAGGGATGATAAACTTTAAAGTTTTAAAACAAAACAAAAATTAACATACTCAGAAAAAATTTACCAATTCCGGTGTCTGTGTGTGAATGCAATTTTGTTGTGACCTTACCGCATATTAAATTTTTTTTTTTCTGTGTGGGATTTTAATCACCTGCTGATTATGAAGAATTAAATTACACCTTTGGACAATGAATTATGATTAAATTATTGATTAAATTATTGAAGAAAACAAAAAATTATTGATTTTGATTTGAATAAAAGTGAAAGTCAAATTTAAAGATTATACAAAGAAAAAACTGGTTTCCTATTATGAATTTCCTTTAAAGATTAAAAATTAAAAGTTTTAACTTTTACCCTTTAATTTTTTCTTATTTCAAGTTTAACGAGTTTTTATCTTTTGTTTGTTTTGAATAAATCAAATAAAACAAATCAATCACTTTCAATATTTTGATTATTTATTTTGGTCACATTTTCAATGACGCCTTATTAAATATTTTCTCATTCAAATTTTCATAGTTTCTTTATTAATTAATTCGATTGAAACAAAAGAAAACAAAACAAAAAACAAAAATGGTAAATTGTGAAAAAAAAAACAAGACAAGAAAATGTACAAAAAAAAAAAAAGAAATAAAATTAAAAGGAAAAGCAAAAGAAAAATATAAACGATAAGTTGGCTTCTTCTTTTTTTTTTGTTTTTTATTAAAAAGGAATCAAAAGATTTTCATGGAAAAGTCTTGGATGCTTAGCAATAAAAAAAGGGTTTCAATTTCTTATGGTTTGTTTGTTTTTTTTTTTTTTTGCTTTTCCTTTTTCTTTTTTTTCTTTTTTTTTTTTGGTAAAGATTTTTATTCATCGAAATTTTAGAAAGTAAAAAGTTGAAAAGAAAAATCTAATTAATAAATTTTCATAGAATTGGATGAAATGTTTTATTTTTTTTTCGCCAATTTTATTGTTGTTGTTTTTTTTGCGAATTTTCATTTCATTTAGTTAATTGAAAAAGAATTTCAATATTGTGCCTCTTATTTTTTTTTGTCTTTTCTTTCAAGAAACTGAAGCACAATATTAATGATGTTTTAAAGAAGATTATCGAAGTTTACAATTACAATGAACTCTGAAACAATTGTAGTTGATTCTGAAATGGAATTTATGTGGCATCATTTAATTTATTTAAGTTGAATAAAATTGGTTGAGTTGAGTATGTTGTAAGCATCCAAATAAAAATATTCAGTGTAACATTTTTGCTTTGAAATTTTTAGTTTGAAAATTTTTTTTTTCACAAAAAAAAAAGAATTTCCCTCAATTTTTTTTATTCTAAGAATAAATAAAAAATATTTTCACTCAAAAAAAAAGGAACAAAAAAAAAAATTAATAAATCTCTCAACTTTTCTTTGAATGATAAAAAAAATACAGGCAAAGAAGGAAAGGAATCAACGAGAAATTCAATAGAAAGAAAGAAAGAACCATTGGAGGATTCAGGAAAAGTATAAGGAAACGGATAATGAACGAAAGGATAAATTTTTTTTTGGTTTTTTCTTTATAAAATAAATAGAAATATTCTAGGACCAAAAGGGGAATGATAATTTTGAAAGAAATTATCTAATAGGACATTCTCACATTTAAAAATATTTTCAAATATATAATTTTCCACTTCCTAATCAGATAACACAAATCACAATTTATTTATCTCATCTTTTTTGCACCACTCACACCAAACCCCTCATATTTATTCCTCTCCCTTCTTATTTTTAATATTATTATTTTTCTTTTGTCTTCTTCTTCTTCTTCTTCTTCTTATTCTTAAAATTGAAATCATTATGAAGAAAATAATTTAACATTAAAATAAAAGGATCTTTTCCTTAAATATTCTCCCCTTTTATTCCGTTTTCTTTTTTTTTTTTCCTTTTTTCTTTCCTTTTTTTTTTTTCTTCCTTTTGTTTTTGTTTTTGTTGTTAAATGTTCTCAAATAGAAAAAAGATTAAAATTTTCTTACCCTTAGAATGACAGAGAGAGAGACAGAGAGAGAGAGAGAGGAGCAAAAAAAAAGAAGAAAAATAAAGAAACTGAAAACAAAAACAAGAAGAGGAAAATGAAGAAGAAGAAGAAGAAGAAGATGGAATAAAAATTGTACATAAATTCCTATATAGCCAACCGCTTCAGGTTAAAAAATAATTCTCCATTGAAACAGAGCCAGAGAGAGTGAGGGAGAAAGAGAGAGAGAGAGATAGATAAAGTTCACAATTTTTATTCTCAAACTCCACAACGACCACCCATCGTTAAATTGTTGACATAAATTGAATTTTCGTGAAATCACACAACGATTAAATTTTCTTCGTGTTTTTCTTACTTTTTTTTTCATTTCTTTAAAATTTCTTCTTTTTGTTTTTGTTTTATAAAAATTTTATGTGCGGTAAATTCGCACAAATCAATTATGCGCGACTCATCTTTCCTTTAGACCTTTTTTCTTTTTTTTTTTTTGTACCAAAATGAGTTTAATATTTTTCTTGTTTAGGCAAAAAGTTAAAAAAAAAAATAAAAGTAGAAATATAAAAGAAGAAGAAGAAGAAGATAAAAGGCCTTAAGTCAAGTGATGTTTCCTTTTTCTTTCTTTTTCTTTTTCATTTTGATTTTATTTACAATTTTTTTTTCTTATAGCAAAAAAAAAAAAAAGGAGGAATTAAGAGGGTTGGGTGAGAGAAAAAAATGTAGAAGAAATCCAAATCTTATTTCTCTTGTCAAAAGAATATAAAAAAAAAAAAAAAAAAGAAATGAATTTTTGATTTATTTTTAATAAATTATTCAATCATGTTTTTCTTCTTTTCCACTCTCTCTCTCTCTCCCTAACACCCTATACTCTGTCACTGTCTCTCTGTCTCTCTCTTTTTTTTATTGTTAAAGAGAAAATAAAATCACAACAATAAAAATAAAGAATTCATCTTTTAACACCAAAGATGTGCGATAATAATAAAAATGAAAAAAAAAAACATTATAATTTTGTGTAAAAGAAAGAAAAAAAATTGAATAAAGAAGAAGAAGAAGAAGAAGATGAAGTGAAGAAGAAAAATTATGTAAATTCTGTTTATGAATAAGAAATTATCGTGTTGAATTACCGCAAGATATATTTTGACAGGTGATTTTTTTTCTATTCATTTTCTTTCCTTCTTTCTCTCTCTCTCTCTTTCTGTATATAATTTTTCTTCTCTTTCTGTTCTCTTTTAATGACCATTTAATGTTTCATCCCGTGTAACATAAAAATAATGTCATTATTTTATTTTTTTGGACGTAAAGTAAACGGCATTTTCAATAATATTAGAAAGAATTAGGTAAAACATAAAAAAAAAAACACTTTCTGAATATTGGATTTATTTTTCATGTCATGCGGCGTAAACAAAAGACACACACACACACACTTTATTTTTATTTTTAAAAATAAATCGAGAAGAAAATTTTTTCTTCATCATTTGTTTTTTTTTTTTTTTTTCAATTCAATTGAATAAAATTTAAATCAATTCAATTTTTTTTTATTTTTCCTGTTTATTATTATTTTTTTTTTTTTGTGAACGCTTTTTACTTCTTCTTTTTCTTCTTTACGCTTTTATGCGACCTGACCTTTCTTCCCACGTTTACTCTTGTTGTTTTCAACATAATATAAATTACTACAATCAATTTTATAGAAGTCATCACTTGAGTGGTTATATTTTTTTCCTTATTTTGAAAATGTTTTCAAATAACATTTACCCAGATAAAATGCTAGGACATCATCACCACAGACGAATAATTTTTCTTACTTAATAAAAATACCACAAATCACTCAAAAATCAAATGAAAAGAAGAAAAATTATTTGAATTTAATAAAATTTTTATTTTTCTGTTAACAATTTTAAATTGGTTTCTTTATTCTATTGATTGCATTCAATATTTCTTCATTCAATTTTCTTTAATTAAATGGGACACACAAAAAAATAAAATTATTTAGTTTATTTTCATTTGAAAATATAAGAAAGAAAATGAAGAAAAAAAAAAATAAACATAAAAATTTTGTATCGTCAAAAATCACTCAATTGAGTGAAACTTTTTTTTTTTATTCCATTTTTTTTTTTTATTTAAAAATCAACAGAAAAAAAAAACAGAAGAAACAATTTTATTTTAAATTAATTTTTATTCATCGTTTATTACAATTTACAAAGTTTGACGTTTTCTTCTCACTTGTATTCATAAATAGAAAAAGAAAGAAAAACGTCCATATAATTATAACCGAATATTAAATCAGAGAATAAAATTAACGTTGCGCGCTTATAAAAAGAAGAAGAAGAAGAAGATGATGAATAAAAAGAAGAAGAAGAAGAAAAACATAAAAAAAAAACATAACAATAATTGTTAATAATATTTTATACTTTATTGACCATATAAATAATTTTTTTAAATTAAAATTCTCTTGATTACATAAATGAATAAATTTTTATTCAATAATTTTTTTTCGTTTTTTTTATTTTATTATTTGTCGTTGTTTTGATGAAGATGTTGAATAATTTAATGTCTTTATGTTTTTCATATTTATGATGGATGTGGGTGTTTGATGATGGTGACTTTTGTTGTAATCAAAAAAAAAAAAAAAGATTTTTCAATTGTAAAATTTTTTATATAGAGAAATTTTTTTTTACATAATCAACAATTGTCCGTATGATGGCCAGTGGTTTATGATTCAATAATTATTGTGTTTAAATTATAATTAATGATTACCAATTAACAACAGCAACAATAACTAACAACTACAACAAAAAAAAAATTGTAGTAATTTACCCAATTAGAAACTGAGATTGACGTAAATCGTAAAGTAATCTTGTATATGTTTACAAATGTGTCATAAATTCTAATTAAGAACAGAATTTTCCTTTCTGTTTTTTCTTCTTCTGTTTCTTCTATTTTTTGTGTCGTGCGAAAAATTTATGGAATTCCTTTTTTTTTTTCTTCTATATACAAGAATTCTATATTTTTGTGTGAAAACTCAACAATGTTAAGAATTTTCTCGTTTAAAGATTATAAATTTTAAACGAGAAAATTACAAATATACAAGAACAAAACATAAAATTGTGTGTTTTCAATATAAAACAAATCAATATTCATTTCATTAAACATTCAAAATTTCATAACCAACAGAAGTTGTATAGAAGAATTTTCTTTGTTATTTAAAGATTGAAAAAAATAAATAATTTTAACGTTAAACATAAACGTGAACATAAAACTTATAAAAAGTTATTCTGTGATTTTTTTTTTTGTGTTTCACCTTCAATGTCGAACAACGCACAATTAATTAAAAGTTCAATATTATTAAATTTCAACTGGAAAGTTTAAGAAAATAATAACAAATATAATTATATTTTTTCATCATCATTATCATCGTCATCATCGTCATCATCATCATCATCATCATAAAGATCAATATTATAATCATGATAACCATATTCCTGGAAGTAAAAATCACAGGTAATTTAATTTCTAAGAATTGTAAGATGTACCTACTTCTTATCGTCTTTTGTTCATCACAATTCATTTTAATGTAAATAAATAATTAGACACATTTTTTTTTTCCTTTATAATTTTATAAATTAATTCTAATGAAAAATCTTTTAAAATCTAATTAATTAAAAAGTATGTAAATATGCTTTTAATTATTATTAGAAAGATTTTAATCAAACGTTACGTATAGAATCAATTGAAATTCACTGATGTACTTACTTTATACTTATTAAAAAAAAAAAAATTTGACGTTCACCCTTCATACAATTTTATGTTGTTTATTAAATAATTAATAAAGTAAAATAATTAATTAACGTTTACAATAAAAAAATAAAGTAAAGTGTTTTAATTGAATTAAAAAAACTGATTGAAAGATAATAAAAAAAAAGGACAGAACAAAATGTAGTGAAATGGAATTGTCACATGAATTTAGAATCTGATCAAAATAACGAATAATTAAATGTTAAATAAATGGAATTTAAATTAGAATATTAATTATTCATAATACAAATAATTAATAACAATATTAATATTAATAATAATAATACAATTAAAATAAATGTACAGGAATACAGGAAATTAATAAATAATTACACACCGGCAAAACTTTTCTTTATTTCATTTTTTTTTTTTTTTTTAACTTCTTGTACCTTTTTTTTTCTTCTTCTTCTTCTTCTCTCCTCATAATTTAATGAAAGTAAATTAGAGGAGGATGAAGGTGGGTGGTTGTGAGGTAATGGTGAAAGAAAATTATTTAAATTCCTATCTTATTACAGACAGACAGAGAAAAATATATTTATTTATATTCTTGAAGTTAAGGGAAGAGGGGATGTGTTGAATAAGGGATGTTCAAGTAAAAAAAAAAGAAAAAATGATGAAATTAATGGAAATAAAATGAAAAAAGGAATTTAGAATAAATAAATTTTATAAATACGTTTTTTATTTTGTCAGTTGAATCATCAGATAAGAATTATACAAAAGAGGGGCAATTAATAAGATAAATTTTATTTATAAACGTGTAATTATGAGACGTGTACAAAAAGAAAAGAAGATTATTTAACAGAATGAAAATTGTAAGACTAAAGCTACCAAATCATTATAAAGATAAAAATCAATTTTCATCTTTTATTGGTGATTGCCGCAAGATTATCGCGTCTGATAAAAAAAAAAGAAGTTGTATGCGAATAATAATTATTAGTTACTTACAGTTACAAACACACAATTTGTGACAATTTTAATTTGTTATACAAAAAAAGAAGAAGAAAGAAAAAAACAACAACAAAAAAAAAAAGAGAATGGCAAATTTATGTGAATTTTTGAAAAATTTCAAATGAAATATTTCATCAGGTGAAATTTATTCTTTTAATCGTTTTCATTCCACTCTAAATTATTTTCAGTCAATTTATAAACGAATAAAATATTTAATAAAGTAAAATTCTTCCTTTCTTTATACTGGGGTTACCTTTTTTTTTTAATTCTTGTTCTTTGTTTTTAATTATTCCTGTCAATTAAACAAAAAAAAAAAAAACATAAAAAAAAAATGTAAATTACAAAAATTTCACCGCATCGTTGTTATAATTTTTTTTTTTTTAAGATGATAAAAAATGACAACAATTTCAACATTTTTTTTTTCTTCTTAAATAATCGCAGATTGCAAACATAATAATTAACAAATTTTTGTTCTTGTTTCATTTTTGGTACGTCTGTGTTTTTTTTTTTCTTGTACAGGTAAATTATTGTACATTAATTAATTTTTAATTTCAATTTGTTATGTCGAGAAGAGAGGTAAATGAAATGAGAAGCAAAAAGAAGAAAAATGTTGATACAAAAAAAATTGTAACACAAATTTATTTCATTTTTTTTTTTATTTTATTTCATTTCATTTTTTTTTGTTTTATTTCATGGCAAAAGGTTATAATCAAATAACCCTTTTTTTTAGTCTTTTTTTTACTTTGTCTTCTTCGTTTTTTCTTCTTTTTTTTTTATTTTATATATATATATATATATTTTTATAGTTAGAACCATCCCATAATATTTCCTGGTCTGAATTTAAAATTTTTGTGATGTAAAATCACGTAATCAAATATTTAAATTATGAAGGGGAGTTCTTTTTTTTTCTTTCTTTCTTTCTATAAAATATTTTAATATGTTTTATTATATGGATGTTAACCAACCTTTACTTATATAATATACCTACTCATCATTATATAACCTCAAAAAGTCAAGGGTAATTGTCTATCTAATAATAATTATGTATGCAATATATTCGTCCTATATTTACCCCTGTACCCTTGTACCTATATACTTGAGCTTCCTTCATTTTGTATGAATCTAACTAACCTACTTCTTCACTGGTTTTATTTTTTTTTTTTACCTTTAAAATAATGTACTAATCTATAAATAATAAAATAATATTTATAGCATATTATAAGTACCCTACCTATATCCCTTCACCTACACCCTACTACGCTCCTTCTACCTAACTAAACAAATAATAATAACAAAATGTTATATGGTTGGTACATATATAGAAGAGAGAAAAAATTATTATATTTAATGGTGAAAAGGTACTAACCTTTACCTACCTTTACCTACCCTACCTTACCTACATTAGGTTAGATATGCTTTATTATTATTAAAATATTAAATATTTAATTTACTGATGGACTTTCTTCTTTTTTTTTTTGTGCAAATAAATGGGCATAAATATAAAATGCCTTTAGTCTTAGAAAGAACAAAACAAAAGGTACCATAAACTGATATGAATATGGAAATATTATATTTTATTAATTTTTGTTATGAATGTAAAATGTTTATTTAACCTGACATGCCAGAGTGTTATAATTAAACAATGGTAACATAATTTTTATTATAATAGAATCTAATATCACGCTGTGCTGAGCTGAACTCAACACTCAAAATGAAGTTTCAACTCAAGTTATGAGCACACCCAAAGAAATCCATAGGTAGATTTGTGAGTTTTTGTGGGTAAAATCTCACAAAATATTCGTGGATTTCATCCAAATTGAGATTTTGTTAGGTTTTGTGAGATTTTGTAAAAAAATTTTGTAAAATAAAAATTAACAAAACTGTTGTTTAATATACGAATAGTAGGGTAAAAAACTACAAAATTATTTCGTAGATCTTATGATTAAATAAACAAAATAGTTGTAGTATTTATACAATATTATGTAATAAAATTACAAAATACTGTGAAAAAAATACAAATAATGTGTAGTTGGGTACGGACTAAACTACAATATTTTGTTTTATTTTTACAATATTATTGTAAAAAAAAAAAACATAATTGTAAAAAATTACAAAATAATCGTATTTAATTAGAAATATACAAAATTATTGTACTTACCGTACGATATTTTTGTTAACTTATTTTACGATATTTTTGTCACTTTTTTAAGGAATAATTGTATAATATAAAAAGCAATATTTTAATTTTAATTTCATTTATTGAATTATTATATTTCATTATTGAAATAAAAACTTAAACTAAATATACATACTAGTTAATTCATTTGACAAAAAAAAATTAAAAAAACTTTCTTATTTTATTATATAATGTTAATTCTTAGTTTATATATAAGTAAGATAAATTCAAATAATATAAGTTCCATTTTTATTCATTTCAAATCAGAAATTAAGCTTGAAATTTTTGAAGTATTTTTATCAAATTTTGTTTTTAATTGGTAAAAATATTTTTGAATAAACTCCCATACAATTTCTGATTGCGTAGGGTATTTTAAATTAAAAACTTGGTATAATTTAAAGCAAGTGTCTATTGCTTTCAATAAAGTAAATAACTTATAAGTTATTTTATCAAAATTAACATAAAACTCAGAAATTGTATGGGAGTCTAAATCTCCAACTACTATAATAATTGGCTGAGACGTTGAATTATTTTTGAAGCATTCTTCTTTTAATGCAGCAATTTTTGATGAAATTTCCGAAGAGTCACTCACTAACATCACAAAAGATTCTTGTGAATCCTTTGCTGTGTATTTTTTGGTCTTTTTTGCTGAGATTGTTGGGGGAAGAAAAACGTGCAAGTAAAACGTCAAGTAATTTGTATAATCTATAACAAAGAAAAGTAAATTAAACAAATATTTATGCCTAAATTGAAACACATAAAATCATATTTACCATTCATGGGATCACTTTGACATTTTTGTAACATCGTACGATGAACAGGATCCTTAATACGATTAAATACTAATTGTACCATACTTTGGAAATGAGCCCAATTGATAAGGATGTCACAGTCAGCGATGCCAATTAATTTGTAGTCGATGTCAATCTAGAATTGTAAAAATACGATAAATTATTATAATTATAATAATTAATATGTATCCCATTTACTTATGACCTCCGACCAAGGCTCGCTGTGATTTTTTAACCATGCACAATCTTTTTCCAAATCTATATAAGTTAAGAAATTAATTAATTACAATTAAACATTTAATTTAATAATATTATTTTCCTTCGAGACTGATGAGTTCTGGTTTATCTATAGTCGTATTTAATGATGTAAACGTTTCAGTTTTGGAATTGGTAGAAGCACGCTTTGATATCCTTTTTTTACGGTTCTGATTTTGAAAGCGATCCCACAACTGGCCTAAGGGAGCTTTTTTAATCCTCCAAAGATAGTATGTTTCCTATTTAACAAAAATAAAATTTATAAATAATAATAATAATACATTTTCTTATTACAACCTTCTGTTCTTTGGGAAACAATGCAACTATTCGTCACTTATTTTATCACACAAATCTGATGTTAATGTCTTTTCGTTTGTCATAAAATAGTCGACAATGGTGTTAATTTTAATATTCGTCTTTTGTTATACTAATAGCATACAAATAAATTCACAGTTGGTGTAGTCATTGGTTGAATATCAACACGGTCAAGCCAGCCAATTACTTTTTCGGTGGGAAGTTCTTTCTGTAATTATAAAAAAGCTAACGTTTACTTACTTATTAACATAATTTGTTTTTTTACTAACACTTTTCCATATATTGATTGCTGACTCAAATCTAACACGAACTACAAAATGATCATCTGGGATTAATGTGCTCCAATGATTATTATTAAGCAATATTATATCAGATTTATCTATTTTCATTTCTAAAATCAAAATTTTTAATAAAAAATCCTTTTATATATGATAACCCTACTTTACTTACCAATGCAGCGCAAATTCCAAACGTACTCTATATGCCAGATCCTTATCTGGCACTATGGATTTACAAAGAACACCTAAATCACACGTTTTTAACTGCTTTACGCTAATATTAAAATCTAATTAAAGAATATTACATGTTATTACATAAAAATTTAAATCGAACTTAAATTTATATTCACCCAAACACTTTTTTATAACAAACACACGAGTAACCTTATCGAGGCTCAAACCTTTAATAAATTTTTTAATATTTTTCTTTTTTATTATTTTTCCGCTTTTATTTTTCATAGCACTTGTTACGTCGAACATTTCAATTGAACTGATTACCGCTTTAAAAAAATGCGAAATTTCCTTTACAAGATTTTGTGAAATAAATACAAAATTTTGTAAAATTAATACAACATTTTGTGATATAATACAAGATTTTGTGAAAGAAATACAAAATTTTGTAAAATTTATACAATATTTTGTGAAATAATACAAAGTTTTGTGAAATAATACAAAGTTTTGTGAAATAATACAATATTTTGTGAAATAATACAAAGTTTTGTGAAATAATACAATATTTTGTGAAATAATACAATATTTTGTGAAATAATACAAAGTTTTGTGAAATAATACAATATTTTGTGAAATAATACAATATTTTGTAAAAAAAATACAATATTTTGTGAAATAATACAAAGTTTTGTAAAATTTATACAATATTTTGTGAAATAATACAATATTTTGTGAAATAAAACAAAATTTTGTTAAAGAAAAATAAAACGTTCGTGAAATAAATGCACATGATTTTTCATGAAAAAATATTGAAAGTTTTTAACGGTCAAATCTTATGATTCGAGTAAATAAAATATATGATTTCAGAACCAGCTAAACATGCATTTTTTAGAGCTAGGTAAACAGGAACCAATTTTAACTAAATTAAAACTCAAATCTATAGATACTCCTGCGTGGATAAGAATTTCAGAAATGTTCAATGTTAAGAATTGTTTTCTTATTCCACAAAACCGTAACTTAATGCCGCAACTTAAACGAACAGATAAATTAGAAAAGCCAACATGTGACATCTATAGAAAATAATTTTATTAAGATACTGATTAAGATATTTTTTTCTTCAAAAAAAAATATTAATTTTTCAATTTTTTTCCGTGTAATTTCAAGTAATTGGGAATCATTAATTGTTAGATATTCTATACTAAAGAAGGCATAAAAAAGTTTAATCCTCATACATTTTTAAGTTAATGTCCTTTATTTGTTACATGATGTTGATGAGGAATTAAATTAAAAAATTTAATTTTTTTGATAAACAAAACATAATTTATTATTAACTGAAATTTTATTTTCCATTGACGGTTATTTTTTAATATTTTTAAACTCATAAAAAAATCTAATAAAAACTGACAAAATATTTGTAATGTAAACAAACAAGCTTGGTAAATAGTTTTGATACTGAATGTTTTTGTAAAAATTACGTTCATTTTGTTTCTTTTACAAAATTTAACAAAAAAAATTAACTAAACTTTACAAATTATTTGTAATCTAAACAAAGAAGCTTTGCGTTAAAGAATTTTTTTACATTAATTTTGTTTGAATTTACAAAATTTAACAAAATCTACTTATACAGTATTTTTTTGTTTAATTTACAAAAAGAATGTTGTTTTAGTTCAAAAATAAGGACAATATTCGTAAATATTCGTAAAAACTGACAAAACCTTTGTATTTTTCACAAAATTTTCGTATAAAATAATTAACAAAATTATTGTAGCCAATTTTACCTATGGATTTCTTTGGGTGCATGCGATTTGCTTAGCGATTTAAACCATTCGACTATTTTGTTAGGTGTGTTGTTCACTTCCGTGACGTGACCTTATTATCCAACGTATGTTTTAGTTCAATTATCCGGACGAAGACTTCAGGACTCCAGAATAATTTTGTTGAAGGATCTGAAAGAAGGGGTTTCTTCATAAACATGAACAGAACAGTTTACTGTTGTATTTCTTCTCTAAAACTTCTTACACGCACAATATAAAATTTATAGAAATTTTTAAATTTGCAGTAGTAAGTATGACTGTATAAGAACAAATAACAATTCCTCTAGTTCTTTTTTTTCTCTTCTAAGTATATAAACACAAATCTTCTTTATTTCTCTTTCTTTACAATCATATATAATGGTTTATAATGGTTAATGTTCTTTTGAATGTTTAGAATTCATGGCGTATAATATGCCATTTTGCTTAAATAAAATATTAGTTTATTTTATTTTTTTTTCTCTAGAATTTAAAAATAAAAAAAAAAAAAAGACGACGATGAAGAAGAAGAAGAAGACGAAGAAGAAGATATAAAAAAAAATTTATAACAAACATTTATTTATTTATTTTTTTATTTCTCTTCTTGTAAGCACCTTAATTTATTTTTTTCTTTATGTTGTATGTAGTTGTACGATTAAATTTTATTATTTACTATTTATTAACTCTGTTACTGCTACCAAATGCTATCTGAGAATTTGAAATATTAATGGAAGTATAAAGTTTAAAATTATCTAGTACTGAACATAAATTATAAACTAAATTAACTTTATAAACATTTTGATTTATAAAAATTCTATTACTTAAAATATAATAAAATTAACTTTTAAATAAATTAAATTTTTTTGTTTTAAATTAACCCTAATAAACCTACTGTACCTTTATTTGATCCTTTTAAAGTAGATTACATTTGTGTTTCAAATTTTATTTGATAGAAATAAAATTACGCACAACAAACGTAAAATAAATTTCATTTTTTTTTTCTTTTCTTGTAAACAGATAATCGCAATGAAATCATTGAATGTAATAAAAAATCGATTCTACTTATGACAAGAATAAGAACAAAAAAAAAAATGTGTCATGACAACCGAAAAAAACACAAAAGAAAATGTTGTTACTCTTGGAGTCTTGAGTTTCAATTTTTTTTTTTTGTATATGTAATTTAATCTTTGACGGGATATGAGAGGGGGAGTTTGGGAATGTAATAAAAATATGTAATTAATTTATTTTTAAAGTACAAAGATAATGTACATTAAGTAAATACATTTAAGGGATTTAGATTATAATTATAGGAATCAAATTTCAAATTTAACACAATTTTTAATTTAATACAAATGGGTTAATATGTGAAGAGTTTCTTATTTAATATAAAATTATTTAGTCCTTTTTATTATAACCTAAAGTTACTGTTAAATAATAAATAGTGTTAATAAATCTTACATTCAATCTGCATAAATTGACATTATTGTGTTTATTATTATAATGTGAAATCTAATTGATTGAAAACAATGAAAATATCAAATACAATTTTATAACAATAAAATTGAGTGAAATATTGCACTATAATGATCTTTAAAATAATATAATTATTCTCTATATTATAAATGGTACAAATAAATAACAAAATATTTCCTCATAACATAACTAAATTCTATATAACTAAACGATAAATTTTATTAATTGAATGTAAACTAATAACAAGACAATGGAAAATGAAATTCTGTTTAACTTAAGACTAAAGAACTGAACGTGTTTTAATACTCTTGTAGTTTATTTTCTGTATCTATGTAACAGTGTCGGTATTCATTTGTTGATTTTATTTCAAGAAAGATTAAAGTTTTATATGGAGAAGTTATATTTACAAAATTCCCAATTGATACACTAATTTAGATAAATTTGTAATTTGTTCTAATTGGCCATTAGGGTTCAATATGCCAGTAAATCAGATTAAGTTTTTATTTATTTTTGGCAAAGAAAATTATGCAAAATTGTATAAAATTGTTGAATTGAAATTTTACGTATAAATAGAAGGAATACGGTCCTTATTACAACATACTACAATTATTATAAAGGGCATTAAAGCGTTGGAATTTTCATTGTTTGTTTGTTGCATAGATATTGATTTAATTAAATAAAATGGAAAGGAGACGAGAAAAAAAATATGGTAAATATTTTGTATACGTAAAACAATAGAAAAGATCTATAATCTGTACAAACATAAATGATTTTCCTTTTTTCACATAAATTTATACATTTTATATTTATTTTGAGTTTACTTTCAATTCTATTTTAGTTTCTATTTTAAATTGCATTCCATTTCTTTTGTATTCTTTAAATTGAAAAATATTTTTTATAAAGATTTTAATAGAAAGAAGAAATAAGACAAGACAATAAAGAAAAGAGTCATCATCATATCATCATAAAGAAAGAAATGAAACAGTTGATTGACTTAACTTTTGTATATAGTTTCAAGTATATGAAAAAGAATGAAAAATAAAATGTTGTAAAATAAAATGAATTTCTTTTGTCAATTCATTTGAAAATTGTTAAACAGAATGTGCAAAAGTGTTTTTCATTGAAGTAAACAAGCAAAAGTAGAAAAGAATTGAAAAAAAAAAAACTACTTTCAGAAAGCGAATACAAATTATCTTACATCACATTACACAAAATTCTTTATTATTTGTCTGCCACTTTTACTTCTTCTACTTCTACTTCTTCTTCTTCTTCTTCTTCTTCTTCTTTCGTCTTATTTTTCACTTCAATTTAACTTCTATTTTATTAACGTAACAAAAAAGAAAAGAAGAAAAAAAAAATCGAAAAACGAATAAAATTGAAATGAAAACTTTACCGTCCGTTCAGTAAAATTCTATTTATTTTGTTAGAAATAATAAAACGATCTATAAAATAATCACAGAACATTATTAAATATTTATGTGATTAAATGCATTTAGGTTATTATTCATTCATATCTTCTTCTTTCTCTTCACTCATACCCAAAATTGTGTTCTACTTTTTTTTTTGTTCATTTGTTCCAACCAAAAATAATAAACTTTTACCATTAATTAGGGAACAAGTTATGATTCACTGAAATTCATTTCAGTTCTGTTTTTAGTTTTTTTGCAAAAACTAACAAAAAAAAACTATTTTATGATTGTGATTAAAAATGGGAACTTTTTTACCAAAACAATTAAAAAAATATCAATAATTTCAATTAATGTACGATTTTTGGTGAAATGAATTTTTGACCCAAATTAAAAATGGTGAAAATGTAGAAATGGTGAAAATATTATTGAATTTATTCCAAAATAATTCTTGAGTATATAAAAAATAAAATTGTAGGCACTAAAACCTATAAAAGAATAAAATATCTTTTAACTTTAACCACCAGAAACGTTTCTTTATCTTTCTTTTATTTTTATACATAAAACCCAAGATTCAAGAAAAAAAAAATAGAAGAAGAAAAACCGAAAAGAAATTAAATCAACAATTCAATATTTTAAGTAAATCGAATTTTTTTTCTTTTCTTTTCTTTCTATTTTTTTTTTTTTGTTTTGTTTTGTTGGGTAAAGAATTTTTTTCTTTTTCTTTATCTTTCTTTATTGTTCATCTAATAAAATATTTAAATAAAATTATTTGACTAAAAAGTCGCCCTTTTTTTTCTATATGTTTTGATAATCGTGTATATTTGAAAGAGACGCATATAAAACCAACAATTTTATTATCTGAACTTATAAACTTTTTTTTTTTCTGTTTGTTCGTATTTGAAGAATAATTTCTTTCTTTCGTTTTTTTTTTTTTTTTTTTGGTTAATACAATTTCAACTGGTTAGATGAATTTTAAGAAAATTGTAAAATATGCTTTTTACAATTGTCTTGAAATAAATTTTTTTTTTTCTTTTTATTCTTTGTCAAAAATCAATTTAATTCAATTTAAAAAAAACTTATAGATAGAAATGAAGAACTTTTTATTTGTATGAATAATATTTTGAAATATTAAATAAAATTTGGATATACACACACACACACATACACTTATACACAATACACACACACATACAGAATATATGTTCACATATGAATATCTTAAAGGAAAAACTTTTTATATAAAGTTATAGACAGTTTAGTTTAGACTTTAGAGAGAATGTGAAACATTTATCCCAAATAAATCAATATATTAAAAAATATATTAGAGAGAGAGAGAGAAAAAAAGATGAGAAAAAAAATAAAGAAAACTTTTATTTTTATTCCCAAATTTTTTTTTTTTTATGTTTTCTGTTTTTTTTATTTTTCATTTTTGTTGTTGTTGTTGTTAGACAATCCTCAAGAGATTTACCTCTTTTTTTTCTTCTTCTTTTGCTACACATAATATGGAAATCTGATTTTTGGTTTTTCATATATATAAAAAAAAAAACAAGAAAAGACCTTCAATGTACGGTTATAGAAAATGTAAAAAGAAAACGATACCCATTGAGTGAATAACCAGAAATGTGTGGGTGGGAATCAAAAAAAAAAAAAAAAGGGAAATTTTCCCACAAGAGCAGTTCAACAGAAAAAAAAGGAATAATTTCAAAATGGTTTTTTTTTTTTATTCGTAAAAATTTTTTGCTTCGAATAAATGTTACAACATATTTAATTTATAGACCCAATAATATGCTGTATGGTGTGAGAATAAATTTTCATAATTTTCATATATAAATATTTTTTGTGTAAAATATATTTTATATTTTTCCCTTTGTCCATTTTGGCCCTTTAGAGAATAATTTTCTAAGAGAATTTTTAGTCAAACATTTTTTATATTTTTTTTTTGCTGCTCATAAAAAAAAAGCGAAAAAAATTATTCTTGTCAACTTAAAAACTTATATATTCATAATATTTTGAAGATTGACAGTTAAATGGGTTCTTTCGATACAACACAAACAAACAGACACACACACACACACACATAAAATATATAAATAAGAGAAGCCAGAGCCATATAACGAGAGTATAAATAAAATAGCCTAAATCATAAAACGATTTAAGAATATGTCAAAATAAAGTAGCTGTTTAATCTTATATGTACAACAACAACAACAACAATAACAACAACGGCAACAACAAGAGACCATACTTTATTTATAAAATATGTTATTTTTTGATAACCAAAAAAAAAAAAAAGGAAATCTTTTACAATCAATAATTCATAATAATTTATATATTTATTTATTTTTTTTTAACTTCTTACACAAAAATATTTGAACACAAAGTACAAAATGTGAGAAGAATGAAAGAAGGAAAGAAAGAAAATGATTCATTTTAGTATTTAAGAATTTGACCTAAAAATCTGTATGTCTGATTGTAAATTATATATATATTTTTTTTATAATTTAATACAGATTTGTAATAAACTAAAATAAGACAAAATGTACACACACACACATATAATGTAATAAATCTATCGAAAGAAAAATATACAGCATTTTTTTTTTTTGTTTTTATATTGAAAATGACATTATTCAATTATAATCATGTTTTGTAATTTGCAGTTGCACTTTTCTTTATTTACTTCTTCTTCTTCTTCTTCTTCTTCTTCTTCTTCTCGTTACGAAAATAAATGAGAAAAATGTATATTTTTTTTTTTTTTGTAATTTATGGTTTTTGTATATTTCATAAATCAATAAAAAAATTTCATAAATAAAATATAAAACTAAAATGAAAACTTGTAAATACCAAATACAAAAAAAAAAACACAAAAAAAAAAAAACTACTTAAATACAACAACAAATTACAACAACAAAAAAAACAGAAAAAAAATAAAAAATTTCCATTTTTTTTTTATAGAGAAAGAAAATAATCAGACAATCCGCAAAGCCAAGCAAATAATTTTTACAGAAAAATTTTATTGAGTTTTGTTAGTGTTGTTGTTGTTGTTGTTATTATTTTTGTAGTTACATGCAGCAATAATTTTTACTTCATTTCAGACAATATTCAGTTAATAATAAAAATCAATTGGAATAAATTTTTATTGATTTGGTTTTTTTTTTTTTTTTTCAAAATAAAAGTGAAAATAAAAAAGAAGAAAATATTTTTCAACACTTTGAAAATGTTAAAGAATTTCATTGACGATGTCGTCACTTAAAATATTGGGAGAAAAAAAGGTAAATTCAAAGTTAGTAGTTTCTCTGTTCTTATGTTTTGTTTTTGTTTTGTTTTCTATTTTTTTGTTTTTCTATTTTTTGTTTTTGTTTTTGTTTTTTTTTTGTTAAATTGAAAAATGAAAATTCATAAATTCAATGACATGACATGACACATTAGACCCTATTTTTTTCCTCCCGTTTTTGATTATAAATTGTTGGCATTGGCATTATGATATTTTTGTCTGTTTTTTATAATGATTCGTGTTTTACTATTTTTGTTTTTAGTTTTTGATTTATAATTTTTATGTTAAAAAAAAAAACAAAACAAAAAAATAGAAGAAGAATAATCGTGAATCTATAATCCGGTACCAAATTTTTATAAATAAATAAACAAAAAAAAATATTCAAACAGAGACAACAACAAACAAACTGAAAACAGAAAATAAAACAAAATAAAACAAAAAACAAAATAAAACAAAATAAAACAAAAAACAAAACAACCATAAAAAGTATAAAAACAAAAACAAAAAAAAAAAACAGAAACATTTATAAATTTATAATATGAACAAATTTATCTGCAATCCTTTAACTAAAATTATATTTTGTCATTTTATTATATTTGAAAGGACATTTTGATTGAGCGGAACATTATTTATTTTAATATATTTATTTATTTTTATAACAAAAAAACCCCCCCACAATTCGTATTTCTCGATGAAACTTAAATAATAGAGGAAATGAGAACCAGAATGCCATTTGACTGTGAGTGACATAAATTGGCTTTTTTTTGATTTTTTTTCCTCCCCAAAATAAAATGATACAATATTATATACCGATATATAAATGTTTTGGAAGTTTATGAATTTATAAATCATGGATAGAAGGGTGTGTGGATCAGGCAAGGGGGATATATAATAAATCATCAAATATATATAATTTTACCTATACGGTTAAAATGTATACGAGTGATGATATGTTCATTCATTTTTGATGGAACACATATAAATAATATTGACCCACCACAACCTCCCAACCCACACCTCCGTCACATATGAATATAGAGAACCAATAATAATAATAATAATATGTATTGAACACGTATGACATTATTATTATATGAAATATAGAATATTACGATACAATTTTTACACTTCACCTCAACTCACTTCATATTAGTTGCTTTAAAAATATTATAACAATTTATTAAAAGACTTTACCTTCACCTCAGGTTCGGTCAGTTATTACATAAAATTTATTCCATTCTTCTGATAATGACGGACCATACCCAATTCTCCATTAAAAATATTCCATTTAATTATGAAACTAAACTGAAGGGACTACGATAAGATTAAAACCAGTCTGAGAATATGTTTAAGTTAGATGAGATTTTATACACATTAATTTAATTTGATTTAATTTAAAGAATATTGCAATTAGATATAAACTAGAAATTTTGTTACACAATAACATCCTTCCATCTTTAAATTTAATCAAAAAGGTTAAAAGTGTAAAATTTGCTGTAAAAGGATACACAAAAGTGTTAGAACAGAAAAAAAAAATGAAAACCTTTTTACTCTGGCTTTTGGTTGAAAATGAGAGGAAAATAAAAATATTAAGGAAAAGGTTAAAAATATTATGGTTAAAAAGATCTTTATTAATTAATTAAATAAATTTACTAGACTGTCCAAAAATAGAAATATAAATAAACGAAGCACGTTCATATTTTATGAATATCGTAATGAATAGAATTTTATTTTTTACATTTTTTATTAAAAAATTAAGACAACAAAAACAAACAAACAAAATAAAAAGTCATAAATAATTCTTGAAGAAAATTTCCAACGATTTCAAATGGAAAAAAAAATAAATAAACATTTAGATGCTTCGGCTATTATGCAAATTTTGTCTGTTTTTATAGGGAATTACCACTCTCTGTCTATCTATCTCTCTCCCTATTTTTCTGTCTCACTGTTACTTTTAATCAACCTTAAATAAATATCAAATTTAACAAAGAATGGACAAAAGAGAAAAAAAGAGACAAAAGAGAAAAAGAGACAAAAGAGAAAAAATCCCGTACATTTAATAATAGTTGCATGCAGAAATGTTTATGAAAAAAAATATTGTCAATTTAAATTTTATTCAAAAAAAAAATTCAATCATTCATTCACAATAAACAATCAATTGATTTAAATATTTCTTTTCCTGTATAAATTGACGTACGTTGACATCACAAAGTCAATAACCAAAAAAATTTTTTTGTACGAAAAGAAAGAAAGAAAGAAAGAAAGAAAGAAAGAAAGAAAGAAAGAAAGAAAGAAAGAAAGAAAGAAAGAAAGAAAGAAAGAAAGAAAGAAAGAAAGAAAGAAAGAAAGAAAGAAAGAAAGAAAGAAAAATAATCTACACAAGTTTCAACCACATCATTCACTGATCATCACCAATAAAATGTCGAGACTCATATTTTGTTGATGGTACAGAACAAAAAGGTTTTCTTATTTCTCGACTTATTTCAGACTTTATAGATTATAAGATTAAGAAGAGGTGGAGTAAGTATTTATTCTTAATAAGAATAAAAAAAGATAAAAAGTTTTTTTTTTTTGTTTTTGGTTAAAAAGAAAGTTGACCTAATTTATTTTATGATATTTAGTTATTATGGAGAAACAAGAAGGTCTAATTATATAACGACGAATACTTTATTTTCCTGCTGCTGGATAAGATTTTATTCTGTTTTATTTTTCTTTCTGTTGTCCATTGTCCATTTGGAAAGTAGAATCAATGAAACTTTTATTATTTAATTTATGTCTTCTTCTTTTCTTTTTGCATTTCTTCGTTCCGTTTTTCGTTTCAAAGCCAAAACAGAAATTGTGAAAAATAGGAAAATTGGAAAATTGGATAATTGGAAAATTGAAATAAAGATAAAAATAAATAAAAACAAAAAATAATTATGTCAAATGGATTTATTAATTTTCAAGGTTTTTCTTCTATTTGTTCTTTTTTTTTTTGATTTAATTTCAAAACGGAAAATCAATAATTGTCTGAACTTCTTTACTTTTCCCATTAAAGTACCAAAAAAAAAAACAAAATTTTTTCCTTTGCTTGTGTATTTTTGTAAAAGGAAAAAAATAAAAATAGGAAAAGAAACTGACCAGATGATACATTTATGTTGAAGTTTCTGTTGTTAATTTTTCTTTCCTTTTTTTACGTTCTGTTGTTAAGTTTATTTATATTTCAATTAAGAATTAAGTTAAATACCAAAAGTTATACAAAAAGTTGAATATTATTTTAACTCAATAAACGCACTTGATGATTTCATTTATAAATAGTAAATTAAAACGTCCTTATATATCCTTTAATGAATTTTTATGTGAATTTGACTTTGTTGTAATTATTTCCAGTCATTTTATCCTTACCAAAGTTTTAACTTTTAACATTTTTACAATTGTCCTTAAATTTTCGGTTATTGAATAATAATTAGAAAAATTCACTGAAGACAATTAATTTGTGCAAACATTACATGAAAAGTGGACTTCATTTACTTGTAATTCCTGTTTGTCATAAATTAATTAATTAATAATAACTTCATTAACTAACTGCAACTTTTCACTTTTATAAAAATCAAACAATATTTTCACTTAACCAACAAACCAAAAAATAAACGAAAAAACTGAAAACTTTTTAATTGCAGTGAACAAAATTGTAAAATTGATTTAGTGAGAAAATTTTTTATGGAAAGATGAAAAATGAGACAAACTAACAATTCATTAAATTATTCTTCAACTTTTACTAATTCAATTTTCTTTACATTTTCACATCATTTTCTCATCATTTTCTCTTCATTAATTGATTAAAGAATTTTTTATAAAAAAGAAAGAAGAAGAAGAAGACACAAAGTACAACAAAAACTAAAAATTAGGAAAAACTTTCACATTTGGGAAAAATCTTAATAATCAACAAACAAAACAAAAGGGAAAATAATTTTTTTTTGTTTTAAAAGTTTTGATTCTGATTATTTTATTAAAGAAAAAATTAAAAACTGATGGTGGATGGGAAGGGAATTTATTTTCTAATGTGTTTAAATTTAAAAGATTTGCATAAAAAAGTGCATTCGTTCCCCTTTTTTATTCCTTCCCCTTTTTTTTATTTTTTTACCCACAAAAATATCCCAGACTTCGACGTACAACTTAAATTGTTTGTCTATTTTTTTCTCATATTTTCTTTTTTAACACAAAAAAAAAAAAGTTAACGTTGAATGAATTAAAAAAAAGTTTTTATATTTGAGTTCTGTTGTTATAAAGAGGAGTGGTGGGGGGGAATAGGATAGAAGGTTGGAATTCCTTTGTTTTTTAAAAATTAATTCAATATTTTTGTTGTGTTTGTGTATAGAGAAAAGTGAGAGCGAATAAAATACTAAAGGATAAAAATTAAAAGGATCCTCTTCACTTTGATCACTTTTCATAATATAAATTTTTGTTCTTTGTATTTTTTTTTTCTGTTCGTCCGATTTTCACTTTATATAATCACTGAAACTAAAAAAAAATTTAAATAAAATAATCGTAGACTTGTTATGGAGGTTTTTTTTTGTTTTATAAAAAAAAAAACAACATAAAAAACTGAACTGAAACAATGGATTTAAAATGAACTTTTGAAAACTTTTCATCAATTGAATAAATTTAATAAATGTAAATGCGGTCGTGGAAAAGTTCAACCAAAAATAAGCAACAAATTTAAAAAAAAAAAATTAATTCTAAATTTGAAATACAAAAATTAATCATTTATAATTGTAATGAAACTATTTAATTTGTTTTGTAATGAACAAAAATTGCGGTTGACTTGAAGTAAAACTTTCAAAGAATTTAAATGTAAAATATTTATTAGTTGAAAGTGGGGATGGGGGTGAATGGAAGAAATTTTATTTTTAAACCCAAACTAATAAACAGAAAAAGTCACAAGGTGGACAAAACTATTTTCTTACATACAGACAAAAGTTTTCAATATGTTAAAGAAATTCAACTTATTATAACTACCAGGAGTTTTCTTCTATATAAGGAAAAAGGATATTTATGTTGAGTTTACTAACAATTACAAGTAAGAAGTGTCTACACTTAAACATAAATTAAACAATGACTATTATAGAAACTATTATAGAAGTGATGAGGATGAGGGGGTGGAGGTAGGGATGAAATTAATAATTAAAAAGTTCATAACTGACAATTGTGTTAGAAAACCCGAACATTAATATTTTACTTTAACTAAACTGACTAAAAACAAAAATGTTGAATGACCAAATAAAAAACAATAAAGTTTAAAATTAAGTTCAACCAAATCTTTTTTGTTGTTGTTTTTTTTTTATTAAAAACAGAAAAATTCAATAAAGAAAAGAAAAAAAAATTTATAACAATGAATTTGTAAGATGAAGAACTTTTCATTTATTTGACTTTTGAAAAGCATTTTTTTGGTTTGAAATTTGTCCTTCCTTTTCTCAATGGGGGTTTGGACTCAAAAGAGATTGTTGTGGGGGGGGGGTTGGTAGAGAAACTAAAAGAGTCAACTTCAAAAGTCTCAAAACTTTTTCTATAATAAAAAAAAATCAAAATATTTAACAAAAATTGTAAAACTATTTTTTCAATAAGACGATGACGATGATGTTAGAATTTTTTCCATATTATAAAAATATGATCTTTGATGAAAATCTAAAGAGAAACTTAAAAACTTTTACAAGAGAAAAAAGAAGAAAAGAAATGAAAAGAAAGGAACGAAAAGATAAACTAGATGTGAAACGAAACGAATGAAAAATAAGGAATGAAACGAAAGGAATGAAAATGAAGGAATGAAACGAAGGGAAGACGATCACACTGACGTATTACAGAATTTTGTGCATATCGTATTTATTCATTTTCTGTCTTATTTATTTTTTCTTGAGTTCTTAATAAAAATGTGTTTCATTCATTACAATTTCTTTTATATAAATATATTTTCCATTTAGTTATTTATTTATTTATTTTGAAAAATAACAAATAAAATAAAAACGATGAGAGAAGAAGAAGAAGAAGAAGAGAGAAAAAAAAAGAAGATAAAGATAAAAATGAAACGTTTTGGAATAAAAAAAAAGAAAAAAAAAAGAACGAGAAATATTTCTACACGGAAATGCTTTCAAATATTATCAACAGAGTTATTTTTTTTTTTTTTTTTATATACATTTTTATTTATTTACTTTCTTCTTCATCTTTCATCATATATCGTCATGTAAGTAGAAGAAAAGCTAAACATTTAAGAGAACGATGAAAATGAAGAAGAAGTAGAAGAAATATCTAAAAATATGACATTGGATTACCTTACGCGCGAATAGAAAATAAACCAATATTTCTTCACATCGTCATAGTCATCGTCATCTTCATCTTCATCTTCTTCTTCTTCTTCTTCTTCATCTTCATCTTTTTCTTTAACATGTTTTTTCTTTTTCTCTTCATCTTTTATACATTATTACATTTTTCGTTTTTTATTCATACATGAATATTTAATTTCCGCGTGTCAAATACATATCTACCTATATTGGTAACGTTACTGATATTACACAGTCAAATTTATTTTCGTTATTTAGAAAATATAAATTCATATACGCAAATGAAAAATGTAAAAACGTGAATATTAAGTCAGTCACTGTATTCACCGTATTCACCGCATTCACCGCATTCACCGCATTCATCGCACTCACCGCATTCACCGCACTCACCTTGGTTTTACCTTTTAGATTAAAATGCATCATCATGATTACACTTACAACATTATCCTTATGATTAAATTTTCCTGTTGTTCTTACACTGATCGATCCCACCATGTACCATACAAAATTATACAAATTCTGAAATTAGAATCTAAACTCTAAAGTTTAAAAACGATTTGGAACAAAGTGGTAGCTGACCTTAATTTTTAAAGCAAGACTTTGTTCACAGAAAATCTATTTAGTGAAACTTTTGTGACATTTAAGCTAAAGATAAACAGAACAGAAATGTGTGTTAATTTTGATCATCTTTGTTCTTTATATTGGACATAAAATAATTAGTTACCAAAATGTCAAATTATCTGATCGTAAATATCCAATGAATATCTTCCATTAATCTACAAAATGTAGAAAAATCTAAAGACAATTTTGTAGCAGTGTAAATTGAAATACGTAGAAAAAAAATATGGAATATCTGTAAGGAACTGAGAAAATCCACGTGAAAACTAACAGATTACGAAGAAATACAAAAAAAAAATCAGCCATACTCCGCTCTGCAATAAAAAGAAAAATTTCGCATCAAGAAAAAAAGAAAGAAAAACGATGAAATTAATTCGTTCATAAAATCTTTTAAATGTCCGAAAAAAGGGAGAAAAACGGAAAAAAAGAAAAAGAAATCAAGAAAAAAAGGGAGAAAAATCGAGAAAAGGAAGAAAATTAAAAAGAAAAATTGAAAATATATTTTCCTTGAAAAACAATTATCAGAATTGACGGACACATTGACTTTGACTTTGACTATAGAAAGAATCTGACTGATCGATTTTATTTGAATTTGATTAATGGAAAAATTTTCTCTTCTTTATTAAAGAAAATTTAATTAATGAGTTCCTTGGTTCGATTTTTTTTTTTTTTTGCGCTTTTTACGTTTTGTCAAATTACCAATTAAATTGAAGATTTTCTTCTTTTTTAAATTGTTGTTGTTGTTGGTGTTATTGTTGTAGTTGTTGTTGTTGGTGTTAATATTATTTTCTCTTTCAACATATTTTCTTCCAAGTCATCCGTTGTTCTAATTGCCTTCCCTACTTTTTATATTCGCTTGTTTTTGTTGTTGTTGTTTTTTTACCTTCTTTAAAGAGACAGAGAGAGAGAGAGAGAAATAAGAGAAAGGAAATTCTTTAGGAAAATAATAAAAAAAAACCGAATATAAGAAAATGAAAGAATGAAACGCATAAAAAACTAATAAATCAAATATGGTCGATCAATTTGCGTTTTCACGTTTTATTTATTTATCAAATTCAAACAAAATTTAATTACTTTTTAAGTTGAAAAACTTTTCCTTTTTTTTTCCCCTATACTTTTTTTTACATTTTTTCTGTTTCTTTCCCCTCAGCGAGACTTTTTCTCCTTTCTTTATTTTCTCCCGTTAAAAATGAAAATTTTGTTAGCCAAAAAAAATTTTGGTTTTTAAGTCCCTCTCTCCCTTTCACCCTTGCTCCCTTTCTCCCTCTCTCTCTCTTTCACCCTCTCCCTCTCTCTATCTCTGCATAAGAGAATTTCCACTGATTATAATTTTTTCTTTAGTCCTCGTTCCCGTCTCAAATAAAAAATTTTTTTTATCAAACTTCAATTTTTTTTTTTTTTTCATTTTAATTGAAAATATTTTTCTCTTTGATACAATTTTCCTTTTTCTTTTTTTTTTTTTGCACTTTTTTTTTATTTATTTCGTTAATTCAATTTTTTTTCTGTTTTTTTTTTTTGTTGTGGGCACAAGAGAGAAAACGGAGAGGAAAAGTAACGTTGTGTATTTTTTTGTTTCTTAAATAAAAATGAAACTTTATTTATTTTTTTTTTGTCCTGCAAGACACAACAAGAATTACAGCAACAACAACAGTAAGTACAACAACAACAATAACAAGAAATAATTTTAACATTTTTTTCTTCAGATTTTCGTAAAACGGAAAAGTTTTAACGTTTTACTTTATGAAAGAAAGAAAATAAAAAGCACAATCCTTGTTCAAGGAGGTATTTCTTCTTCTTCTTCTTCATAACTCTTCATAAATAGTTGAAGTTTTGTTTGTTGAGTTTATTGAAATATTTTTTTTTTGCTAAAAAAAATTGTTCATTTTTTTGTACGTTCATGAATTTCCAATGAACTCAATCAATTTTGTATACCAAATTCAACTTAATAACCAAAAAAAAAAAAAAAACACTTACAGAAGAGCAACAACAACAACAACAATTTGATGAAGTTTTTTTTTTTTTGTAATTTTTGTTAAGTTGAGTTAAGTTGAGTTGAGTTGGAAGATTATAAAAATTATGTTTTTAAAGAAAACAAAATCAAACGAGAAAGAAATATTTTAAAAAATGAAGTAAAAAAAAAAACGAAAAAAAATGTGAAAAGGAATAAATAAAATAAAAGGTTAAAAAACCGCAGCAACTACAACAACAACAACAACAACAACAACAACAAAAATAGCAACAACAAAAGAAGTCACTTTAAAAAAAAATGCATAATAAATATTGGAGTTGTATATTTTGTTTATTTTTAATAAATAAATTTCATTTGATTTCTTGGAATATATTTTTAATCTAAAGAAAAAAGAGAGAGGAAGAGTAAGAGTGAGAGAGAGAAACATAAAGGGATAATTTCATTTTTCTGCGAAATTTCAAATAAAAGAAAAAGGAGAAAAAAAACAGAATAAGAAAAAAGACATTAAAAAAGTGGATAAATTTGTATTGGACACGATATATCGTTTTGTGGAGGGATCACGCTAATTGTGAACACGTAAGAAATAAAGACAAAAAGAAAGACAAATTTATACATAAAACAGAAATAGATTTTTAATTGGTACAGTGTTGAACATAATTTGTACCATTCGAATAAATATTTTCACATTAAAAATTTCATTTTATATCAATGGAAGTTCCACTTAATCCTAATGAGTTCATCTACGATTGAATTATTCATGAATGGACTTTATTTAAAGATTCAAACATTTTACAGTAAAGTATCAAACAATCATAAACTTAAAGTTAAAAGTTTAAAAGTCAAATACGTTGTTATTACTTAAAATGTCTAATCCATTTTAATTTTAAAAAAGACTTAAAACTTTTATCTAAAGTTTATTATTATCAATGAATAAAGTGTACAGTGGGGGGCTATTCAATTTCTGTTTGATCCTAAAAACAATAATTTGTCCCTGTTGGCTTGAAGATTCATTAAAGTTTTATAATATTCTCTGGTTTCTTTTTTTACCTTTTTTTTTTCTTTATTTCTTCATATAAATTTTTATAAGCACAAACAGCAAACACGTTCAAACATCAAAAAAATGTAAAGACAAAAAAAAAACAACGAAGAAGTTCCAAGATGGACAATAACGTCAAAAAAAGAAACACAGTAGAATGAATTTATTTTCAGTCAGTCAGTTAGTTATCCACACTTCATAATAAACCAAAAAAAAAAACATAATTTGAAAATATGAAAAGCAAGTGAACGAAGACAATGAAAACATACACACACATCACATCACACACGCATCACACACACACACACACAACATACAGGAACATAAAAAAATAGTGAAGTTTTATCATAGACAAAAGAAAAATGAATGAATGAATATGGATTATCATAAATCGTAAATAAGACATGGACTTTTTTTATATCACGTCTTACCAGAAAGCAATATAACAATATTCCAACTAATAACAACAATAACAACAACAACAACAGCAACAGTATATTCTAGTCTCTCCTACTACAAGAACAACATAACAAAAAAATGTAGAATATATTCAACAAGGGAGAGGGAGAGAGAAAGAGAGAGAGAGTGTGAGTAAAAAAATATTATGAAATATGAATATTAAAATTCTTTCAATTTTTAACAGAAAGAAAAAAAAAACATTCAAGAAGGAAAATTTTATTAAAAAAATGAAAGAAAAAGAAAAATAGAAATTGCAAAAAAAAAAAAAGAAGAGAAAAAATGGTTTTTATATTTTTTAAATAAATACAAGAAGTGGTGAAGAGGAGAAGAGAAGAAGAAGAGAAAAAAGCAGATAAAGAGAAAATTGAATTAAAGTTAAAGTTGATCAAAATATCAAACAATGAATTACAAATGAACTTGTATTATTAAATAATTTAAAGTTTATTTTATAATAAAATTTATCTGTACCAGAGCTTCATTTAAACAGACAAAACAAAACAAATGAGAAAAACCTTCATCTAATATTGTCTTAAATTCATGGGGATACAAAGAATATAAGGAGAAGGCATCTAGCCCCAAATCTCTCACCCCATTATAACTATAGGGAAACGTGATAGAAGAATATAATTGTGGTTGTTCTTCTTGTTACTTAGAATCAGAACAGAAATAAAAAAACAGAAATATTCTTGTTTGTTTAAAGTGAAAAAAGAAAGTCAGGTAAATAAGAGTCGGCACTTTGGCTACATAATAAAAAAAAACAAAAACAGAAAACAAGAAGTTTTAATTAATTCTAGATAAAATATTAACAAAATACTTCCACTGTTAATGTTTAGAATTTTTGTGTTAATTTTAATAACATGAAAAGGACGTATGATGAGATGCAAAAGATATTTACAATATGTCTATACCAATTGTGTACTTACAACGTACAACACAAGTACATAATATATTGGTAATGTTTAATGTTTTATGTTTGCAATTATAATTATTCATTTTCTTATTAAATTATATAAATATTTTATGAAGATATGTACAAGGCGTAGTTGAAAAAGATCGTATAAATAGAAAGAGGTGGAGAAAAGAAGAAGAAGAAGAAGAAGTTGATGAAGAAGAGCAAGAAGAAGATGAAGAGGAAGAGGAAGAAGAAGACATAAGAAGAATGTATATAAAACCTGTGGTTAAACACCTACGATGTAAAAATGAAACTCTTATAAATAACAAACAACAAAAAAAAAACAACCGCATCAATTGTTATATTTTAACAACAACAACAACACAAATTTTCTTTCTTCATTTTCCCTACAATTCTTGTATATATTTTTTTCTTCTGTTATTGTTGTATTGTTGTTGTTATTGTTGTTGTTGTTGTTGTTGTTCCATATATATTCTTTTTCTTGTCTTCCTATTTGTTGTTGTTGGCTGGTAACAAAATACAAAACATGAATATTTTTTCAAAAAAAAAAAAAAAAAAATTAATAACAAAACAATAACAACAACAAAGACAGACAAAACTCAAATAAACAAAACAATGACAACAATAAATAAATAATAAAAAATAATAATAATAAAAAAAAAAGTAACCGCATCGAAGTAATAAAAAATATTATTTCAATTTTATATTTAATTGAAGAATCAAAAGAAAATGAATTAAAGAAAAATATGAAAATTATTTAACTTCTTTATGTTTTTTTTTTTTTGTTATTTTTATTAAAGAAAAATATTTATTCAAATTAAAAAAAAAAAAAGAAGAAATATAAATGAACACATTAATGTTCCGTCCCCTCTCCTGAACTGTCTGTACTGTCTATACGATCTTGAAATAACTTTAAACAATTTTTAACACTTTTTAACTTAACTACAGTCTTACCAATGTACTATCAATGTACAATATTACCTTACACCACAGTCACACTAAACAATATTTTCAGTTTTCAGTTTTCTTTCCTTTTTTCTTTCTTTTATTTATTTTTTTTTTTGTTTAATGATGTTTTTTTTCTTCTTCTTCCTCTTCTTCCTCTTCTTTTATTGTATAGACTCATGGAAAGAAGGCTCTCGTCTTGAAATGATGCCTTTGGTAAAAAGACATTATCATAAATTTTATTGTCATCAATATTCAATTACTTATTGTTGTTGTTATTATTGTTGTTATTTATAGTGTAGTTGTTTGCTGCTGTTATATTTTTATTCTTTATAAATAAAAAAATATGTATTTTTTGTCTTATCTTACATGTCTCTCTCTCTCTCTCTCTCTCTCACTCTCTCTAGTCTACTCTACTCTACTTTATTTTACATAAAATTTTCTTGGTTTTTAAATAATAAATTTTTCATTAATCCATTATTGAAAATAGAAAATAGAAAATGAAGATAAATTTTTAGAAAATGTACGAATTGTTTTTCTTTCCTCTCCTCGTTCTTTTCTCTTTTCTCTCTTCTACCATCCGCTACCATTTTTAAAAATATTCTATTAAAGAATTTTTATTGCGATTATTTGAAAAAAAGAGGAAAGACTAAAAAAAAATAATGGCATTAATTATATGAATAAAATAATAGTCGTTAGTCTTCTTCTTATTCTTTTTCTATCTTCTTCTTCTTCGTATATTCTTCTTTGTGTCATAAATTAAATAATAAATATTAATAATAATTGTTATCCGCCTTTAACTCCCTTCATTCTGCCCCATTCTGTCTGATCTCTGCACTAAAGTTAAAGCAAAAAGATTTTTATTTTTACTTTAGATTTTTTTTTTATGATGAAAAATTATTGGGTTTTTCTAGAAGATAGTTTATTTTACATAATTTGTTGTTGCTGTTGATGTTTTTTGTCTTTAGTTTTTAATTTGAAGGAATAAATAAAAAAACCTAATAAGAAACACCTACACACACAATAAACGTAAAATAGATTTATAAAATATTTTTATATTGATTTTATAGATACAAATTTTATAAGGATGTTTTCGATTTGGTTTTTCTTTGCATTTTATCGTTCTTAATTGTAAGCACAATTAGGAACAATCAGATTTTAGGCTGCTTTAATATTGCTTATCGTGTGGCTGTTTATTAAGGAACATGAACATTTTTCTTCAGCAACGAAAATGTTATGACCTCACGACCCCTAGTGCGATTCGGTCGAGTATTTCCAGTTGTCTCCGTTTGATCCTTATTTGAATGTGGAATCTAAACAAAAATTATTAAAATCAATTTTCATTTATTTAAAAAAAATTTTGTGATTTATTGGTTCCATTATTCCAACAAAAATCGTTCTATTTTTATAATAAAAAATTTGCGTTAAATAAATAATTTTTGACATTAATAAGAAATTTGAACAAAGAAAAAATGTATATAAAAGATCAGTGAAGGTCTACAAGATCTGTGAAAAATATAAAAAAACACATAAATATATAATTCACGTGTATAGATTATGTTACGACATTAGTACTAATGTATGGAAATATTTTAAATAATGACCAGTCACCTGTTTATGGTGAAATCCCAAATATCTCTATAGAATACTTTTTTTTTTATTCTTAACTTTACTCACTCAAAATACCTGAACTCACTTTACTAAATCATAAATCAAACCAAGAAAAAACCAAAACACCGACAACAACAACAATAAGGTAACACTTGACTTATATGACTTTTAACTTAATGAACTTTAACGTATAGACATAGACGTAATTTTTTTGTGTATTCTATACATGTTTAACACCCAAAAAGAAAAAAAAAATAAGAAGTGTAATAATAGACTTAGCCATATAGAAAACTATAAATAAAGATTGTTTCCATTTCTCTCTCTCTCTGTCTCTCTTTTCTGTCGACACGGATTTTCGTTCATTTTTGTATTTTCTTCATTTTTTTGGTTGTTCTGTTGAAGGTTAAAATATAATTTAAGGGATGGATGATGAGTGAAAATATATAAATATATATTCATAAAAGTCAAAGGTTAACACCAAATACTAAAATTAATGTTAGATATTTTAATGACTTAATGATGACGTTCACACAAAACTTAATTATATGTTCTATTGATTTGTTAAAGAAAAACGTATTTATTATTTTTAAATATTAAAAGAAAAAAATTTGTCTATAGTTTATTATTGTTGTATTTCTTTGATCAACTTTGAATTATTATTAGTATTATTATTATTCAAAAGCTAATTAAGAATTAGCGTGAAATATATTTACCAAACAAAAAAAATGAATTCTTGTTAATTAGCTAATTATAATTCAAAAAATAAATTTTCTCACAAATAGTTTTCTTTATAATTAATTATTGAAATTTATTGAGTTTACTTCTAAATTGATTAATTTTCTTATAAAAACATTTTTGTTAATTAATGTTATAGAAATTTATTTTAAACATAATTATCCACTGTGTTGTCCTTGTGATCTGTCATATTTTTATACTCCAATTGTGTTAAACTATTTCAACTAATTTAAACATGAAGGTTTATTTTTTTTCCGTACACAAAGAAAATACAAAACTTATAAGACAAAATTATGTGAAGTGTTAACCTTTTTAGGTCTTACAGTAACCAACACCCACTTTAATTCTATTTTAAGAATTAAATATAATTTTAATTTTTTCCATTAATTATTTGGTGACAAATTTTAATTAATTATTGTTTTGTTTCTTCTACGCTGATACACACGCCATTCAGAAAACATCCTTAAACACACAGTTAGTAGCTAATAACATGGAACATTATAAAAGAACATCGATAAGATCATGTTCATAAATTATTATTTATTTATTATAAAACAGAAGCGTTAAGGAAGACGTTTGTTAACTTTTTTTTTTTTTGTTAAACACAACAACAAAACAAAGCACCTTACATAACCCCCCCCCCCCCTTAACCCCCCTTTCCGTTTTTCTGTTCAATTCTGAATAGAAAAAACAATAACAACAACAACAACAAAGGTAGCTGGTAGATAAAATTTTGTTCATTTTACATTGTAACATTTTTTTTTTTTAAGTTCATAAATTATTTATAAATTACTTTTGAAAAAAATAGAACAGAATGCTAATTATTAAATTTTTTATTATTATTATTATTTTATACTCTGCTTCTGTTGTTATTGTTGTTTTTTATATTGATGTTGTTGTTGTTATTGTTGTAGTTGTGTGTTAATTTATTCTTCTAATAAAATTGTGTAAAATAGAAAGAACAAAAAAATAACACGCAAATTAATTAATGATTTCATTTTATAGATACGAGAAAAAGGATATAAAATGAAAAGTGTAGATAAATTATTTGATTTTAGTGTGCGTTAAGAGTTGAGAAAATATTCTCTATAAATAATGGAAATTAAAATTTAATGGATTAATGGAAGTCAAATAATTTAGAATTTAACTTGTTATACTTTGTTCTAATAATAATAATTTCTAACAAGGATTAGAATGGATTAGAACGAATCAGAAAGCATTAATATAAGGATTCATCATCAATGATGGATGTGATACATGGTACTGTATTGTATATTTCTTCATACTTATAATAAATATAGGACATCATGCTGATTTGACCACAACTTTTTTTTCATCTTTCACATTAAACTTAATAAAAAGTTTTGACTTAAATTTTATCAATTTCATTTGTAACCGCGATAACAAAATAACAAGAAAGAGTTTTTAATTGATCATTACGATGTCTAGACTGACTAACTAAAAAAGTTAAACATTTTTTTTTCCCCATTCTAAACTTTAATTTTTCATTTTATTTTTTCTTATTTTCTAATTTTTGTTTGTTAAAAACAGAAAATTTATTTAGTTTGAATGTCGTTATATTTTAATGGTACGATTACATTGGCCATTACCCTAAAGAAATTTGATCAATTTTCATGTTTGAATTTAGATTTACTTCTTGTTCTCTTTAATGTTTGGTTGGTTATTTAAGAAATTTCATAAGGATGACACTTTACAATCTTAATTGAGTTTAAAACTTAAATGTCAACGTTGCATTCGATTCTAAGTGACTCTTAATTATATACAAAGAACAATAGATTCGATTGTAATTTAGATCAGAGTAAAAATAATTTACGATGAACTTAGAATGGGTTGTGAAACCCGACAACACATTATTATTAAAAATATATATTCTTAATTAATAAATATGTAAGTCATAAAGATTAACTAACGTTTCGCTTTTCTTTATATTGTTGGAAAAAAAAACATAGAAATCTTTAATACCAATAATAATAATTCATTTTCTAAATTTAATCTCATCGTTTGTTGTTGTTGTTGTTGTTGTTATTATTATTATAGTTTTTTTTTTTTTGGTTACATTCTGTTGTTGGTGTGTTTGAACCAATTTAAATTTATAATTAGGCTTGTGTTTTGTTTCCCACTTTTTCTTCTTCTTCCTCTTCTTCTTCTTCTTTTTCATCTTTTTCTTTATTTTCTTCTTGACTTAAACTCACTTATAATAATGGTGTGTTTGTGTTAATGCGGGGATAAATATTTCTTAGATTAATCTTCGTTTGGATTAAATAATTTGTAATGTTGTTTAATTTCTATAAAAAAAAATTTTTTTGATAGAAGATCGTTTCTTATATTTATATTTACGTCTTCTGTTTCTTCTTATTCTTCTTCTTTTTCCATTTGTATAGAAGTGACGTTTAATTTATGCTAAATGAATACATTAATTTATTATTTAAGATATGCATGTCCGTCATAATATTATTCTGGTGGCTATAAGTAATTACATATAGGTTAGGTTTAACTTCTTTCTTTTCTTTCGTGTTTTTATTTTTATTATTTGTCATTGTTGTTGTTCTTTTGGTATCAGCAAACATTTCTTGTGTTTAGAAAACTTACTAAAAGGAAAAATGATGATAAAGAATATCTACCTACCTACCTACTTTACTTACTTTGAAAGAAAAAAAAAATATATAAGAAACAGAAATAAACAAAAAAAAAAACTGATGCGCTGACCTAAATATAATGAGGCACCTATACATGTTTATGAGTTATGACTTATGAGTTATAACTTATGATATGACAGAAACATATATAAACACACACACACACATCCATATGGAAAAAAGATAAAATGATAGAAATAGAAAAAAAGAACTAAATAGAAAATCTTTTGATAGAAAAAGTTATAGAAATGAAAAACTTTAATTGAGTATCAATATTGAACCACTTACTTACATCATATTATTTCATAAAGTAAAGTCAATCTTTATTACTTCATATTTCTTAAAAGGACTTGTGTCACATCATACCACATCAACTAAGTGTTAAACTTTCTTTTTTCTCTATCCTACACTTCGTCCTTACCATTTTCTCTCCCCCTCCCTACTTTTATTTTTCTACTTTTCCATCTTTTACTTTTTCTTCTTCTTTTTATGAAGAAAAAAAAATCTTTTTCAAACTTTAACAATTCTCCCTTTTTCTTCATTTTGATCGAACAAAATGATAGAACGTCCTCAGGGACATCCTTACGACATACATCTTACAACAAAGAATGATTCATAATAAATAAGAATTTTTTCTTTAAAATCTTTTTTTGTTGTGTCTCTTCTTTTTTTTTTATTTTATTAGATATTTGATGGATAATGACGGGATATTTTTACTTCTTTTTGATTTGAATTGTTTTTTTTTTGTTCTGTTCGATTCATTTTTGGTTCTTCACAAAATGGAATGTCGGTATTTTATTCCATTTATTTTTCTTTTTTAAATCAATAACCAAAACTTTGTAGATGTGATTAAAATAAAGCAAGGGGTTAAAAAAGAAATCAAATTATGTGAAGAATAATTCCCGACACACAACAGGACAAAAAAAAATGACAACTCATTTAGATCTTGAGTTTTTTTTTTGTTTTTAGAGTTTGAGTCATTTTTAAGTCACTCAAGAAATTAGGATATGAAATTTAGTTTAATCCACCATTAACCCCACTCTCCCTTGTGTAAAGTTAATTAAAAATAAATAAATAAATACACAACACAACAAAAAAAAAACCGGTACAATAAAAAAATAAAAGATGCTATTAAAGTTCAAGCTGTTTATTTATAAAATTTCATCAGGATCAAAAACCGATTATTATCGATTTATTATCGAAGAGAAAAATTTCTATATTGATCTAAATTTTTTAGTAAAATATCAATTTTTTTTTTGTAAGACGATGAAGGAAAGAGAGAGAGAAAAAAAAATTAAAGCAATATTTCATCTTTAGCCCGTCTTCAATAAGCTTCTGATTAAGATATATTTTGGTAATAAATCTCTTAAATATATACAAGAAAGAAAAAACTCTTAAAACAAATCACATTAAAAATTCATTCAATATAACGCGAGTGGAATAACCTAAAAAAAAAAAACAAACAAAAAAAAATAATAAACTCACCCACACATGCACACACACACCCCCCACTACACAACCCGTCAGTCCATAAAATTGTATTAAAAACTTTAAGCTCTTTGACATTTTATGACCATTTTTTTTTTGTTATTTCTTATTGCGTTAATTTTCTGTTTTGATTAAATCTGAAAATGTTCTTCTTCTTCTTCTTCTTTATTTTCCCTTTCTTCATTTATTCTGTTGCATCTTTATTCTTATTCTTATTATTATTATTTTATTTCACATAGATTTTTACTTTGATCCAACCAACATAACCCGTACAAACATCATATGATTCTCTCTATCTTCTCTCTCTCAATCTTGTCATTCTCTCTCTCATTTAACGAAAAGAGATTATTTCACAAAAAAAATTTACACTTCTCTCATTTTATTCTCCTCACAGCTCTCTTGGTTTTTCTTTTATTCTTCCAATTTTGTTTTGGACAATATTCCTCCTATTACACGATGATACCAAAGTTAAAAAACAAAAAAAAAAAATATATTCAAGAAGTTAAATACAAGAGATATTTTGTATGTGTGCATGGTGTGTGTGTGTGTTTGTGTGTGGATTGTAAATACAAGAAATATTCGTGCATGTGTGTGTGTGTAGTGTATAGTGAATGGAACAGTATTTATATGCGTATTTATATTTGGGACGTACGAAACGAAAGAAAAGAAAGAAAAGAAAAGAAGAAAAAAAAAAAAAAGAATAAAAAAGGCAAGAGCATAAAATAAAAAGTTACTTCTGAAAACTCTTCAGAAAACTTACATCAAATAATTTTCAAATTTATAAAAATTGTTCATTCTTCGTACGGTAACCGTACGTGACGGATGTTTTTTTTTTCATTTATTTTGAAATTTTCTTAAAACTTTAAATCCAAGTGAAATAAACGTAAAAAAAATAAAAAAAAACGTAAAAAAAAATTCAGTAAATTTAAAAAAAATAAATTAAAAATTTTTGTATTTATTTTTTTTTTGTGTTTTTCTCTTAATTCTTCTTGAATCAATTTCAACAAAAATCTTCGTTCTTTCATTTGTTTATTTTATTTTATTTTTGTTGTTGTTGTTGTTGTTCTTTTGTTTTTTTGTTTTCTTCTTTTTTTTTTTTTTTGATTTATGTTTTTTATCAAAAATTGACAAAATAATTTAAAACTAACAAAAATTTTCTTACGTAAAAAAAAAGGAAATTCAAAGAATTGAAGAAAATTTGACTTCACTCAATTTTTGCGTTTGTTTTTTTTTTTTCCTTAAACCCAAATAAAAAAAATTATAATTTTGAAAATAAAAACAAAAAGACACAAATAAACAAAATTCAATTTTTTTTTTTTAAGAAAAATTTAAAAGAAAAACAAAAAAAGAAAAACAAAAAAACAAATTAAAAAAAAACAGAAAAAGTGAAAAAATTTAAAAAAAAAAATTTCAGTGCAATAAAGTAAAAAAAAAGGTCAAACTAAAAGAGAAAAGGAAACGAGACAAAAAAAAGGAGTTGAACCCGGTTACAATAATTTTTTTTTGTTTTTTTTTGTCTTGTTTGTGAAAATTAATTGACTTTTTTTAAATTTTGGTTAATTTTTTTTTATTGATTGATTGAGAGAGAAAAGAAAAAAAGAAGAAGAAGAAGAAGAAAATCAAATTAAATATGTTTTCATTAATGAATTGTGTTTTATTAAAAATAATTATTTTTGTTAATTTAATAACAATAATAAATGCTGGTTCATGTAAGGAAGCATCATTATGTTGTAAGGGTAGAGATTCTGATTGTGTTGTACAAAAGGCAATACAAAATTCAATTATTGAGGATTTAATAAATGATAAACCGTGTTATTGTGATCATGCCTGTTTAAAATTAGGTGATTGCTGTAATGATTTTAAAAAACATTGTGGAGGTAATTATTTGAATTTGTTTGACAAAAAAATTTTTAATTTCACTTAATTTCTATAGACTTTGAATTGAAAGAAAATCGTAAAAGGAAGAATTCGATTTACAAAATAAATTCTGTAAAATTCTATTTTTTTTTTCTCCCATCATTTCTGCAAAATTCTTTTCCTTAATTGATCGTATTTTTTTTTCTTAAGAAAAAGGTGACGAAAAGAAAAAAACTTTCTTTTCGTCAACTGAAACTAGTTTTGTTCTGTTCTGTTCTGTTTTTTTTTTTTTGTTTTGTATTTTCTTTCAGAAGAAATTCTTTTGTCTTCTCACTTTAATTCTTTCACAATTTTTTGCCGTTTATATTTTTTTATTCTGAAAAAGTAAAATAAAAACAATTAAAAAATAATTATGTCGTGTCAGTTTAATAAAACTTCCTCAATTCAGACAACATAGTTTGAACCTGAATTCTCTTTTGAACTTGAAACTTCTGATGTAAAGTGGAAGACAACAACACCAACAACAAAAAAAAGAGAATGATGGAAGAAGTTGTTAGAAAGTGACAAGAAAATATAATGAAGTGAAAATAATAATAATAAATGAATTGGATTTTTTTTATTTTGATTTTCGTTGGTTCATTCAAATTAATGTTCTGAAAAATAATTGTTGTCATATTTTTTATGACAAAGAATTTAAAAAATATGATTATAGCACGATTAACTTTTAAATGAAATGGATAAAATGATTTAATGTTTATTCCCTTATCCGTACATATTCCCTAACATATTCCCTTATAAATATTTCTCAGTTTTTCCTAGACATTTATGTTTGGTTTTTTTATGTGCAAATTTTATTTCTCATCCACTTCCACTTCCACTCCTAAAAAAAAGTACGTTGTTTCCCTTTCTAATTTATTGAGTTTTTTGTTCTTTATTCTTTATTATGTTAAAATGAAGTTAGATCACGTTCATTTATTTTACTGTGTTCACATTTATTTAAATTTCAAATTAAAAATTATTGTGTGTGAAATCATTGAAGGATTAACCAAAATTCCAATTGTTTAGTCGTCTGTTTGTTTTTTGTTAACGTTTTTTCTTTTTCTTTTAAATTGTTTTAAAATTGTCTATGCAGAGAAGGAATTTTCCAAAAAAAAGTTTCAAACAGAAAAATACGTTGTGATGTCTTGTCGGTATAATTTAACATTTTTCTTTTTTATTTCGTATCAATTGCAAAAGTCATGGACCAAAAGACCTTCTGTCTTCTATGTTTTGATGTTAAGCCAAAAAGAATAGATCAGACCATAAATGAATCAATTAATAATGGTCATGTCATGTGTCATGATTAAATCTATAAGTCAGTCTAAGTAAAAAGAAAAAAAAAAACAGATCCTGAATCAAAATAAAGAAGAAGAAGAAAAAGCAGAAAAAACACAAGAAGAAGCACAAGAAGAAGGTGTTGCATGTCAAATTGACATTGACCAATTTTTATAGAATCCAAAATAAATACAGTGTTAATCCATGTCTAGTCTGTCTTTTACAAAATGTCTTAAAATCTTGCATAAAAAAAAAATAACACAACAAAATAAAGAAAAACAAAAGTATAGAACATAAAAAGGGAAAGAAATTCTTGTTTTATGAAGAAGAATAAAAAGAAGAGGAAAGAAATAAAGACAAAACAAAAATAAAACAGACAAAATCATCGCGCATACCAACTAAATAAAAAAAAAATAAGAAAGGCTAAACCAAAATATTTACACACACACACACACACAGCCACATACCACAACATAAAATAAAACAAAACTTCTACACAGGAAAAAAACAGACAATGTTTGGTATTTATTGAAGGCAAAAACATAAAAAAAAATGTAGAAGAAAAAAACAAAAACAAAAACATTGAAAAAACGAAGAGAAAAAGAAAATAACAGAATGAAGAAGGATTGAGGTTGAAGATGGTTCAAAATACAAGAAACCAGTTACAAGAAATGTATAAAATAAAGAGGAAAGATATGGATCACATTTTTTTTTGTCTATAAAACCAGAGTAAATAACAATTCAAACAGTTTTGATCCTTTTATACTTACCAGTTTCAGTTGTTTTTGGTTTTCTTATTACTGTTGTTGTTGGTGTTGGTGTTGGTGTTTTTGCTCTTTTTGTTGGTGTCAGGAATGTTATTTTCGAAGGATTTTTGGTTTGTTTTTGTTTTTTTTTTTTTTTTTTGGAAAATTTGACCCGTAACTTGACCGCTTTATACTTATTGGGTTTTATCTTTCTTCCCTCTATTAAGTCTCATTGGGTAGTTATGGCGTTGTAAAATGTATATACGTCTTAATAACGTATAAAGTGAAAAGAGAGCAAAAAAAAAACAATAAAAACAATAAGAAGAAGAAGAAGAAAAATAAAGGGAAAAACAGAAAAAATAGAAATCAACAAAATAAAATAAGGATCATGAAGGGGATGGATTTTATGGTTTTTTATGGACAAAAAAAAAATAGAAAAACTTACGTAAAAAGGCCAATATTTTTATGAAAATGAATGATTGATTTTATATAGTCTTTTGGGTCATCTCTTTATTAGTATATGTGTGTGTGTATTTGATTTAACTTCTTAACTCTTCATCTATATATATATATATAAATATAAAGTAAAAGATGAAGAGTTAAGAAGTTAACGATTAAGGGATGAAAATGAAAATGATTTCTTTATTATCCCTCTTCCATTTTTTTTTTGTTCTGTTTTTTTTAGGGAGTTATTTCTTCTTCTTCTTCTTTCATTTTATTACCCTCAAAAAAAAAAAACAAAGTGTTATAAATAATGAAAATAAAACGTTTTCAATTCATGTTTTTTATGTTTGGAATTTTTTTTTTCTTTTCTTCTTTTTTTTATAAAAAAAAAAAAATGTCGAAGCCAAGAAAAGTAAAGAAGGAAATAAATAAAAATGGGAATCAGTAAATTCATATAAAAGCGAGAGAGAGAGAGAGAGAGAGAAAGAGAGAGAAAAATGGGAAAAAGAATTAATAGAAAATGGGTGGGGGGAAGAAAAAAATACACGAAACAAAGTCAGGAGGTCGAATCAATTAATTTGTTTTCTTTTCTTTTGTTTTGTTGTTTCCCTTTTTCCCGTCAATCTAAAAATAAATAAAAAAAAAAAAAAACAAAAAAAAAGTTCAATGGTTTGCGTTGTCATGTGAATTAATTGATCTCTTAAATAACAAAACCTTCTTCATTACTTTACTCCTTTCTTACTCATTATTTCCTGACTTTTCACTTCATACCAGTAACTAATTCTTACTCCTTGTTTCCCTTACGTCTTGTTCCTTCACTTCTTGTTCCTTTACTCGGTGTTACCTTACATCTTACTCCTTACTACATATTTATTACTCCTTGTAAGGGAACGTCTTACTTCAGATACATTGCATTTCTTACTTCTTATTCCCCTTTTACCTTACGTCTTACTTCATTTACTTCAGATGTCTTACTTCTTATTCCTTAACGTAACATCTTACTAGAAGAAATTGATGGAAAAACCAATTAATTATTGTTTAATTTCATTCAATATTTTTGATCAAATGCCAGGAAGTGAGAATAACCGAGTAAAATCTGAGTAAAATGTGTGTGTGTGTGTGTGTGTGAGTAATTATGAAGAAATTAATCAGGATAAAACAAAAATTATTACAGGAAATTAAAAAATTATAATGAAAACATTTTCAATAAAATTGGCACCGCCAACATTTATTCTTTTTTGATTCTTTTAATTTTAAGAAGAAGAAGAAGAAAAAAAAAGTAAATCAAATGACTTTGCAGAAAAAAAATCTAAAAGCAAAAAAAAAACACGATCATAATTTTTTATTTCCTTTTTTTGTTTTTTTTTTTTTTTTTGAACCGAAAAGAAAAAAAGAAAGAAAGAAAATTTGACGATTAGTAAAGCGTAGCAAAATTGTTTTTCTCCTTTTATTTCGTTTATTCTTTCATTCTTTTTTCTTTTCTTTTCTTTCTGTTGTCTGCTTTCATTGATCCATGAATTTTTAATAAATGTCTTAATAATAAAGAAAATAAAAGAAAAGAAAAAAGTAAAAGGAAAAAGGGGGAAAAAAAACGATCTGAAAATTGCTTCATAATATTAAAAATAAATATTCGTTAGCTTTATAGAAATTTCCAAAGTAAAAAGAAAGAAAAGAAATAAAAGGAAGAAGAAGAATGGGGGGGAATTTGGTTCACACCAAAAAAAATTTTCATTCTTAAGGATTTTTAAAAAAGAGGAAAATGGAAAATCACAGAATGTTTTAATAAAAAAAATGTCATTTATCGCCTAAAACTTATCATCACATCATCATCATCATCATCAACAACAACACAATATTCTCTCCTCTACAACTTTTTCAACGACGAGATAATATTTTTGTCTTTTTTCCCCATTTTTCCTACGTTTTCTTTCCTTCTTTCTTTTTATGCTTCCTCATTTCTTTCATTCTTCTTTTTTTCTGTTCACTTCAATTTTTTCGCGCGCGCTCCTTTTTTCCTTTCTTTTCTTTTCTGTTCGTTTTTTTTTTCTTGTTCCTTCCACATAAATATATTTTTCTGAAGATCAAACAATTTTTTATTTTTCCCTTTTTCATTTTCCATTCTGATTTCTGTAACATAAATTTGTAACAGCTGAAAAGATTTCGATTAAATTTTTATTGCGAAAATCTATAAAATACAACAACAACAAAAACAGCAACAAGAAATAAAAACGGAGCAGAAAAATAAAGGAGAAAGGAAAGAAGGAAAAAAAAAGTAACTCAAGCAAAAAATCGGTTTTTCTTTCGATTTTCCCTTTTCATGCAATTTTCCAATTTTTGTGGTTTTTTTTTTTGTTTCCATTCTATTTTTTACAATCCAAAAATACGATCAAATAATGAAAAAAAAGAAAAAAATTTCTTTTTTCTTTAATCGAAACAAAAGAAAATTAAAAGAGAAAATTTTGTTTAAATTTTCTTCCGTTTTTTTTTTCTTCAAATTTTTCTTTTCTCTCAAACATAAAATTTAACGAAAGTTTAATTAGAAAAAAAAAATATTAAAGGATTTTATAAAATATATTCTTTCATCATTTTTAGAGTATTCTCATTACCGTATTTATTTGTTGTGTGTGTGTGTTTGTAATGAGTTTTAAGTAAAACTAAAAGAATAAACAAAAAATAAAAAGTCTTAAGTTATATAAGAAAACATAAATTAATGACGTGACATGTGTGTACCATAGGACTTGAAGTATGTTTGTAAGCTTTTCGTCCTTTTCTGTAATTTTTTGCTTTTCTTCTGTTTTTCTAAATTTCAAAAAAAAAAAAACAAAAAATGACAATCTTTTATTTTACAAAACATTTTTCTTCTTCTTCTTCTTTTTGTTTCTGTTCAAATAGCGAAATTTTATTAGTTAGAATTTCCTTTTGATGAGAAATAAATGAGAAGGAGATGAAGAGGAAAAAAAAAAAGAAGAAGAAGAATATTTTAATTGGATGGAAAATCGTGCAGCTAACGTAAATTTTTGTGTTTTTCCCATGAAGCACTTGTTGTTGTTGTTGTTGTTGTTGTTGTTGTTGTTGTTCCATTTCATTTGTTTTTTGTTTTTTTCTCTGTTTTTCTTTTTTCTGTAAATGTGAAAATGTATGAACATTACGTCAACAACAAAAATAAAAATGTGTACAATGGTAGAGGGTTTGGGGGGATCAAAAAAAAAAAGCAGGTGAACAAAGAAAGAAAGAACAAAACAGAAAAAAAATCCAAAAAAAAAAAACACAAAACGCCATAAAACACAAGAAGCAGAAAAAAATGTTCAACTGTGACAAATTATCACATTTTTAATATTAATTGTTCATTTTCACTAATTGTTAAAAATATAATTGCCACCACTATGATACTTAACGGCCTCTATTACATAACCCAAATTAAAATAATTAAAATGCATTTCATAACAATAATCCTAACGTAAGATAAATGGATTAACCTCTGTAACCTTTGACCCAATCGATTTTTGTTTTCAATTAAGAATAAAATTTTAAACAATTTTTAATGAAAACCAAAATAAAAAAAAATAAACCAATTGGATTTGTTATTTTTAAATACAAGAAACAAAACAGTTGCTTGTATTTGGTGAAACTTAAAGCTTTAATTTTGAAAGAGGATTTTGTTAAATCTGAAAAAAATTATTATTCAAATTATTTATCTAATGAAGGAGGTGGGAGAATTTTTTGAAATTGATCTTTTCGTTGTTCGAAGTCACAAACACAATTAATTAATATTTACATAAATTAATTGGCAAAAATTTTAATGGTTGATTTAATGGAGGTGAAAGAATCCTTGAATAAAGATGACAAGGACACACTTGTGAACCCCAATTTAATATGTTTTCTCTTGTCTCTTATAAGACCTAAGACATTTTCTTAATCCATTCGTTCAATGATTTAATAAACTGAAATGAGACATTTTCCCACAGATACAAAGTTGAAATGGGGAAATTCCCATCTTTTTAAAAATTTCCAGAATTAAAACAAAATTGAAAATATTCCATTTTTTTCTGATTTAAATTAAATGAGAGAAGAAAAAAAATAAGAGAATTCATAATTAATTTGGTTGACTTCAACTAATGAAAACAAAATAAAAAAAAAATCGCACGTCGCCTTTTTCTTCTCAACAGAAAAAAAAACCCTCAACTGAACGTGCGTAAATAATTGTTTTTAATTTCATTTGTATCGTTCGTTCTTGTCTCTAAACTTTATTGTTTTCTTCTTCTTTCCTTCTTTTTATTCTTCTTCTTCCACAAAAATAAAATAAATGAAAGCAAAACGTAAAACACAAAAGAAATAAATTATTGTGAATCTTTAAAGTTCATTTTAAAAGATCACCTAAAGGCTCCTGCTGTCCACTCTTTTAGTTCCCTTGTTCTTGTTCTTCTACATAGAAGTTATGTACAGAAGCTACTATTAGACACAAAACACCAAAAACACATTAAAGAAGAAGACAGAAAAAAAAAATCAATAATAAAACATAAATTTTTTATTAGAAAACAAAAAAAAAACAGAACGAAACGAAAGAAACTGGAAAGTGAAAAATCAATAAATAATAAACAACAATATAAATAAAGTGTTTGTGTATCAATAAAACGTAACTATTTAAATGATTTGATCAGATATTTATGTAAATGAAACAAAAACAAAACAAAACAAAACATTAAAAGAATCAAAACTAACCCATCTATTTACCAACAACTACACAACTCCCATACCCTATCACTCATGATTTGGACTTTGCAAAAGAATTTCTATATACTTCTTGAATAATTTATTATGATGCTTTAGAAATTGTTTTAACGCATTAAATTAAATTGTTTTTTTATTCTCTCACTTCTATTCCTACAATTATTATTATTAAAGTTCTATGAGCTCATTGGATGTCATCAATAGAAGTGAAAATGGAAGTTAGAATGTATTTTTTTTTTTTGTGGAATGAAATAAAATGAAGACGATAACACCATAAATTATACCACGACACCAACAACAGCAACAGAAAAAAAAAAGAAACACAAAAAGAAAGAGGGGAATTTATAATAAAAACAAAAAAGGTTAAATTCAACGATGGTGGTCACACACCGCACACACACACACATTTAAAGGAATTAATAAAAAAAGAACAAACATTAAATAATTAGCGTGCTTCCGAAATACCAAAAATACCATCAACAAAAAATAATGTCACAAAAAAAATAATTAATGAATATAAATGGAGACTCCATCTGTCTCCACGTTTACATCATTTTATGCCAAAAGAAAGAAAGGAAAAAAAATCGAATGACGATTTCCGTTTCTAATAATAATAAACCGTTGACAAAAACAAAAAAAAATCAATAATAAAAGAATAAGTTTATTTTCTTATAACAACAAGTATGAAATTTCTTTCTACTGTGATTCATTTTCTTTATATTTATACAAATTGACTGACACTGAACTCGATTGAATAAATTTTTTAAACAAAAATTTACATAAATTGTGTCTATATAATTACAAACGTTGGTAATAAGAAATATTTAATGACAACGTTTAATGAAAATAATTATATAAACAAAGTATAATCAATATTGAAATTTTGTACACAGATACGATACGTAAAAAGACAAGATATGCAATTGATTTTAATTTTGTCTTCGAATAAAAGATAAAATGTTTAAACGGAAAATAAGTAATTGACTAATTAATTGATTTGGATAGGAGGTGAATATTACCATAATTAAATGTATACAGATTTTTGTTTTTTTTAATGAGTTGTATCCAATCAAAGAGAAAAACATCTAAGGATATAAATATTGAAATATTTGTACAAAGTCTTTCATTAAATATTTTATGACTTATGTGTTTTTGATTATGGTTTCAGTATGACTTAGAGTGAGTCTATAGTTTAAGATGAGACATATTTCCTAATTAATTACAGAAGGTTCTGATGACAATTTCTGAAATAGTTTAATTTTATATTTACCTTCCAGCACGCGTTTAATAAAAATAGTGAAAACCTAATCATATCGGGAGGTAAACATTCCACTATTCACTAATTGATTCAAAGATATCTTTTAAAGATCTTTCAACACAAAAATTCGTTGTGTTACTCATCATAACCCTAAATTATAATTTGCGTGTTTTATTTATTAAAAACGGAACCACACAAAACTATACAGTTTCAATTATGAACTAAGTTGACCTTATAAAATATTCCTCTCCTTTTTGTTAATTAATTGAATAAATTCGCACTCCTTATTTATTCTTTTCCATTCTATCTTCTTCTTCTTCTTCTTTTCCCACTTTGCTGTTATTGAATATCTGAATTGCATGTTGATCATAATTTGAAATAAAAAAAAAAAAATTGATGTTTATAAATAAAGTGGGAGGTCTAGACACACAAATATACATGAACCGTATAATAATAATAATAATTATGATTAATAAAAAATAATTCAAAAATAATTTTTATGGCATTTGCGTGCATTCAAATTGTATTTTTTTTTCTTCACTTCCACCATTCCCCTTTTACACTTTTTTCCATATTTTAATTAATTTTATTGCAAATATTGTTGTTGTTGTTTTTTTGGGTAAGGAGATTGTTGTTGTTGTTATTAAATTAAAAATTACATAGTTATTGCATGCAGAGTGATTAAGGAATTCGGAAATGAAATAAAAAAAAAATTCTTAAAGATTATTAACAAAAAAAAAACAAAACAAAAACAAAAACAAATAATGGTAAATTAAAATTGTATTTAAATTTTACGGTCATTGTCTTTCCATTTGTCGGACGAACAAAACATTTTATTTTTATGATTTTGACGGGTTTTTTCTTTTCTTTTTTATTTATCCAATTGAATAATAATTCTTTTGTTTTTTGTCCATTTAATTGAATTAAAAATATTATTGATTGAATTTTATTTGGCAAATAATAATAATTTCTATTCAATTTAATTCAGTATGAGGAATAACCTGGTGTCTTTATAGTGGTGTTACTGTGCAGCCGTCTTTTATTTATATTTTTTAATTGTTTCTTTATTCTGTTTCATAATTATGTAAATTTTTAATACGATTAAATATAGAAAAGGAAGAAGAAAAAAAACTGTTATCGATATAAAATTAAACATTAAATATAATGGACATTAAAACTTCAAATTTTACCTTTTTCGTTATATCATTTTCTATTGTCGTACATCGTACCTATTTTTAAACTTAAATATAACAAAGTTTTAATAACATTTTGTATGCGGTTATTAAGTTTACCATTCAACGCTTACATAAAATTCATATAATAATTATGAATCAAGTGACAAAATTTAAACTAACTTTTAACCATAACTAAATGGAATTTTTCTTTAATAAAATATAATTAATACAGGTAAATAATATTCTACACTGTTGTTAAATGTCACATCAAATCCATTATATTTTCTCTATGTATTTTAGTCATGTGTACATCGTATATAGGACTATGTCCTATGTCTATGCTTTGCCTATGTAATTATTGTATACATGTAAATTTTTAACCAACATCTATATTTTGATTTTACGTTATTTAACCAAAATAAATAAATAAACAAACAAAAACAAAACCAAATATAACAAAACCATAACGATCAATATAAATGGTTAAATTAGTTTTCTGAAAACTTTATCTATATATTTTCTCGTATGTTGTTGTTATTTGTTGTTGTTATTTCAATTTACCTAACAACATAACTACTATAATTACTGTTGATGTTTGTTATTGTTAGTGTTGTTATAAATTGTGTGGTCATATTTTCTGTTGTACATTAATTCTGAATGTACAATTTTCTTTTTAAATTTAGAGTTTTCTTTTTTAAAAGGAAAAACAGAAGAATAAAAGAAAATAAATGAAAGTAACACTCTAAATATTATTAAAGGATGAATAAAAGACGATATCATAACTTTCTTTCTTCATCTTACTTTTGTATGTCACTTATTGCCAATAAAATACATAAAAAAAAATGAAGGCAAACAGACAAAGAAAGAAAAAATGTAAAACGAAAGAAAAAACTCAATTGAAAAAGAAGAAATTCTTTTGTCATAAATTTTTATCTTGATGTGTGGAAATTCCCAATAGAATTTTCTTGTTTTAAATTTGCCTTCTTATACTTTTTTTTTATTATTGAAAATGGATGTTTTTTATGTTGAAGTAAAAAGAAACAAAAAATAAATGCGTCAAATTCAAATGGAATCCTTTTCTTTGTATTATTTTGTGTTTATGAGTGGCACGGCATAAATTCCAACGCCACCGCACTTTACACCCGCATTAATACTCCTTAAGTATGTCTGTATGTCTGGCTACATGTGAGACTACAGATATGCGTATGTGTGTGTGAGTGTGAATAGAAAAATCTATAAGAACACAAATCGACTGATACACTTTCGCAGATGAATATTTCTGGATCTAAATCGTCGCATTTATAGACGGAATTCCTTGAAAAAATTGAGTTTGGAGAAAGAGGAAAATGGGAAAAATTATAGACATTTCGTAAGCCATCACGTGCATACATTAAGAAATAAACAATCTCGTAAAGTTATAATATTTATTTTTACATTCGAAGTACAATCACATTGTGCGGGTTTCAATATGAGAAACCTTAGAAAAGCCCATTCCCAAACACTGAACAGGATGGAAACATAAATCTTTCTCCTTCTACAAATAAATTTGAATGGATTTTTTTTTTAGAGTATCTTGGAATGAAATTGAAATTTCTCAAACCTATTCTTAGTTTTACCAATTTTTATTTGAATTTAAAAGCTTCAATGCTATATGAGAGAAAATGTATTTATTCATCTTCATCACCAATTCACATCAATTTCTTTCGCTTTTCTTGTCTTTTACATTGGCAAACGTAAAGGTACACACGAATAAATCCTACATAAGTAAAAACAACAAAATAATAATAATAATAATAATAACAGAAAATCAACAAAAGAATGTTGAAGAACAATTACGACCAAATGTTTCCCATTTTCCTGTAGATATTCTTTCCCCAATTTTATTCGCGTTTACACAATTTTTTTTATTAAGAGCTAAATTAATATGAGGAAATGATACGAAATTTTATCCTCCACCGGAAAAACTTTTCTAATTATTTGAATTGTCTTAGAGGAAGGATATTAATATCAACTTTTCTGTATTATTTTCTATTTTCTTTTTGTATAAGAATTTTATGAAATTCCTTGATTGTGTTTTGCTTTGATTTCAAATATGAAAGAAAATTGTTGTCGTTCTGAAAATTCTGAACTTGAGTGAAAGTATTGAGATGAGTACGGACACACAAAAAGATGATTAAATTTAATTCGATAAATGTTGAGTCGTTTCGTTTGAAAGCACAGAAGAATCCGTTTGTTTTAAAAGGATCCCTGAGGTAAACTCAGATTCTACAATTTTCTATTTAATGAATAAAAGGAAAGCATAATATTTTTTTTGTTCATATTAATTTTAAGCCATTGCGTCAGAAAGGATTAAAAACTTTTCTAATTTAAAAGTAGAAAATACACAAAAGGAAACACCTGATGTTAGTTTGAGTAATCGCGTAAATTACAGGTAAATATCAGCAGCAGTTGTTTTATTTGTGTCTCTATTTCATAATTGATTCAAATTTTCATCAAAATAAAAAGGAGGAAAAAGAGTGAAAAATATATAATTAAATTGAATTACTTTTCCTTTTATCCCTTTTATATTTTTCTTGTTGAATATCGTCACAGTTGAAAAAAAAATCCTTTTTTAATCTGAATGAAAAAATAAAAAGAGAAAAAAAAAAACGACTCCATCCTTAAAAATTGTCTCTCTTTATTTATTTAGATAATAAATAAATTGAAATCCCTAAACGCCAACTAATTTTGTGTTTTTCGAGATCCTTTTTAATTCTTAAATTATATAAGTTAACAACAACAATAACAACAGCACAACAAAAACAACAACACACAATAAACAACAACAATGATGATGTACCTACAGAATTCATTTAGTTAGAAATTTTACTATTAAATAAAATTTCTAATGAAATAATAACAAGAAACTCTGACACGAACATAACCCATTGACTTAAATGTTTTAACGGAAGAAAAATAAAATGTCACAAACTAAATAGAAAATTTTCACCAAGAAATACATTCATAATTTTCACCGGTCATTTATTGTAAATTTTTCTTTGATGTAAATTAGAAATTGTTATCATTCTGTAGCCTTGATCACGATAAATATGCGTATGTGAGTCACTCACTTTCGACCTTTGCTCACTCGCACTCACACACATTCGCACTATCTCACTCATTCACTCACTCATATTATAATAATTCTATAGAAAGGTGACAGCATTTTTAAATCAGCCCAAAGAAAAAAATGGTATATAGGAATTGTTTTATAAGGGATGGGATGACGATAAAAAAGTGGGGGCGAAGGACTAACGAATTTATTTGTTAGGTAAAATTTATATACAGAAATTATATTTTTTTAACTCATATTTTTATTTTTATTATGATGAAATGTGAAATTTTCTTTCTATCTGTGAAATGAAAAAGGAACAAAAAAAAAAAGGAGGAACAGAAACACAAATCATTAAAAACAATTTAGTCAGAAAAATATAGAAAGCAAAGCAAAGCAAAAAAAATGTAAATAAATCCTTCTTCAACTTCTTTCTTCTTCTTTTTTTTTTGGCATTAAATTAAAGAAACAAATATATCACGTTAAATTTCTTCTTCGTCTTCATCTTAAAATTTAAATACTTAAAAAAAAAAAAAAGGAAAAATTTAAGACTTTTTAAGTAGATTTTTATAATATTTGATAGAGTTTTGTTTGCCTAAGCTAAATATTTTGTATATTTTTATTTGTTGTTTGGTTTGAGTATTTTTTTTTTTTTGTTGTAAAAATCTTTCCTAAGAAACGAACTAAACTTAAGGATTATTAAAAGTATGAAGAGAATATGATGGGGATCGATTACTGGGGTAATACAATAAATATAATAGGATTTAAAACTAGTCTTCTTCTTCTTCTTCTTCTTCTTCTTCCTTCTTCTCTATTCGAATTTAAACATGAAACTCATATATAACCTTATTATTTAAGAATACAAGACTGTTAATCTATGATTTCAATCATAAGACGTAAACTTAAATATAAATAAGTATTTTTTTTCCATGAATATAAAAAAAATAAAAAATAAACAACTTAAACGCAGAATATCCAAGTTTAATCGAACGTAGAATTGAAAGACGGAGAGGAGAACGTGAAAGAATTATATGACCAAATAAAGCGTTATAAGTTGGCATAATTTTTAGTCCATCAATAAAATCAATATTTATTTATAATTTATAAAAAATTAATTTCTATTTCTATTTTTTGTTTTTTAATTTCAGTAACGGATTGTGTAGTAAATGAATGGGGTACATGGAGTGATTGTGATGCAGCATGTGGTACTGGTATGATGTCACGAAATCGTTCAATAGAAATTGAACCACGTAATGGTGGTAAACATTGTCCATCATTAGTACAAAAAAGAGGATGTCAAGGTAACAGATGTCAACATCATCATGACAAACGAGTTCTTAGAGGTATTATTTATTATTATATAAATCATATTTTTTTTGTTTTTGTTTCATTTAGCTTTCTATTAGCCATCTCTCTCCCTCTCTCTCTCTCTCTCTTGTTGTTTTCTGACTGTACGTTGTTTTTTTTTTTTGGTTGTTAACGACAATTAATCCTATTATACAAATGAAAAATCTGTATACGTACAGGGGGGGTTTTTTTTGGTCTATCGTTCTTTATTGGCGGAAGGCGACAAACAAGAAAAACAACAACAACAAAAAATTAATACAACCAAAATTTAATAATCAGCAATAAAGACGATTTTTGACACCAGTATTATTTTCTTCTCTCTCTCTCTCTCTCATTTTTGTTGGGCGCTTCAAATTAATTAATTCAGAAATGAAGAAAAAATATTCAAAGAGAAATTTCCTGATACCTTTTTTCTCTATATATTGTTTTGTCTTTGTATTTTAATCCAACGAGAATATAAAGAAACAACAACAACAACAAATTTTTGTCAAATTTCTTGGTAAGGTAACTGAATCAAAAAATTCAATTTATAAAAATAGAAATTTAATCAGATACTCAAAAAGAAAAAAAAAAAAGGAAAAAAGCAGCAGCAGCAACAAAAGAACAAAGAAACAGAAAACACAAAAAAAAAAAAACAAAATCAAAATCAAAATGAAAATGAAAATGAAAATCAAAAAGATCCTAAAAATAAAAGTTTGTTGTTGAGAAAATGGTCCCAAGAAGAAGAAGAAGAAGAAGAAAAAAATAAATAAAATAAAATAAATAAAAATAGAAAGGAAATTGAAAGAAAATTGTCTCTTGTTGTATTAAATAAATTGATGTGAAGAAGAAAATGAGAAGAAAAAAAAGTATCCTTCTTCGCTTAAAAAAAGAATAGAAAAAAAAAAGTCAAGTAAAACGAAAAAAAAAAAATACAAGACAAGACAAAGAATAATATAAGAAAAATAATTTATCTAAGAGAAGAGATCAGTGAGAAGGAATCAGTGTACAATATGAAAATGTTTTTATATTATATAGGAATAAATTTGAGTGATATTAAAAAGATAATTGACAGCAATGCGGATAAATGTTTTTCGTGATGTGAATTTTTTTTTTAAAAAAAAAACAAAAAAAAAGTGAAGATCTTCTTTCACATACTTAACTTTAATAACAAAAGAAGACGACGACAGTAAGACTACATTCTTATATACTTTAATTCTGTTATACGTACGTTATACTGTATATACTTTTGTATATTGCTTTCAATTGATATGAGATTATAGTGATACAACAGTAACAACAAAAACAACAACAACACCAACAACCACCAACAACACCAACATATTTCTAAAATAAAAACGGAAATTTTTAAGAATGAAAGAATATGAAAAGAAATGAAAGGATAATAGATTTAAGTCAAAATATCTATTCACTGCAATATCATAATAAACATCAAAGCCACTTGACTTTTATAATAAGATATTTTATTCCTTTTCATTCTTTTCTTTCTTTCTATTATTTACTTTTTTTTTTATTTTATTTTTAAGAAAGATAAATAAGATAAGAGAAAGACATGCGGTATTTATAAATAAGTTAAAATGAGACAACAGTAAACAAAATATTGAAGGATAAAATTTCTGTATATTGCGAATCAGTGGCGTTGGATAAATTATTTAAAGATACGAATATAATCCTTAAAAAAAATTTTTTGTTCAACAAAATTCCAGTCATCCTAATGATTATTTGTCAAAAGCAAAAAAAAAAGGAACAATGTAAATTGTCCAGTTTTCTAGTTAAACAGAAATTTATTTCCAATTTACAAAAAAAAATGTCTAAAAAAAAAGGGTGAATTTTTTTAATAAAACGTTCGTCCTGACCAAATTCCATGTTAAAGATGGTCATCGCCTAACGGTAATATGTAAAATAAAAATTCCTAAGAATGAAAATTGAGTTTTAAAAAAAAGGAAGCTAAAGTTTCATTTAACCCACTGAAAGTACGTAAGATAAAACAGAAAGTTAAAAGTATCGACGTCTCTGGTATTCCATTTATTTCATTGAACTTAAACCGATACCGATATAAAGATTTCTATTCAAAATTAAATCCAGTCATCACGCAATAGGCGCCTTTAACAAAAACAAACCTGACCGTAAAAAAAAAAGCAAAAATATATTAAATGACAATTTAATATGCCGTCTAAAATCAATAAATTATAATATCTCTTAATGGGTGGTCCCCTGACCATCAATAGACCCTTATCTATATACTCGACCATAACTTAATATTGGTTATATACACAGGTAAAACTAATACCCAATATCAGGCTCATAGATACCCATATTGAACTCTTCCAACTCTTCAAAAGATACAAAGAAAAACAAACAAGAGATGAGATGGAATGAAAAAAAAAGAAAAATAAATAGTTTAGTGTGAAACAAATAGAGGGTTTTCCTTTAACATTCCAATTTGTTATTTATTGTTGTTCTTATTTTTTCGGGCAAAATTTCTTCTTCTTCTCCTACCGTTGTATATGCGGTGGGAATGTTTCTTTTTCATTGTGTGAAACTAAAACAAAATATAACAGCAAAAACTACAAAAAAAAAAAGTCTTAAGTCCTTTTTTTCATTTTTTCTTCTCGTTTTATATATTCTAGAATCAGCTTTATTACTTCCAGCAGCATTATCAAAAAGTCGTAGAGTAAATGATACATCAGATATAAGAAGAAATTTACGATTACGTTATTCTGAATCATATAAACATAATCGAGATAATGAGTAAGTATATTTTATTGTATATTTATTTATTAAATTAAATATTTTATGGGTTAATGTTACATTCCATTATTTGAACATCGTACAGTTCATGACCGAATCATACTTTCATTTATCCTAATTTTCACTATTTTGTAATTATACAAATGCAAATAATAAATTGTAATATTTTTTGGTATAGCAATTTAGTAAGATAGATTAACTTAATGTTCAGTTTATTAGAATACATGTCTAAGCTAATGTCTAAAATTGAAGTATGACTTTACGTACCGCAAATATTTAAATAATTTTCTTATAATTTATTTTAACATTTTGTCTCTAATATTTGACCCTTTTTTTTTTTTAAACAAGCTTCAATAATATTTATATACCCTTTTGACTACACACACACACACACACACACACTTATTAAAATTCCTCACAACATTTTCTTCTATGCTTTTTTCTCTCTTTTCCCTTTTCCCTTTTTTTGTTTTTTTTTTTTTTTTTTGTTTTTTTTTTCCTCGAAGGACTAAAGAATATTAATTCTGCTAAAAAAAAAAAAAAAATATATACAAACGAGTAAAAAATTTCATGTAAAGTCTAATAAATAGGTTTTGGTTTGTTTTTTTTTTTTCTGCTACAAAAAAAAAAGAAAAGAAGAATTTCCATAAAACCAAATCTTCAAATGGAAAATAACATAAAAATGAACGTAAATAAATCAGATGAAGTGAATAATAAATTTATTTTAAAAATGTACATACATTTAATGTTCATAAAGTTAATTAAATTAATTTAAATTATGATAATTGTAAAACTTGTTTGTAAAAATCATTAGAAATTTTTTGTATATATGGATAAATGGATAAATGATTATTTTATTAATTTTCCGCAATTAAAAATAAATTGAAAAAAACCTTCAAACTATATTTATATATGGTCATTGGGTCAGTAATGTTTGTATCCCATATACCTACAATAGACTCTGACTTTGTTCAAGAATTAAAGAATTTTGTATCTATTTGTATATAAACGAACACAACTTTAAATTAAAAATAGAGAAATTCAAATTGATTCTATAAAATCTGTCATTCAGTCACACATAAAATTCTTTTGATTTATTCATACAAAAAAAATAAATTAAAACTGATTATAAAATTATTCACATAAATGGCTAAAAAAAAAACATTCCTCTAACTGAATGATGAAACCAAATTTTAACAAACACAGATAGAAAAATTTACGATATTTATATGTAAGAATAATAAACGTGTTATTATAAATTTTCCTAGAATTTTCATATAATTTTCACTATATTTGAAAATGTGATTTGTGACAGAATTTCAAATGGATTGTGACAGATTGTGAAAATGGACATTTTTTGGAAAATTCAATAATTTATAACATTTTATGTATAGTAAAAGAAAGAAGAAGTAGAAGAGGATGAAGAAGAAGAAGAAGAAAATAAAAGAAGGAGTAAAATGAAAAAGCACTTTAAGTGTGATTTGTGTAAAAGCCTTAAAATTTTCAAATATGTCTTCTTCAATTAAATAATCAATTTTCATTTATTGTTGTTGTTGTTGTTATTGTTGTTATTGTTGTTGTTGCTAATAAATTTTCCCTTTTTTTTCTTTTTCGGATTATTCAAACTTTCTCTTCTTATATTATCGGCTTACACAATTTAATTTCATTATATAATTAATTTACAATGAAAATTCATTTAAATTGAATATTTATAAAAATTTCAATGAAAAAAGAGAAAAAGAGAAAAAGAGAAAAAAGAGAAAAAAAACTTTATATTTATTGATGTCTGAAAAATATATTTTTCTACGTAAAGAAAATTAACGATCAAAAAATAAATTATTAACGGCAGTTTACATTAATGTGTGTGTGTGTGAGAGAGAGAGAGAGCGAGTAAGTGAGAAGATTGTTAGAGTGAGAGGGAGGAGGTGAAAATGAAAATATATGATGAGCGAATGTGTTGCCCTCTTCTTACGTTCGTTATTTGACCCTTTCTATTTTTGTTGTTGTTATTTTTATTTTTAGGTTCACAATGACCGAAATCATTTATAATTAAAAATCTATCATTTTATATTAATTAGATAATGACGGTATTGATACCCCAAAATTAAAGAAACTTAACGAGGATGTACTTATGTACATATGTTTGTTTGTTGGAGTGAAAAAGAAAATTAAATACAAAAACAAAAATGTTAGAAGAAATTAACAACAACAACAACAACAACAACAACAACAACAACAACAACAACAACAATAAAATATTTAGAATTAAAATGAATAAAAGATTAGAATTTAATGAATTCAAATTAATTTTTAATAAAAAATGACCTAAAATAATTAAAGTCACACGACATTTTTTCTTTTTTTTTCTCTCCTTCTCTCTCTCTCACACACACACCGTCCTCTTTATAATTTATTTACTCACCGCAGTAATTACACATTTTTTTATTATTTTTTTCGTAATTAAAATTAAAACCTAGAAAATAATTTATGTTACAAAATTTAATACAAACATTTATTTATTTTTTATTTTTATTTTTTTTATTCATTAATAATAATGCATATTGTTGTTGTTGTTGTTGTTTTTTGTTCCTGTTTCTTCTTCTACCATATGGAATATTTCTAATTCTTTCATTTCATTTCATTTCATTTAAAATGAGCTTTTAATGTTTTCTCTTCAAAAAAAACAAAAAAAAACAAAAAAATCTTTTCCTTGAATCAATTGCATATTTTGGTTAATTTTTTTTTTTTTTTGTTTTTCTTTAATTAACTTCTTTTTTTTTTTTCATTCACTACAAATAAAAACAAACAGACTTACAAGAGACTTACAAGGCAAAAGCAAAAAAAAAAGAAACGTCTAACTTAAACTTTCTTGTATATGACGAGATAATCACTGTAATTATAAAAGATCTGTTATAATTATTAAATAACAAGAAAATAAATACAACAACAACAACAACAATAACAACAACATCGACAAAATCAAATCAAAATTGCGGCTATCATATTTTTTATTGTTGCTGTTGTTGTTGTTGATGAATTTATTATTTAAAAAATAAATTAAAGTTGTTAATCCTGTGTCTGTTTATCTGTCTGTCTGTCGATATAGAAATATAGAAGTTAGTAACTTACGTTTAAGTAAGTAACATTGTCCGTCACCTTCTTTTTATTATTACTTTACTTGTTCAACTTGATCTTTTAATCTTATTATAAGAAAAAGGCCAAACAGAGAGAGAGAGAGAGAGAGAGATAGTAATAATGTAAAGTGTAATAAAAAGTAAAACTTGATAATTTATGTGAAGTTAACAAGAATCAGTTAAAAACAAAAAAAAAAGAAGAAACAAAAACCAAACCCACTGACAGATTTATTATTAGTAAGGTTTACTTTTGTATATGATGTTCAAAAAACTAACAAAACAGAGATTGAGACGATTGATTGAGTTTGACGATTCAAAAATATTAAATGAAAACATGAAGAAACAGAAACAGAAGAAGAAAAAAAACACAACAACAACAACAACAACAGAAGATCGTGTAAAAGCCTCTGGCGTTTCTTTTTCTTTACTTTTTTTTTTTACTTTTTCAATAAAATGTTAATCATACATTAAATATGAGAAAATAATCGAGAAGAAGGCGCCAACAACTCAAGTGAATTCGATTAAATTTTGTTTTGATTTTTTTTTATTTTTTTTTCATTTCCTTTATTACAACTCAAGTGAATTCGATTAAATTTTGTTTTGATTTTTTTTTATTTTTTTTTCATTTCCTTTATTTTTTTGTATGAGAAAACGGAGTAACAACAAAATAGAGAAAAAATACAAAACAAATGCGAAAAAACTTTATCAATAAAATTTAAATCAATTATTTTTTGGATTTCTTTTTTATTTATATGTTTACTATATTATGATGGTTGACCCACCCAACCAACCAACCAACCAACCAACCAACCAACCAACAAACCAAACCAAACCAAACCAAACCAAACCAAACCAATATCCACCCACTCGATTACTTCTGAGATTTTATTCTTTTTATTATATAAATCACAATAATCAATTTTATTGAATCCAAAAAAAAAAAAAAAAAGAAGAAAACTTCACTTTTAGTATTTTCTTTCCTTCGCCTTTTCAACCCATCATCCCTCTTATTCTTAACACTCAAACCCCATCCAATATGATATCACTGATGTTTATTCCATCTTCCTTATAAAATAAGTATTATTGTATGAGAGAAACACAAGGAATAATTTTTCATTTTCTGACTTAAACCACAAATCACTCAAATAATAATAATAAAAAAAAAAAAGAATGAATGAAAGAAAGAAAGAAAGACAAGATGACAAGATGACAAGAGGGAAAGAGAAAAAGAAACAGAAATAGAAAAGAAGAAAAGAAGAAACCCAATCGGATATGTTTGGTTGAATTTTTACAATCAAATTGGAAATCCTCAATTTTCTCTTTTCTCTTCTCTCTTCTCTCTTCACTCTTCACTCTTGTCTTGATTTATCTTTTTAATTTTTAAATAATTTTTTTTGTTTTCTTAAAAAAAAAATAAAAGAAAATAAAAATCGTAGAAATCAATGAGCGGAAAATATGAATTAAAAAGAAAAAAAAAGGAAAAACAGATTATTGAAGGAAAAAAATGGAGAATGAGAAAAATGCAACGTTTCCGTTTCGTATAAAATTATTACATTCAATCCTGGATTTCTTTATTTTAACATTTATAGTTTTCTTTACAAAATTCCCAATTGTCTCATTATTTCTCATTTCTCTCATTTCTCATTTCTCTCATTTCTCATTCATCGTTCAACTTTTTTTTTTCGTTCAACGTTAATAAAAACAAAAACAAAAAAAAAAGTATCAATTTCTTTCGATTGGGGAATTAAGAGTGAATAATATCGATGATAATTTATATTTATCATCTTATTGTTGTTGTTGTTTTATTATTATTTTTTGCCTTCACAAATCTCTCTCTCTCTCCCTACCAAAATATTCTCCAACCACCCCCCTTTTTATTTCTTCACAATTTTTCTTCCTTTTTTTTTTGTTTCTATTTTTGTTTTTTTTTCTTTTCTTTTCTTTTAAATAAACTTTCCTAAACAAAAGTCAAAAGAAAAGTGGCAAAACAAAAAACAAAAAAAAGTTCTTTCACAAAAATAAAAACAAAAAAAAAAAAAAAAAAAGAAATGGGAAAAAGTATGAAAGAAAAGGAAAAACAGAGCAAAAGGAAAAACTTTTACTTTGCTTTACTTTTATTTCACAGTTTTTCTTCTTTTTCTTCTTCATCTTTTTCATTTTCTTGGTTTATATTTTATAGATTATGAGTTTGTTGTTTTTGTTTTGTTCTGTTTTTTTTTTGCTTCTTCTTCTTCTCTGTTGTTGTTGTTGTTGGTGTTTTGTTTAGTTCTCTCTAGACTTTTTTTTTTCTTCGTTCATTTTTTCTTTCCTAACTTTTTCTTCTTCTTCTTCTTCTTCCCCTGTTTCTTCATTTTTATATTAAAGTTATCTTATTTAAAATCCCATCTCTTATGATTCATCTAAATTTTATATCATAAAATATTGTTAGGTACCTTCTTTCTTTCTTTCTTTCTTTCTTTTTTCTTTCTTCTTCTTTTGGTCGTCGTTTTTCGTTTTATGGTAAACTTTGTGTGTTTCTCTTTAGTAAACAAACAAACAAAAAACAAACAAATAAATGTCATCTCTCTTTCTCTCTTTAAAAAAAAAAAAAAAGAAGTAGAAGAAGAAGAAGAAGAGGAAAGAATAAAAAAAAAAGCTCAAAACGATGAAAAGTACAAACAATTTAATATAATGAAAATATGCTAAAATTGTAATCAGTTATATTCTCTGTGAATTATTGAGTTAAAATGCGACAATATTTTACACTCTCCCCGTTCTTAAACTTATTCTTTATATAAGTTCCTTTCTTATATGTGTGCTGTGTTTTTTTTTTTTCGTTATCTTCCTTTATTCTTGATGATGATTCCAAATATAAAGACGTTTTCATTCTTTTTTAGTTCTTATTATTATATAAAATGGTTACGATATAAATGGTGCATAAAGTGTAATACTAGAAGACAAAGAGAGAGGGAGAGGGAGAGAGAGAGAGAGAGAGTGAGAAAGAGATAAAATAAAAAAAATAAATAAAGAAGATTTTTTCACAATTTAATTAAATTATAATAAATCTTCTTTTAAATAAACGACAGAAGGTAGATAGATTTTTATATTCTATACTTTTCATTTTATCCTCTTTATAACTTTCATTCATTCTTTCTTTCATTCTTTCTTTATTTTATTTTATTTTATTTTCTTCTAAGAAAATGTATATACCTACATAAAAGTTTAAGATGGATGAATATATTTATTTTTATCCATATATGTTAAAAAAAAATTTTACAAACAATTACCCTACACCAAAGAACAGTTTAGAATTTAATGTTGTCGATTTTTTTTTTTTTTTAATATTTCTAACACACAAAATGGAATTAAAGTCAGATAATTGAATTGGAAGATTATTCATTCTGTTTGAGAATAAATCCGATGTTAATAAATATGGTAATAAAATTACAGAGCACATAAGTAAGGGGAAGTGGGAGTTGATAAAATTTACAAGACTTATACACGAGTCTCATATGGAACAATAATATTTTATTCTATAAAATAAAGCGAATAGAACAAATATTTTTTTTATCTGCATTGCTGTTGCTGCATTTAGCATTCAATATAATGGAATGAAATCATTGAAGTAAATTCAATCCATTAAAGGCAATTTATATTTGATTTGAAAATATTTAATTGTTCTCTACTGCATAATTTATTCAATTACGTGTTGGATAATTTTAAAAAATAAATATTTTTTAAATCTTCTTTAATTTTGTTTTTCTTTAAATTTTTCAATAGTAATTAATTTCATTTTTCTTTTTCTTACAGATATTGCATTGAATTTGAAGTGATTAAAGCAACAAAATCATGTCATAAATTAATACCATATAATCAATTAGCAGAAGGTGAACATGTAATGGTACGTTGTGATTTGGAAGCATTAATAAAAGATCCATCTAGTAATGATATATTATCAAATTCATCAATACAAGATGATTTACCAAAAAAGACAAAATATCGTTGTCGTGGTGAAGGTTCACAAGGTAGAACAACACATTGGAGTTCACTTGCGTTACCATCTTGTCGTGGTAAATGGTTAAGAATTTCAGAAAAGAAATTAAAAAAATGTACAGAATCACAATTTATTTTTATTTAAAAAAAAAAAAAGGAAAAAAGGAAAAACGAAAAATTGAAAGAAAAGGAAAATAAAATAATCTTTTAACAAAAAAAAAAACATACACACACACACACAAAAGAGAAAAAGAAAATGTTTGGAAAAAGAAAATGTTGTTTTTTTTTTAATAAAAAAAATAAAAGAAGAAAAAAAAAAATTTACAAATTTTATTTTTAATCAATTTATCCTACCACCCTATAACTCCACAATTTTCCTATTCCCTATTTTGGGGTTGATGAGGTTGGGATTGATGAGTATATTATATTCTTACTGATTCTTCCTTTTCATATATTTTTTTTTTTTTATGTATGGTGATCAATTTGTGAGAGAGACGAAAACGATATTTCGTCAAAGTTTTTGTGTTGTGCCTTTTTTTTTTTAAACTTCATTCATATAATAATTTAATGTCTTTTTCATCGTCTTATTTTTTTTTCTCTTCCTTTTTTTTTTTTTTTGTTTCTTTTGTATTTGTAAACGATTCAGGCATAAATTCCATTTGCTCAAAGCTTTTGGTGCGTCTTTTTTTTCCCTCTTCCTTGTTCTTGTTCTTCGTTCGTCTCATATAGAAATGAACTTTGACAATAAGATGTTTTCTGATACAAGGATAACAAAAAACAAAAAAAAAAAAACAAAAATATAAAAATAAAGAAAAATTCTTTTCGTGTTTTCTTCTTCTGCTTTTTTTTGCTTTGCTTTGCTTTGATCTTTGATTGATGAATTTCGACAGATTTAACAACAGAAAAAAAAACATTCTTCTATTTTATTTATAATTTTTACTTTCTTTATTTTATTTGCTCATCCTTATTTTGACAACGAAAGAAAAAAGAAAAACAAAAACTAGAAGACGAGAACAGATAGAGAGGGGGAAAAACGTCTTTAACGAGTGAGCTTAAATATTTGATTTATGTGAAAAGGTTCCAAATTTCAAAATCAAATCGTATTTTGATTATCTTAGAACTAAAATCTTATTCAAAAGCTTTAATATAAAGGAGAAAGGAAAAAAAAACAAAAGATAACAGGAAATGTTCCGTTCATTTATTGTGTTCGTTTAACGACGATTTGTGTGGTTTTAACAGTTTTAAAATGAATTAAGAAGGTAAGTTCTATTAAAGTTATTAACTTTATTAACTAAAGAATCCAAATACAGGAATTCATGAAATTAGAAAAAAAAAAACAAGAATATTTAGGAAGTTTGGATAAATTTGTTACCGATTTCCTTACGTGAATTTTTTTAAGAATTTAGTAAGTTGCCCATGATTAATTTTCGAATCTCTAAATTAAGTAACGATAGAGAATACAGTTGTAGATCCGTTATCTATTCCACTGAAATATCACAACAAAATAAGTTTAGAAGAATATCTTTAACTTTAACCCACATTATTGACCTTAAATTATAAAAGAAAACCAAACATTGCCATTAGATTCAGACATTTTATACAACACAATCTGCAGTTTTTAATAATTATTTATAATTATATAAATAATTTCTCAGAAATTACATTATTAATAAATATCCAGTAAATAATAACGAAAGCTACACTGAACACTAATCCAGCGCTGATCTTAACATAAATAAAGTAAAAATAAAAAACAAATAAATTATTTTTTTTTTAAGAAAAACAGCAATTTTATTCTTTCATTTTTGTTTTGTTTTTGATTATTTAATTATTACATTTATTAAAAATAATTTCTAAATTACTAACTAAAGAAAAACCTATTCTGATTCATCGGATTTTGATAAAATAAAATAAAAACAAAACTTTTGTTTTTGTGTAAAATATGTCGTAATTTAAAAATTGTTTGATTTAAATTAAATCATGATTTAATTAATACTATTTTGCTTTCTATTAATAAAAAATTGTAGTTTAAAAAAAAAACAAATTTAAGTAAATTTTATTTTCTTGTAGACCATTTTTTTTTTTGATTTTTGGATCAATTTTCATTTTTCCTCCATTTCATTTTGTATCTGTAAATTTGTGTTTTTCATAGTAGAAAAAGAAAGGATCCGTATATAATCGGATGGATAAAAACTTAAGACATGCTTTATTCTAATGAAACTGAGAAAAATTAGGAAAAGAGAGAGAGAGAGAGAGATAGATAAAAAGAGAGATTTAAAAAAAATTTGAATCACTTTTTTTTTAATTTGTTACTTGTGTTTTTTTTTGTTTGTTTGTTTTACTTCTTAATTCTAGATTTTATATCAAAATATAGTTAGTTAATTTTAGAACGTTTTCTTGCGATCGCATCTTCAACAGCACGCAACTGTTTTAATAATTCTTCTCGTCGTGTTGTTTTTTTAGATGAACTTGATGATGAGGATAAATTTGTTGGAGTTATTGTTTGTGTTTTACCATCATCAAGTGGTGCTGGTTTTTTCTTATTCATATCAACTAAACAAGAAAAAGAGAATTTAAAGATTTCACATTTTAATTTCATCAAAATTTTGTTTTACCTTTTTTACCAGAATTCTTTCGTTCGGCTAATTTTTGTCTAGCCCTTCTGGCTTTAGAAGTTGGTGATTTTTCACGTGAACGTGAACTTTCAGAACTGGATGTATATGATGAATCAGATTCACTAGCACTTGAATCAGATGAACCAGACTGTGAAGATTCTGCTGTTTTTCTTTGTCGTACTTTACTACGTTCTGGTACTGATTGATTTTGTATTGTTTTACGTACAGGCGCTGGTGAATTTGGCTATTTTAATTTGAAATTAAAAACATCAGATTTAATAATAAGAAAAAATGAAAAACGAGAAAAAAACATACCCTCTTCTTTTTATTAGAAGATGGTTGTGGAACAGATATTGGTACACGTTCATTTATAGCACGTTTATCTGCCATCATATTCGGAGGCGGTGAATTAATCATTCTTTTCTCAGGCCGTTTTAAGGGGGGTGGAGAACGTCTAGGTCCTAAATAATATGAATATAAATTAATATTTTAATAAGATTATTTAGATTTGATAGAAAATTTAAGAAAATAACAATAGAAAAAATAAATAACTATGAAAATAAAGAAAAAGTATGAAGAAAGAAATATAATGATAAAACAGAAAATGTAACCCATTGAAAATGTACTATTTTGACAAATTCAGTTTATAATTATCTTCAGGAAGAATTCAACGTTACTTAGAATTGAATTATTAAGGAACAATATTTTATTCAGCACATGAATCCCATTGAAATTCTAAATATTATTTCATAATTGTGTTTAGTTGATGATCCCACTATTACAATTTGATTGTATCATTAAGAACAATTAATATTTAGTATTTCCATTAAGATAAAAATGTTTGAAAATTTTCCATACTTTTTTTTATATTCAAAAAATTATTTAATAATAAAGCAACACTAAACCTGATTTTGATTTGAATCTAATTTTTCGATATTGATTCTTTTTAAAAGTACAACCACCAAAAAAATTCAATTTAAAATGATATGGATTAAATATTTTCGAATGTATTACTGGAACATATTTTGAATGAGTTTTAGGAAAAGGAGGAGGTGGTGGCATTAATAATTTTTCATTGTTCAAATCTAAAAAAAAAGGATGTTAAGGAATAAATACTTTTAAATATATGTATAGGATAAAAAATGTTTTTGTTTAGGAGATGATGCTGAAATACCTGGATATTTTTTAGAACTATGTTTTTTAGATGTTTGAATCTCAACTGGAAGTTTTTCTTCCGGATGTGCTTTATAAACATTAAGATTAAGAGAAAAACAATTAGATAGATGAAAAGCAGAGAAATAATGAGTTAAGAAACATTCTTATTAATAGAAAAAACTAACCTGGTGAATAACGTCTTTTTGGTGGTGACGTCGGTGAACGTCCTGCTGGTTTTGAATGTTTTCTACCTCCACCTCCACCACCACCACCGCCGCCAGCACCACCACCAATAGCACCAGTTGGTGAACGTGGAAATCTCCCACCTTCACGATTATTATTCGCAAAACGTTTTCGTTGCGATGGTGACGGTGAACGACTTGTTTCGGAACTTGATGCAGACCTTGAAGAACTAAAATTTAAAATAATAAAAATAAGGAATAAAATAAAAATAAATTTTTAACCTGGAACTACTGTAGGATGAATTACTACTATAACTTCTACGATCACGTCTTGAGCGTTTCTCACGTCCTGGTGATTTTGATCTCATCCAGGGATCATTCCATTCATCACCACGACCAACTGGCTCAGCACGTTGTACAATAACTTCACGTGCTGGACGTACTCTACGTTCATCTTCATACTGTGGCATCCTATGCGGAGGCAATTCTCTATAACGTGGTATAACTCTACCATATGGATCTTCTTCTAAAACAGGTGGAGCACGAACAAATTTAGGTGGTGGACTATAAGCCTCTGGTGGTTCATATGGTCCCGGCGGACGTCCACCATATGGTGGTGAAACGTCTGGTGACGCCCGATCTCTTGTATAATAATTGTCTTTTTCTAATTCATCTTGTGATAAAGATAAATTCATTTTTTTATCTTCAAAATCCATATCCTGTTCTTTTCGTTTATTCGCTTTTCGCATCATTTCTTTTGCTGTTCTTAAACCACGTTCCCATGCACTTTCTGTAGCTGGTTCTGGTGCAGGTACCCGCGCATGTGGTGGACCACCACCAGCAAAACCAGGATGATGTGGTGGTGGGTGATGTAATGGTGGGCGTTCATTACGATAATCATGATATCCAGGTGGCCCACCGTAAGGTGCTGCGCCATGTGGTACTGGTACTGGTCTCACCATATCAAACATTGTATAATTTCCTTTATCTGTTACACCAGGATGTAAGAACCTAAAAAAAAATCAATTAAAAAAAATGTAACAAAGAAGCAAAGAAAAATGTAACAAACCGACAACTCATTCCCCAAGTACATTGACCTCTTGTATAAAAACGACAAACAGGTTTTGGTTCTGTTTCTTCAGGACGTTTTTCATCTTCATCACTAACTTCACCCTCTTCAAGTTCTTCTCCTTCTTCTGCTTCACCATCTGATTCTTTTTTCTCACTTTCAATTTCCTAAAAAGAAAAAAAAAATAAACGATTAAATTGCTACACAACTTTTAGAAAAAAGATTTATCATTCATCAGTTATTAACCTTTATTTCAATTTTATCCTCTTTAATTATACCATCATTACATTCACCTTCTTCAGCTTCAAAATCTAAAGCATCCTCATCATGTTTTTTATCTAGTAATGTATCATGTATACTATTTTCTGTTGATGTATTTCCATTTACTGTTTGTTCCTCAATTTTTTTTAATTGGTGTTTTCTTTCATCTAATTTTTGTCGTAAATCAGTTATTTTTGGATTATCATCAGGCTAAAATACAATGAAATAAATTCGATATCAATAATTTATTTAAAATAAAAAAATATGAATGGATTTAATCCATCGTTAAAAGTTTCGATACGGCAATATTGGGTTTAAGTTATTTTTAAGCGTTTTTAGTACTATTTTATTATAATTAATTGTCTTTTGAAAAACCAATAGGCAAATTCAAATTCATGATTTTTTTTTGCAAATATGACAGAATGGCTAAACACTAACGTCACAAATTACTTTGAATTAAGACTATAATGATTATGTGTGCTTTGTTGAGTAATAAGCTTTTGAGATTTCTAGGAAAAATTCATAACATCTGTAATGAATTTGTTCCAGCTGTTTTTCATCGTCTATCAACCGGATAAAAGAAACAAAGAAATATAAAATGAAACTGAGGCAAATAAATAAACACGGAAAAGATATTTTTTAGTGTTTTATTACCGTTATTTCATAAATAATAAATCAACGTTGATGCATTTAACCCAAGTTCAAAAATAAAAATAATAAATAAAAAAGAATTAACGACGGAAATTCTTATAATATGATTATCAACCATAAAACTTTTTGTTTCTCAGAAATGACAGAAAAGAATAACTTTGTGTATTTTTAAAACAAACGCGACAAATATTAGCACATTTATTGCTATTCCTACAAAATCAATACATACGGTATTGTTATTGTCGCTGTTGTTGTATAAGAACGAATGAAAACTTATGTAATTCTGTTTACTAATTTTATGAAGAAATTTAGAGAGAAAAATTCTAAATTTCCCAACACCCAAATCTATAAAACAATCAATATTCTAGAATCTAAATTCTATACTCTAAAAAGAACCATACATTTTTCGATATTACAAAAAAAAACAATGAAGTACAACTTACAATTATTGTGACAATAGAAGGTTCACATTCCTGTTCTTCCTCTTCAATTTCTTTTTCAATATCAGATGGTGTACTTTCTAAATCACTAACATCACTTAAATCTTCATGACTCATATTTAATGTTTCTTGTATTTTATTTTTATCAATAATTAGTGTATCTTTTTTATCATCATCATTATTATCATCATCATTTAATAAATCATCTTCATCTTTATCTGAATCCATTTCAACATCAGATATTTCTTCTGGTTTTAAATTTTCACTAGATACATTTGATGTTTGTGATGCAGAACGACTTTTTGGTGAATTTGTATGACTTCTTGGTGATTTACTTTTACGTGCTGGTGATATTGATTGATTACGTGATATTGGTCGATTATTATTACCATTATTTAATATATTTAAATTAATTCCACCACTTAAACGACGTATTCTATTATTACCATCAATATCTGATGAATGATTACTTTGCCTTGAATTTGATCTTGAACGATCAATTGAATGATTTTCATCATCATCAACTGATACTGAACGTAATGAATTTTGACCAGGTGATATACTACGCGATTTACTTCTACCATTAATTGGTGATTTTATTGGTACTGGTGAATCATCATGACTTGATGCTGATGAACTTGATCTTGAACCATTTGGTGAATCAGGTGATTTTGAACGTATTTTTTGAAATGATTGTGGTGAACCAATTTCTTCTTCATCTTTTGTTGGACTCGATGGTCTTGAATTTGATGATTCTGATGTATTTGAAGCAGAAGAACCCGGCCGGGACTCATCGCTATCCATTTTTTATAATTCTGTAAAATTTAATGACAAAAAAATAAAGAAATGTTATACAAAAAAAATAAGAAATTTTTATGAAAAAATAAAGAAAAAAACCAAAAAGAAAAACCATCAAAAAAAAAAACAACAACAAAAATTCATGACGTAAATTTCCTTTATCTATTTTTTTTTGTTATTGTTTTTTCTTCATTTATTTTGTTAGTGTGTATTTTTGTATTGTGTTAGAAAATTGTTACGATAATCAAACATATTTTGAAAAACTTGAACATGTGCTGTTTATGTGAATGTCAAGATTATCGAAACAAAAAACACACACAATATATTTTTATTTTTCTAAACTGCAACACGTGGTAAATTGCAGATAAAAAAAAATAAAATACTTAATTATAATATTTTAGAATTCCCTCTTTATTTCGAAGATATTTGACTCAAGGACCTGAATTAAATATTCTTTGAAAATATTTTCCATACAAAACATGAAAAAATCGAGAAACAGTAGAACACGGATATAGCGTACTTACTTTACGGGAACATATAGTTCGTTATAACCGAATTCTAATGTTTTATTTTTTTTTTTAAGAATAAACGAAATAGAGAGGTTTTCCTGTTAACTGTAAAAGGATTAAAGGATCATTTATTTTATATTTTCTGTAATTTTTTTTTTTTTTTTTAGTTTAATTGATTGTACGACGAATTTATTTTATTTTTCAAAAGAGAAAAAGAAAATTAATAAATTAAAGAGGATAAATATAGAAGTAATTCACCCTTTGTTTTTTTTTTTAGAATTATTAAAAACATTAAATTATTATTATTATTATTATTATTATTTAAGTCTTAAACTTAACAATAAAAAAAATCTGTTTTATTTTAATTTTTTTTTTAAATCTGTTTCGTTTTCTTTGTTTTTATTTTTTTTTTTTTTTAAGAGTCTATTTCCCATCTTACCTTCATCTTGGATTTGAAAATACACGAATATTTTTGTGTTGAAATTTGATTTTTATTTTTGAATTTCTATATTTTTTTTTTTTTTGTTTTCACCTTTTTTTTTTTTTTGCATTAATTTAAAAAAAACTTTAAAATAATTAATTTATTAAAAAAAAAAACAAGAAAAATAAAAAAATTATTATTTTAACTAAAAAAAAAATTTTAAATTTAATTTCTTTTTTTTTTATTATATCCCGATTAAAAAAAAACTTTAAAATCAACATCCACAATTACAACAACAACAAAATCACAACTTTTTTTTTTTTTTTTGAGTCTTTATTTTCTTTTTTGCATTTTTTCACAATTATAAATATTTATATTTTTTTTACTTAAAACTTTGAACAAAACAAACTAGAACTTAGGTAGAAAGGTAATAATTAATAAATTCACTAGAAAATATACATAATTTTTTTTTTATATTTTTCTCTGAAAAATTATATTTTTTTTTCTGTCGGCGAACAAGAAGTTTTTTTTTTAATTTTTTTCTTGCTTCATTTTGTAATTTATTCTTTTTGAAGTAAACACTATTTTTACCACTTTTTTCAAACTTTTGTGCTTACCTTTCTTATGTTAATCGATGTTAGAATCTTTTAAGATGTTATCAATAATGTTTTGCAGATAAATATGTTAATTATTGATGAATTATTTGTGAATTTGATGAAATTAAATCACGATGAAAAAAACACAAATTCACAAATTCAATCAACCTTTACTCCGCCAATAAGAGTAGAGTATTTTTTTTACACATTCGAGATTCGATGTCTTTTTTTGCAATGAAAAAGCATACAAAAAAATGTAATTATGCTATGGCAATACTAAAACATTAAAAATATTTTTCAGTTCAATGTTTTGTATACATCTTTATTTTATTATTGCTACGAACTTTATAAATAAATAAATCATCTTAAAATAATAATATGAAGTCTTCATATTATAGAAAATTTGACATTTATGAAAAACTACAACTAATTTTCAATAAATTCGTCTAATATTAATAATAATCTTGAGAAGTAAATAAATATGAGAAAATGAGATTCAAAGTAAACTTCAAAAGATTTAATGATATCGATACTTTTTTATTTTTATTTTATTTATTAAAATTGCTTAATCTTATTTTTAATAACAAATTTTATACAATTTAATTTTTATGCTATTTATTTTTATTTTTGATTTCATTTTTTGTTTTCTTCTCTAAAAATTTGATTTATTTTTCTCTTTCATTCAACATTCTAAAAATATTTATATTATTAGATTTTTCAAAAAAAAAATTATCATTATTTACCTGTTCAATTGTTCAATTGTGAGCTCAAAAACAAAGAATTTTCTGTATTGAATAAATTAATATTATTTGTTTCTGTTGTAGTTGTAGGTGATTGTGTTACATTTTCAATTGAATATTCTATTTCACCTAAATTTGTTGGTGAGGCTATAGCATTTTCTTTAATTGGATTTTTTATTTTTTTTCCATATTTTGCTATTATTTCTAACGGTTTATAGACATTTTTTGGTCGATTATTAACATCATCAGATGATGTTTTTTTATTTTTATAATTATTAAATACGGGACAATCACTTAAATGTATTGATTCTAAAGTATCATTTGTATCAAAACAATTCATTACATTACTTCTATCGGCATTTTCAATACTCTTGGGAGACACAAATAAAAGTTTTTCATGTTGACGCAAAAATGATTGATTACTACTATCATCATTTAAATTTTTTAAAATATTTTCTGTATTTGGTTCTGTGTCATCAATTAAAATTGGAGATTCTTCTTCCATAGGTACAAATTCAACAGAATTTACCGAACAATCGAACAATTCTTTTTTTAAATTCAATGCGTTTTCATTTTTTTTATATTGTTCATTATTTACTTCCGTTAGTGAAATATTAGGAATTGGTTTAAATCGGCTTTCATTTAAATTTAATGGATCAGATTGTGTTGGCATTTGCGATATAACATCTGCTGATACAAATAAAATACTTTTATTCTTATTTTCCTCTTGTGAATGATCAGGAATGTCTAAACTTTGTTTAATTTCTTGTTCCTCTGCAACTGAAAAATAAATAGTTAATCTAATTTTTTTAAAAATGATTAAATGAAAATATACTTTTATCAATTTGATCGCCAACTTTATGTCTGGTTTCATTATTATTTACATTTGCATGCAACGAATTTTTCTGTAAAATAAAAAATTGAAATTAAATTACATAAGCTAAAATAATTTGTTATTAATTTACATCAGATTCGATTCTCTTATTATCTTGAGTTTCCAAATTGGCAGCTAATACACGATCAAATGAATTTAATTCCACATTCTTTTCTTGATTGGTTGGTTCATTAATAACAAACCAATCGGGAAAACCATTAATTTTAAAAGAATCATACGTGCTACGTAATATTTTATCAATATTTTTTAAATTTCCTTCTATTGATAGTGGTTTATCCGCAAAATGTTTTCTTAAGCTAATTTCTATTTCATGTTTAGCATTGCTTGACAAATATTGTTCAAACGTTATTATTTTTTTAACATTTTTATTTTCATTATCACTTTTCCCAATTGATTTTTTCTGTTTTAAATTTTCTGGTTTTCCATTTGATGAAGAAGATTTATCACTAATTATAGATTTACTAGAGCAAGAATTTACTTCTTTATTTAATGACTTTATAACATTTTCATGTTTATTTTCATTATCACTTTTCCCAATTGATTTTTTCTGTTTTAAATTTTCTGGTTTTCCATTTGATGAAGAAGATTTATCACTAATTATAGATTTACTAGAGCAAGAATTTACTTCTTTATTCAATGACTTTATAACATTTTCATGTTTATTTTCATTATCACTTTTCCCAATTGATTTTTTCTGTTTTAAATTTTCTGGTTTTCGATTTGATGAAGAAGATTTATCACTAATTATAGATTTACTAGAGCAAGAATTTACTTCTTTATTTAATGACTTTATAACATATTCATGTTTATTTTCATTATCACTTTTCCCAATTGATTTTTTCTGTTTTAAATTTTCTGGTTTTCCATTTGATGAAGAAGATTTATCACTAATTATAGATTTACTAAAGCAAGAATTTACTTCTTTATTTAATAACTTTATAACATTTTTATTTTCATTATCACTTTTCCCAATTGATTTTTTCTGTTTTAAATTTTCTGGTTTTCCATTTGATGAAGAAGAGTTATCACTAATTATAGATTTACTAGAGCAAGAATTTACTTCTTTATTCAATGACTTTATAACATTTTCATGTTTATTTTCATTATCACTTTTGTCAATTGATTTTTTCTGTTTTATAGTTTCTGGTTTTTTATGTGATCCCGTTACAGATTTACTAGTCGTCGTATTAACTTCACTATCTCTACATGTTTTAATATCTTGATTTAATTGTGTTACAGCTACAATTTCTTTAGAAAGTTTTTTTCCTAAATAAATTTTAAGATTACATTTTTCTTAAATAAATTTTTTTTTAGAAAAATCTAAACAATAATTAATTGTGAATTAACAATAGATATTTTTTATCGTTTGGAAGCAAAAAATTTAATGCTAAAATTGGAAAAATAATTAAAATCACTTACGTTTGTGTTTGGAAATATCCTGAGTAAAGGAAATATTTTCCTGTATTGAATACGTATGAATCGAAACTTCAGATGCAATATTCATTGGATCATTCATTAATAATTCCAAACCTATGTAGAAATTAAATTTCTTATTTTAAAAACAAATATTAAATTCTTAATTATACAAAATGATTTTAGTCTAAAGAGTTTCAGAAATTGAACAGCTATTAAATTCGACTTAAATAAATTAAATAATGTTAATAAAATTAAATTATAAAGAGAACAAATACATCCAGTCAACAAGTGAATTTATAAGAACTGCAAGCAAAGCAAATGAATAGATATTTTAAATTTTAATCTTTTTTTTAATTATGATTTTGCGTAAACTTATTTAACAAATAATAATCTTACATTGATTATGGTCTGGGCTTTTCATTTTTTTTCTGCTCTCGGAATCCAAAATCTTATAGTTTTCTCCTGATATTTTGTTTTGATTCTCAATTATAAAAGATTCAACATCCTATTTAAATAAAAAAATAATTATAGTCCAGATAATATACGATAAATATACTTACAGTTTCGCTGTTTATTGTTTTATTAACAATAGATTCGTTTGTTGGATTTATAGTTTCTTCATTGATATTTAGATCTTTTGATACACCTTCACGTAAAGGAATCCAAAGTAACTCTTTATGAATCTCCTGAATCTTAATTTTAGATGGATCTTTTACCTCCCTAAACATTTGTTCTACATAAGAAAATACATTTGTTTTATTATACAATCCTTGTATTTTAAGAACATTTTCACAAATATCCACTACATTTGTATTGTGAATCATATCGATTACTGTTGGGCACAATGTAGCAATTTTTTTTAATTTTTCTCTTATTTTATCGTGCTTAATTTTCAATTGATATTCATGTATTAAATATCTACAGAAAACCCTTTTGCTTTTCAAAAGTTCTGTAGGAGAAACAGATTTTTGTATACAATACTTTTTAATTGTGTCTTCTTTAATTGCATTAAATAAATTATTTGAATACAATGCAATATAACAATCACTAGGAGTAAATTCTTCCAACTTTTGTAATTTTTCCGGATGTTTTATTTTATCATTGGCATTTTGCATTGAGCATTTTCTTTTGTTTGACGTTTTCTCCATTTCGTTTATGTTTAGATAAAACAATTTAAAATAAATGCTGATGAATAAAAAATTAGCATTAAATTATATGTAATATGTTTTTTCAACCACTTGATTTTCTCAACAAAAAGAAAAAAACTCGAATATAATAAACAATGGTTTGCATTTATGGTTTTTTATTATAAAATAAATATTTCGCACACAAATCTTTAGCAACGGGTTTGTTATCCTTATACTAATTTTATATAACCACGTTTTTCGAAAAAAAATTTACTCACTGTTCTACAATATACGAATGAATAGTTAATATAATAATAGATAAAGGATCATAAACAGAAACAAAACAAGGCTTTCTAAAAAATGAAAAACACATGCAACAACGCTACAACAAACATTGCATTGCTATACTATTTTTAGTTAAAAGTATATTTAAACTGTATAAAATTATTCATAACAACAATGTTATCAGTATACTTACGGTATGATGGAATTCTTAATAATCTTTCACTTGTTCCAATGTTCAACAGATTTACTTTTTTTATTTATTTAGTTTTTAGTAACTATGTGGAATAACTAATTATTACATTTAGTAAAAAATTTTTCCTGCTGGGAAGAAAACATACGTCAATTGGAAACAACAACAACTACTGTCAAAACGAAAACGTCAATAAAATGGCAGGAATTGATAATTTTTCATTCCAAAAAACTGCCCAAAGTTTGGCTCGAGTTCTGGCTCAAATAAGACCGACACCATGGGAAAAGGTAAGTCGTTTGTTTAATCTGTTAGTAAAATATATTTTCAGTGAACTTTAATTTACTTTTATATTGAAAATCTTATTCTCGAAAGGTGCAAACATTATACAGATTTTGTCCGCAAGAAAATGTCACTGGAGTATTTTGTTTGGATTCGAGAGCACAAGATGCTGTCATCGCTCTTGGATTGTTTTTTCTTGAAGGTGGTTGCCAGCATGAAAAACAGATTATTCCGTATTTTTTGAGATTGGCAAAATCTCTGCCCAAGGCTGTTTGGATTGATGACACAAAGCCCTTAAAAACTGACAGTGAGAAATTACATAATACTTTTATTTTTCAACTTTTAATATGACATCATTTTATGACCATTTATAGGAATTCCATCAGCGGAAAAATTTTGTTTCTGCTTAAATACACTGCTTTCTGATATTGCTGTTTGTTGTCCAGAACAACGAGATGAAATAATCCTGAATCAAGTTGAAACATTAAATAATTTAACAAATATGATTAAATCCAGTCGTGAAAGTAATACAAATACAATACCACCAATAACATTGTGTAAAGCGACAGTACCACTTTTACATGGTTTGGGACGTTCAATGGGACGTTATGCAACAAATAAGCCAGCATTATTATGTCGTCTTTTCCCAAGACCCGAAAAACCGAATATAAAACGAGGTGATTCTTCACCACCAACAACAAACGAACGTCAATCTAGTCTAAGTCATTTTCGATCAATAATACCAAGATCAATGTCTGGTAATTTAAGTATTGATTCATTAGAACATAAAATTCCGAGAACAATTGTTGGGAATAAAAGAGCATCATTAAATACATATTATTCTGTACCGTACGATCCAACAACTTATTTTTTCTCAAAATATGGCTCTTGCTTTAATCAATTTCCAAACATGAGATTTTTTGAAACACCTGAAAAAAAGCCCAGAATTTATTTTCCTATACAACATTTACAAACAATTTTTGCCATTGCAAAGAAATTATTAACAAAAGAAATTTTAGAACATTTAGATGAACAAGCAGGAGATATATTTTCATTACACCAAATTAAATCTTACGGTTACAAAAGTTTTTCCGAAACAATTAATTTAGTAATGGTTACACTTTTACGTGAATTATTACAAAATCAAACAGGTAATTAATACAATATTTTCTTATTTCTAATAACAACAATTAAAACACTAAAATCGAATAATATTTTTCAGATCTTCCAACACCATTTACAAAAGATGTACAAGAATTTGTAAAACGTTTATTTTTAATTGGCCAAACAGAATTACAAAACAAACAACATGATTATTCACATGATAAAGAACATCGTGAAGAAAACTGTGTTATAGTTAATAAATATAAAGTTAATGTAATGGCTAATGCTGCTTGTGTTGATCTTTTAGTATGGGCAATTGGTGATGAAACAGGTAAATTATAATTTTGTTAATGGATTTTAATTATATTTCTAGGCGAAACAAAAAGGATGTTCTTTAGTTTAAGAAAATTATGATACGATCATGATAATTGAATTTCGTTTCGATAATCTGAAATTTAATAGTTTTGATTTATTCATTCCAATTAAAGATATTTCATATTTTGTGTTTATTATTTATTATAATTTTTCTATTTGCAGTTGAATCGAAATTTGTAAACTATTAAAAGTGGTCTGTCACTATGAAATATCAAATTTCCTCTAATTTTATTATTTTATTAAGTTTGATAACATTTTTATCAACTTTATTTTAATTGAATATGAAACAGACAGATATTCTCTCTCTCTCTAATTAATTATCATGGTCGTATTTTTTTTTTGTTTTCCAATATTTTGTTTATAATTTTATTTTTTTCTAGTTGATGAAGATTATAATATTGGATCATTACAACAGGGTTTAATTTATTTAACAGACTTAGGTGATGCGTTACGTTACGTTGCGTGGCATGGGTTTAATTTGTTTTTCATTCATTTTTCGTTTTTTTTTCCTTTTGTTTTTTTTTTTGTGTCATTTATTTTTTTGATCATTTCATTTATTTTTTTCTCATTTCATAACTTTTGTTTTTTTTTTTTTTTTTCGTTAATTCATTTATTTTTTTCTTCTATTTTTGTTTATTTTGGACCACGGAAAGTTTTCATTTTTAAACTGATTTTATTTTTATTAATTTCTTTTTTTGCCGTTCTTTTTTATTTTTTATTTAAATTCAATGAAAGAATGAAATGAATTTTATATAAATATTACAGCTGAATTTTCCTTTTCTATTCTTCAAGTAATTGGGGAGAAGGATTTACTATTTTATTTTTCAGAAAATATAAATTGAATTGGTTTAAAAGTGATATCTTAACTGGATCTAATGATTTTTTTTTGTTACTTCTTGAATTTCGTTCCATCTTTTCCAAAAAAAAAAACAGGCTTTTGTTTTATTTTCTTTTTTTCTTTTGGTTTTTTTTTTTACAGAATTCTGTTCCAAAACTTGAAATTAAATTTTATTTTTGTTTTCTCTTTTTCTTTTTAACAAAAAAAAAAAAAAATTCACAGAAGCTGATAAATTATGTGGACGTTTATATCAAAAGTTAAACTCTGTTTTGGGACAAAAAGTTGTTATGGACCATATGCCATTATTGATGGTATGCTTAGAGGTATAATTTCTATTTTTACTTTTTTAATAATCAATTAATTAGGTTCTATGTAATTTATTTATATTTTAGGGTTTAGGAAAATTAGCAAGAAAATTTCCAAACATTGCTGGTACATCAATATCTTATTTACGTGATTTTTTAGTTGATCCAAGTCCTATACTTGCGAAATTATATTCACAAGCAGTTGCACAACAGAAAAAGGAAAAGGAACGAACACCATTTAAAATAATTGGTTTGTTTTAAATGACTAAATTAAACATTAACATTAATTTTTTTTTTTATTCTATTTTTCAGTTCAAGGAAATGATTTACGTACAATTGATAATCCACAAAAACCAATCGGTATAACAAAATCAGCACAAGCTGCATTTGAAGCATTACGTGATGCTGCTATTGAAAATTTAAGTATTTCATTAAGAGCAGCTCATTCTTTAGATCCATACTGTGTACCGGCATTAGTTGCAAATGTGTCAAATCGTTTATTTACAGCAGAAAAACAAGAAAAGTATTTTGATTTAATGAAATTATTTTTTCGATTTTTTTTCTTAATTATTTATTGTTTTTGTATTGTAGTGAATCAAGTTTAGTTTCATTAAATATAATTGTAATGTTGGGACATGTTGCTGTTGCATTAAAAGATACATCAAAAACAACACATAATATATTACAATTTTTTATTCAACGTTTTTGTAAAGTACCATCTGAACAAAATGTATTAATTGTTGATCAATTAGGTTGCATTATAATATCACAATGTGAACCACAAGTATTTGAAGAAATTATGAAAATGTTTTCACGTGTTACTGTACAATCAGCATCGTTAGCTTATACAAGTGATCCAGAGCATCGGTAATTTTTTATTCTAAGACTTCCTAATTAATTAAATGAATTATCTTTAATCAATTTTTTATGTTTTTTAAATGAAGAAAACAATATCACCATGTATCAGATGCTGTTGTTAATGCACTTGGTAATATTGCTGCAAATATTCAAGGTGAATTGGATATGTTAGATCTTTTGGGTAAACTTCTCGAATTATTTGTACAAATTGGATTAGAAGGTGAACGTTCATATGATAATACATTAGGACCACAAAAAGCAAGTTCAAGTGCTGGTAATTTAGGAATGTTAATACCAGTTATTGCAATATTAGTTAAACGTTTACCACCAATAAAAAATCCAAAAATGCGTTTACATAAAATGTTTAAAGACTTTTGGTTATATTGTGTTGTTATGGGATTTACAAATGCACGTTTATGGCCATCTGAATGGTATCAAGGTGTACAACAAATTGCTGCAAAATCACCATTATTAATATCACAAACAGCACATCGTTCTGAAATGCGTGAAATGAATTATACATCAGCAATACGTTCTGATAGTGTTAGTTTAAATGAATTAAGAAGTCAAATTTTAGTATTAATGGATCATCCACCAGCTGAAATTACAACATATATTAATAAATTAACATTTGCACAATGTACATATTTATTAAGTATTTATTGGTTAGAAACATTAAGGTAAAAGAATTTAATTAAAAAATTTAAGATTAAATTTATTTTACAAAATAATTCAAAATATTTAATAATTTATTTATTTTTTTATTTATTTATTATTTCTTTTAAGAGTTGAAAATGCAGATGAACCAAGTTTAGAACCAATTCTATCGTATCTGTGTGATAGTGCATTGCAAAAAGATAAATCTGGAATGTGGCAATGTGTTAAATGGTTAGAACTAAAAAATTGTTTAAAAATACAAATTAATAAAAAAAAATATTGTTTTTATTTCAGTATTGGAGATCAAGTATTTGAAAAATTTCGTAATGTTCTTGTTAGTCAAGATCCCGTACGTGAAAAAGTATTAGAATCACAAACAATGTTATTATTAGTATATTTTAATCATATACATAAACAAATTCAACTTGTTGCTGATCAATATTTATCACAATTAGTTGATAAATTTCCACATATTTTATGGAATCGACGTGTACTTTGGTGTATGTTAGATGTATTACAACTTTTAGCATTTTCATTAACATTAGATCCAAATGAAGAAAGTCCAACATTAAGAGTTGCCTCAACACCTTATAACTTACAACTAATGGACAGTTTACCTGCTAGAGAAGTTTGTTTTTTTTTCTTTTTTTTCGTGATTTTGTTGTTTTATTTTTATTATTTTTTTAGAGCCGTTTTAAAGATTTTGCTGATCGTTGCCAGGGTATTGTTAATGAAGCTATGAAATGGGCACCAAAATCAACCAGAAGTCATCTTCAAGAGTATCCAAATCAAGTACGAAAACTTTACTTTGTTTTGTCTCGTTTAAACGAATGTTTAGAATTGTATTAAATTAACCTTGTTAGAACGAAGTTTTAGATTTAACTTTTTTTAATGTTTTATATTTTTTTAGGTACCAACAACATCTTTGGTACATCACAGTGGTTTAGCACTTGCCTTTGATTCTGTACTTCATTCATATGTTGGTGGCACAAGTTCAAATGCTTCAACAATGAAACGTCATCATTGTATTAATAGTGATACATCACGTTTTGTAACTGTATTATGTCTTCGTAGTAAATATGCTGGTGAAATATCTGGTCTTTTATCTATTATTGAAGTTGAAGATAAAAAAGGATTAGCTGATCGTTTAGTACGTGAAGTATGGGATGCATGTAAAGAAAAAAGTGATTCAAAACATAGAGGGGCATTATGGAGAGCAACTGCCTATTTAATTTTATGTTCAGGTGTTAATCGTAAATTATTACACGCAATTTGTATGTACATTTTTATTCATATTTAAGAAAATCAAAAGAATTATTAAATGAATAATAATTTGTTTTAGGTAATTCACAAGTTGATTTATTTACTGAATCAGCTGTTGAAACAGCTGTTGAATGTTGGCAATGGGTTTTAACAGCACGTCAAGATTTAGAATTATGTTTTATACAAGAAATGGTTAGTGCATGGCAAACAACATTTGAGAAAAAAATTGGATTATTTTCAGACGAAATTAGTGTTACAAGTCCATTAGCTGCTTATGAAGGTTATTATTATTTTTGTTTTTATCAAACGGATTACGTAATTTCTGTATAATATTTTCTTTAACCCAAATAATCCTATCGCATTTAGATTGGATTATTAAATATTCATATTTGTTTTTTTTTATTTGTTTCAGGATGTTATTTAGTACCACGTCCAATAGTAGTAATACCACATTCAATATGGCTACAATTAATTACCGAAATGGTTGATACAGCCAAATATTGTAATCGTGATAAGGTTGAAATGTTTTGTATGTTATTACATCGTTGTTTACCAATTGAAAAACCATCAAAACAAAATCGTAATATAACAACAGTTGGTTGTCGTTTTAAATTATTACAATGTGGTTTATCATTATTACAAGGTAGTACAATACCAAAATCAATTGCACGTAATATATTACGTGAACGTATATATAGTAATGCATTAGATTATTTTTGTGGTCCACAAATGTGTCCGTCACAAAATCGTGAATCATTATTAGAAGATATAACAATTGTTTTAAAATTTTGGCAAACAATGCGCAGTGAAAAGAAACATTTAGTATCATCAGAAGTTGATAGTTTTGAAAATCCAACAACACAAACATTATCTGTTACAAAATCATCATTTGATTCTGTTTCAATTGCTGGTAGTGATGTTGCTCGATCAATGAGTGGTGGTACTGGTGGATGGTATAATACAATACCACATTCAACATCAACATTATCAAAACGTTCAAGTCGTTCAAAACGTCCATATGCTAAAGATCCTTATGATAAAGATTATATGAAGAAAAGAAATTTAATTTTAGAGCTTTTGGTAAAGTTTAATTTTTATGAAATTACAAAAACAAATACAAATAATTTTTCTTTTTTTCAAGGCAATTGAAATTGAATTTCTCGTAAATTGGTACAATCCAAATTCATTTCCGGAATATCACATTGCTGGTGAAGATGCAGTAGCTGAATGGCGTGCACGTCCAATGAAATTACACGTTTGGCGTGATTATACAAGATTAGCATGGTCATTTAATCCAGCATTAGCAATATTTTTACCACAAAGAATACGTAATGCGGAATCAATAGAAGATGAAGTAACACGTCTTGTCTGCTCTGATCCAATTGCTGTTTCACATATACCCGAAGCACTTAAATATTTAGTAACTACAAAAAATTTATTAGCAGAAACGCCAGAACTTGTCCATATGTTAACATGGTCACCAGTTGTACCAATACAAGCATTATCATATTTTTCACGACAATATCCAAATCATCCATTAACAGCACAATATGCTGTTAAATCATTAAATTCATATCCAGCTGATGCTGTCCTTCCTTACATTCCACAATTGGTGCAAGCACTACGACACGATACTGTAAGAAAAGAAGAATTATGAGTTCAATACAATTTAATAAACATGAATTTCTTTTATTTTTCAACAGATGGGTTATGTTAATGAATTTATAAAACATATTTCAAAACGATCACAAATTGTAGCACATCAACTTATATGGAATATGCAAACAAATATGTACATGGATGAAGATCAATTACACAAAGATCGTAAATAATTAAATTTGAATATAATGAAATTTTAAATTTTAATAAAATTATGTTGTTTTCTAGCGGTTCTTTTTGATATTCTTGAATCATTAGTACAAAATATAATCTCATCATTTTCTGGTGCTGCAAAACGTTTTTATGAACGTGAATTTGATTTCTTTGGTAAAATAACAGCGGTTAGTGGTGATATACGTTCATTTCCAAAAGGTGAATTACGTAAACAAGCCTGTCTACAAGCACTTAGTAAAATACGTGTACAATCTGGTTGTTATTTACCGTCAAATCCAGAAGCAATGGTTGTTGATATTGATTATAATAGTGGAACACCAATGCAAAGTGCTGCTAAAGCACCGTATTTAGCAAGATTCAGAGTACATCGTTGTGGTATTACTGAATTAGAAACAATGGCAATGGATGTTTCTAATAATTTAGCAGCAGCAACAGAACAACCAAATATTTCACTTGGTGTTGAATCGTGGCAAGCAGCTATCTTTAAAGTTGGTGATGATGTTAGACAGGATATGCTTGCACTCCAAGTTATATCTATATTTAAGAATATATTTCAACAAGTTGGTCTTGATTTATTTTTATTTCCTTATCGTGTTGTTGCTACAGCTCCAGGGGTAAATATATTCATAAATCGTTTTTAATAAGATTTTAAATTATTATTAAAAATTTTAAAACTCATAAAAAATATTTAAACCTTGAAATTCAAATAATTAGTTCTATTTTAATTTTTTTTCTAGTGTGGCGTTATTGAATGTGTACCAAATGCCAAATCACGAGATCAACTTGGTCGTCAAACTGATTCAGGTTTAAATGAATACTTTCTACATCAATATGGTGAAGATACATCAAAAGAATATCAAGCTGCTAGAAGTAATTTTGTTAAATCAATGGCCGCCTATTCTGTTATCGGTTATTTATTACAAATAAAAGATCGTCATAATGGAAATATTATGATTGATTCAGATGGGCACATTATTCATATTGATTTTGGTTTTATGTTTGAATCATCACCTGGTGGTAATATTGGTTTTGAAACTGATATGAAATTAACTGATGAAATGGTAATGGTAATGGGTGGTAAAATGGAGGCACCTGCGTTTAAATGGTTCTGTGATTTATGTGTGCAAGCATTTTTAGCAATACGTCCTTATCAAGATTCAATTGTATCACTAGTTTCATTAATGCTTGATACTGGATTACCATGTTTCAGAGGACAAACGATTAACTTGTTAAAAGCACGTTTTGTGCCGACCAAAAATAATAAAGAAGCTGCTGCTCATATGATCGCAATTATTAAAAATTCTTATCAAAATTTCCGTACTAGAACATATGATATGATTCAGTATTATCAAAATCAAATTCCATATTAATTAAATGTTCCTTTTCTCTGGCTAATTAATGTTTGTATGCATGTATTTAAAAACAGGAATTAATATTTGGCTCTCATTAATAATATTAGTATAAGTAGGAATATTTTGTTAATTATATTATTATTATTTATTATTTTATTGGAAATTTATTTTTTATTAATATTTATGTGATGGATGTATTTAAATTTAAAAGTTTTCTGTTAATCTGATTACAGGTATTATTTATTATATAAACTGACATTTTAAACAAATTATAAAAACAATCAAATAAATATATAAAATAAATGTTTAAACAGTTAAGAAATGTTGTTTTTTTTATTTACCTTTTTATGAATCAATAATTATGTCACAAATATTATAATATCGATGAGAATCTCATTAAAAGATGAATTAAAATTAACGAAATAAAAATATCTCTAATAATTTTAAAACAATACTATTTAGTTTCATGTGACGTGTAATAGATGGCGCCATTGGTAAATGTCATAAGTCGATCGGAAACATCAGACGTCAAGAAATCATATTTTAAAACAAGCCTTTTGATTCTTCCAAATTTTCGTTAATTTTAACAATGATTTCCTTAAATAAATTAAAAAGTGTAACAAAAATATATTCAGGATGTATAAATCAAATAAATTTAGTTAAATCTTTTTCAATAAGTCCTATAAATTTCACAAAATTGGAAACTGTTAGTTTATCATATAATTCTTATGAAACTACAAATACAAATAATTCCGGAAATCCTCTAATTGTTTTGCATGGTTTATTTGGTTCAAAACAAAATTGGAAAAGTTTATGTAAAGCTATTCAATTGAAAACAAATCCACAACGCAAGGTAGAGCATCTTTTCTTGCTGTAATATTTTGATCAAAAATTATATAATCTATTTTTTGAAGGTGATTGCAGTTGACTCCAGAAATCATGGTGAAAGTCCTCATACAAACGAACACAGTTATGAACTAATTGCAGAAGATATTGTTGAACTTATGCGACAAGAAGAAATTCCAAGAGCTTCCATATTAGGACATAGTATGGGAGGAAGAGCAATGATGTACCTTGCTCTTAAATATGTAAGTGTTATATAAGAATTAAGATAAATTAGTAATTAATACAATGAACTATTTCTTAACTTATGACTAATTCTAGCCAAATCTTATTGAAAAAGCAGTTATAGTTGATATTTCTCCAGTTACATCTAGCCCGGACTTAACAAATATGCTTCCAATTTTTGACGCTATGAAATCAGTGAAAATTCCGAAAGATTTAACAATGATTGATGCTAGAAAAATGGCAGATACAAAATTAAGTCTTGTTATAACGGATTCATCTGTACGAGATTTTCTTTTAACAAATTTAATTAAGAATCCAATTGGAGAATACGATTGGCGCGTTAATGTTGATGCATTAAAACGAAATTTTCTTACAAAAATCGCACATTTTCCAACAGATGTCCTTGACCAACAATATCGTGGTCCTGTTTTGTTTATTGGTGGAGGAAATTCTAATTATATTAGGTAAATTATTATGCTCACTTCATGTAAAATATTTTCTTATAAAAACTGTAAAATCCCTATTTTAGAAAAACAGATTTAAATGAAATTAGAAAAATGTTTCCAAAAGCTCAAATAAAATTTGTAGTTGATGCTGGTCACAGAGTTCATCGTGATAAACCAGAAAAATTTTTACATCTGGTTATTAACTTTCTGAATATTTATTGAATTTTGTTTTGTATCTTTTTACAGTCAAGATGATTTACCTGATATAAAAAAATTGTTTCCTGAAGCAAATTTGGTTAGAATACAAAATGCAGGTCATTGGCTTCACAGTGAAAAACCAGTTGATTTCTTAAAAATTGTTTTAAACTTTTTAAATCAATAAAAACCAAAAACTTTTTGTAAAACAAAAAATTAATAAAGAAATTGTGATAAATTTTAATTCTCTTAAATTTGATTGACTTTTAAAAGTTAGTTTCAAAAAACCATTAGAGTTTAATTACTAGCTTAAAATATTAAACTCTAATGGTTTTTTGAAACTAACTTTTAGAAGTCATATTGTTGTTGTTTTTCCCTCTTTCGTAAATTATTATTGTGTTTTATAAATTTCTCATTAGATTGCTTAAATTTCCATGAAACTCAACAAACCGATGTTCGTATTTGTAGATTATAAAATTTAATGATAACAAAATTCCGATTAATTTAATTTCTTTATTAATTAAAAATTCAATTCTAAACAAGAATTTGTTTGAAAATTGAATGAAATTATTTTATTCTTAATTTTAGCCGCAACAATAAACAATTCAAAATATTTTTCTAAATTGACAAATTAAAAATAAAAATAGATTCAAAATGACTAGATATGAATAAAGTTATTATTAATAATCTTCAATAATTCATTGTCGATTGAATTGTATAAAATGAAATTACAACAAAAAAAAAAATATAATAAAATTGTCATTAAAATTGTAAAACATTTTCATGTTTAGATTTTTATCATTTATTTATTTCTAAATTAAAAATTGATTAGTCTAAAAGCATATCAAACCATAATTTGTTTATTATTATTGAGAAATTCATTTGATTAATTTTATTTGTAAAAGAGAATCGTGATAAAGACACGTTTACAAATGCAACGTAATTTCATTTTTATTGTCAAATAATACAAAAAACTAAAAATAGGGGTGGTGGATTAGTGGCGATGACATGCTGAAAGTTCACTTTTCATCTATTTTTGTTTTTTTTTTTAACTTTTTTCTGATGACATGCTAAGGACAAAAAGGTTAAAGAAACTTTAAAAAAGGAAAAAAGTGTGTACAACAGAGAGAGTGTGAGAGAGAGAGAGAGAGAGAGAGAAAAAGGGAGAAAAATAGGCACAATGGAAAAACTATTCCTTTGTTTGTTTTTTTTTTTAATGTTTTTTTTTTTTTATTAAACAATTTCATTGCGTTTTACATAATTATTTATGTGAACATAAAACAGTGCCCTTATTTTTTTTTATTTATTTGGTTCTTATATTTTCTATTCTTCCTCATCACTTTCATATTTTTCTTTTCTTTCTGTTTTTTATTCGTTTGTTTATGTGTGTGTGTGTGTGTGTTTTTTTTTTCTTACCACTTTTTAATTTTCTCGGTTTTAGGTTTCTCATTTTTTTTTTTGTAAATTAAAAAGTCCAGAGGCGTCGAAAACAAAAATTAAAAACATAAACTTCTTCAATTTATTCAATTCCATCGATAGGGAAAGACAAAAAAAAAATGATAAAATTCCAATTTTTACTTCCTGTTTTTTTTTTCTTTTTAAATTTTAAATTCGTTTTTTTTGTTTCGTTTGTTTTTTATTTTCTAAAAATTTCTTCTGTTTTTGTTTTTGTTTTGTTGCTTGTTTTAAAATTTTGAACATTTTTATTTTTAAATTTAAATTTTTAAATTTTCCGTAATTAATTTTCTCTATTGCGTTCCTTTATTTTTTTAAGTTTAGTTTATTTTTAGTAACTTTTTATTTTGTTTTGGATAATTTGGATTAATTGTAGAAAGCATCTTTTTTGTTTTACGTTTTCTCCTTTATTATTTATTATTTCAATAATTTATTTATTTATTTAAAATTTTAATTCTTTTTTTTTTTTTTGTGTTTTATTTTGTTTAATTTTTGTTTAATTTTTGTTTTAATTTTCAGAAAATCTTTTATTTTTCGTTTTGTTTTTTTGTTTCCAACTAAATTCAATCTTTTCGTTTTTTATTACAATAAATACAACCATATATATTGTTCACGTAATTATTCAATTAATTTATTTACAAATGTTGTTGTGTTTCTGTGAATTCCACACTTTGCTCGTTTTGTTTTCTTTGAATCTCGTGTTTTTTTTTTTTTTTTTGTTTTTTGTTAATTTTTGTATTTTTTAATTTTTTTTTAATGTTTTTTTTTTTTACTTTTTTTTTCTCTAAACAACAACAACAAAGAAAGAAAGAAAAACAAAACAATCGAAAATATTAATAAAATTACAAATTTCAAAGCTAAAAAATTGTTTCACTCTTTTTTTTTTTTTTTTGTTTGTTTTTTGTTTTAAATATAATTAAAAATGTGTGCTCATCACATAAACATAATTACTTCTTTTTTTTTTTTTACTTCACATTTAATATAAATACATTTTTTTTTTTCATTTTGATTTCTACGAAATTTAATTTAAATTTTTTTGTTTTTTTTTTTGTGTCGGATTTTCAAATAAAAACAAAAAATTATCAATTGGTTCCTTAAATCTATTTATTTATTTGCTACTTTTTTCCATTCTTATTCTTATTAACACAAATATATCTTCTTCTTCTTCTTCCTCCCCACTCTTGAATTTTTTTTTTGGGTTGTTAGCTACAAAAAAAAAATGTAATTTTTATTTTAAAATTAAATTTTTTTTCTGTTGAAGAAATCCGACGCATGAATCTACTTTTGGGTGAATTTTTTCTTCTTCTCATTTTTAATTTAGAGAAAAAAAAACTCGTCATAACTGAACTTTTTCTTAAATTGCAGTTAAATATTTGTGTTATTGGTACAATTTAGATGAAAAACCACCAATTTATTAGATAAACTAAAAACAAAAGTTTCAGAAATATAGGAATATATTTTCTCTCGTTTTAAGGGAAAATGCACTAATGAAAATTTTGGATTCTTAAGGAAACAATCATTTTAATTCAAATGTTTTGTGGAAAGAAACTTAATTGAATGAATAAAAAATGAATTTTATGAGAATTCAGTTAAGACAGTAAAAAAACTTTTAAATTTAAAAACAAAACAAAAATTCTAATAAGAAAAAATTCGGATTAACGAGTTTTTTTTCCCCCACTCTTTCGATTATTTAAAAAATTTATCCCTATTTTTGTTAATTTGTTTTATAAAAGAAAATTTACAATAAATTATGATTATAACGACAATAATAAATGTTTGCTATAATTTTCTTCTTTTTTTTCTTTGCATTTTTGCAATCTAATTAAATTGTATTTATATAATTTATTATTTTGTTTAATTTTTGTTTGTTTTTCCTTTAATTAAATTTGATTTCCATTTTTTTTTTATTTTCTTTAGAAAACAAAAAAAGAAACGATTTTTTATTAATTTTATTTTTGTTTCCTCTTTCCGTTTTGTGCAAAATAATTTGTTTTTGTCTTTCTCTTTTTATTTTGTTAACACAAGATACTGGCACAGACTTTACTCGAAAATGTTATCCCAAAACTTCTTTTGTTTCTTTTTGCCATTTTGTTGTAAGGACGTCAATGGAGAATTAACGTAATTTATTATCTTGTTTATTCATTTTTACATGATTAATAACTAAATCCAAGTATGAAAATTAATCAATAAAAAATATATTTTAAAATAAACAAATAAACAAAAAATAAAATAAAACGCTAGAAGACAAAACGTAATAATTTTCTCTTTCCATTTGTCTCATTATTATTTCTGTTATTTTTTTTTTTTGATATATTCTCTAGCAGTGACGTCAGATACTAGTTGCTAACAATCAACAATGTCAGATCTCTCTCTATTATTTACGTTAAAATTGGGCTTGCTTTTTATATACGTAGGACTTTTTTTCTCTTCTTCTTCTTCTTCTTTTTTTTTGTTTTGTGTTGACTGGGATCGTAATCTTTTCCATTACGTCTTTCCATATTTTTTTTCCATCAAATTATAATTATCTAATTTGTGTTTAAATATTTTAGTTTTGTTTATTATTTTTTTGGCAATTTCCTAATGATTTTGTTAATTATAATTTATTTAATTTGTTTTATTTTTATTGAAACCACAAACAAAAATTCCACCAGATAATTTATTTTGCTCTTGGAATGATTTATTTTTTACTTTTTTCACTACAGAATAATTTTTCATAAAATTTATTTATTTTTTTTTTCCTTTTTTATAAAAAAAATCTTCAAATTTTCTATTTTTAAAAAAACAAAAAAAAAACTTGAATAAAAAAAATTTGAATTGAAAAATTGTTCATATAAAAGAACAGACAAATATGGTTACCTAAAAATTTTATTATCTAATAAAAATTAATTTATAAATCTAATAAAAAACAATTGATTAATTAATTAATTAAAATGTGCTTGTACAGGAGACAATCAATCAATCCAATCGTGCAAATACAAACCACACTTCTTCTTATTTTTTCTTTTGTTTTTTTTTTTGTTGTAATTAAATTACGTTTCTTTGTTTTTTATTTTTTAAATAGCATAATTTTGTGTTATTTTTTTTTTAAAAATCAATAATTTAACAAAATTAAAATAAATATAAATATAAATAACGAATTAAATTTTATTTCTCTAGAATCTAGAAATAAAAGAAAATCATAAAATATTTAAAAATCATAAAAATAAATAATAAAATGAATAATAAAAGTAACACCTTCTTTATTTCGTCATTCATTTTCTACGTCTTCTTCTTTTTCGTCCTACAGATGGGGACATCCAAACAAATGTCCCCCCTATTTTTTTTTTCTTTTCTTTTGTTCTTTTCTTTCGATTCTCATTTTTTATTATCTATTAAATTCTATGTGTTTATTATTACATTCCTTTCGCTCTTCATTTATTTAGTGAGTTTCCTTCGTTTTCTTTTTTTTTTTGTGTCGACAAATCGGCTGTCATGGATATTTACCAAAGAAAGAAAGAAAAAAAAAATTGATTGATTTTTTCCTTAACTCATTTATCATTCTATTAAAGCTTTTATTCTCTTTTTTTTTTTTTTACCTTCTCTATTCTCTCTTCCAACCCACTCTCATTTTTTTCTTCGCCTTTCATTTTTCTGATGGGACTTTGGATAAATTCTTCAATATTTTTGTATTCAAACAAAATTATAACCAAAAAGAAAAACAAACGAAAAATAAAAGAAAAACAAAACATAAAAACAAAATAAAACAAATACGGTGAACAAAAAAAAAAAAATAGAACTGAAAATAATAATAACAACAATAACAACAACAACAAAACTAATCACACAAAAATTCCACTTATGACTTATTAATTAAGGCAAGAAAGGTGATTTGATTAATTTTTTATTATTTATTTATTTATTTTATTTCTTTTTTTTTTGTTTTTCTTCATTATTTACTTATTTTGGTTTTTGTTTTCATTTTTTTTCCCCCCCTTTTTTTTTTTTCTTTTGAAAATATTTTTGTTATAATAATTTAAATATTTTATTACTTTGTTTTTGTGTGTTTTTTTTTTATCTTAATTATTTGTTTTGTTTGTTTCTTTTTCTTACGTCTTGTTTTTTTTTCTTTTAAACAATAAATTTGTTTCTTTTTCAATAATTAAAGAATTATTAAGAGAATTTTAATTTTAAATACCCAAACCTCCATCATAAGCATAATCAGCCTTGTTATGCATAACAAGACAATCATCAACAAAGTAAAAACTATCAGAACGTGTTTCAAATGGATTTGAAATCATTTCACCAACTGAAAAATAAATAAAATTCTATTATTTGTAATTAGATAGACAAATGACGTCAATCGTAGAAATACTTCAATTATCACAAAGTAAAATTGACATGATTTTCTGTCCAAATACAAAAAAAAAAACAGTACGCCTTAAGCAGACGTGCGTTTCAATTATTTGATTGTATTTTTATCGAATTCTCTTTATTTGTGGGAAATATTTAATGGCTTATAATAATTCTAGTTGAATGAGGAAAATTTAACAAAAGGCATAAAATTATCCCATTTTGTCATTATCCAATAATTTTCCAACAAAATTTTAAAATTAAAATAAACAAAAGCAACATACCTAAATCTGGATGTAAACTGGGAAATTCATAAATATGTTCACATGTATTTTTTGAGTGTGGAATACAATAACCAAACTCAAAATCAAATGTTTTTAAATGACGATCCCTAAAAAAATGCCTTTCAATCATTCTAAAACGATTCACTGGCTTATTACCGATAGTGAATTCAATTCTGAAAGTAAAAAATGAGTTTTTTTTTAGAAAATTTAGAAATTTTATAATTATAATTTATTTCTTACGTTGCGCCAACAGTTTTCAATTTAAGAAATTGTGGGGTAAATTGATATCTAACATATCTTCCAGAATTTGGATCAATTTGTTCACCATCAATTTCATCATTTGCTGATGTTTGCTCATTATTTTTATCATCAGAATTTGGAAATTGTTGTTCACTTGGTGGTTTACATATTTCAAATAATACTTCACCACTTTCTAAATCTCTGATTTTAAAACGTGTAAAATCTATATCATATACATTTGCATCTAATGCACATAAATAATCATCAGTTATTTGATTTAGTGTTAAAACTTCATCGGGAGTTATAAAATTTGATGTATGTAAATCCAATTCACCAATTTGAAATTTTTTACTAACAACACTCATTTTAATTTATCAGCAATATGAACACATTCAATTTATATGTAAAAAAAATCAAATAAATTTTATTATTCTATGATTATAAATGTAAAATTATAAATAATTAATGAGAATTTTGACAGCAAAAAAAAATATACTTTTTTTTCTATTTTCTTAAAAACAACAAAAAAAATTTAACATTGAACTAAAAAACAATAATAATGCTGGTGGTGTCTAAAATATCACTTAAAAACCATCATTAGATGGCGGCGTTTGCTGTTTCAATACTGGAAAATTATTATGAAGTTATTCATAACGCGTTAGCGTTAACGAAACAATTAATAATTTATTATTACATAACACTATTTAGTATCACTGTTGATATTACACGTATTTGCACAAATGTGTCTGGCATAACCGTTTATTTTACTACCAACACTCAGTATAAAATTATATTGTAAAATTTGGTGCTTCAATTTATTTAGTCCGATAATTGTTTCCATATTATAATATTACTTTTTAAAATAACTACGAAAAACAGAAAACAAACTTTAATTTATTCATACGTAAATAAAACAATTAAAACACAATAAATTAATATTTAAAAATATTTAACTTAATGACCGCGTTGGTTAGTAATAATTATATAATACAAAATTTATCTATAACACCGTAAGCGATCTGTATTTCCTACTACTGGGTAGTATTCGCGTTTCTTCATTTTTGATTCTGTGATTCTGTCATTTCATTCGACATATAAACTAAAACTAGTATTTTTGGTTGAAAAGTGTAGAGTGAAAAAGAAAAAATGTGAAAAAATGGAAAATATGGGTACAATAAATAATATAATTATTTTATATTTAATTATTTTCGTAAATAAATTCAATTCACCAATTAATAACAGTTATTTGTTGTGTTTATTATGTTATTTAATTAAAATTTTGAACAGAATGTTCTCTTTTTTTCTTCTTCTTCACGTTATAACATTCCTTTAGAAATAAGTTATTTTACAACATTTTTTAAGTACTTTTCTTCATAATAATAAACAAAAATTTCTCGTATCTATTTATTTAAACAATCATTTTTGTTGTTTACATTTTAAATATATAAATTGTTTAGTTTATATTATTTATTTAATGTTTCATGCAGAATTATGCAAAACACAAAATTAAACGATCTCGTCTTGAAAAAAGAAAAGAAAATTTAAAAATGTTTTGTTTTTCTTTTGAATGAAACCTTGCAAATAAATAAATAAATAAAATTAAAAGACAACAATAATAAAAAAAGAAGAAATTTATTTTATATAAAATTCATTGCCAGAATATATAAAAAAAAAACTATATAATGACGACATTTTTTAATAATAAAAATAATAAATAAAAACAACAACAAAAAATATCTTGTTTTTTAACCTACGCAATTTTTACATTTATTTTTTTGCATTTCATTTTAATAAACTATAACTAATTTTTATACGCATATTTTTGTGTTAAAATAAAACACGATATTTTTTTTTAATTTAAAATTAGCAAACATTTTTTGTTACAAAAAAAAAACAAACTAGAATCAAAAATGTTCCTCTTCTGTACCTTTTTTTTAAAATTTTATTTCAGAGAACAATAATTTGTCTTGTTCTGGTTGTTTTAATTATGTTGAGGATGATGAATATATACAAGCACTAGGACAAGAATGGCATGCTGATTGTTTTAGATGTTCTGCATGTGATACACAACTATCTAGTTGGTATTTTGAAAAGGATGGACTATTATTTTGTCAAGATGATTATTATACAAAATTTGGTGAATCATGTCAACAATGTGGACAAGTATAATAAAATTTAATTTTATTGCTTAATGGATTTATGACTAAATTTTCTATTCTTGTTTTTTTTAGATAATCTCAGGACCTGTTATGATTGGTAAATATTAAATGCAATAATTTTTTATGATCAACATAACTGAAAAGGGACAATTAAATCAATTTGTGTGAAAATTAGAAAAGGGCGAGAAATTACATTACAAAAAACCTTCATAAATTATAAATATTCATATTATGTAACAATGCAGAGAGAAATTTTCCAAATGTCTATGTGGTCATTTTATAGAAGTTTCACTGTAATTTTAAATGGTTTATTAGGCAATTACGTTCAGAGTTTTCATTAATTTATATCGTGAAAAAATATATCCAGTAACATGTGAACTTAATGAGCTCTAAGACTTTTATTGTCAAATCGATTTTTTTCTAATCTAAAGTAGTTATAATAAGTTATAATATATAATAACAGAGTAATATGTGCAATCATATTTATTACTTGGAATAACAATAAAATTTCAAATTCGAAGAAAGTCCACTTTGTGACAAGAATATTTTATTTTATCAATATTTAAAAGTTTTTTCTTTGTATTATTTATAGAATTATAAAATTCTTATCAATCTGTTACAATTTTTTATCGTTATTGTTTTTGTTGTTTTTTTTTTAGCTGGAGATCATAAATTTCATCCAGAATGTTTTTGTTGTGAATCATGTAACGCATTTATTGGCGATGGAGAATCTTATGCTCTTGTTGAAAGATCAAAACTTTATTGGTTTGTTTTTTTTTTATAATAAAAATATTTATATAACGTTATAATTAATAATTTTTAATTATTAAATAGTGGACAATGTTATCGTCGTCAAATGCAACCATTATCTAGATCGTCACAAACAAATTCGGGTGTTCCAAAGAAACCATTACATTCCATTAGATTAGTTGAAATACCATGGACAAAAGGTAATAATTGTGGTATACGCTTATCAGTTGATGAAAATCAAATTGGTGCCCCAATAAGTTCGGCTTCAAATTGTCGTGGTGTTCGAATATCAGAGTAAGTTTAACAATTATTTGTTATTTTATTGTAGATATTTTGTTAATTTTATTAATCTAATTTGGTAATTTCGTTGTATTTTCTTAATTTTTTTTTTCAAATTAAAAAGTGACGGAAAATATAAAGTTGGTTTCGGTATTTAAAATCTTAGTTAGTAAAAACTAACCCAATATTGAAAATAAATTCTGTAATTACGAATATTGTAGCATGAATCAAAAACAAAAATTGTATCATTTATTAATGATAAAATAAAAAAAAAAAACAATGAATAATGAAATTTTTTATGATATTAATGTTGAGTAATTTATGATAATCGTAATTTAGAATTTGTCTCCAATAGTGTAGAGATTTTGCTAATAGTTTAGCGAGAAAAAAGAGATAAGTGCAATCGCTTTAAATATTATCGTACACTCTATTTCTCTTTTAGTTTTGCAAAATCTGTTTAATAATTAATTGTTTATTTTATAAATATTTTATGTACTAACCCGATTAACTGAATAATATAATTATAGGATATTTTGTACTATTTATGGACAAATGGGAAAATATGTTTTTTCATTTATATCGTCTGCAATAGACGCTTGTTGTGGTTACTACAGGTAACCTTTACTTTTACTTTTATAATATTATATTTTTATATCTAATCTAAAATGTTGTTTATTTAAAGGTACGTTTTCACATCTGACCAGTAATTTACCCTTTTTTTTCTTATTAATCAAAATGATTCATGCATGAAAAGGTTTCTTTAAAAAAAAAATACAAAAATTATTAAATAATCAAAGTATTTCTTAGAAATTTAATTTGCAAAAAAACTAAAAATAACTTTTTTTTTATTATTTAAAGAAATATTAAATTTAGTTTGTTTTTGTTTGTCGGATCATACGGTTTTACTTGAAAACAAATAAATAAAAAAATTAACTCGGGTGACGTTGTTTGATTTGTTGTTATTTAATAAAATTATCTCAAGTAATTTCAAATGTGTAGAATATTTTTATTGACTTTACAAAACTTTGGAATATTTTTCAATTTCAATAAACGTGTAGAAAATTGAAGAATAATTGTGAAAACGGAAACATTGAATTTTCCATGTAATGAAATAATCATCATTATGAAAACGTACCATTAATTGTATTTTAATGATTAAAAGATTAAATAAGATTAATGTTTCAAATATTAACAATACAAATTTGTTATTCTCTTTTTAGACTAGATGTTAGTACAGATTTAATGTCATTGCATATTGGTGATAAAATTTTAGAAGTTAATGGTACACCCGTTAAAGATTCAGCAATTGAAAATATTGAAAATTTAATACAAAATTCCGATAAAGTATTACAGGTAAGAAGTTGAACGTGCAGAATGTAATATCCTTTTATTTTGTTCAAATATGGAATAACCATTTTTCTTCAGAGCAAACCAAAAACTAAATATATTTTAATAATTTCAGTTAACGATTGAACATGATCCAGATTCTGTAATAAAACGTTTAAATAATTCAGGAAGTATTTCACCTTTACAATCAATTGATGTTAACCAAAGAGATAATCATCGTAATAATCCTGGTAGCAGTAAAGATACAAAACAATTAAATAAAATTGAAAAGGAACGTTTATTTAAACGTAAAGATGAGGGCTATATAAGTGGAACAAAAACGAGACAATTAAGAAAGACTAAAAATTTAAATTTAAATTGTTCTGTTGGTACGTATTCTGTTTTACGTAATACATTTAACGATTATAAAAAATAATGTAAATTTTATCGAACACATTTTTCATATATTTATATTTGAAATGTTACTTTCAAAAGTCCTTAATACTTAATGTCGTTTATTGAAATCATCCAATAATTTTTAATATTTTTTTATTCAAATTTTAATTTATTAATTCTTTTTGTTTTTTTATAGGAACGAATTCACTGAAAGAAAAAGAACGATGTTCAAGTATGTCAAAATTATTAGATGAAAATCATCCACCTAATACAGAATTATATGATTTATCACGGACAAAATCATTTCGTTTAGAACCAAAACCACAACGTATATTTCGTGCATCTGACTTAGTACAAGGTGAATTATTAGGTAAAGGTTTTTTTGGACAAGTATTTAAAGTAACACATAAAGTAACAAAAGAAGTAATGGTCCTTAAAGAATTATATCGTGTTGATGAAGAAGCGCAAAAGAATTTTTTAAAAGAAGTTGCTGTATTACGTTCATTATCACATAATAACGTATTACATTTTATTGGTGTTTTATATAAAGATAAAAAATTACATTTATTAACGGAATTTATTTCTGGTGGTTCATTAAAAGAACTTATACATGATTCTGGTTTACCATTACCATGGGAACAACGAATATCTTTTGCAAAAGATATTGCATGTGGTATGACTTATTTACATTCAATGAATATTATTCATCGTGATTTAAATTCATTAAATTGTTTGGTAAGGGAAGATAAGACTGTTATTGTTGCTGATTTTGGTCTTGCACGTATAATTAATCAATCATCAAATACGTCAAATGAAAAATGGCAACAAAGTGGAAATAGTAGTGGTAGTGGTACTGGTGGTAATGGTAATAGTGTTGAAAGAGGTTCTAGTACGGGTACTGTTGGACGTAAAGGAAGACAAAGACGTCAAAGATATACAGTTGTTGGTAATCCATATTGGATGGCACCAGAAATGATGAAAGGAAATAAATATGATGAAAAAGTTGATGTTTTTTCATTTGGCATTGTACTTTGTGAGGTAAGATATTAATTTTTTTCATTATTTACAAAAATAAAATATAATATTCAACACAATACGACTTTGAAGTATTAAGGAACATTATATCATATTTTTTCAACACTTTAATAGTTTTAGTTTGATTTCTTTCAAATTTACATTTGAGAAAATTTGAATACAAAGATTAACATAAATTAAATAAATATTAAATATTCACTTTTACTGCGTGTTCCATATCGAGTTATTCAAATCAATAAAATTTCATTTGTAGTGAAAAATTTCACAATAAAACCTAAATTTGGTTGAAAGTATTTTTTTTAATTTCATCAATTATGAAATCTATTAAAATAAATTATATTTATTTTCACTTGAAGATTATTGGACGTGTTCAAGCGGATCCTGATTTTTTACCAAGAACATCAGATTTTGGTCTTAATCAAAAAGTGTTTAAGGAAAGTTTTTGTTGTCAATGTCCTGATCCATTTTTTAAAATTGCCTTTCTATGCTGTGATCTTAATCCTGATAAACGGTAGTTAAATTAATCAAATAAAATGTTGTAACAAAACTAAATGAAACAAATTTCTTTAATTTTTAGTCCACCATTTGAAGTACTTGAAGTATGGCTTGAATCATTAGCAATGCATATTTCGGTTTGTCGTCCATTACCACCTGATCTTATATTTGATATTGAACATTATAAAGGTTCACAAAGTCGTGAATCTAGTTTAAGTTCAACACCAGATGGTTTAAATACACCACCACTTAGTAAAACTTTACGTATTAATACAACAACATCAACACCTTTAGATTGCCTTAAAACAACAACAACAAAATTGGATAATAATAATAAAGATGATATTAGTTATAATAAATTTGATAAGAATGACAATAAATCTGCTCAAAATAATTTAATTATAGAAAATAAAAAATGTGAAAATATTAAATTAAATGATACAAATGAAGATGAAAATAAGAAAAATACTTCTAATCGCATTCCAACAACACCAACGACACCAACAACACCACCAGTAACAGAAATACAAACGGCACAAGACACAAATAATAAAATACAAAATACAATTGTTATTTCAACAAAAGATATACCAAAGTCACCACATTTAAGTAAAGATTTTTCACCAAATGGTGATCGTATTAGAGACAGTATTAGAGCAAGACGTCAACAAAGAATGATGAAAAATCGTGAAAATCAAAGAAAATCACTTGAATCAGAGAAAATTGATTTACTAGATTGTAATAATACAGAGAAATCTGGTTCGGAACCGGTTAGTTTATTAAATGATCAACGTTCATTACCAACAGAAATTGTATTAAAAGCAGTGAAGAAAACATTAGAAAATGATAAACCAGAAAGAATTCGTCCTTATGGAGAAAAAGGATTTATAATTAATTTAAAGGATGGTTTATTATCATTGAATAATGTTAAAGATTTAGATAATTGTTCTGATTTTGATTCAAGTTGTGACACAAGTCTTAATTATATTGAAGCGAATGCACCAATTGAAGATACAACAAAAATGGGTGAAAGTGTAAGAAATATTGTTGAGAAATTTGATGAAAAACCAATAACATCATTTGGTTTATCACGTTCAAAAGGTCTGAATGAATTAAATTTTAAAACAGAGAAAAATGAAAAAGAACGTCCAGCTGATGATTTAAAAACAAAAATTGAACCTAAAGTGAGTACATCTGTTTTTAGTGGTTTTACTAGAAATACTGGATTTGGTGTATTTAGAAATTCTGTTGATTCAAAACCAACAAATGATAGTAAAATAACAAATTTGTCAGCACAACAAAAATCATATAAAAATACATTGGATGATATTAAAAGTAAATTAAATTTATATAAATCACGTTTTGATTCTGTTGATTCATCAACAACAAAAAAAGATACATCTGATGATGTTGGTTCAAGAAATTCAATAAAAAGTTACTTTAAAATTGGTCCACTTATTCATGATAAAAGTTATCGTTGTAATGATGATAATAATGATAAGAAATCAAAAACAGAAATGTTTAAAAAAATTTCACCAACATTAGATAGAAAAAATCATTCATTACAACAATTATCACCAACAGAAGAAAAACCAATTGGACGTCGTATATTTCGTATTAATGATACACCAATATTTGAAAGGCGTAATGTACGTTCAATGTTACCAACATCAATATTTCGTCGTAGTGATTCTGATGAAAAAATTCAAACAAATTTATCATCATATAAAAATAAACAAACAAATGTTGTAACAACACAACAACCAACATCAATAAATAATGATAAAACATTTTCTTTTAAACAAAAAATATCACCAACATCTGAATTAAAACCAAATCAATGTTTTGTATCATTAAATCAAAATGAATTACTACAACAGGTACCACAAACACAACAGACAAAATCAAAAGTAAATATTGGTGTTCATAGTGGAAGTAGTAATTTAACACAACAACAACAGCAGCAACCACAAGAAAAAGGACAAATATTTAATCAAAATTTTTTCAATTTTAAACGTACAAATTTCTCACCAACAAAACAAACATTATTTGATACAAAAAGAACACAACAACAAACAAATAATGATAAATATTTAAATTTAAGATCACCAAATTTGGAATTATCATCAACTGGTGGTCATCAACGTGATAATAATGTTATTATAAAAACAAAATCACAACAACCACAACAACAACAACAACAGCAAACAACAAATAAAAGTTTATTTAATAATTACTCAAGTAATAATATAAAAGCAACAAATAATAAAGTAACATTATTATCACCAGATAGTATTAGAAAATTAAATGCAAAATTAACAGAATCAAAAATGAATAATCAAAAATTAAATGATGGCGTTACATATAAAAATTATCATCAACATCATCCAAATTATCGTACAACAAATACAAATCAAAGTAATAATAATTTAATTGCTCAAAAATTACATACAGATGCTCAAATAAAACAAATGCATAATAATAAAAAAAATAATTGTGTTCTTGAGTCAACTGCTTTGTAAAAATGCTTCATTTATTATTTTGATTTTAAACAAATATTGACTTTTTGTGCCATTTTGATTTTGATTTTGATTTTTTTTTTTTGATTATAAATTTAAGAGAAAAAAATACTTTATTAGGCACAATTTTTAATTAAAAAAAAACAATTAAAATGTTAAATTTTATGAACGATCTTTATTTATATTTAATTAAATTAATTACGTCATTTTGTTTATTATTTATTAAGGGTATGTTTTCTATTGAGAGAGTGATAAAATACTAAATTACATTGACCAATTTATAATTAAATTGAATTAATAAATAAATTAATTATAATTGAATTAATATATAAAGATGAAAGATAAAATATGACGATATAAATTATCACAGTGAAAAGAATTTGATTGAGGCAAGTCAATGAAATATAAACAAAAATGGAAATTGTTAAAATTTTATTCACATAAATAATTAATTAGAATTTAATGTGGAATATACATTTTAATTGTCGTTTTACATTCTAATGTCCAGCTAATGATTCTTTTAATACTCCGCTAAGAAAATGTTAGTCCCTTTCTGAGATTGTCTTTGAATGGCATCATCTCTTTTACTCTTCTCTAACAGACTGCTAAAATTAATGTGAAATTCGCCCTAGTAGTGTAATCTCATGACTTGCGTTTCAATTCCATATTGTTTATATTTCATTGACTCAAGTTGGGTATCTATTTTAAATGTAAGAAAATCTTTGATGCTTGACTGTAGGTAATTATTAAAATAAAGTAATTCACTGTTCCTCTACTCTATATTAAATTTTGAGAATTGGATTGTAGACTATTTTTTTCTTAATCTCACGTTTTTAAAATCTTAATGATTAAGCTTCGTTAGAATCTCAAATGATTCACTTACTATATTTGGTCAACGTAAAAAGTTTATTTTTTGTACGTATTTGTCACTCACCGGAAAGTGTGACTAAAAAAATCGAGTAAATATTAAATTAAATATAATTGGTGTATTTTTCTTGGATACTCAGATTCGTCACTTATCTATTGACATTATTGAAATTATTCATAGATTCGTATATGAATTGAATCAACAGTGAGGCATAATCAAATGAGTTCAGTTTAAAGAAGAAAACTCCTTAAAATTCACCAAATCTAGTTAATTCTTGTACACTTTTCGTATTTCAATTAAATTTAAAGAAAAAATATATAAAAAAAAAATTGCTTCGTTACCTGCTTCGAAATTGTTAACCAATTTTCGAAATACGAAATACAAAATGACGTTAAAACATTTTCATAAGATCGTTCATAATTAATTTTATTCGCGTTTGTCATCACAAAAAAAAAACAACAAATTTAATAAACAAAAAAAAAATCTGCTCACTTTTAATTAAAAACAATAAAAAAAAAGCTATAATAAAAGGAAGCCGGAAAGAAAATGAAAATGAAAGAAGAAAGGAAGAATAAAAGAATGAAAGAATGAAAAATTCAATAATTTTGTGTAGCAAAAATAATTATTTGTTGTAATTAAAAATTATGTATATAGAAAAATTAGATTACTTTTTAGTAGGATAAACAGTACTTGAGTGAAATGGGAAAATTTACAAGAAGAAGAAGAAGAAGAAAAAAAAAAAACAAACAAATAAATTTAAACAAAAAAAAAAAATGTCCATAAATAAGAAAAGTTAATCGAATTTTACATTCCTAAGTTTTCATTATATTAATTTTTAGTCTTAATAATTAAAATAGTTTTACTTTTTTTTTTTTGTCATTTTACTTAATTTTTTTTTAGCATTATAAATATTTGATCATTATTTTAAGTTTATGCATCTGCAATCGTAAAAGATTTCGGTTTATTGTAAAATCTTTTTCGTTTGATCAGCCATAATAAAATAAGAAACATACGAGAAATTAGCCAGAATTATGTAAGTTGACGTAATATTCGCAATAGCGAATAAATAAAAATAAAGTTGTTCTGTTTTCAAACAGGAAGAGAAAGTTGTGAAGTTGTCCATTTTTCTGGAACTGACCCCGTAAATTATGTTTCTTATTGCTTCCTTTTGTTTTGAAGCTTGTTGACATTTTCGCCAAAGAATAAAGAATAATTAATTGGAATTTAGTAAAAACAAAATGATGAACGTGCGTTAAAATAGTGCAATTGAAAATGCTGCCTTGACATTCATACAGAAGGATAAAAAGTTGTGAGCCATATGGGATTTATTTTAAACTAGAAAAATGATAAGTCTGTAAATTTAATTCCATTTCCGGGTTTTTTGTGTAAACTTTAACACAACTTTTATTGTCTCTACATGAATTCCAAATCTTTAAATATTCTTTATCACTTTGTGTGTTGCCATTTTATCATGTCACAAAACAATTAAATTAAAATTACTTAAAATATTGATTGAGTTTGCATTTTTTTAATTAATTAATTTAAATAATTATTATTTAAAAAATTTTTACTTTAAAATTAACAAAAAAAAAACAATTAACGATCTCTAATTTTTTATTTTAAAAATATTTTTACAAATTTTTTTATTATTTTATTGATTATTTTTTTGTCGATAATTAATTAATTAATTATTTCGAAGAAATCATTTTTATTATTTTTATTCTAATTTTTACATTTTTCCATTTTCTACATTTTTTCATATATTTTTTTTTTCTTAATTTTTAATTTTTAATTTTAATTAATATAAAATAATAATTTGTAATTAATTAATTTCTCTTTTTTTTTTTTATTATTATTTTTACTAACTCATCTGTGATATAAATAAATTAATAATATTTGAATAATAAATGAATAAAGAAAAAAGTAATAATTAAAAATAAATAATGAACAAAATAAAAAAAAAAAAAAAGAAGAAGACAAATATATATTTTTAAAAAAAAAGAAAACAAAGAAGAAAGAAAGAGAAAAAAAAAACAAAACGAATAAAATAAAATGAAGAAGAAGAACAGATGAAACGTCAAAAAAAAAAACAACAATGACAGACTAAAGTCTACACAGAGAAAACAAAAACAGTTGATATCACGTGTGTGTGTGTGGTGATATGAAAGAAAACAAAAAGTATTAAAAATTACTAGTGGAGAAAATATATTAAATTATATATTTTATCGTAATTAGAAATTTATATAAATAGAAAGAAGAAAACAAAATAAGAAATGTAAAAGAATAAAAAGAAAAAAAATTGTGTAATGTAACATTTTTTATTACATTTATTTATTATTATAAAATTTTTGTCTCCATTTTATTGTTATTTTTCTCTTCTAATTATTGTCGAACGAAAAATGTCGACAACAAAAAAAAAAAAAAAACAAAGAAGGAAAATGTGGGAAATTTTAATTTTTTAAAATTGTTCAAATTTTGTAAAAGAAAATTAAAATCGTGATTTTGCACAAATTTTATTTATTTGAAAAAATTAATGAGGAAAAACTTGCTGAATTTCTCGAATTTTCAGTGAAAGTAAAAATAATTTTGAGAGTGAGAAATGAATTACAAAAAAAAAAATACATTAAGGGATGTTGCGATATTTTACAGGAACTAGATAAATTCCGGAGTTTTCCGGAATTTTTCAGGAATTTAATTTTTCTAACTGATTAAATTTGTGTTAAGAGAAATTTAACGTAAAAAATTCAAAAATTCAAATGCTTTCTAAATATTGCAACGTAATTAAATTTAAAACAAAAATTAAAGTTCATATTCCAAATTCCATTTAGTGTTAAAAATTTTGCGCGTTTCCAATTTATAATTAATTTTTTATCTTTCGGCTAATTGCCTCACCAACAACAAATTAAATAATTTTTGTGCTTTTGTCTCATTATTTTCTTTCTTGGAAAAAAACAAAAAAATATTTCTTGTATTTTTACAAACAATTTGATTATTAACGGAAATTAAAATTTTAAATTAAAAATCAACAATAATAAATTATAAGAATGTATAATCCTTGTGGTGTTGAATGTTTTCTTACACATTCCAACTTCAAATCAAATCATCATCATTTATTTTTTATTTGTTTTATTTTTTTTTATTAATTTTACTTTTTCCTCCTTTTTCTCTTCTACTCCTTTAAAATCTATTTTTTTTGTTTTAATCCTGTTATTTTGGTCGATTATTATAGAAATGTTTTATGATTAGTAAAACTTTAAATGTGAGTTTGTGTGTGTGTGTGTGTATTTGTTTAATTTATCTTTGAATTTAAATTAATGAAACAAAAAGAAGAAGAAGAAGAAGGAAAAATAATTAAAGAAAAAAAGAAGAAGAAATTTGGAGAAAAATAATTGAATATATGAAATGAATATGTAATAATTGAATAATAATTGTAATTTGTAATTGTACAGAAGAATTTGAAGGATAAAGAAAGAAGAAAAAGAAAAACAAAGTATGAAATTAAAAGTAATAACAAAAATAATAATAATAAAAAAAAAATGAAATTTTGTTTTTATTTGTAACTGTAACTCTCTCTCTGATCTGATCTGATCCAAATAATCCATGATAACAACAATAAATCTTATTTAAATTTAATTTTCTATAATTAAAGGATTTTTGTATCGAATTTTTTGTTGGAGAAGAAATAAACAGATCACATGATACGATTTAGGACTTGATTTTTACAGATGAACACGCTTGATTCAAGCATTGGTTAATCTTGGAATTTCTAGGATTTTTTGGAAGTATATAGGAAAAGTGTTATGGAAATAATTCGGTTCTTCAATAAATTTTATTTGTCTTCAAATTAAGTTGCTTCAGATTAAAGAATCAACACATACAATAAATTTACTCCCACTCAATTCTTACAATGTTGCAATTTCTGTATACAAAGAATGATCTATAAACGTCTTTTGTTTAATTAAAAAAAAAAAACAGAATGATGAAATTGCATGACGACTAAAAGTCATAATTAGGTAATGGCGATGTAAAAATTACACTGATTCCAATTAAAAATGCATTTAAAGCTCTGTCGAGAGTTTATAAATTTTATAATTAAAAACAATTAAAAAAAAAACTCTCTACAAGACAAAATATTTTAATAATAAAAAAAAAGATTCAAATCTTTTTAACCTAATTAAATTTGTTTAATTAGCAATAAAAAAAACAAAACTAAATAAATTTTAATCAACAATAACAACAATTTTAATTGACCTTTTATCACAATTTAGTCGTCATTTACACATCCTTTATTTTTTGTTGTTGTTTTTAATTTTTTCACAAGACAACACAATCAGATTTTTCAATCTTGTTCTTTGTTTTTTGTTTTTAATTTTTAAGATTCTTTTTTTTTTTTGTTGTTGTTGTTCTTCGTCATAATAACAAAATAAAAATGTTTAGTAAACTTTTTCTTGTTCAATATTCTAAGTCTAAGTCTCCATATAGTTAAAATAAGAAAATAAGAAACAAAAAAAAAAAAAAAAAAGACAAAAACAAAAAATATTTTATATAAATATTTTTCATCAGATTCAGATTATTTTGACTATGGCGCCAATCCAATGTCCATGAAATTTTTTAAATTCCAAATTTTTTATGTTTTCTTTTTTTTTTTTGTTCTCTTTTTCTCGGTTGATTTTGTTTTAATGAATAAAAAGTAGAAGAAGAAGACGAAGAAAAATATGAAAAATCTCCCGTTGATGATGGGTTAACAATCTATTTTATGTATAACTAAATTAATGCGTTACCCTATTATTCCTCTCTCTTACACCATATTACCTAATTCATCCTTTTCGTCATCCCTTAACAATAAAACATAATTATTTTTGTGTTTTTGGATGGTTTTAGTGCTGAACGGATCAATCCCTCGCATAAATTAGTTTACGTTTAATGTTTTTGTTTTTTTTTTTATGGACATAAGTCGCTAATTAATTTAATATTTCTATTTATTTATTTGTTTTTCCTTCTTTTTTTTTAAGAGAGCGAAACGAAATATTAAGAAAAGATAATTAGTTTGGGTGGTCTGAATATTTTTGTTGGTCCTTTTTTTATTTTTATTTTTTTTTTTTGTACTGAAATTTATTATAACATTTTTCAAATTTAATGATTTATAAAAGGGATAAAACGTTAAAACCTTTTGTTATTTTTTTATGGTGCACCTTGCAATATTTGAATTAATTAATATTTTTATTATTTGATGAAAATTGATTTACTTTAAGATTTCTAATCTAAATATTTATCTTTAGTTTTCAAAATAAGAATTCCTTTTCACTTAGCTGCGAAATTTGCTGAATAAGAAAATAAGCCAATTAGAATAATTTAGACTTTTAGAGGAAAGGTGTTTGATGTTCTTTAAGAAAACTGTTCTTAAATTTTTGATTATTTAATTTAATTTGGCAAAATACAAAATCATTTTGTAATATGCAATTTTTAAATGATTTTCTGTCACGACATATCATCAAGAAGATATACGTGTTTTAAATCAAGATGATATTAATTTGATTACATGTCTGACATTTATTTTATAATTATATCGAGTTTATTTTGTGTTTTTTTTTTCCTTTATAGTTAACACAACCCTGTGTTATTTTGTTGATTTTGCAAATTATCGTTGAAGCTGTTAGCCCAGAGGCAAGCAAATGATAATAAACACCTTAACGATTAAAGTTTTTCAGTCTCCGTCTCCCTTGTTTATTTGTTTGTTCGAAATTATTTCACTGTACTTAAATATGATACGAAATAAACAATATCGTTTGTTGTAGTGATGAGAAAAATTATTTTACACTGTTGCAATTTTGTATTTGTTATTTATTGGTATACATTTAAAATAAAATGAATTTATTTATTTGGTTATATGTGGTGTTGTAGATTCAATAAACCGGGAATAAAATGATTTGTCCAATAATTCATTTTATTATTAAAAGGGGCATAATTATTGCATCATTAGGAATATTAAAGAAATCGTCCATCGATTTGGACATCTCTCTCTTATTTGTGCTGTCTGCTTCCATATCAAATGTGATTGTTATGTTTTTCTTTGACCACAATTAATTCCGTTTGCAAAACTCGTGAATAAAAATTCAAAATTAATTAAGAATTTTTCATAAATTATAAATATTTAATGCAAACTTTTAAAATTTTCACTCAACCCTGATTGAAATTCATAATATTTATTTTGTAAATTGGGCATGGCGTCGAGCCGATAAATATATTTAGCTTAAAGGCATATAACTAAATTCTCTGTTAAATAAAGCGTCCAGTGTTCAGTCCAGTACCTCTCCTCATATACAGACAAACACATTCACATCCATAATTTATTGAATTTTTGAATATTTATATTTGCAAACTCAATCTTTCGTATTTTCTTAGCTTTTTGTATTTTTGTTTTTGTTTTTGCATAAGAGACGACAGATAAAATCAGATCATCATAAATTACAGAGAAATATTTTCAAAGATGTGAAAATGAATTGAATGAAAAAAGGGATGTAGAAATTTTTCCGTGAAAACATCAGAGGGATGTAAGTTAGTTAGAGCCACCCACCCCCCATTATGAACAACAAGCTCAGGTGTGTTTACTTGACTTTATCTCATCTAATAGATGTTTATCATATCTCTTTGTTTGTGTGTTTGTTTGTTTTGTCTAAAAAGTTTTTTAAGAATTAATGAACACACACACACACACACACATATACATAAACAATAATTTTATTACGCGAAAAAAAAAAATCTTCTCTCTATATTTTTTTTTTTCACATCGTAAGCTGTATAAGATAATTTTAAAGAAGGGCTGCACAAGATAATAACGAAGAAGTTATTATGCATATTTCTCTGTTCTTCATTAAAACATAATGAAATGCAAATAAAACAAAAGGATAACAATATATATCTAAAGTGTATCATTTTTCTTCAAAACTCTTAAATTTTTCATTCTATCTTATTTAAGAAGAAAGTAGATATTAACTTTCTTCTTTTTTAATATACTAATCTTTTATAACAAAGATTACAAAAGAAAAACTATAAAACTAAACTTTTCATTTTCTTGGTTGTTTTTCTTTACTTTATACACGTTGCAGGGTTATAATTGGGAATATGTTACATATAGAACAGAGAAAATTTCAAGTCTTGACTTGAAGAATTATTGTCTGAAGATTGAAGACAATTCGAAAATATTGTAATCTAAATTGAAAAAAATTTTGTTGAAAAATTCCATTTTGAGTTTCTTGTACTTTTATGTTGGTACATGAACTTTTACTGGATTATAATGGTTATAATGTTCAACGTCAATTTATTCAACCTGCGGTCATACTTAAAAATTAATAATTTCAATTTGTTACTTGTAAAGAATGACATTAAATAAAGGAAGTTAAAATTATTCTAAGATTTACATTTAATACAAATCAACTCAGTAAACATCCTTTTTACTTTAACTTTTACTTCAACGAATTTTAGTTCGACCCTGATCTATATATAAAGTCATTATGTAAGAAATATTTGTAAGATTGCGTATACAAGCGAATTGGATTTTATTATTCCTAATAAAAATTTTGTAAGACATACAAGTCCAATGTCTATAATACCATGGTGGTCAAATAGTGTAATAATATAACGATGATTGGATTTGTCTCTCTCTCTCTCTTTCTCTCACATATTCTGTCTCTCTCTCTCTCTCTTTGGTTAATTTTATTTCTGATGTTTAAATCAATAGATCGATTATATAATTATAATAAAAGTTCTTGCTAATATTTTCTTATTCTTTCATTTTACTTTTTAACTTTCATGAAATTCTTATTATATTGCACAATTTTCTAATAATATTTTTTGTTTCGTGTACAAATTTAACTGAATTTTTTTCGTTCTTGTTCTTGTAAATTATTTAAAAAACAGAAAAAAAAAACACGAGAGACAAAAAACTACAGAGAATTTTTTCTTTTTTTTTTTTTTTTGTAACCATAAACTGCGGTAGATCCATTCTCGCATCTCAATAATCTCTCAATAATAATCAATAATCAATGGGAGTCCTTCAATTAAATATTAAATAAAAATGAAATCAAATAAAAAACAAAAAACAAAAACAAAAACAAAAACAAACAAAAAAATATTCAATATAATTTAATTATATTATATTTTTATTGAAAGGTTTTTTTTTTTATTTTGTTTTCATTTTATATTCGACATTCAACGATCCATGACATAATATATTATTTTTTATTCTTTTTCTTTTCTTTTTTTTGTTATTTAGTCTTCAGTACGTTTTTATTGTTGTTGTTATTTTTTTTTTTTTTGTTAAACGATCTCAGTTTAAACAAAAAAAAACCAACAAACTTCTATATTATATTTGTGTGTTTTTTTTCTTCTTCTTCTTCCTCTTCTTCATTCTTCATTCTTTCTTTTAATATCCCCATCAATTCTTCCGCATTATTACCAAAATCAGACCTCCCATTTAGATGGGTACCTTGTATATATCACAATAAATCGTGTGTACCTTTTTTCTTATATATAAAAAAAGAAGAAGTAAATATGAAAGAAACAAACACAAAAAAAAGAAAGAATTTTTTTTTTGTAATAATAACTCTTACCCTTTTCCCCTTCTTTCATCATCCACTGGGGGTTTTTTTTTTCTTTTGGTGCGTCGTTTGCAGGTGAATATTTGCGTTATTTTTTCATTTTTTTTTTGTTATTTACTAAATTGAGAGACGTATGGATAAAAAGGACAGTTGGAGAAATTTATAGATAAAATATGATGACAATCATTATATGATGATATCAGATGGTCTTATAAAATATTAAACCTTTAATTAATTTATGATCAAATACACTCTGAAGATGTTTAACCAAAAGAGTTCCAAGAGAACTTAAAAAAAGTTAAGAAGGAAATAATGATCAGACAGATGTGTTGTGACACAAGATTTTCTTATTTTTCCCGATAAAATATTCTTTTAAAATTAATGTCATAGTAATGGACATTCATCTGTATCTATTCGTTTATCACCACCCAAGATTATATTAATAAGAAAAATTCATGCACCTGATTTGTGTGTGAAGAAGAAATTATGAACAACACGAAATTAGAAGATATACACACACAGTTATTATATACACACACACACTTACATTTTCATACACCTATATTTATATTATTCAATTCATGCAAAATCTCTTCTTATTCTTCTTCTTAATTTTTTTTCTTTTTTTTTTACTATCATCTCTTCATCTGGCAATAAAAATGTATATTATTTTTTTGTTGGTTCTTTCGTTCGTTCAGACAGATTTAATTGCACGTAGAGGTAAACTAACTATATAATACACTCTATATAAATATACTTACAAAAATATAAATTTCCTGAACTTGTGTAAAAAGAAAAAATGAACAAAATAAAATAATAATCACATATATAGATATCTATACGTCATAAACGATATGTTATATATGGAGAAGCCAACCTCCTCCCATCATCAGGTAATACTAATTTACAAAACATACAACACGTTTTGTAATAAACGAAAAAAAAAAATGAAAAAAAAATGAACCTTGTTAAATGGGTAACCCAAAATTATTATTTTTGTTTTTGTTTTTTTTTTTGTTTTTTTCTTTTGCTGCAAGAATTCTGTATTTATTTTTTTTTTGTCTTTTTTCTTTTTCTTTAGAGACAGACATGATAAGGTGTGATGATCATGATACCTTTTGTTTCATAAATACAAAGACTTTTTTACTTCTTAACTTTTCCTTTTCAATATAAAACAATAGAATAAAATAGGCAGGTAGGCTAATTGGACACATTCAATGATTACCTTTTGTTTATTCGTCAGATTTAAATGTCTTAATAAATTCATTATTAGATTTTTATTTTTTATGAAATGTTTTACTAATCGTGTTATAAGTTGCATATGGAGAAGCTAATACATAATCTGATGTTTGCAATTAATTTTGTTGTTTTAATTAAAGTTTAAGGATTGATGAATTAATATTCAATCAATAATCTCCTGTCAATCTGAAAGAAAAGCTAAATAAATTGATGTTTAATATTTTCTATTGATTTAGTTTCCTTTAATAATTAATCTGGTAATTGTATTTTAGTAATTAAATTGAAGTATAGAATTCTAACTAAATTTCCTTGAACAAAATTCAAGATAATTTCATCAAAATCACAATAAAGTGGAAGGGGAGAAATGAATTATTTGAACTTTGTGCATTTCATTTTTTCATAAATAATTTCAACAAAACTATTATTTATTTTTTGTGTAACCCTATATCCTCTAAAGGTATTCCAACCAAAAACAAAAAAAAAACAAAAAAAAAATGAAGAAGAACAAAATAATTATATTGGCGCCCAAGTATGATTATGATAAGACAAAATAAAGAAAGGAAAGAAAAGAAAAAAAAAAGAAGGAAAAAGAGAAGAAAAAATAAACAGCACCAAATCACTGATCATAAATAATGTCCAAATTATAGGTATATAGAATTTTTCGTGATGAAATCATATTCTTGTTTGTTGTTAGTGTTTATTATTGTAAATCTTTCTCGTAATCGTATCGTATAGAAGGATGATGATGACGATGAAATATCATGAGACTGTTCCTGAAAAGGTTTAAATTTCTTTTTTAAGAAATTTTTCATTCAAAAACTTTTTTTTTTAACTTCATAGAAGGGGATACAAAAAATTCTTTATGGACCATTAAAAAAAAAACAAAAACAAAATATAAAACAACAACAGAATGAAGGAACAGGATTAATAATTGGAATCCCAATATATATATTTGGAATTAAGAAAAAGAAGTCAAACGAACAGATTTTTATTAAAAAAAAAAGAACAAAAAAAAAAGGGGGAGTTTTGTTAAAAATTCAAAAACCAATAATTAACTTCACAGAATTGTGTCTCCTTATACCAGTATAAATTATGGTATCACCTGAAAATAAGATAAATTGAATTTCTTTCGATTATATAATTCAAATATAAATCTATAAATGTGTTTAAGAATTTCAAGGAGGTCTTTCTGTTATATGGTGGTGTCTATATTGATATGTTGGTGATGATGAGATGATGAAATGATGATTATAATGATGGCATAATATATGACTGATTATATATTTGATTGTTATTTTGTTAGATGATTAATTTGATTTAAAATTGATTTGATTTTGTGTATAAACGCAAGGTATCAAGACGTGTATCACGATTTTTTTTTTTTATATTGAATTTCCTATAATGTCTATCGCTAATAATTTATTTTGAGAACAGTATAATATTCTTGTTGTATTTATTTTGCCACACATTAATTATTACCTTTTTATACCATTTATTTATTTTAATAATACTTTAATTAAATGTAAAATATAAATTCATTTAATTGTCATTTTTTTCTTTTATAAATTTGTGAGAACAGACAAAAAATATTAAATCCATTAAAAATTAAATCCGTTTAATTCATTGCGTTTTTTTATTATTTATTATTGATTTTTTAAACGTTAATTAGTATTGAATAAAATTGTATTTTAAACGATGTAAAAATTAGTGATATTGCCAAATGTGTCTGTATACTTGAAAATATTTGCCACTGTAAAGTTCAGCCAGCAGATGAATAATAATTCAAGAAGTAATTGATTACATTCATATTTTATTTAGTAATTAATTAAGGTTTTTTTTTGTATTCTCAATGACAATTATATCGTATTATACCTAGAAATTTTTTTAATACAAAACATTCAATGAAAAAGGGTTTCTTCTTGATTTCCTTCATTTTAGTTAAATGAAATGAACACGCAACATTTTATTTAGGTCATTACCATCAGTTGTTCTCTTTATACCATTGAACCATTTCCATAAGTTTTGTATCAATTTTTTTTAATGTGTACTTTTTCAATCTTGATTTTGGTGTTTATAAGTATAACGAATTATAATGTCTATATAAGTACTTTACATTATTTATTTAAAGATCCCAATTTTTTTTTGTTAATATTTTTCTTAGAAATGAAATTTTAGATTTTCACTTTTGTCAGTTGAATTAAGGAAAAAAAATGAATAATTCCTGATTCTTACAAAATTGATAATTATTTTTGATCCAATCAATGCGTAGAAAATCAAACCTCATTGAAATTTGGAAATATTCAGTTGGCTTCATAATTGGCTAAAATTTAAAAGGTTCCTAGTAGAACTTGTATTCAATAATTATTTTCCCTCCTATTCCTCTGCTAATTAGGGAATAGAAACAACGTCTTGATACAGAAAATATTTCAGGTATAGTAGGTTCCTAATAATTGGGGTTCATTACATTTATATTTAACTGTAACCACAATATAAATAAATAAAATCATGTCTATATAGAAATGAAATAAAGTCACATCATCTGGCCATTTTGTAAAATTGTTTCTAATAAAATATTGTACAGAAACTCATTTGAATTTATTTTTATGAATATAAAAGAAAATATTTATACGTCATTTTTAGACAGATATGTCTTTGTGACCGCATCTATAAATAATCTTTATACATTTTGCAAAATAAAAGAAAGGAACATTTTTTTTTAGTATTTTATCCGTTTTTCTGGCTGATCAATATTTATATTTTTATAATGAAAACATCAAAGCTCATCTGCTATTCGATCGGGCATCGTCTGTTTTCTTTATTTTATTTTATGACAACTTACAAAAATACGAAGAAGAAGACACACAAAGAAATCACCTGGTTTTTGGAGACAAACAGAACTCACCCCACACACACACAATCCAATAATATAAATATTTATACAAATTTTTAGATTTTTTTTTATGTTAAAAAACAAACAATAATTTAAAATTCAAATATAAAATTGCACTCGATTAAATTTGAATATATGAAATTATGATGAAAAATAAAATATTATAGAGAATGAATTCATCTGACAATGTCTGATTGTTTTTATGATCAAAAATTGTTTTTTGCAGTTTTTTTTCTTCCGTTTGATCAAAAAAAAAAATTGGTTAAAACCAAAAAAAAAACAAAAACAAAACCAACAGCAATAAATAAATACAATTTGACAATTTAAAGACGAATGTTAAATAATATGCAAATTGTTATTGAGAGAAAATTTATAAAAATTTGCCTTTGCTGACCATGAAACCCAATTGAGATTTATTTCAATAATATTTTAAGTTGTTGTTGTTTTATTTTTTGAGTATTTTTTGTTGTTGTTTTCCTGGCGCAACTGTTTTGACTGCGTATTATTATTTTTATAGTTTTTTTTTTATTCTTATGACGGATTTCCAAAAGTGAAGAAGACAAAATAAATATTTATAATTTTTAAAGTGAGAAACAAATAAAAGTCAGTAAGGAACAAAAGAGAAACAAATAAATGGGGTAGTGAAAAATAGTTCGTGAGATCAAACTCATTTGTTTGACATGAGTGTCTGAGGAAGAATATTTATTGACTTGTGATGATCAACTAAATATTCACTTTGTATAGGTGTGAATAACTATGAATAACTTTTGAATATTTAATAATATTTTAGATTTGTTAAAGAGGATGAAACAGTGGAACACCTTCTCAGGTCAGCTAAAACGACAGTTTGCAAAGGATGTACAATGGTTTGTTATAAATGAATTCAACTGTACCAACGAATATCGCATTATTTTAGTAAGTTGACGGAATGGCTTCAATGGTCTGTATATTGGTTTGAATAAACAAAACTTTAATTTATTGAAACAAAATGAACAGAATAAAATAATGAATATTTGGAAGTTCCTAGTTCCCATCGTAAATATTTTATCCATGCTCGATCATTATTTGCATTAACTAAAAATATTTGTCCATTTATAAAAATGCACGCCATATTTGTATTTTCTTCTTCCATCAAATATGCAGAAACGGAGAAATAAAAAAAAATCTTTTGATCTTAATTTTCTTCTTTTCTTTTCTGTGTTTTTTATTTCCCTTTTACGGTGTTCTGCTGATAAAATATGGCGGCGTTTTTATTTTTATTTACTCGCGTATATAGGTAATGTAATGCAATATTCTGCATAATCATAAACCAAGTGTGTAAAGAGGCACGCACACATCTACATATGCGTATATATGTAGAAAAAACCCTTATATTTATTTTCATATGTACACACCCCGTTTGAGGTAAATTTCATGTATAATGTATTAAAAAATATAAAAAAGGGTTTTTTTTTCTTGTATAAATATAAAAAAAAGGAAGAAAAAAAAAATTGTCGCCATGTTTTTTTTTTTGGTTGCGCTCCTATAAAAGTACTAAGAAGTTCGTTGACAGATTTTTGTTTTATGTAAGAGTTTTATCCTATAATGTTGTTTGCGTACGTATATTGTTTTATTATTATTATATGCAAATGTAATTGTATTTTATATTTCTCATTACACTCACTTGTTTACACTAAAGTCACTGATTATGATTGAAACTTGTCTAATCAGACCATTATTTCATGCCGTCTAATCGGGGTTATCTGCTGACTGGACTAAAGGTTCTAGTAAAATTATTGTTCCGATAAAGAAAAACCTTTAAATTATTTACACAAAATGTGAAGAAATTATAAGGTTTCATTAAGAAAATTGTTATTTGATAGTCGTTCAAAGCATACTCACTCGTATATAGTCTCAAATCAATATTCCTATACTTATAGGTTTAAATGTGTAAGGATTTTATTCTTATATGTAAGTCCATAAGTCCATAATTACATATTTAAATATAAAAAGTGACATTATTACTTATTTACAAAGAAAAATGCTAACGATTGAAATTTCTGTTCTGAATATAATGAAAAGTTCAGAAATGTTGTAATCAGAGTATGAGGAATTATTTGTCACTTTGTCTTTAAGCAACTTTTCAGAATACAAAATCAAATTTAATTATTAAGATTATAAGTACAAAGAAAGATATTTTGTTCTATTGGATTTGTATACAAAATATGATTTAATGATTATTTTTAAATCGCATACGTCCTTGGAATTTAGATCTTTAATTCCATTAATCCAGAATCTAAATTATCAATAAAAACATATTTTTTGATGAAAGGTACAAAGTAAAAAAGTAACAACTAAAAAAAAAACTAACTTTTATTATGTAAAACGATTCAGAATCATTCACATTAAACTTTTATAGTCTATAGTTTGTTTCTTCCCCTTTTATATCTAACTTAAAAAATAAACTTCTTCTTTTTTTTAACCCTTAATATTACAAAAGTTCTATAAGGAATAATCAAGTGTGTTTTTGTTTCTAGTATATATACACATATGTTCATATTCAGATTAATTCCTATACAGGACAAAACATATTCATATGTTAGAATAAAAAATATCGAGGTATATGAGTTAAATATATGTTAAGTGTTTGAAGTATATAATAGAGTTTATGTGTAAGTTCACTATATAATTATTATATATAGGAGGTAAAACTAAAATACCTTTCATATAAATCTATATATATTGTATGTAGTCATGTAGTTGAAATACCTGCACCCACGCACGAATATTTAACTTTTTATTTATATGCATACGTTCACATACACCATACCATCGTTCATATTAATAATGTTATCCTTATATTGTTAAGATCATATATGAACATTGTACATTTTTCTTATAATTTTAACGCTTTTTATTTAATGGCTCCATTTCTGTAGATTTTTTTTCTATATGTGCAACTCTCTTCATTTATTGTGCTGCTATATAAGATTAAATTATACAAATGGTAACGCATAAGGAAAATCCAAAGATACGGCATTTTTATTCATTTAAAGAAATTGCAGAAATTATAATATAAAAGGTTTCTTTGTTGTTGTCCTTTCATAAAAGTCTATTAAGTCATTAAATGTATGATTGTATAAAATAGAAAACCATTTTTCTCAACCATTATTTGTGGCTTAATTAAAAATGTCCATAAAACAAATAACGAGTTTTTATGTTTTGATCAGAAATTCATTAAAATCATTTATTGTTTTCTAAAAGTCCAAAAGTATTTTTTATTTTTTCAATCACATATTCACCTACATTTTAATATTCTCAAATTTGTTCTTATCCAAAATTCTATGTCCTGTCCTAAAAAATAAATGACGTCACCTTTTCTATAATTTCTTCACTCAAATATTTTTACTTTTTTAATTTTATTAATTCTCTATTTGGATAATTGAAGAAGTTCTGCATAAATGGGAGAACCGATAAATTATTAAAAATTGTCTAAAATTGTTTAATCAATTAATTAAGAAACTTTGTCCAAAGTAGTCCAAACAGGAATGTTCCAAGTGCCATTTACTAATATTAAATAAGTTGTGATATTGAGTGATTTCCGTCGTAACAATTTCAAATGTTTCTGGGAAAAAAATTATTAATGAAGGATTTAGTTTCAAGCAAATAAAAATCCATTTTTCTATGGTTCGTAGATTTCTGGAAAATTCTCGGGAAATCTTCAATTATAATTTTAACTTTAAATAAAACGATGTTAAATTTAGGTCCAGTCATTTAATCTGTTATCTTTTTATAAAAGATAATCTATTGATCTTTTTGTCTTGTGTTATCGTATTTCAAGAACAACATTTTATGATTTTTAATTTAAATATTTTAATTTATTTCGATTCTTAGAATATTGTAAAACATTGTTGCAATTAGATTTAATAATTTCTTTCATGTCATTTTGTCTTTTATGTCATTGACAATCACGAATATTATCTATAGAACTTATTAACTTTATATATGCACCTAGGGCAAATTATCAGAAACCGAATGAAAAAACAATTTCAATTCTTATTTCCCATTTTTTTATAAATCACAATGAAAAAGTTTATTCCTTTTTTCATTTCTTCCCATTTTTTATAATTTTGTAATTTTTATAATTATTTTGACTTTTTTCTAAAACGATAAAATTAATAGAAATTATTTCAAGGTACAAACATAATTTAGTTTATACGATTAGAGAATATCGAAGAAATGATTTCAATGAAAATCACGAAATTTATTATTGAATATTTGTTTTTGTTTTTTTTTTTTTGTGAAATGAAAATTTAATGGAAAATATTTTTGTTTTTAATTTATATTAATTTATGGAAATTAAATTGTATTGTTTATAAAAGCTCAATGAAACAGTCATTATTGTTTATTTATATGCAATTGAATTATTATTGTTTTAATTATATTATTTATTGAGTCAATTAATTTAATTTAAAATTAAGAAATCTCTGCCATAATTAAATGCTAAATTGTTGTACCTTGTACTTAATTCAATCTAATCAGATTCACTTTTATTTATCAAATATTCCATCATAAAATTGACTATTTATGGATAAAAATAATTCAATTAATACGAATGACAATTATCACATTTTAAATCATATCTAATAGGACCACATCTCTATACATGGAGCGTACATCATTGAATTACTTCTTTCGATAAACGTAAAGAAATTTGTTCCAATTCAAAAATTCAATATAAATGTCACCAATGTACCTATATAGAAATTAATGGTCTCATTAGACAGGTTTTAATAATAATACGTCTATTATTATTTTATATTGAACCAAAAAAAATAAAGGAAAAAAAAGGAAATGACATTAAACAAAAATAAAATGATAAATTAATATTCTTCACTTAACTTTTAAATCATATTTCTTCTTCTTTTTCTTACTTTTTTTGGTATAATAAAAAAAAGAATCAAAAAATTAAAAATTCTTATACACAAATCATATGGAAAAGACAAACGAAAAGAGATTTAAAAAAGAAGAAGAAAACGACGAAGAAGAAGAAGAAGAAAAAAAAATAGTAAAAAGCAAACCGAACAGAAAGAAAAAAGGTACCCGTGTGAAAATTATCAGAGGTGTTTATAAATTCTAAAAGTGTCAAAAAAATTAACATGGTCTATTTATTTTATTACATGAACAACGAATAGAATAATAAATTTCTTTTTTTTAATAAATGTTTTTTAGATGGAAAATAATAAGTAATGACACATTCTCTATTTTTGTCTTTTCGTTGAACGACGTTTGAAGATCAAGATTTAAACATAAATATTAAAAATCATCATATAAAGGTACAACCGAAATAAATTTTGATAAAATAACGTGTTTATTTCTTAAACTTTTGTTTATTGTGTTTGGTTGTTTTGTTTTTTGTTTTGTTTTTTATTGGTGACGGAATTACATTTTTATTTTTTCACTTTGTTTCTTTTTTTTTTTGTTTTTGTTTTTTTAATTGGAAATATAAATTAATGCTTTGAATATTGATTATTTAGAATTGATAAATATATTTGATTTTTAATTAGAAATTATAATTACGTCTTGTTGTTGTTAATTTTGTTACTTTTTTTAAATTAATTGTTTCTTGGTACATAAAATGTGTGTTAAAGTTATTACCCATTAATTATATTATTCAATAATTTAACGTGTGAAATTTGTCAACTTTATACATTTATAATTGTAAATATGTTTGATGGGAAAGTAGAATTAGAATCAAGTCGACGACTATGGCTACTAACCGGACACAATCAAAAATATTATTTCACGTACAAAAATCAATTGGCGAGTTCTGGGTAATTCCCGATTTAATTAAAAATATAACGTCAGAATAAATTAGTGTAATCCTTGAGAACAATATTTGTTTTGTTTGCGTTAATTTGGGATTTTATAGGTATAGTGACCCATCGATTTTTAGTGTTCGCTTTATATCCTGTAATTGCATTTATATTTTCACAGAATATGTTATGAACCACATTTATTAAGCCTATCATCATACAGGTACAGGTACAAGGATGAATCAACCTAAAATTAAAATATTTAAATATTTACAGCAGTGAATGGACAAGAGACCGTTAAATTCAAATTTATTCACACATTCAAAGAAATGTTTTATTCAAAGTCTTAATTCGTAATTTTAGTCATTTTTGGATAAGACATTTTTCAATTCCACAAAATGTATATCCTCGCTGTATCCGCCTTTTACAGATTAATTTATTTTGCATCCACACAAACATTATTTTCTCTATAATAAAACTAAAAACTATTTTCATGGACATTTGCATTAAAATATGGAAATAAAGTATGCACTTACACACACACAAATGCACACACACAAACAGACAAACAGACATAATTAAAATAAAAATGAAAAGTGTAAACGTCTCTTTAAAGTTTAAACATTAAAAAAATTTTTAAACAATTAATCAAAATTAGTAAAAAAAAAATCCTATCATTAAATTAAGCAAAAACATGCGATCAATCTGACACCCAAAATAATTATAATTAAAAAGAAGAAGAAATTCCCACATTATCTTCCCATTTATCACAAGAAAAAAAAAATAGTAGAGGATTTTATTTATTATTTTGTATTATTTATTCACTCTTCTCACTCTCTCTTTCTTTCATACTCTCACTCTCTCACTCTGTCGAACTGTTATATTTTGTTTTATTAATTTTTTTTTTTTGTATTTAATTTACGTATTTTGTTGTTGCATAAATTGTCTTCTCTCGTTTTTTTTTCATTTTAATGTTTTTTTGTTGTTGTTGTTTTTTGTTGTCTTTACTTTTATAAACAAATTGGTCATTTCATAAAAATGCAAAATAACCATCTAATTCTTCTCCATAAAAAAAAAAAACAGTAACAACAACAACAACGACAAATAATCAAACGATGTAAAATGAGTGCAAGAAAGAGAGAGAAAGAAATAAAATATAAGAAAAATAAACGCAAGATAAACGCGCGGCGGTTTAGATCAAAAGAAAATCATGCCGCCAAACAACAATCTTTGTAATAAAGAAAACAAAAACAAAAACAAAAAAAAATACAAAAAACTTTTATAAAATGATAAAAGATGGAGTTGTTGTTGTTACTTGATTTTTTTTCTTCTTCTTTTTCTCCTTCTTCTTCTTCTTCTGCTTCCACTTTTATTCATTTTTCTTGATTGTTTTATTTATTTATTTTATTTCAAAAAAACTCATTCATTAAGTGAGTGTCATTTAAATGCTCATTATTGCTTATCAAAAGAAGAAGAAGAAGAAGAAGAAGAAGAAGAAGAAGAACAATAAGAAGAAGAAGAACAATAAGAAGAAGAATAAGAAAAAAAAGTTTATTATTCAAAATACAAAATTAGTTTAGATTATTTTCATTTGCGTTTTTTTTTTCTTCTTCTCTTCTTGAATAAAAGAAAAATCAAAAAAACAAAACAACAACAATATAAAAGAAAGAAAAAATAAATAAGGGATATGATGAGAGTTTTACGCGTCTCAATGAAATCTTTTGTCATATTTTTATTGAATAGTCTATTATAGTCCGCGATTATTATTTATATTAGTATAATCAGAAAACATTTGGTAATCTGACACGATACAAAATTTATGTGCAAGTACTTTTCATGAATTATACAATATTTTTTTCGTTACTTACTCTTCATCTCTTCATAAGATGTTTAGTCATCAGTATAGACTCTATATAGTCTGTATAGTGTCCTTTCAATATCCATAATAAATATAAAATAATAGAGTTTTGTTGTACTTGATGAACTGCAATTTGACAAGACCGCAAAAAGGAATAATAAATATAAATCCGGATATAATCAAAAAAAAAAATTTATGTACATATAAATGAATGAAGATTTTCGTACAATTGTCGATAAATAGAATAAATACAGAATAATAATCAAAACATTATCACAAATATAAATGAAATGATTTTTATTGTGTTTCCATTAAATCTTCATTTTATTACAATAAAACCCCTCTAATAGGACCATCAATTGTACATTGAATTTGAATGAGCCCAGTTAAATGCATAACCTCTCTAATGGGACCATCAATCGTACATTGAATTTTGAGTCTCAATGATAGATGGGTTGGTCCAATTAGTCAATTCATAGTTTTTAGATTATGATAAATTAGCACAAATGTGTTCAATGGATTTTTCAACAAAAGTATCATTTCAGTGATCGTTCGTTTATAAGAGGACTTATAGACAGGGTCCTATTTAATACCCCCAGACATAAACATAAATCCTTTTATTTTTAATCTATTAGCCATATATTTTTGCCGACATAAATATATACAATCCGTACATTAATAATCACAATATCTACAGACAATCATAGGTATAATATTTTGTTATGCAAATCTGTCAAAATCAAAATCAAAATAAAAATTAAAATCTAAAAAAAAAACAAAAATAAAACAAAACATGAAAAATTACGTGAAGAAAATTTTGAAATAAAAAAAAAAATTATTTTTGATTTCTTTTGGTTCTTTTTTTTTTATTGGTTTTTATTTTATTTCTCTGATTTTTTGTTTTTATTGCCGAATAATTTATAAAATTGAAAAAATTAAATTAATAATTTTTTATGTCTGTTCTTGTATGGACGTCGACCACCCATGATGTTTGTTATAAGAGAGAAAAAAAATAAAAATATTGATTCTGTGAAAATAAAAACAAGACAGAAAAGGATATCCTTTTGATGTGAGACAATACATTAGTGGAATAGATGAAGTTAAATAATAGAATCGTATATACAAACCACCCGTACAGATTCAATTTTTTGTGTTATGTCTGTGAGATTCTACAAAAAGTATAATAGAGCAAAAAAAAATTTCATTGTCTCATCGTTAGACTTGAATCAACCAAATGACTTTTATTAGTTGCTGTTTACATTGATTTTTGTGTTATTCCCCTCTGTATCCATCTTACTTTTTAATTCGTATAAAACAATTGAAACTCAATGATTTTCTTTAAATTGTTTTACTTTAACTTTTGAGCCCTTTGAAATCTCAACTGTTAGTTTCATTAAAATTATACGTAAAGTAAAAATTGGTGCTAACGCTCAAAGCAAAACACAATTTCTATAGATAACATATTTCTAGAATATTCAAAAACAAAACAAAACCAAAACAAAAAAAAAAATGAAGTTCTCAGACAAAATTTACATCCATACCTTTTAAAACTTTTTCCTTAAACCAACATAAATAAAATTAGATTCAAAACGTTAAATATTTGTGAATCAAAAAATGAACAAAAAAAAAATGTCTACACAAAAGAAGAATGAAGTCTAACTAAATTTTTCAATTAATTTAAATCAATTTTATTAGGACACGCTTATGATCCATGAATTCTAATTCTGTTAATTCTGTTATGTCTCTTGTCTATATTTTATTAGATTTTTATTAGATTTTTTTTTTTTTTGGGAATCTAAATTTCTAAACCAAAAACAAAAAAAAAACATTTCCCATGAAAAATTTTTATTATTAATTTTCAAAAATTTTTTTGTGTTTTTGTCATCAATTTCAAATTTCAATTCAAAACTTAAAAAAAAAACTCTTTATAAAAAATTTCAATCACACAATTTTAGTTTAAATTTAACGAAGTTCCAATTTTGTGAAAACAAAAATAATTGACAAATTTAGGTCTTTTGAAATTTCAGTGGTGTAGCCCTTTTTTAAGGAGTTTTGTGTACGCGGAAGACGAGGAACAATAATTAAAGTTATTAGTTTGCAATTGTGAAGCAAATATCCCTATAAAATAATCCTTCAAATGTCTTGTTCTAAGGTTTCAGTTGGGGTACATGTTTGAAGATGATCAACATTATTGTAGTTCATCATTTTGTTTTTGAAGAAGAAATAAGATCTGCGTATAGTAAAAAATATCTCTTAGATAAATTAGACTCGATGCTTTGTAACGTTAACGTACATGGACATTACCTAATTTCATTATTTCATTTCTAGATGAAATTATGGATGACTTCTAGGATTATGTTTAATTATTCATCATATTGCTACCTGACTCTTTTTATAGCAATACGTTACTGAAAATATTTAAAGTGCATTTAATAATGTGACAATTCACATAAACTAAAATTACAATTAGAATAATTATATTTAGAAAGATTCTTTGGTTAGAATATAATACCGTCCCCAAGCAATCGTCTCCAATTTGTTCTTAACGTCCTTTAGAAAATTCCCTTACATTCAATCAAATTCCTTAAATGTAAATTTAAAAATTTAAACGATAATTATTGTATAATCCTCATCAAAATTATTAAAAACTACACCACTGATGTCAATCATCAATTCATAAAAAAAAAGCAAAAAAAAAATTAACAAGAAAAAAGTAAAAAAATAATAAATGTAAAAAATAAGAAGAAGAAGAAGAATATTTCTCAAGAAATTGTAACAAAAAAAAAAAACGATGAAAATATTAAAATTCAAAACAGACATTTTTAACATTATTTTGTCTGTACATTTTTCATTTCTTTTGTTGGTTTACAATAAAAAGAAAAAAAAAAAGAAACACAAAATCAAAAATTCAAATAAATTATTGATTTGAACAAAAAAAAAAAAAAAATACAAATCAAAAAGAAATGATCTCATTAAATTCAATAAATTTCCATGTCTCTCGAGTCTCTCTACTCGAAAAATCCTATATATATATATAAATAATTTCCATCTTGAACAACAAAAGAATAAACTAAAAGGAAATAAAAAAGGAAATGAAAACCGCACACGAAAAACAAAAAAAAAGAAAAAGTTAAATATAAAATCATCAAAATTATGTTAAAATTCAATTGAATTTTTCAAAAAACTTATGTTTTGTTACATTCTTTTGTTATATTTTTCACCATATATAATTATTCTTGATTTTTGTACCTGTCCGATGTCAAAGGTGAAAGTAACAATTTCTATTATTTTCACCTTAAAAATAATCATAATCATTAACAAAATAATCATTATTATATCATCAACAACACAATCAAACAACAATCAAACAATCATAACAATTTGATTGATTCTTTCAACAGTGAAAAGGGGAAAGGAAAGAAAGAGGAATCTAAGTTATGATTATTATTCATTTTATATCCTTTACATTACAACTGAATTGTACAAATGTTTTATTCTTTTCTTTTTCACTGTTCCCCATTTCTTTTATACATTTTTGTTCTCATCATTTTAAAAAGAAGGAAAATATTGAATGGATTATTATGATGAGACTATTTTTTTTGTTTTTGTAATGTATCTGTCCGTATCAGGTACAATACAAGGTACAATACAAGAGAAATGTTGTATGGGCAAAACATATGCCTTTAATAGCATCATTCAATTACAATGAAAATTTATTTTTTAACTTTCTATTATTTAAGAATATTATTGAAATAAATATTCACATACACACACAACTCTAAACCTAAATAAATTACCTGATGGTTTACATTTTTTTATTAAATAACAATAAAAAACTACCGGAACTTTATTTGACCACAAAACATAAAATTATATTTATTAATTATGAATAAAAAAAAAGAAAAAATTCAAATGTATAAATGAAATGAAAAATGTCGTTTCTTATATTTTGTGGTTTTTTATTTATTTGAATTGGAACCGCACAAATAAATGTATGTATAGTTACAACTACAACTGGTGATCAAAATATAATAAAAGGGTTTGATTATAATTTTTCTTTTTTTGTGGGATTTGTCCGTTGTATCGATTCCCTTAACAAAAAAAAAAACAGAACAGATAAATTTTATTTGATTCAAATAACTACACTAAAATGTTTCAGTTCAACTATTATGTATTCACAATTATGCTGGAATTCAAACCTACATCTAACAAGCATCCAACAAGTTCTACCGAACAATAGATAAATAAGAATCGACTTGACCACAACATGGAAATCAAATAAATATTGTGCAATTGAAATGACAAATCTGATCTCGGAAATCTTTACTCGTACAAATACACTTTCATAAAACATATTTAAATTATCCTTGCTATTATTCCTGACTACAATCCTATACATTTTGTTTATTCTTTTTTAATTCGTCAGTTTTTCAATTTTGTTATTTTATAGAAGAAAAAAAAACAACAACAACAAAAAAATAGAAATTTTTATCCCGCGTGTAAATAAATAATTGATTTCAATTATTCAGTAACAATTTATTTTCAAAAATTTCTCTATATTTAGAAAAAGGACGAAGGACGACATGGACGATTAAATTTTCTTTTTACAACAATGTCCAACAATCATACAACAACAACAACAACAACAACAAAAATATTCAAACAACGTCACCGCATTTTCAATTTGAAGAAAGGAAAGGACAAAAACCTCCTTTAAACATGTCACATTTATTTTTAAATTGTTACAAAACAAAAGCGCGTTATTTTTGTGAGGGTGTACGTGGACATGTGTGTGTCCTTTAATTTAAAGTACCTCTTGTGTTTTGTCATACTCCACATCCGATGTAACGTATATACAATTCATTTTATAACAAACAAAAAAAAAAGAATGAATTGAGTTTAGATCTAAAATGATCATATAATGAAAAATAGGGATGTCATGTTTGTCTTTGTTGTGACACCAAAAATATACACTTATTATTATTATTATTTTTATGTTTTGTTATTTTATTTATTCGTCCATTCTCTTAAATTATATATAAAATGAAACGTTGATTTTCTATTTTATATAAATGTGTGTGTATATCCTACGCCATTTTTATTATCCTTTATTTGTAATAAATACACACAATTTTGTTAAATTGAAAATTGAGAGGCAACAATAATAATAATAATAATAGTTTATAATAGATTGTTTTGTCATTAAAAAGGACATGATGGGTTCCACGATACGGATTGTTAATTTAGTGTTTATTATCACAAATATATTAAAATAGATTGATTGATGTGCGGGAGGAATGTTTACTCTATTCTAACAATTTATCTGTATAGAATAAGTTAGAATCTCATTGATGAATAGAAATGTGACGTAATTAACAAATGAATATATAATACGAAATGTACCTCTGATGACGACACAATAATAATAATTATAAAGTAATAAATTAATCAAAAATGATCAAATAAAGAAGAGTCCATTTTTATTGAACAGAAGATCGAATGAAATCCTTTACTAAAAAGCATAAATAAAAGAAAACAAATTTATAAATGTTGACAGTCGCCATTTTTGTTTTAATCTTTTTTTTTTTTTTTGGAAACTAAGAAATCGAATGCGAAAAAATAAAACAAACAAAGAAGTTGTCAAAAAATAGATAAAATTCAAAAGAGAAACTTATGGAATTTTTGTTTTTATTTTAAATGGCGCCGTTTTGAAAAATAACGATAAATAGGTACAATCTTTCACGTTAGTGGAATCCATCTTTTTTTTTTCTTCCAACAAATTATACTTTTTAGAAATGTGTCTCAATTTTTTTTTTCTGCACAAATATTTCAAATAATTCGGTAAAAATCGTTTGAATTTTGGTGCGTTACTAGGAATGAGGTTTAAGTATTAAATTTTTACATTATTTTTTCTTGGTTCTGTCGAAAGATGTGGCGCCATTTTATTGGCAATAATACCTCGTCAAAGTCTTAATAAAAAATGGAAAATTTCAAAGTAAATAAATAAAAACACTCTCATCACAACTGATCACGAAATTTATATTATTTCTTATATTATTATTTATTTATATTATTTATATATTTATGGTAGATCAGTCACCCGGATAGTGAAAGGTCCTAAGTTCGAGTCTCAGTTGTGCCATACAAAGTTTTTCAGTCAATCAATTTTTCCTTAAATAAAAACTTTAATTTAAATTGAAAAATATTAATCATTTGATTAATATTACCTAATAGTAAGGAGTAAGGAGTAAGGAGTAAGTAAATGTTAATTTCATTTACACGACTTCTAAAGAAATTTAATTATTGATATTATTTATAAATATTAATTTATAAATTAATTTAAATTAATTTATTAATTTATTATAAATTAATTTATAAATATTTAATTTCATTAAATATGTTGGAAAATTAAAGGAAAAAGAAAATTCTTAATATGGAAAAATTTGTATTCTAAATATTTTTTTAAGATTATAAATTCAAATAAAAATAGAAGACAAGGAAAAATATACTAAAAATAAAATTTTGTATGTCAGGAAAGAAGATGAAGAAGAAAAAGAAGAAGAAGAAGACAATTTAAAAAAAAAAGAAACTATTTGTAATATAAAATAAATAAACATCGTGGAGCCACACACGAACCCAAAATGATGTATCAAAATTAATAAAAGTCACGTTTATTAATGTAATTAAGTTTTTTGTATATTATATTCTCTGTCATTCTATCTATCTCTTTTTAACTTCATCCTTTTTCCTTTATAAATTTTTTCGATTTATAGAATATTTTTTTTTTATCTCTTTCCAACATTGTGTAAATTCTGGCGGGCTTGTTATTTAGTATTTTTGAAAACGTGAGTAATTGACCGATGGGAAACAAACGTCGCTGTTTAACATGAAAAAAGGGGTCGAAATGGAATGCAATAAATAAATCCATTAAAGAGAATATTAAAACAACAACAACAAAAATAAAAATAAAATATGAAGGAGAAGATGCAACTAATTATTTTCAAATTGGCAGGTGATTTTGGTGGGTGGCATTTGTTTTATTTTTTAAATTTATTGAAGAATATAAAAAAAAATGACTGTAGATAAATTTATTGGTATTTGTATAATGATTGATAAAATCTTAGCTGTATGTCTTATTAGATAGATGAAAATAGACAGATGCTGATTATTGAACGTTTATTGTAATATGATGGATTTATTAAAGTTTTTTGTAATTGACGTTTTAAGGAAAATTTATATAGAAAAATTAAATTACAATAAGAAAAGAATATTGCAACAAGCTAATAAAATACAATTAATTTATCAATCAAAATTAATTATTTAAGACAAACAAAAAAAAAAATAGAAAAAAGCAAAAAATTGAGAATTTTGTTTTTTACGGAATACAAATAAAATTTTACAACAATCCAATCATTTTTTTTTATGTTAGCCATTTTTTTTTTTTTGTATTTTTATTTTTATTTTATGTATTCGAAGCAACAATGATGCAAAAAAAAACAAGAGAGAGAGAGAGAGAGAGAGAGAGAGAAGAGAACTGTCATAAAATATAAAAATGGATGAAAATAAATTTAGGAGGAAGAAAAAAAAACAAATGAAAAGAAAAAAGCAATAAAACAACAACAACAATAACAAAATATTGCATAAATAAAAAATTGATCGAATAAATAAATATTTTTAAATAATGCAAAAATAATAAATTTTGACCAAAAAACAATTCTTCAAACCTTCCAGCAGCCTTCCTTCTTTCACGACAACATTTATATTGTGAAGCCATTCAGCCATTCAGCCATTATATGTTGTAACTTTTTTTTATTCTTTATCTCTCTCTCTCTCTCTTTTCGCTCTCTTTTCGCTCTCGTCAAAAAAATGTGCTATTTTCCCTCAATCTTCAGTTTTCTTAACTTTTTCTTATGGTGTTATTGTTGTTGTTTTTATTTTTTATTTTTATTGTTGTTGTTGTTGTTGTTTTTATATGAAATTTTACATTTTATTCTTTGAACGAATATCATACATTCAACATATATAATATTTGCCGGTCTCTGATAGAAACCTTTTGTTTTCCATGGTCACGTATAATAATCTTTGGTACAAATCTTGATTCTAGCAGCGGTGGCGCCACTTTTAAACTCTTAGGTGGTCATAAATCAAACTAAAACAAAAACAAAAAAAAAAGTATATTTTTGTACAACAAAAAAAAAAAAAAATATAACTAAAGTGGAAAGGAAGCTCACACAAGTTCTATATATTTTCTTCTTTATCTTCTTCTTCTTCTTTTTATTCTTTCTTTTTCTTTCTTTAACTTCTTTAACTTCATCTTCTATATAGTATAGTAATATACTTTTTTTTTTCTTTCTTATCTTTGAACATAAATGTTTTTGTTTGTTTTCTATATTGAAACACAAATTTATACTAACTAAACATAAACATATGAAAAACTACCTTTAAAAATTGCTTTATCTTGTATATATGGTTCATTCATCTGTGTGCCTGTGTACTTGTGTGAATTTCTATATGTGTTCAAATGTGTGTGTGTGTGTGTGTGTGTGTGTGTGTGTATTAAGTATTTGGATTGTATTATCATTTTTTCATCTTTCGTTTTGTTTCAAAAACCCAAAAAACAAAAATAATAACAGAACAGAACAAAAAAAAAAACACGAAGAACAAAATGAACAAAAAAAGAAATTATGCGAGAGCACGCGTCTCGACATTTGTTTCCTTTTTATATTTTGTTTCTTTTCATTTTTGTTTTCTTTTCTTTCTTTTTTGCTATTTGATGGTTTTCTTATTTTTTTCTGTTCTTCTTTTTCTTCTTTTTTTGATTGTGATTTAATTTCTTTAAAAAAATAAACAGCATTAAGTAAAAACATAAAGAGTGAGAAAGTATTAACAAGAGTTAGGGAAACAATCCAATTGTACAAAATGGGGGATATTGTGATTTTTCTTTGTTGCTAATACAAACAGATTATCAATATCCAACCCCAATTTTTTCTTTTATACAATAATAATTGTTTATATCTTGTCGAAAAATTTTTTTAATTGTTGTTTAAACAAGATAAAAAAAAATTAAATAAGAATCGTTCAAAACAGAACAATTAAAGAAAATATAAAAATTTTTTTTTTCTTGTAAAGGTATAAAAAATTTTCAACCCCTCCCGGATTATCTTAAATAAATTTCATATCCATACATTTTCTGTCTAGCCATAATAAATTCTGTTGATGATGAGTAAAAACTTGCTTTACACCACAAACACAAACACACATCACATACACACACACACACATACACACACACATCTATATGGAGACGATAAATTTACTCTGTATCATCAATATTTTGATCCTTTATATTTTTTGAGGTTAAATAAGTCAAGCTTTTGTTTTTTTTTACTTTACTTTACTTTACTTTTCTTTTTTCTTGATTTTGTTTTTGTTTTTGTCTTTTTACTTCTAGACTTTTTTTTTTCTTGTGTTATTATTATTAAAGCCACATTTTAAATCCTATTACCAGTTATTATTATTATTATTATTATTTATTTCTATGTATAAAAATATAAGACGCTTCTTACCAATACATATAAAAAGAGACAGGTATACTTATATTTGTGTTTAAGTTTAAGATGTCGCAGGTGATTTTTAATTGACTTTGATATAAAAAACCCTAAAAAAATAAGTCAAGTGGAGGTGCCCAATTATTTTCTAATAACTTTTTTTTCTTCTATCTCTCTCTAACTCTCTCTCTCTCTCTCTCTCTCTCTTTCACTCATCAATTCTATTTGACTTATATTTCTCTCTTTTTTCGATTGGAAATAATTTTCGTATGAGAAAAAGAAAAGAAAAGAAAAGAAAAAGAAAAAAAAACTTAATTCAATTTTTTCATTTATTTTCTGTGTTTGTCTATAGAATAGATTTTAACTTTTGTAGCTTTTGTAGCTTGTAGGTATTATGTACAATATACAATTCACAACAAATATATTTATTTTACAAAATGTTTCGATTTTTTCGTGTATATATTTTATATTTTTGTTTTTATTACAAAAGAAAATTAAATCATGAAAAAGATATAGAAAATTATATAGAAAATGGGAAAAACAAATAAAACCGCTTGTTAGTTAGATTCTGGTCATGAATTTAGTGGTAAATTTCACTTGTATATATTTATTTATTTATTTTGTATTTACAATACAAAAACCTTAGTAACAAAATTTACTTTACTAGTTAAGAATCAACGATAAATACTTTATACCCAAAAACCAAATCAACCTACTTCATTTATTCTCATACCCAAAAAAAAAGAAAAAAAAAAATTTTTCTTCTACTTTTTGTTTTTGTATCATCTAACAACTGTTTCTGTTTTGTCCCATACAAACACAATTGTTTCACCCAAAAATACAATCTATTCCATATAGACGTTTAAAAGGACACAACATTTATTTTTGTTCCATTGAAAGTCTTAATGATTCTTCATTCTTTTCAACGACAAAAAATAAAGAAATAATTTTTAATTTTTCTGTTTAAAAAAAAATCATTTTGTTTTATTTTTTTTTTTTTATTTTAAATCTAAACGATTTCAAGAATGACAGAAAAAAATTTGACTTACACCCAAAATTAACGTATAACCTTTCACTTACAGTGACGCATATATTTCAGAAGGAAATTACACGAAGTATTATAAAAGAAAATTTTTCATCCCTTAATCAAAGTGTACACAAGACGGGTTGTATCTATATAGAATATAAATTCAAATTTTCACGGTGAAAAACAATTGGGATATTTTCTCATTCTATTTAAACATTATATTTTATTCCAATTTTCTCCATATAAATACAAATAATTTTTGTACAAACAAAAACACGGGGTGAATTTATAAAATCAGATCAGCTTTATTGTTGAATCAAAAAAAAAAAAAAAAAAAGAAAAAAGGGAAGAAGAAGAAGAAGAAGGCAACCAAAAAAAAAAGTAGTAAAAAAAGGGAACGAGTAAAAAGGCGGTTAGGATAAAGACCGTGTGTAGGTGGATGATGGTATATATGGAATGTTTTTAGAATGAATTGAAAATGAATTCGAATACAATTCAATTTTTTTTTTTATCCCTTATTTTGGTGATGATACTGGAATAGAAACGAAGTTTATATCGTACCCATTTTTATTTTTTTTTCTTGGTAAATTATACAAAATTGAACTAAGATTTAAGTTAGTACCAATTGTTACAAATTTATCGATCGAGTAACAATGATTTTAGCGAAAAACTATCAGAACTTATATAACTCAAACAATTTTCTAAAATAATCAATTTTACATAATTAATTTTTCTTGTTATTTTAATTGAAGAAAGATTAAAACTTAATATTTATATAAAAGAACTTACAATTTATTTATGTGAAACCACACATAAAAATAACAATCTTCGTTACAAACTTATCCTAATACCAGTGATGAGGTTAACCCCACTTTTGCCTGTATTTTGTATCTCACATAAAATTTGTAATATACGAATTGAAAGGGGGAGAATGAAAATTGTTTGTACGATATCAATTGCAAATCTATGCTGGATTTACGTTAATTTAAGGGGTTTTTTGTGTGAGTAGTGTGAGAGAGAGGGGGTTTTTTTTTTTTAGATTTAGTTATCAACCACCGAAATCATGATCTCTTGATCATATTGATTAGGGGATAAATTTCATTACGTGAATTTGATTTGAATCTTTTTATATTATATTATCTATCTACTCTCCCTCTCTCACTCTATGTCTTTCTCTCTCTCTCTCTCTCTCTTTATATACATATATTATTATATGATATTTGTCTTGTATTTATTTCTTCTAGAATTTAAAATTATCATTTTGTAAATCAAATTTATAGATATAAAATAAAGAATCTGTTGTTTGTTGTAATAAGAACAACAATTGAGGGAATACAAAAGGATATTTATTTATTTATTTTTTTGTTTTTATTGACAAAAAGAATAAAAAAGAAAAGAAAGAAGAAGACAAAGAAAAAAGTTATTTCATTGAACAGAATATAATTGAATTAATGAATCCTTATATTTTTTTTTTATAAATATATTTTTGGTCCTTTATGTATAATCTGAGGAGACTTATAACACTTGTTTCTTTTTTATTCTATTCCATTTTGTTCTCTTGTGTGTATATGCACAATTATGAAATATTTATCATTCATTTGCATATGACCCCAATTAATAATTAATAGATTTAAAATGAAACCTTACAGAATGTTGGTGATTTATAAACGTTCTGTAGTTATATAAGAGAGAAATGAAAGGAAGACGGATACACAAACTATATGACAATATTTACATTTATTTATATATAAAAAAAAAGGAGGATCTGTTAAAAATAAAACAAAAGAGTTTTAATGAAACGGACAAAATATATGTATAACAGTATAACAGTATAACACTCATAGTATCAGAATATACACTTTCGTATATAAATAGAGAGAAAAAAACACTAAAGAAGAAAATCCTTAAAGTACCAACCAATTATTTTCAGGATCTTTTCACACAATCCCGTTCACCTCTATCATATTCTATTCTATACTATATTTTATATATAAGACAATATGCCTTTCTATTTTATTTTATATAACAAAATGTATCCTTTTATATACCTATATATATATATATTTGTTGTATAGAGAAATTTTAAGTGGCCTCTGCTTTTAATAAATATATAGAAGGATAAATGGGTTGATGGGGGGTGGAGGTGTTTCTATATATTCTATACAATAATTATATACATTTTGAATAGGACATATAACACTCATATTGTATATATAAAACACAAAATAACTAAATATTTGTTGTTTTTTGTATTTTATTCATCATCAACCATCTAACAACAATAACAACAACAACAACAAAAAGTAAATATTTTCACTTTGTCTTTTTTCAAAAATTATTTATTTATTTACTGTCCTACACCCTATCAGAATAATGTTTTATATATTCTTTCGTCCTTTTATGTAAGTCACATACATTTGTACACACACAATTGTACACAAACAACTGACACTAAAAACAAACAAAAAATGGTGCTAAGCGTTGACGAAGGCGAAGAACAAAACGTAAAACAAAGAAAAAAAAAAAAACGGACGAAAATCTTTTTATACCCATAAGGAAAATTTTATAAAATCTGTTCTATTAAAATATGGAAAAAACGGATATTCTCCTTTTTCTAGAAAACTAAATTTTCTATAACATTTTGAATTTATATAAAATATAAAGAATAATAAAAAACAGGGAACTTTTCTATATAAGAAAAGGAACGAATGGAGAAAAAAAAAAGTTTATGAAAAGAAAAGGTTTCTATATTTTCAAAAGAAAAAGAAGAAGACGAGAAAGAAGAAGAAGAAGAAGAAGAAGAAGAAAAAAAAAGATTGAAATTTATCATTTTTGATTTTGTATATAGAAAAGAAGGTTGACGGTTGACTTTTAACTTCTGGTTTTATAATTTCTTTATACACAAAAAAGGATGAATTTTTATGTAACAACAACAATTACTAGAACAACAATAAAAATAATAGAAAAAAGGAAATGAAATAATAAATTTTGTGGATTCCTATATATGAAATGAAGAAGAGGGCTGATGACTTTGAATCCATATATATTAATTTTGTTTAGGTATAAATATGAAATATGAATGACGTGTGATATAATTGTGTATCCGTAAAATATTAATTTTTATTTTGTTTTATTAAATAGATTGAAAGCTTGTTTTTTATGTATGGCTTCAATAAACCAAGAACAGTAGTTACAATTGAATAAATTGAATTGAATCAATTAAACAATATTATTCATCGATCAATATTCGACAACAATAAAAATATATAACATAAAATGTTTTGTACTTTTTGTTACCAGATTTTCAATTTACTAGTTGTTGTTTTTATTTTTTACTACGGTCAAGTCAATAGAAGAATTTACCACTTTTTCTGTTATACGTTGAATAATAAAATTTTATTTGAAAATTTTGTTAACACTTTTTCTTCAATAAATAAAATTCTTTAATTTTTATACGCAAGCAAAAATATTCTAATTCTATAAATTGTGTGCAGAGTGGCGGCAACACGACCTACTCTCATTAATAGCCTCCCCTAAGTTTTAAATTTCATCGTGGTATAACAAATAATGGTTTAAGTTCCATTAAATAGTAGAACCCTTATCTTACATATGACCTTAACAGTTGATACAAGACACGTTACTAATCCTAAATCTTATCTACAAAATTGTATAATTGTAGTGGAGAAAAAGGATACTAAATTGTGTGACAAAAGCTCCACGATGATTAATTTATATTTTTTGTATAACGAAGTTAAAATTTTCTGACTAAGTTCCGGCTCTGTTAAAGCATTTATTCACTTAAACTCCATTAACAGAGGTTTTACATTATTTAATTGATCATGAATAATAAAAAAAAAAACAGTACCTATAAATTAAATCAATTACATTTATCTCTCTTTCTCTCTTCAAATTTCTTGTTGTTGTTATAACTTTTTTTGTACATATTTTATGTTGTTACAATCGATTAATAAAGTTAATTGTTTGATTTCAAATTTCCAATATAATAATCGTTGAAATTGCATTTTTATTATAAATGTAAAATGTACAATACACGTTTACATGATGTAATAAAAATGTTACTAAAAGCACATTCACCTGACTTTCGTATAATATTGCATTTTCCATTATAAACTTCCCTTTAACTTCCTCTTACCCTATTATGTCCATACTATAATTGACCACAAATAAATTTCCTTTGTTTCAATTGTGTATGCGTGTATATCTATATGTGTATACTTTAAATAATAAAATAAGAAAATTATTGTCAAAATCAATCAAAATTATATCGTCAACATAATAAAGAAAATTCAATTTGCATATGTTAGAATTATTATTAAAAATTCTCTTCTTCGCATTAAAAGAAATTCAATTGAAAACAATAATTGAAAGAAATGGAATATTTTATGAATGGAATTTAACTACCATTTTTTTTTTCAAATTAAGGAAAGACGACTGAAAATTAGAGTGGACTTTGAAATTAATTTAATCTGATAAAAATGGGACAACAGAGAACTTGAGTAAACGAAACTTCCTAACTTCCGGTCGAATTTGAGCTAACACAACTTAAATGTCAGTTTCAATATTTTCAAATATTTTTAATATCCTGTGAATTTCTATAGGAATGAATGCTTCTTTGAAGGGATTATAATTTGTTCGAGAATTAATTTACATTGATGAAGTTTTTTTTGGATTGATTTCAAATGAATTAAAGAAAATAGGGGATGAATATTTGGGTGTCCCATAGCATATTGAAAATACTTCACGTTCTAATTATTTCAATAATTCACATTAATCCTCTAACTTTATACTTCCCTTATATAAATTTTTATAATATTTCTCAATAGGAATCTTAAAGATTAATAATTGTCCCATTTCCCGTTTTATTTTTCCTTTTGCTTACGAATGCGTTTTTTGGATATGGAATATGGACTGAAAAAATTACAGTGTTCATGTATAAATTAAATCAAAATTTCTATTCGATTAATTATCACTTTCCTTTCCATTCCATTTAATATTTAATATTTTTTTTATAAAAATCAACAAAATAATGACAATAATTTATTTTTTTATATTTGAAAGACGGATGTTGAAAACTAACAAATTTTCTATACATTTTTTCCTAATAATTATTTCACTCCAATTAACAATTAAATTGCCCTGAGTTAAATGATTATAGTATGTCGCATTGTTTGATGTATAACACACGGAATATTCAATAAAACACGTCAATCATTTTTTTATGACAATATGAGAGAGGTATCTATAACATTATAGGGTGGGAAATGGGTGGTTAACTATGAAGAAATATTGTAAATCAACGAAACGAATCCGTAATAGATCAAAAAATCATAAAACCGTATCCTTTATATTTTTGTCTTTTTTTTTCTCTCTCTGTTTGTTGTTTCTTCTTATTATCGTCGCATCACAGGTCACAAAGATACAACAAAAAAAAAAAAAGAAAAAGAAAGAAAAACAACAAACAAACAAAACACAAAATCATTATTTCTGAAAAGAATATAAAATAAAAAACATAATTTTCCAACAGAGTTTTTGTTTTTGTGTTTTTTTTTTAATTCGTGCACATTTTCAAAATGGATAATAATTAGAAATTTGAAAATCATGTCAAAGCTAAAATTGTTCATACACACACACACACACACACATATACCATAAAATATTATGTATAGAGTGGATGGATGGATGGATGGATGGATGGATGGACAAGTAAAAGATGGGTGGTATTTTTTTTTTGTTATTTGGGCGGTTGTTATAATATTCTATCGAGTGGATATTCAGTTTGAAATGTCATTTCAAAAATTAATTATTAAATCGATTTATATATATATATATGTGTGTGTGTGTGTGTATGTAGGTTTCACTCTAATTAATTACACAAACTATATATGTATTTTCTTTCCTCCTTTAAACCTTCTCTCTGTCTTCCTCTCTCATCGCTTTATCAGTACATCCACGCGATGACATTTAAAAATTAAATATAATTTTATGAAATTTCTATTAAAATTTATTTGTTGTGCAAGCAAAAATGAAAAACATTATTTGCAATATTAAAGTGAATTATTTCTATTTACTAAATATTATATTTACTGTATATAAAGATTTGATTAAGTTGGGAATTTTTAACGAGTCTTGAAACAACAATTGTAAGCAGACTATCGTAAAAGAAATTAGTAAGGTCAAATTACATCCACCGAGTCATCATTCAGAGCTTAAAATCCTTTAAATGTGAGTTTGAAATGTTTTCAATTGCAGGTCACAACAAAATCTTTGAAATTAAATGAATTTTTTCACCATTTAAGATTGAAACGTATATCGTCATATTAATTTCTTAGAATCATCTTATAATTTTATGCTTTTAATCATATGTTCGTTCCTCATTAAAAAATGTAATAAATAAACTTTATTTATATGATTATAGTTTCTGTTTTATAGAGAATATTCACGTCTCTTAATTATGAGCTTTAACTTACGTATTATTGACGTGTATATTCTACTATAGAAATTACTTCAATATTATTTTTGCATTAATTAAATTTTTCCACATATCTATATGTTTCCTCATCCTTATAATTATTAAGTGCATTCTCTAACCACTTCTAGAAAATATAATTATTAAAGTTTATACGAAACATTAAAATGCAACGTATAAGTGTTTTTAATCAGTTTTTAAAATAGTGAAGGATAATTTCATTCATGTGCAATGTAAAACTTCTGTAAACAACCAAAAATTGAACTCCTTAAAATTCTATTCCTTAAAAATGTTGATTATATTTTATTTCAAAAGAATATTTTCCACCATAATAGAAACAATTGAAATATACGACTCTCATTGAATATTTCTATGATTTATACGTAAACGACTTTTAATGTCCATAATTATAAATATAGGATTGATGTGCGGTATAAGAGTACATTGGTATGGGAGCAAAAGTAGAATTGATATGAAAATATTCATATTGAAAGAAAACTAAACACTATAGTTATCATCATCATCATGATCATTATCATTCTGATCTTTATACTAACCAAAATAATTATCTTCATATATACAATTCTGTTACATTTATATGCAATGCATTATGCGTTTATTACGCAACAAGAACAATATGTAGTGTTTATTATGATGACAGAATAAAACAAAAAAACAAAAATGATGACAACAATTATGATGATGATGATGATGATGATGATGATGATGATGATGATGATGATGATGATGATGATGATGATAATGATGTTGACAATGACTAAAACCTAATGGACAATAATAAATGGTGAACTACCTATGTACTTCATTTATAAAATTCTAAAAAAAAAAAGGAATTGAAGAAAAAAAGAGTTAAAACAAAAAGGAGGAAAAAGAAGGAAGAATAAAGAAGAAGAAGAAGAAGAAGAAGTAGAGGAAGAAAAAACAGAATAAAATAATGAAACAACGAAAGAATACGAGAAAAAAAAAAGTAAAAGAGAATAAAAAATTAAAACAGAACAAAAAAAAAAAAGTAAAAAAAGCAACAACAAAAAAGAAGAAAAAAAAATGCCATCAGAGAGCGAATGCACCGCCCCATCATCGTAGCAGGATGGATTATTTCGATTGGTTTAAAAAAAAATCAAGGTATAATTTTTTAATGCATGCATGCAGGTACTTTAAGTTTTTTTTTTCTTCTGTTCTTTTTTTTCTCCCTTTTTATTGTATAGTTGTTGTTGTTTTTTCTTTCGTTTTTTTTTTTTGTTGTTTATTAGATGAGGACTTTATAACACAGTTCAGTTTATTAACACAAGAAAGAAAAAAAAAAACGGCAAGCAAATAACTTTAGTGTGTTGGTATGCTAAGTTGGTTTGATTTGTGATTTTTTTTTTGTGGTTCACCAATTGATGCGTTTTCTATTTGACTTACAAATGTGATCATATTTCATTTTTAATTGTTATTCTCTCCTTGAACTTCGGTTAGATTTTTTAACAAGTCAATTTTTCTATAAAAATAATAGAGAATAACAAAACAATCTATACCAATGAAAGATTTATTCAAAAATATTCACATCAACCAGAAAATATTGTTTGAAATTTAAATAAAATTGTGTTAAATTTGTGATAAATTTAAAATGATTTTGATAGACGTTTACTGATTTTTTGTCGCAAGTTAATTGGTTATTGACCGATTCTTATTTTAATTATTTACTAATTGAGTTCAGTATCTATGCGTTCAGTCATAGTAACATAACACCTGTGTGATGGGACCGACCATGAGTTTTACCAAGAAAATTGATTAAATTCGTCAAAATGGGTCAAGTGAAAGGAACAAAAATAAATTGTCAAAATCGACTATTGGTCAGATTAGACTGTTAGAATATTCAACAGAAATAATTGGTTTTTAATATTTTATTTCATTGTTTTTCTATAATTTTGTTTACATGAAACGCGTGTAGAAATGAACGAAATATATATATATGAATTATTAATAAACTTCAAATTAAAATAAACGTTTCAATTAAATATTTGTCATCCGTCAATTATATAAACTAATTCAAATTAATTTCGTTCTATTTATACAAACTATATACAAAAATCATTTATAATTAAATTATAAAATGTTCATTAATCATAACACAATGGGCACCTGCATCAAATTACATAACAAACCGAACAAAATCTCTATACAACAAATATAAAGTATAAACAAAACCCAATCAAATATTTTGATCTAATTTAATTTATCCAAAACAAATCGAATCGATTTTCAATGGTCGCTTTTATTACAATATTCCAATATAAATTTGTCATGGATTCAAAATAAATACAGAGAAATTGTATAACGATATACAAAACCTTAAATATATAAATATAAAATTTTATATATTTTATACATATGTAGAAAATATAGGAGAGTGAAGGGATGTAAAATAAAATTAAATGTAGAATGGGTAAAATTGATGGGTCATCTTTTACAAGTGCAATATTGTATATTTTATTTATTTTTCTTATGTGGTTTAAGTAATATGACAATATTTCACTTTTTTTTTGTTCTTTTTGCATCATCCCTCCACTTAATTTCAGGGTGTTATTGGTCTAAGATTAGTTGGTTTTTTTTTTCCCTGGTTTATTTATATTTTTATTAGTTGTTGTTTGTATGTTGGTTTTGTGGGAAAAATGAAACTTTGATTTAATTTTAGATAATTTATGGATTTTGTGGTTAATACAATAAAAATTTTTAGGGGTTGTTTTTATACATTGATATAGAACATAAAATATGTCTTATTATATTTATTACATTATTATTTATAAGATATTTGTGGAGGAGAAAGAAGATGAGTTTAACTTGACACGTGACGTGCGATATGTGATATGATATGACAAAATTTGTGACCAAATGATTATAATCAATTCGTTTTATTTATTTTACATTGACCATTATCAATATGGTATTTTAATTGAGTTTTTTTTCTTTTGTTTAATGAACTTTAAAGACAAGTATTTGTTTTATAGAATCTAATATTTGTGTTAAAGAGTTTCTTAAAACCCGCGGCTTGGAAAAATTTATTGCTTAATGAAGATTAACTAATGAAAAGGAATTGATTAGAATCCTTTATTTGATTTAAGTTTTATAAATACAAAAGAATAGCGTCAGACACAAAGGTCACAAAGGTCACAAAGGTCAAATAAGTATTATTTGTTTTTGGAATCCTATAAATTTAAATCCGGGCTAGAATTCTACAGAAAATCTAAACTAATTAAAGTAATTAGAAAATGTCAAGTAAATCAATTGTTCCATCATTAAAAAAATACAATAATTATCGTATTTAACATCTGCGGGCTTCATCAAAAAAATAAATCTCATTTGCAGATTCTCATCAAATGTATAGAAAATATTTTCTGTGTTGTCGACAGTAATGTGTAACTGTATGCGTGTGATTGCGAGAAAAACTAAGGCTTCTAATCACATAATTATTAAAATAATTAACAACAAATTAATCTCATCTAAATATTTAGTAAATCATTCATTTAGCTTCCGCACATAAACAGGGCCCTCAAGCACATTTATATTCGTATGTAAATTGTACCATGTTTATTTGTGACACTTGAGTCTCAATTATATTCAACTTAATTATTACTCATTAGAATTTAAAATGCACAAAGGAAAATCAAATATTTTATGAGTACCGACTTATTTAATTTTTTTTTACAATTAATTTTTTAATAATTTGAACAATAAAAAACAAAACTTCTTACACTTCTTCTTCCTTCTTTGTTCATTTATAGATTTAAATTTAAAGAAAACTTAAGTATATATTACAGTTTGTTTCCCCCCTCTCTCTCTCTAACGCCAGCACACTCTTTACTTTTTTTTATCTGATATTTCAAATGTTAAATTAAAGAAAGAAAGAATGAAAGAACAAAAAAAAAATCAAATCTTTCAATCTGACAGACAAATTAATTCAATTAAATCCAAAAATAAATTCAATTAATTAAAAAATTGTAAACGCAAGAAGAAGAAGAAGAAAAACAAAAGGGGGAAGAAAACGAAAGAAAAGAAAAGAGGGCGGAAGGGGGGTAGGGGGCGAACAATATAATGTATGATTAAAATCAAATGTTGAGTTTTATATTCTTTATTATGTTAATTTGATTAAGTATCAGACGACTAACTTATGTAGTTTATTTTTTTTATTTGAAGTCCATAATTTGTACTGAAGTTTATAGTTTGGTTTTCTCTTTTCTTCTTCTTTCTTTCCTTTTTTTTTTTTTGTTTTTTTCATTTTTTAATGAACACAAATCTTTGTATATTTATTTAGATTTAAATAAAATTCCCCGGCTACTTTTTATTTTTCATAATGAATTACGCAATGAAATCTTTTGTTTAAATTTTTTAAGTTCTTCGACTTTTTGTTTTTCCACTTTTGCCATTTATAAAAAAATAAAAAAAAACAATTTAACTTAACGTAAGAAATAAATTAAAAGAAAACGAATTAAATTGTGATTGATTATTATTTGGTAGATGTCCATAAAGAAGTTTTCTGTGTGGTTCCTTTCTTTATAGAAATTCATTAATTGAACAAAAAAATCTTTTTCTTTATTTTCATTTTTTCTTTATTTTTATTTAAAAATGTAATTTTGTTAATCGTTTAAATATTTTGTTTAGGAATTACAAATTAAAACTTTTATATAGAAAAAATTTATAATAAAAAATGATTACAAAATTGGTGACATTTAACAAATATAAAAAAAAATGTCTTCGTCAACTAATGAAAGTAAATTCTGTATTATTATTTGTGTCGATTTGTATAAAGATTTACAGAGAAACAGAAGTCAAATAAATATTAAGAGTTCGTGGGCATATAAACTTTTTGTTCATTCCATTTAATAAATCGTAGATAAATTATTTGTTCTTTTGTTGTTGTTGTTGTTGTTAAATAATTCATGAAATAAAAGATAATTATCATTTCTCGTTTTTACTTTATTGTAGATAATTTTTTATTTTTTTTTGTGAATATTATTTAAATATATTTTATTTTATTAACAAAATAATTAGAGATTTAGAATCTGGAATGTAAACAAATACTAACATCGTTGCTATACTTATTTTACTTAATCCAACTACATTTATACAAATCTACATTTATTTACTTATTTTTCCAAAGTCCAAAACAATTCAACTTACAATTCAATTATCGTGAAAATACTGAGAGTTGATATTTTAATATTTAGAAGAAAAGAAAAGAAAAAAAAAACGCACATACAATAAATGGAATTTTCTTTTTGGTTATAATGTATACTTAAACAATTTCATTTATACTTACATATTTCTTATATTTTCTCAACAGACACAAATGGATTACATTTGACATGATTTGAATAAAAATCACAAAAATGAAAAAACAAAAACACAAAAAGGTCAAACTCCTTAACATCTTCTGTCAATTTTCGATGCTAAAATTATACATATTAATTTACAAAAATGTTTTTTCTGTGTGTGTGTGTGTGTGTGTTTGTGCTCTTCTTCTTCTTCCTCTTTTTCTGTTTTTTTCCCTAAAATGCAACAATAAAAATTATGCGAATTTATTCATATTGAGTAATGGGAAAATATCTATAAGATTGCCAAAAATATAACCAAAAAAAAAAAAAGAAAATGTTCCATTTAGAAAAAGGATTTTACGAAAAGAAATTTCAAGTATAAATGAGTTTCATTATAGAATATTTTTTATATGCAAATATATTATAAGTGATTGTAATATTTGTGATGATAATTTATTTGTATTCTATATTTCTATATATCGTTCAATTCAATTAACAAAATTTAGTTTTTGTTGATTAAGAGATTTCCTTTTTTTTCTTTTTGTTTCTATACCAAAAAAAAAAAGATGTCTATGCTAATTTATTGTTATTAGTAATTTTTGGGATGTGAATGAATTGAATGCACGATACTGCCTTTATTTTATTTTACACAATTTTCATATTATCTATATAAAAATACACAAATATAAAATTGAATTGAATTGAAATTGTTTTATTATACAATTTTCAAGTAGAACAATAATTTATTCCAATCATTTTGTTTTACAAGAGAAAATTAAAAAAAAAAAACAAACAGAAACAGAAACATTGTGTGTTCCGCACTAACGCGCCATTCCTGAATAATTTATAGAATATATATTTTATTTTAATCTTGTGCGAATGCAATAATTGCATTTGAAGTATAAGAGGAAAGAGGAAAAAAAGAAAATATCAAATTAAAAATGAAAAATTCAATTAAAGAAAAAAAAAAAAAAAAGGAAGCGAACTAAAAAAACAAAAATTAAATACAAAAATCTATAAAATAAATTTTAATGAAAACAGAAGAAAACTAATCATATATCGGTTGAGTTAACTGCAAATATATATACTTTTTTTCCATTATCATTTAAACTGATGGATTGTCCATTATTCAAGCATAAAATCAATTGAAATTTTTATGTATATTATAACATTTATGGTGGCATGTCGTAATTTTAATAATGCAATATTTGTGTGTAAGAAATTTTTAAGTTTTTTTTTTAAAGAAAAATTCAATTTCTCTTTCTCTCTTTGTTGTAAATAATTAATGAAATTGAAGACAAATATTTAAATGAAATTGTTGTTTAGTGTTTAGGAAAGCTACAAGAATGTTAAAAATGGTAAAATTAGTTAACTTACCTCGTCGTAAACCATTAATGGAATGAAAATGGCAAATTAACTGACATGATTCATGTGACATCAGTTTGTATCACCAGCGCCTCTGCATATGGACTTCTGTAACTCAAATGTCAAATCAAAAATTAAAATCAATAAATATTGGTTGAAATCAGTGAAAATTAATTAGTAAATCCATTTATGGATAAAAACTGTTCGTATGCGTGAAATATTTAAATAAATTCGCACGTATCGATTTCGATAATTGCGTGAATTTATGCTAATCATATAATACAGAAACTATATGGATACGTCAATAAAGTCATCCTCTTCGATTTCCATTTTTGCATTTTATAAAATATGTTAATCTAAAACAGCATTTAACATATCTGTCAATATATGTATCTGTATATAAATTGTTATCCCCTATTTTATTATCTATACATACTTTTTGTTGTTTGCACCCTTCTCGACTTTTGCTGGTTAACATAAAAGCCATATTTGTATATATCTCGTATATATTGAAACTGTGATATTCTTTGACTTTGTCAATGTTCGTCGTGTATGCAAATTAAACCAAAATAAATACATAAAAGAAAAAAAAAAAAAAAACAACAACAGAATTTACAAAACGGATCTAATCTGTATTGCTGCCTGAATCCTCAAATATCATGTTGATTTTCTACAACTCCTTTTTTACTTTTTTTTTTTTGATACTAACAAAATAAAGGCGAATAAAATTGGAATTAATTCTTTATTTTTCCTATCCTGTTTGTTTTTGTTTTCTTTTTTTTTCTTGTGGCAAAAACCAGAAAATTAAATGATGACACTCGCGTGAATTTTATACAAAAATTCTGTTTCTATATAATGAGTAAAAAGAATTATAGGAAATTGAGGGTGAATAGGTTGGTTAGTTGGTTAATTCACTTTATATAATTTTCAATAGGGTAAGTCAGATTCTTTTTTTTTTTTTTATTATTTATAGGTACATTTGTTCTTCTTTCTTTGTAAATTTAAAACATTTAATTGCAAATGAAATAAAATAAAATTTTGTAAAAAAAAAAAAATAAACAGAAAATGAAGGGAATACAAAAAAAAAATGTCCATGAATAAATTCAATTGTCTTCTTCCTAAGGTTTTAAAACAACAACAACAACAACAACAAATTTTCCTCAAAAGAAAAGAAATAAATAAATAAATATATATTGTTAAAAGGTAATACAAAGAATACGAAGGAATAATACGATGATGATGAAGAATAAAAAGAAGAAGAAGAAGAATAAAATCCCACACGAATCTTCTCTTATACTCACTTGATGAAGATAGATTGGAACATAACGAACACAAACCGTGCGGTAAAAAGCGACAATTGCAAGAAAATGTTGCGAAACGTAAATAAATTACGAATAAAAAAAAAAACTAAAAGGAAGGATAAAAAAAAAACATCAAAGATTTTTATAAAAGAAAAAAACACAGCAGCTCAGCAGGAGATTGGCACTGACGACAATATGAAGATTTTTATTTTTGGTCGTTTTTTTTCTTTTAATTCTGTTAGTACAACGGACACAGAAAATTGAAGACAATAATGTTTAATTATTAAAAATTGTCATCCAGTTGATGTCATTTAATGTTTCTATAAAAAATTGACAGTTTTGTCTTTCTTTCTTTCTTCCTTCAATTTAATTGCTCACTGCGCTAATGACAGTTAAGTCACATAAATTCATATCTAATTGTAGTGTGTACCTTATTAGAATGTTCCTACCCACTCTAAAACTTAAAAATATAAAAATTGGAACAAAACGTTTTTTTTTTTTTTGTTTGAAAAATGGAAAAAACAAAACAGAAAAAAAAAGTAAAGCTTAAACTTCAACAAACAAGAAATAAAAAAAAAATAAAATATTTTTACAAAAATTCCAAAAGAAATTTTTTCTGTATTTTTTTTCTCCTCAATTCAATTGGTTTATTTGTGTTTTGTTTTTTTTTTTTTATTCGAAAAGACAGAAAATAAAACAAAAAAATTGATAATTCAACAATGCACGGTTTTCTTTAATATTTTTTAATATTGTGAGAGAGATACACAGACATACATACATACATTTTTACAATAAAAAAAAAGAGTTTTTCGTATTTTTTCGTATTTTCGTTTTTGTTTTTGTTTTTTTTTTTTTGTATGAAGAAGAAGAAAAAAAAGTGCTTCGTCGCGCGATTGTTTTCGTGTTGTATTTGTTTAAGGCCTCTACGGATGATAAGACCCCCCGTGGATAATTGCGCGCCATATCTTGGGGGTCCGCCCATCTTGAAGAACTCGCTTATACATAAATTTTGTTTGATTTTGTTGTTTCTTTTTTTTTGCTTGTTTGTTTGTTTGCCTTTCGTTATTGTTTCTTTTTCTTTATATTCGGTGTTGTGTGTGTGTGTGTGTTTGAAGTTTTTCTTCTATGGTTATTTTCTTATATAAAAAATAAAGGAAAATAATCTGTATAGTAAATGTTGCCATACAAAATGATGTTGGATAAACCTTTTGGTTAAAATTTGATTTCTGTATATACGAACATTTATTTGTGGTATTCCTCTCTGTATGTATATGTGTGTGTGTGTATATATGTATTAGAGATAATTCTCAGGTATTAAGTGATAAATTGTTATGACTTTATGATTTAATTAAATCATTTTGTTTCAAAAAAAATAATAAATAAACATCTCTTTTTATTTATATGTGGTAAAGTTTTCTGTCTTGTATATATAAAGTTATAAAGCTTTTAAGGAAAGTCACTTCTTGTTTACTTAAATTTGATTTGGTTTATATAAGGAAAATTATGTGATATCAGTTTCAGCTAATTCAGAATGGTTTCATTGTTGACATCATATAATTATCTAATGCTACTGTAGATGACCACATTTTCACAATTCTTATTGAAATCGGAGAACGAAAGGATTTATTAATATTTTTTATCATTGCGTTATCTGAATCGTTTATCATGATTGGTTTTTGGAACTCAGATACTAATGAGAACAATTAAGCTGAGTTTCAAATTCACGCACTAGTCAAACTATTCACTTACCCACCATAGGTATTTTCCTTACAAATTCAAAATGTATAAGAAAACAATCAACGTTGGAAAGGAAGAATAAAAAAAAAATTGTAAAATGCAAAGAAGGTAAAAAAGACAAAATAAAAACTTTATAATAATTGATATGAATCTTTTTCTGTATGTTACTTTTTTTTTTGTTTTATAAAAAATTCAGAACGGAAAAGTATAAATCCAAATGTATCAAAAGAAAGACGTTTATACATTTGAAGAGTTTTCCACATATTTATTTATAAGATTAAAAATAATAAAACAAAATAAAAATACAAACGATGGATATGTGTTTTATCAAAACAATTATGATTTACATATATATATATGAAATTATATAGTGTGGTGCACGCGGAGTGGCCAAAAAGGTGGGTTTTGAAATTTCTTATAAAGGCAAGTATTATATTTGTCTTGTTTCTTTACAGTACATAAAAATTATTGTACATTATATTATTGTATACTAAAATGAAATCTGGGACCTCCGGAGTAATATATTTATTTGTTTTGTGTTTTATTTTATGCGGAATCTATGGAATATCGAATGTTTCATTATGATATGTACAGACAGCTTTAATATAGATCTTTTAAAACAAATTATTAATTTTGTATCTATACATTAAGTATATATCCGTATGTAATGTTTTTATTTGTTTAAACTTGAAAAAATGTTATATACGAAAGATCAAAAGATTCAGTAAAAAGAGAATAAAAAAAAATCATTGTACAATAAATATAAGAACAACAAATTAATACAACAACAAAAAAGCAACAACACAAAAATTACTTAGCAAACAATTTTATTCATCTTCTTCTTCATCTTCTACTTCTTGGTCTTATAATAATGACGATAAATTTAAGGTTATGACGAACAAAAGTGATCGGCAGGAGGTGTTTTTCGTGGGTTCTCAATTATTTATTAAAAATGTGAAAAAGATAATCTTGAACAAACGTTTTAAAGAATTTCTAAAATGAAAAATAAAAAAAAAAATTGTTTCTTCTAATTTTCTTTTTTATGGAAATTATAAGAAAATTATTTGATTGGAAAATTTTTAAATTGACATTTATCGGAACGCACATTAAATGTTATATTGTTGTAGTTTTCTATTTAATATTATTCTTCTTATTATAAAATTCAGACCTCCTGTGTTTTTATAGGTGGTCTCTGGAAGATATATACACACTCGTTAAATTATATTGCAACAATTTCATCTTTTTGTAAATGTTAAAAATGAAAGAAAAAACTAAAACTAAATAAAAAATCATAAATTTATGAATATTGAAATAATTTCATTAGCAAATAAAAATCGATTAATCGATAAATAATAATCGAAAATATTTATGAAATAAAACAAAAAAAAATTAATTCAATGCGTGCGAATTTAATCGATTGAAACAGAATGTAATTGATTGTAATAACACAATTAATAATTAATGAAATGAAAAGGGTTTGTATTGATATTTAAGTAAATACAGACAAGGTCCACAAAAATCAATAACCTTGAAAAAAAAATGAAGTAAATCTTAAATCAATCTGTATTAAAATGTGCGAACATTATGATTTAGGTAACGAACTCTGAATTTATTTTGTATACTTTGTAATCCGCAGACTCAACTCAATTATATAATTTTTAGTTATAATAAAACGACACCATTATTTATGTATTAAAAAAAATAAAAACAAAATAAATAAAATACAAAATATAATGTTGACTTGTGTCACCAAACAAGATATTAATTTTTTTAATTGATAAGAATTGAATAAGAAAAAGAGAAAAATTATGAAAATAATAAAAAAGTTTATTACTTCAAAAAATAATGATTTGATCGACAAATACAGAAAACAAGTTTTTGGCGCCGCCACATTAATTGTATATAAGACGGAACTTTTGAGAGGAACAAGAAACTTATGATGAGATTTTGTCGGATTCCTCTTTTGATTATTATCAATTTCTTAAAATCGGTTCCGCTAGAATATTAAAGATTCGGTTATTTTAACTTTTGTTTTATTTTCTGTTTTATCTTGTGGCAGAATAGCTACAATTTTATTGTTAAATATTTATTAAATAATTTATAGGTCAATAATAATAATAATAATAATAGTGTGAGATTATGTGAAAGATTTTTATATTTATTTGAATAAAAATTTCAATTTAATTCAATATATTAAGGGCACGTATAAATGACATTCAGCGATAAACTTTTAATAAAAAGTTTGCCGCTGGTATTTTTCTTCTGTCTTTTTTTGCGATAATTAAAATTATATACAAATTTGCATGATTTTTAAAAATATAAAACACAAAATAAATCTATCAGGGATATTATATAGTAAATCCGAAAATAAGTTGAAATTTTACGAGACTTTTAACAGGCTGCTTAATGAACTCTTGCCTTTGTCTTCATATTTGCAGACTGGTTAAAGTTGATAACATAAATTCTGTACGTGAATTATTAGTATAAATTATAATCTGGCAAACAACATACTCTATTTAAGGAAGAATTTCATCCTCTGATACAGATAAGCATCACTCACATTCCAATTTAGATAAAGGCGTCAATCTTTTTCTAGAACATCACATTAATAGATTCGTTGAATTGATAAATTGTTAAATTGTTTGCCGTATATGACATGGGACAATTCTAATAAACGAATTACATGTAATTTTGAGTAACCAACACAATACATAATTACGGTAATTTTCTTACATAATAAATAATTAAAGAGCATTACTTAAAATCAATTATATAATTTCCATTACTAATGATTCTATAATTACCATATAACAAGAGTAATTAAATTATTTACCATCAATTATTAAATTTATATTTTTTTTTTCTCCTTCTTGCATAATTTAATTATTTAATTGTAATATTGAATATAATTTTTATTTAATGATTTTTCTCACACATTTATTTATTAATCAGTCTTCAACAACTGTCACAAATTATATACTTACAATAATAATAACAACAAAAAAGAAAAGAAAAGGAATGAAAATGAAACGAAAGAAAAACTTAAAACAAGTAAATTGTACTGAGATCCGTATATGAAATGATTTGTGCAATTACAGAAAATTGTTCAATAAAAATAATATAACGATAAGAAAGAAGAAAAATTAAAAATTTGTGTTAAGAAAAAATAGAAAATTAATGAAAAAAAAAAAAAAAATAGGCGTCTACAAACTAAGTAGAAGAAAAAAAAAATAACCACCCATCCTTTTGTGGTGACATAAAACACGATCACCTTCTTATAAATTATTATAAATATATATACTTTTTTATATCCATTAAGAATCAATCAAATTGAAAACTTGTTTTTGTCGCCTTTTTTTTCTTATTAATTCTTTTTTTTTTTTTGTGTTTTTTTCTTTCGTCTTTTTTTTTTTTTTCAATATTGCCGCAATCAAAAAAGGGAAATCAAAAAACTGGATCTAATAATTCATTAAATACACAAATAAAATAAATAATCTATACATAAAATATGTACGACTGTGTGACTGAGTATGTATGACTGAATATGTGTGACTGAATATGTGTGACTGAATATGTATGTGTAACAAAGGCAGAGATGTATCTTTTTGCGCAAAGTTATTAATTTATTTACGTTATGGCGGCGATTTCTTAGAATTTATGTTCTGGCAATTTTTTTAGTTTAAATTTCATAGAACGTGCCATTCTGTGTACTAATTCAAAATAACCAAATTAGCCAAAGACATCAAATGAAATTTACACAAAAAAATTTGTTTAAATGTCAGATTAATTGAACATAGATGCCATAAAGACAAATTTAATTCCTGAAAAATGTGATTTGCTTAAATTTCTTCAATAAGAAAAAAAAAACAACACTTAACTGATTGTTGAGAAAATGTAATTTCAGTTTAATGTCACCGCCATCAGTTATCTTGAATTATGGACGGCATATGGCGGTAAATTTTAATAATGTTGCGGTACTGTTTATTTTTATATTTTTTTTTTTAGTGACAGTATATATTTGCAAGTGCAGACTATTATATGTGTTGATGATGATGATGATGTTGATGGGTAAATAGAGTTGATTGCATTTATTGTGCATGCTTATATTTATATAAAAGAAAAAATGGTTACTTAAAGAAATTTATATTAGTCTTGTTCTCTCTTAAGAGTTGATTTTATTTTGTCGTATATTTTTTATTATAAAATATTCGCAGACACACACAAACACAAGAAATGATTTAATTATGTTCTATGTTAGACAATCTTGATGTGTTTATTATTATAATTATATTTTGTATATGATTTTGTTGAACATGACTAGTTACATGCATCTCTACAAATATTCAGGCATTCACACACACATATTCTTTGTCTCTCTCTCTATCAGGTTACAAAAATATTGCATTATGCAGAATATTATTATTTTCTAATTAATTTATTACACCGGTGGGGACTAAATAAATGTATTTAGCTAAATAGTCTTACCCGATGTATAATATATATTTAGAATAATTATTATTTGTGATTTTGACGTGTACATATTAGTAAATATTGATTAGTGATTTTATTAAACAGAATTTTATATATTTCAATGCATTATTATTACGTAAAATTATTATAATTGATAAAATGTTAATGATATGCCCAGGGAATAATGTTTTTTTGTTTAGAAATTTGTGTTTTGATTTTTGGTGCAAAAAAAATATTTTTACGTGATTGTGATTTAAATATGTTTGTGTCCCTGTCCATGTTTACCAGATCTAACAAATAATTGTAAATTGTTTATGTACAATAATAATTGTAATAAAGTTTAAAAACGATATGTACGTTAATATTAATTAACAGTGGTAATTAATTAACTGGAACCGAAGGTGGCACAGTTTATTTTTTTAATATTTTCAGGCATTTAATGTCGTCAATAAATTAATTGTTTTTTTTCTAAAAAACAATTTAAATTTAAATTATAAAGCAACAAATCAACAACACCAAATTCAATAAAAGAATAAAAAAAACCTAATTTATTTCATCACATCCGAAGAAGCCCAGCACCCCCCGAATTCTAGTCCAACCGAAACAAGTTAAAAAAAAATTGTTTTATATGATTTATTCAAGCGTCAGCGCTGTAAGCGACGGATTTTGACATTAGTAAAACGGAAGCTTAAACCGGATGTATCATTGAATCTGTCTATGGTTGACACGTGCTTATGGCAATGACGACCCATGAATTGCTTATCCGGATGTGGATGATTTTTGCTATTTTTATTTTTCGGGGGTTGTATAGGGTGATAGTGAACGGATGTGTTGATTTTATGTATGTATGAAGATGAGGATATGATGATGAGATTCTATTTATATAAATAAATTCTTTTTAATATTTAAAAAAACATTATATTCGCTTCAGGTCAAACACAGACGATTTTATAATTTGACACATTTTTAAAATATTTATTAAATGGAATATGACGCAAGTTACTAACTTTTGTAATTTGTATTCGTACAACATTATTCCCTTAGATAAGTCGTCAAAAATTTGCTAACATTAGCATACTAATTTAATGAACAACACATGAGGTAAATTTATCTGAAAAACTTAAAATAATGAATAATTTCCCAGAATTTCTTTTCTAAAAATTCCCATTCGTTAGAATTAAAATTACAAGAAATTTAAATTCTAAATAATTATTTCATCTTATGCGATTTGTTCTACTCGGGTTATTTTTTTTTCATTTCCACTAATTGATCCGTCTCAATTTATCACATCTAACTCTACGACCCATCCCAATTTTATTTATAAAGTGTTCAGCTTTTGGATTTGTATTTATATGTACAAGAAAGAGTAAGCTATATGTATGTATATTATTGTACATTCTCAAGTATTCAAGTATTAGACAATTATTCTTATCTTGATATTCATCCCCTATTTAATATAAATACAACAATTCTTTATGTCTTCACTCAACATTAATTGCACTAGAATATATATTTTTGCAATTCCATTTCGATAATGATTTTATTTGACTTTATAAAAATCTATCTATCTATAGAGTAAAGATATATATTATTTATGTATAAGGGAGATTCTGATAAATTTTTATATTCTATATAGGGATAAATAGACAAAAAAAACAACGGGTGACACATATTATCACATACAAAATTAAAGTTTGAAATCCTGTACAGCTTTACAGGGTTACCATTTCTGTCGCTAAATTTTATTAGACAATTCTGTTGCGATACAAAGGTCAAACAATTGCAGCATATCAAATCTAAGTGCGCTAAAAAAAATTTATAGTGTTTTTATTGTGTGCGTCGGTGCGATATTTTGTATTGTTATATTATGTAATGTAAATTATGCGTATATGTATTTTTGTTACATTACATATTAATATATGTATAGGGTTAATATTAACAATGATGACGTCATTGGGACAAATTTGAACCGGCAAACAGCAAAAAAAAAAGAAAGTATGATACAATATCTATAGATACATTTTTGTCTGTGTATTAAAACGGAAGGAAACCACAAAAAATCGCACAACGTACGCGTGGCATTAAGTGAGTTTTAGTAACAACAAAGACATTTGATATGGTTTCAGAATACAAATCGGATTTTAAGATAAATCACCAAGACTACACATCATCTCAATTAGGGTTAGAAACGATCTATCCCAAATATAATAATAATAATAATAATAATGAATAAAAGAAGTTTTCATTAAAACGTGGCGGTAAAATTAGTCAGATAAGTCATATAGCACTTATAATTGATCCCCACATAATTATAATCGACAATTATATGTGCGGACCAACTATAATCTATTGTTCTACTAAGCTTCTTTATTTTTTTTGCTTTAAATCTCTATGGATACTTATGTACCTTTATATTCTGTAACCGACCATTATTGTTTAAAAATTTTGAATTCGTTTGGAAGAATTTCTTTTGTTTTCGGTTTTATAAATAAAAGCTTGAACTTATGATAATAAATTTTCAATCCTTCAAATATAATTGTATGACCTTACGTGTTTACAATTCTTTAACCGATTTAAAGTATAAAGGGAGAGAAAATCTATATAAAACAAAACAATTGACGTAATTTTTGTTACCAAAACACCCAAATAACCTCAATTTATTTTTATGTTACAATTTCATCTGTCACAACAAACATTTTTCAAAAAAAAAAAAAAAAATTTCAATCGTTAACATAAATAGAAAACTTACACACATGCACATATATAAAAATCTTTCTTCTACCCTATAGCCCCTTTAATTCAAACAAAACAATACTAAAAACATCAAATACAATAACAACAATAACAACTTGTGGGCTAAATAATTTATTACTTTTGTGTAATCTAACTCAACTAGATGAATGATCTAACTATGTAATGTTATATATATATATATAAGGGATATAAGGGAGGTTGTATTAAGAGAAAATGCAACACAATTTAAAATGTTTTATTATAAAAACAAGAAGTCACCAGAATTTGTAACATTTTGGATTATATACAAAATAAAATTGTTAAGTTTTCTGTGCTTTACATTTTCATGTTTAAACCAAAAATGAATTTAAAAATTTGGACATGAATACGATGCGAATATTATAAAATTTGTATATAGTTAATTTACATATTTTTATATGTTTTTCATTATAAAATTTTAATATTTAATTTGCAATAATTAATTATTATATAAAACGTTGACTTTTTTTTTTGTGTTGCTAAAATTTATAAGAACGAATATATTTTGATTCGTTTCTTTTCTCAACGTTTTCATAATCAAAAAGAAACAACATTAATAAACTCAAAAAAAAGAAACTGTTTATCGTAAAACGTTACCAAAATAAAATTTAAAATTTAATTCGATTTATTTAAAAGAAATTGCGATATGCTAAAATTTTCAAATTAGAAAAATATTAGAATCCAACTAGAACATATTATGTAAAAGATAAAAATAAAAAATTGAAAGAAGATCAAATATCTTACAACACTAATTTTGTAAATAGTTAACGATATATATACGAATGTTATATATATATATATAATAAATGTATATAATCCAGTTCCAGTGAGTGTGTGCTTATTTTTGATGGTGCAATAGTTAAATGGTCTGGAAATATTTCTAAGCGTATGAAGTTAAATTGATTTCTATTGTGCCACTATCGTATCGCGTAAAATAAAAATTCTATAAATTGTCGGCAGAGAAATTTTTTGACTAGCCAAATTTTTTTTTTAATATTATATTTTATGGATATAGCTGGTATACATAATTATGAATGGGGATGATGGGTGGTGTGGTAAATATATATTCATATGTAGAAAAGGGACAACAATCGAATTGGAATTAATTGTTTGATTACCATTTTTCGTCCAAGAAGACCAAAGGGTGCATATATAATACTCCGTATACACTATTGGTCTAATTGTGTTGAGGAAGACATTAAAATAATTTGAGGGTAAGATTGTGTCAAGCACAAGAGGATCTTATTACTTTCTCCGGTGATTTCAAAGTAAAACTGGACAAGATTGAGACAAAATATTCCTATTTCTGTTTAAGTTGATTTAAAATTTCATTTATCGCAGCTATTAAAAATCCAAATTTTTTCCTCTATTTATTGATGGTCCGATTCTTTTAATTTCATATTTGGTGAAATTATCATCATCATCATAGGAAGCCTCAATCAGGTTGTATAAAAATCCATTGCCCTTGAACAAAATGAAATCACCAAATTTAATATAATTGGAACAATAAATCGATTAATCAAAGTTTAAATTTTTTCTTCAAACAATCGATGTAAAAAAAAAAAATTGTCCCATCAATTTCTTGTCAGGATTTTAATTTTATTTTTGTCTTGTCGCAGGTTAGACTCGTTTCATTCTTATATTTTTCTTTTTTTATAAATATTAAGTGAACATTGTTTTATTCACGTGTATTATTTGAGACTCGTCACATGTTACTTTTTTTCCTTATTTTTGTTTTTTTTTTTGGAAAATATAAATTTCATTATTATGGAAGACGAACAAAAAAATAAGAAATAAATAAACAGAAATTGTTAGGTCACGGCCTGTCGCCGATGTCTTTACATATCGAGTTTATCATATTTGTATTTATAAAGTCCAACAGTCTAGGTAGATTATAAATCGGTTAGTTGTCATTCTTATTCTTTATATGGTTGAACTTATGTCACACATAATCATCTAAATGTATAAATAAAATTAGGAATATTTTTATATTACTGATAAAAATTTACTATTATCATTTACTTTGTTGCAAACAAATATTTAAACAAATTGTATATAGTCCCTTTTAAAATATGTGGTGACGACGTCATTTTAACGTAATCCTATATTTAAATGATCAACTAAAAAGAATTCAATTTATATATAAACGAAACATTGAATAATAAGAATTCAAATAATTCTGTCAGTTTCTTATTTTTCTTTTCTTTTTGCCTTTTTTTTTTTTGTTTATCTTTCTCTTCATCCGCATATAGGCTTTTGTTTTAAATAATTTTTCAATTTGAATTTATAGAAAATTATTGGTTGAATTGCAAGATGAAAATAATTTTTTTTTAATAAAAAAAAAAAAAGAATTGACTCCATTAATCTGAATTGTTATTTATCTTTCTTTACATTAATTTCTTTGTCCTTTTTTCACTTTTCCATATATTAATATTCAACGAATACATTTTATTTAAAATAATGTGTTCACGTTTAAAATTGAATTTAATTGATATCCAACTGTGAAAGGGTTAACTAAATTTGTCCTTATTATTTTTTTTTTTTTCTTCATAATCTTTCCCTATTTGTTTTTTTTCTTTCAGCCTCTTCTTTTTTTGTTTCATATCTGTTGAAGATTAAAAGACAAAAAACAAAAAAAAAAAAATGAAATTCAAACATAAAAATCTTCCTCATCAACACAAAAAGATCTATCGACATTTTTAAATTGGCGCCACCCAGCTCAATTCCAAAAATAATGTGAAAAAAAAAAAGAACTGTGGGAAAACCTTAGAAGTGTATTTCTTCTGTTTTTCTTATTCTTTCATTTTCTTATTCGTTTCTTTCTTTTTTTTTCTTATTCTTACATAGTTAACTCTTCTTCTTCACTTTTTTTTTTATCATCTTGTGTTCTCTTGTTGATCTTCTTCTTCTTCTTTCCTCTTTTATTTATTTTACGTTAAAATTACGGGTATGTATATGTATGTAATGTATGTATATCCCATCCTCTAAAATCATCATCCTATATACCAGACAAGAAATCAAATTTATCCATTGCCCAGTTACCAACTAATAATAAATTAAAAATCATTAAAAAATATTATGAATGAATTATCATCGAAACAAGAATTGATGAAAAAACAAAAAAAAAATTTGTTTTTTGTTTTTTATGAAACGATGAAGGAATAAATATTGAAGAAGAAGAAGAAGAAGAACACTTTTTTTATAGGTGGTCTCATTCACTTATACTGATTTTTTTCTTTCTCTTCTTCTTCTTCTTCTTCTGTTTTATTCCTTGTGTATTCTTTTTTGTCTTCTTATTCTTTCATAGGTAGGTACATCCAATTTCAGTGAGAAAAATTCATTTTTTTGTTTGTTTGTTTTTCTTTTCTTCTTTCTTTTTCTTCTTCTTTAGTTTGTTGTTGTTGTTGTTTTTTTTTTCTTATTTATCATCATTTCCCTCTAACAGACAACTAAAAACATGATTAGTAATTAAAAATTATTAGCGCTGCATTTAATTACTGCGTGAGGGAATCGTGAATTATATTTAAGTTTCTTTTCTGTCTCTTTCACACACACACACATACATACAGTTTATTATTTTGCTTAAACATAATAAAATGATGTTGATTGATTTTTACTGCAATTTGACTTTAATTTACGCCATCAATTATTTATAATAAAATGACTTTAAGAGTTTTGTTGTTTTTTTGTTGTTTTTGTTTTTGTTTTTCTTATTTTTTTCTTGTAGCGCGAATAATAAAGAATTGGCATAAAAAAAAGAACCTTAATGGTTTTTCAATCGAATGTAAAGTTATTAAATTCAGATGCCATTAAAAAAAAAAAGAAGAAGGTAGAAAAAGATTAACGTGAATTTATTCTCAACGATTTATAATTTTTAAATCTAAAAAAAAAAAATAAAAGAATAAAATTATTGTCTTACATTATAATAACGAGATGAATTTTTAATATTCAATAAAGTCAAATGAAATTTAAAAAATCATAATTCTTCAGTTCAACACTAATAAGATTTTTGTAAATGAACCAATTAAATTTTATATCAATAAAATTTAAACTAAAACGCCAAATGATGTTTAAATTTTAAACATTTCTGTTGGTGAAACTTATAAATGATTATGAGTTGTGTTTAATGTTTACATGGAAACATTATAAAAGATTTTAAGAGAAACAGAAACTTTATGTGTGTGTGTAAGTGTAAATTGTTTACTAACCTCAAACTAACTTATAAGTTGCAGTTAAATGAAAAGGTATCGAATCATGTTTACCAAGAATCGTTGTTTATATGTAATTATAAATGACCTTTTATGTTTACCTCATCCCCTTCCTTTACACAAAAACCCAATTTCTTTTTATTATAAGTCAATGTGCTTTAATTTTAAAATTATATACTTGAAAGGCAATAAACGACGGAAATTATATATACATATATTTTTTTTCCTCTCCATCATTTAATCAATTATATGAAAAAAAATTACAAAAATTTTTGAAGGTAAATTTTCTTGATTGAATTCTTTAAGATTTTATTTTCGTTAAAAAAATATTTATTAAAAAATTATTAATTTTTAGTCAAAAAAAAAATCAATTTATTAAATTATTCGGTTGCATTTATATGAGATTATAATTTCCTGTCAACTTTTGCTTCCATGATATTCTCTGATCAGAAGACAAATTTAAAAAATGAGAAAAATTAAATGAAAAAAAAAACAAAATAATAAAAACAAATTTACAAAATATACAAACAACAACAACAACAAAAAATAAATGAAAAACAAGCAAGAGTTGGGCGATAAAAAATTACACGCTTCGTATCTTGTTAATTTGATTTAAATTCTGTTAAATCACTAAAGTAAAAAAAAAAAAACAAAAAAAACAAAAAGAAAGAAAGAAAGACAGAAATACAACCAAACCAAAAAGAATAAAAAGAAAATTTCCATATCACTTGATCCCACAGATTGATGATGAATAAGAAGAAGAAGAAGAAGAAGAAGAAGAAGAAAAAAAGGAGAACAAAAAACACAAAAAAAAAAAGTCAAGACTGACTCAATTGATGAGGGATGGATCCCAGACATTTGACTTGTTTCGTTTTGTTTCAGTCAATTTTTTTTTTTTTTTCTTTTTTGCTTTTTTTTTTTTTTCATTTTGACAAAAATTGATTTTCAATCATGATCTGATCATGTTCCTATGGGTTAATCGAGACACATCAATAATAATATACGAATATTACACGACAACTGTGATTGAAAACAAGTGGACTGGGTATCTATCGTTACACGATACCCCCAAAAATCAAATGGATATTAAAAAATGTGACAAGTTTCATGTTATAGACGCTTTTTGTTTTTTGTTTCTGTTTCTTCTGATCTGTTTGATTTGTTTGTTTTTGGGTAACGTTTGGGTTTCTTTCGGTGTAAAAAACATAATAATTTTTTTTTCTTTACTTCTCATTTTTGCCGAAAAACTTTTGTTGTTGTTGTTATTATTGTTTTGGGTTAAGAACAACAACAACACCAGAATAAAAAAAATACTAAAACTAAATCGAAATGAAATGTAATATCTGGAAATTATCTGTCAATATTGTCAAAATGTCAATTCGTTCATTTTGAAAGTGTGATTTGTTTTCGAGGTCAAATATTGAAAATATTTCATATAAAAAATGTTAAGAGTGAAAGAGAGAGAGGTAGAGAGAGAGAGCAAGAGGTACATTTATTCTGTCTTTCAGTTTGATAATAATGTCCTGTGTTTTTTTCTGTATATAGATTCAAAATTTTCTATTCTTTATAATTTATTCTAATAAAATTTAGAGAGTTTCGACAAAAAAAAATGTCTTAGGTACAATTTTTAGTCCTTTTTTCTTTTGTTTTGATCTAATCCTAAATCTTTAAAATAAATTCCAATAAAAATTCCTTTAACTATAAAATAACAACAACAATAATCTATAACAAACAAACGACTAACTTTATTTTCCACTTGTGTATATAAAATAAAAATACAGATAAAACAAAAGTAATCAATCATTTTCTTAAAAGTTTAAAACAAAAATCAAATCATTGAAAATCTTAATTAAAATTCATTTAGGAATGTCATCGTCGTTCGTCTTCTTATATATATATTACTATTTCTTATATATTTGTCTATATATATGTAGAACGACATTTTGACTTTGTACATAAAGAATAAGAAGAAAAAAACAAAAAAAAAAAATATTTATTAGTTTTGCGGCTTTATTCGACAACGCCGGGATGATCTTTGACGTGAATGGCGCCATTAAAATGTTCTAGTTTTTTGTTGTTGTTGTTGTTGTAATGTTTTTGTTTTTGTTTTTTTTTTGTTTTTTTCTAAAGCAAAGTTTGTCGTGATAAAAGTACTTGCATTGAAAAGGAATTCATTTGTATATTTTGGTTGAACTAAAAGATAAACAATAGAAAAAAGTAAAATTTTGTAATTTGCGTTTAACAAAACAATAAAATATGTAGGAAAAAATTCGATTGTTACAAAAAAAAATAAAGACAAAAAAAAAACGTTAGGCTGCCTTCGTGCCTTCGTTTTTTTTTTTTTGCATTCAGGTTTTCTTTTTGTCTTTTCCAAAAGACAAAATATTTAAATACAGAAGGCAATTTTTTTTTCTCTGTTCTTGCAAAATTTTATACTGTTGCTGTTTCTTTATTTTTGATTTAACTGTAAAAGTTATCACAACATTCTTATTATAGATGGGGGGATGTTTTATTTTACCGATATATCGATTAATTCATGTAAAACATTAACAGAAATCGATTAATCTCGATTATAGACTGACCGCAACTAATTAACAGAATATTCTGAATAAATTCAAATAAGAAACACAAAATAATCGTCGCTAACTTCACGTATAAATAAAATAAAAACCAGTAAACTGTCATATTGAAATCATTTCATTTCGGTTTCTTTTCGGTTTTTACTAAAGTAAAAGACAAAACGAAAAAAATTATCATCTTGTCTTGTGTATAGTTAAAATCAAATTTTCATTCAATTAATAATTCATTTTAACGTTTAATATTAATCAAAAACAACGATCAATGTGAACAACAACAACAACAACAACTGTAACCAAATTCTGACTCAAAAACATTTTTGGATGTCGCGACAGGATTTCTGTTGTTACCAATCGTGTTTTAGTTTGTTTCTTACTGTTTTCTTCTTTTTTTTCTTCTTCAATTCTTTTTATCTCTTATTTTGTTTGTTTCTGTTTTTTTTTGTTCTTATTTGTTTCTTTTTTCCGTCTTGAGAAACGAAATAAAATTCTAAACAGTGAACTGGAAAGAGAACAAGAAAAATTGCTGTTGTGTGATCGGCCATCGTCGTCCACACAAAATGTCGAATCGTTTAAAGATAAACAGTCGTTAATGGGTTGTCAAAATTATTCTCGTTTATTTCGTTGTTCTTCTTCTTCTTTCTTATTTGTTTTTTTTTTGTGTAAAGATTTGTGTTTCTTTTATTCCGTTTTGGTGCGCAGACATTGATTTCGTTTTTTGATAATTAAACGATTTTTTCTTTTCGATAAAAACAAAACAAAAAAAAAATAAACAAACGAGCGATAATTTAATTTTGGTGTGTTTGGGTGTGCGTGATTATATCTGTATAAGTGTGTGTGTGTGTATATAAATACCGCGTGTTAACAAAACTAAAGAACAAGAATTATAGATGAAGGAAGAAATAAAAGGATTGTTGAGAGATGTCTCAAGGCGCCAAACAAGATAAAGATTTATTGATCAAAGATGAATGGTTCTGATGTTTGATATACGTAGGTATACACGCAATACATTTACAAATATACTATTTATGTGTAAGATAAATGATTGAGGTTGATGATGGAATGCACCAATTTCGAGGGACATATATATATATTTTTTTCGTTTTATTTTGTGTTTGATAAAAATTCCATACATCAAACCCCACACTTGGTTTCTTTTTTCTTTTGCTTCTTTTTTCTTCGTTTTTTTTTGTTGTTATTTTTCCATCTTCTCATCTTCAAATCAAATTGAATTCCTTGACATAAAAGTCCTTTTCTTCCTTCGTGAACATATAAGTATATATATATATATATATATATATAAAACGATTTACCACACAGAACGCAACATATATATACACTTTCACATTGAATTTTCTTCTAAAAGAAAATCATAACTCCCTCATGCATCCTCCCATATTTTTAAGCCCACTATCACACAACACAAAAACCCTGATGATGTCCGTTCATGTGTGCGTATATGTGTTTACGTATGTATGTGTTAATAGTATAATAGTAAGAAAAAAGATGCGCTGGCAGAAAATGTATATAAATACATAGAATATCCAGAATATTCTATATATGTGTATGTGTATATATGGGTTTCTGTGCGTGTGTGTATTTATTTTCTGAACTATAAAGCTTTAGCATCCCTGGAACATTTTATAATACTAAAGTTTTCTTATACAAGAGGGGGTCATCTGTGGCTGAGAGAGGTCACCATATAAGGGTGTTGCTTAGCAACGTTTATATTATATAATATTATAGCTTTTATACTTTTATACAAAATCGAAATAATTTGGCCGTTTCACTGCTCAATAGTTGATATGATTCTGAGTTGCTCCTTTTACTTTTCTCTTATATTATACGTTCTATATAAAAAATTCTGGGTTATATAGACTATATCGAGTTATAAGGTAAGTAGGTATGTATATAGATACATATTCTATCTATAATAATATATATGGAGAAATAATATATGTTATACATAAGAATAAAAAAAAAGAAAGAAAAAAGGAAGAAGAGCAAAACAAAAAAAGGATCTATATAAGGAACTTTTTACTGCGAAATTTATTCTAAATTTATACAATATTTTTATCCGTTTATAAAAATTTTGTATGAAAAAAAAAAAAGGAAAAGAAAGAACATTCGATGATACAAGATTTGTATTTGATATACGCATAAAAAAAATATATGAAAGGAATAAAAAAAAAATAAAGCTTTCAAAATAAATTATTTATATGAATATAACGTTTGATATAGCGTATGATATAGCTGGCAATATGATATGGATTTTTATTAATAAAAAATAAATAAGAAGAAGGTGAAAGTGAATTCTTTAAATGCTTCGACCCATTAAACAATCATTTATAATGAAATAATTTTTGACATTCGTCAAATAAAACGTCGAAAAATCATTTATCAAAAATTTGTCCACAGTAAGCGGTCGATTATATTTGTTTGTTGTTGTTTTTTTTCTTGATTCATTTCAAATACATTTTTTTTTCTTTATAAAAAATAAACGTTCAATACACACAACACAATTATTATTATTAATTCATATAAAATTCAATTATGACAAGTCATCATAATACTGTCCGCCGTATTTTATGATATATGCTAATAAATGTGGATTTATCAAAAAACAATTCTATAGAAATTGGAAACCAACAAAAAAAAAGGTAAATCATAATTTTCTCTCTTCGCATATTTTTTTTTTTACCTATATGTACTGCATATATGTACGTTTATATTCCTTTTCTTATTGTTTTATTACAAAAACAAAACCACAAAAAAAAAAAAAATAAGAAAGAAAAAGGAAAAAGGAAAAAATGAACCGTCATATTATGGAGGTTTTTATATAAAAATGCATTTAAGTCATCATAATATACGTACCTTTATAGAAAATTGTGAGTGCATAGTAAAATGTCGTTTTACTTCTTTTCACATATGAATGTTTCCGTTTAAATATTTCACATTAGTATTTATATATAAAATGGGAAAGAAAATATTATGAAGTAAAAGGAAGAAAGGAAAAAAAAATTGTTTAAAAACGGAAACGAGCATACAGCCACACACACCCATACACATATGTACAAAAAAACATTGAATTGATATGATGTCTTTAGTTGGACGTTATGTTTTTGTTGTTGTTGTTGTTGTCAAAAAGGAAATTCATTTATTCAATTTTTTTTTTCTTGCTTCTTTTAAGAAAATGGTTCCGTTTGAAATACGACAGGATATACAAAAGAAATAAAATTATGGCGTGCAAAATGGCCGATCAGTTTATTATGTAGAGAGGTATATACATGAGATTTCCTATTCATTTCTAATCAATTGATTTTGTTCTATATAAAAAAAGGACATTACGTATAATTGCATTATCTCTACGATACGTTTACTTTAAGAATATTTTTTAGTAAATTCTAACAAATTCTAAAAAAAAAAATCCTTACGTAATCTTCTCTCTTTCGTCTCTACTTATATCTATACATATTTTACCAGTCTATATGACACCCAAATTTGCAGTATAATATTTTCTATTGTTTGCTATTATATTTGGTTGTTGTTGTTTATTTGTTTGTTATGCGGAATAAAAGCAAAAGAAAATTTAAATAAATCACATTACTCCCTCATTCATCATTTAAGGTAATCCAATATTTATTTATTTTTTTTTTATATTTTCCTTCCATTTAATATATTTTTTTCCTTTATTCTTCTTCTTCTTATGCTTCTTCTTCATCATCATCTTATTTTTCTTCTTCTTTTTTTGTCATAACCTTAGATATAGGTTTTTATTCTCTCTCTCTATATTTTTGTATATACATTTTTCGAGAGATACATATATGCTATGTATGTATATATGTATATATGTATGTATGTAAGTATGTATGTATGTGCATGTATATGCACATGAGGTATATATAGAATAATGTTAAAAGTAAAAAAGAAATCTCTCTACATATAATAATAAAAAGATTTTCTTTAAAGAAAAAAAGAAAAAAAAAGTAAATAGAGAATAAATAAAAGAAAGAAAGAAAGAAAGAAAGAAAGAAAGAAAGAAAGGAAAAAAAAGAAGAAAAAAAAAACAGAAATTCTTGAATGCATATTTCGCTTGAAGAAGTAAACAACTCAATTTTTACTTCAGGGATCCTTAAAATAAGGATGATATAATTGTTGGTATTTAACAACAAAGAAGATGAATTGATTTTTTTTTTATTTTCATCTTATATTTCTTACGTTTTCCTTAGAGAATAAAACAACAATAATAATAATAATAGTACTAACAACAACAGCCACAGTAATAATAATAATAACAAAAACAACAACAATAAATTCAACACACATAAATGCCTACAAAATACCCACTTGAGTATAACAATAAGATGAAAATGGGGTTATATTGAGACAAATATAAATACAAATATAAAGGAAGAAATATAAGAAGGAGGAATATTCACTCTCATCCTTTCTACTTATCTATATAGATAATTTGCGGCAAACGAGTTAATCTAACCTTGTCTATATATACATAATAGTTTGTATTGGTATAATAGTGTAGATTTAAGTTATATATACCTTATTTAACTTAAGTACTTCAGACTTAAGCCTATATTTTTTTTTCTCTTTTATCTTTTATATTTTAGAAAATAAGTTCGATATAATTGTTAATAGTTATATAGATATTATTTTGAGGACAATTTAAATTTAATCGTATTTTAAAAGAATTTAATTTTTTTTCTTGATGTTAGATGAACCTTTTGAGGATTAAAAATCTACGGTAAATTAAATTGGGATTTAGTTACTTGTGACCTGTTTTATTTCTTTCTATTTTTACAGTAAATTGCCAAAATTTTTGTAACAAAAAAAAAAAAAATACTCTGCCATTGATTCTATAATGTTTGTCCCTGACGGCCGACAACTTTGTAATTTTTCTCATATAAATACAACAACAACAAAAAAAGTAATATAGAATCGAGATCATTATTGTAAAATTCCATCACACTTATACATTTATCTCTTGTATACATTAATTGATCTATAAATTTCAATTAAATATTTGTTTAATTAAACAAATTTACGATGACAAACAAAATGGCGTATTTTTTGAGTTTATTTGACATTTTTTAACGTTAACTAACTTGTACTGGTGTTCCCAATTCAAATTAATTAATAATTTATCTAATAAAATAAATATATAGAAATAAAAATATTGTAATTTACGCCCAAAATTCCTTTAACTCATATAGAAAAATTAATAGAGAGATTATCAATTAGTTATGCGAATAAATTCTAGAAGTGATTTAAATTCACCTCCTATAAAAATCATACCGTGAAATTTGTAAATTTATAAAAGTAAATAGAAAAAATTTCCTATTTAGAAATCATTATATAATCTACACGCATAAAACTTTCCATAATATATGGAATAAATATATACTCGCATACATCTGGCCTCTATATGGAGTCAATCATCTCACCTTTTTTGAGTGAACAAAAAAAAAAAAAAAAACCACGAGAACCAGAAAGATTAAACCCAAACCATGAATTTTTTTTTTGAAGAGAAAAAAATTAACCGATCGATCTTAACAATCTACTTTCTCTGTCTATCCTTTTTTTTTGTTTCCTTTACACATATATTTATTTAATTCAAATATTTGATTGATTTTAATTAATTTTAATAGGAATAAACAACAACAATTGTGAAAACGAACCCTTAATCTTGTGTTTAGATAAATGTTGCACACACAATAAATAACCTGTGTAAAAGGAACAAAAAAAAACAAACTAAAGCTGAAACTGTAACGCCTCATTCGTACCTTTTTCTCTTCTTCTTCTTCTTCTTCTTCTTCTTCTTCTTCTTCTATTTTCTATTTTTTATGCAAGAAACGTAAAAAAACAGAAAACAGAAAATAGAAACAAATGTGAAACTATTTTTTTTTTTTGACAGCTGCCCATCGAATGAGATCTAAATAATATATTGAAGTGGAATCATTTCTCTTATTCTGCTTCTTCTTCTTCTTTTTTTTTCCTTATTTGTTTCTATTTGAATTATTATTTTCTTCAGTTTAAATTCTCAACGAATTTATTCCTCCCTTTCTTACAGGATTATTTTTTTTCTCATCTTATGTCCTGCGTACGAATGTATCTGTATCTACCTACATTTTATCATCATCATAACGTTATCAAAACATATAAATCTCATGTCCAAGGGTGTCTGTTTGAGGATAATATTAATTTTGACAGGTAGACAATGAGGGTTGAAAACAACAACAACAACAACAACAACAACAAAAATAAAATTGATTTAGTTAAATAAATAAATAATAAGAACAAACAAACAAACAACAACAAAATTAAGTATAAGAAAATTCTTTCAAGGTTCTTTTTTTTTTTTTTTGTATTTACGGAATTCAAATAATTTAAAAAATTTACACACCGAAAAGACGGTTTTTGTTTTTGTTTTTTTGTTTTTGGTTTTTGTTTGTAAACTTTAAAGGCTCGGAATCGGGATGGTACATTATTTTGTTATTCCAATGAGTCTATTGTTCTTTAACAATTTTTCTTTTTGCCCTTTTTTTTTTCTTAATTGATCTGCCATTTTTATATTTTTATATATTGTTGCAAGTTTTATTTTGTAACAATAACAACAATTTATTTATTGTAAAGTTAACAGATGAGAATTTTTTCTGTGTACGGTACAGTTGATGATATTTTGTTGTGTTGTTATTTTAAAATTCTTCTCTGTTGCATATATACGAGAAGACAATTTCAGATAAAGTAAAGTTTTATTTATTGAAAATGAAGTAAAGTTTTTTTTTATTTCAAGAACGGAATTAGTTTTTAAAGGTAGAAAAAAAACACAAAAAAAAAGAAGCTGCAATAAAAAGTGACAATTAACTCAAATTTTTAACAATTAAATTGTTAGAATTGTTGTTGCTAACAATTTATAGCCGATGTATCAGAATCAGATTAATAAATAAAATAAAAGTTAACTTCAATTTGTTTCACTTGAATATTTTTACTCAACCCAACTCACCTAGCCCTTCGTTTATATAAACATATTCTGTTTTTCACAAGGTTATTACCAACATTAAACATATTTCGTTAATCGTTTATAAATCCATTTAAAGTAAAGAAGTAAAGTAAAGGTAAAGTAAGGCAAAGCAAAAAAAAAAAAAAGAACAGAAACGAAATTGATGAAAAAAAAAAAAGAAAAAGGAAGACACAAAAATTAAATGCTGCTACTGGAAAAGAACGTATGGCGTCGGATGGATTTAAGATTTTTCTTCTTACATTTTTTTTTTACGTTTCTTTTCGTTTGTCGTCTTTGAATTATATATTTTTATTTTTTTTTTATGTACGTCTTCTTTCTTCTTTCTTCTTCTTCTTCTTCTTCATCTTCATCTTTTCTTCTTATCTTGTTTCGCAAAAAAAATAAAAATAAATTTGTATATAAACAAGAAGGAGAGTCGGGAGTAAGGTCTTTGAAGATTTGTAATGGATATATAGAGTACGTGAAATGTTTATTTTGAATTTTGGATTTATTATAGAATAATGTAGGTGTATTGGGGCAGAGGTATATAGAGGTTTAGGTATAACCCTCTTTATACATTTTACATCATCGTCTTATTATCCACATTTTTCTTCTTTTTTTGTTACAGAAAAAAAAAAAAAAAGTTTTAAAGTTCCCAAGGTTTTCATTGTTATTGTTGTTTGATAATTGTGTTGGATCAGTGAGTGAGACGATTTGCTACTGTACGTTTTTCTTTATCCAACATGATGGTACTTCACTCAAATAATTTTTCTCACTTTTGATCTTTTTTCGTATATTAAACCAACAACAATAATAACAATAACAACAACAACAAAATTATATTCAATTCAAATCAAAATAATTTTTTTCAAATCAATAAACTTAAATTGTTTCTTTGTTTTTTTTTGTTAACATTTTTGTTTTTTGTTTTTTTTTTTTTCAATCCTTTCTTTTTTTATTTTAATAATTTAATTTTTTTTTGTTGTTGTTATTGTTATTGTTGTTGTTGTTATTATGTTTCAGTTTTCAGTTTTTTTTTATATTAAAAAAGAAACCAAACTCTAAGTATCCCTTTTTTTTATTGTGTGTGTGTGTGTGTGTGTATGTGTATCTCTTTATGTTTAATAATATATAAATAAATTGGCTGCTGTTTGTTTTTTTTTTTTTTTTTTTGGTGGCAGCGGCACGATTTACTTATATGAACATTACATTCCAGGTGGTCCCCGAATGGAAAATCATTGGGCGCCACTTGCATTTTGTGTTTGCCCTTCATCATGATCGGATCGGATGAGAACCATTCGGATTATATATATAAAAAAAAAACAATAAACAGACGGATGAATGGAATGGAAAACGGGACGGACCAAACATTAAAATGTATAAATTTCAGTTTATAGATATTTTCATCTTCTTCTTCATCATCGACTTCTTCTACTTCTTCTTCTTCTTTCTCTTTCTCTTTTAATTTTATTTTTATTTAAATTTTTATCGAATTGGGTTACTGAAATTATTAAATTGATTCATAATGACTTTTTCTGCCTTTCATCCACTTCTTCTTCTTCATTTATAGGATGAGAAGGATTCAAATAATATTTAATATTTTTGTTTTTTTTTTTTTTTTTTATATAAAATAAGTCCAAAAGGTTTGTCTAATTTTTATGGATATATGCGGTGACCCGAGACCGACCACCACGTGAGTTTTGATCCTAAATTTTTTTTTTAAAACCAAAAAACAAAAGACGAAAAAAAAAGAAAAGGGAGACAGAAAAAAAAACACAAATAAATTAAATTAAAATTTTATTGGAAATTATACGGTTTTTATCTTCTTCTTCTTCTTCTTCTTCTTCTCTGGATTGCAAAATCATAAAAAATAAAATACTAAATAAGAGAGAGAGAGAGAGAGAGAAATAGATAAAGGAAGAGAGTGCGAGAGAGAGAGAGAAAAAAGGGATAAAACGGGAAACATCATTTATTCTCATTTCTGAATAATTTTTTTTTTTTGGTTATTTAAAAAATAATATTTTGATCGAACGTTACCCTTATACATCATTTTGTAAATTGGACTTTTAAGACATTTCTTTATTGTTGTTGCCGTTTTGAGTTTAATATTTTTTTTTTTTGGAATCATCTTAATAGCGATACGTCACCACTCACAACAGGGTGCCAATCCCTTTTTTTGTCTCTCTCTCTCTCTCTTTCTGTGTGTTATTTTTGCTCCATTAAATTATGCGGTCAGTTTCAGTTCGTTTTTCTTTATTTGCCTTCTACTTTTTGTTGTTTCTCGATTGTTCTGCACACACACACACACAATAAATGAAAAACGCGAACGATAATCCTTCAATCATAATTTTTTTCCTTGTTTGTTTTTGTTTGGGACATTTGTTTTTTTTTGTGTTTTTTGTTTGCGTTTGATAAAATATAGAATTTATATGATTGAATGTTTTTTTTCTGTTTTTCTGTTTTCCTTTTTTTGGTGCAAAGGAATGTTTTTTTTTTCTTTCCTTATATTTTGTAACGTTATAAAGGAGAAATGTTAAGAAAAAATGATTTTAATGGTTTACACAAAATGGAACAGAAAAAAAAAACAATATTATGAGAAGGTTCTCTCTCTCTCTCTCTCACTCTCTCCTTTTGTTTTTTTTTTATTATTATATTTTCCAACATACATTAATTGTATGTAACTTATGTGGTTATATCCTAAGTATACATATATCGTGATTTATTTACAAAAAAACCGTGTATGTAATTGGCGACAATGCTATCTACAAATCGTGTGTTATATAAAACGAAAAAAAACGGAACCATTCTACTGAACGCAGAACAGAAAAGAAAAGAAAAGAAAAGAAAAAATACTAAAAAGAACATAAAATAAATGCAAAACAAATTCAGTGTAAATATAGTTAGTGTAATACAGGGTGACACCCCATATGTGACTGTCAATATTTTGTTACTTTAAACAAAAAAAAAAATAAAACCACGACATTTAAATATTATTAAAAAATTACTTTTAAATAAATTGTATAAATTTTGTCATGCACCTGAAATGTTAATAAAGTTAAACTTTCTTTAAGACTTTCTAAAACACACTTGTCTACACACATAAAATATTTCTAATGGACCTTAATTATTTAATCTTAAACATTCACTCTGTCTATACCCAGAAATGTCGATATGATGAAAGTGAAGGTCATTTTTTATTCTTACTTCATTTCTTTACCGATATCTAATTTTTTTTATGTGTGCGCAATGATAATATAACAACCAAAATTATTATTATTACCTGTCAATATGTATGGTAGGTAGCATAGATATTTGATTTATATTTCATTAATAATTCATTAAATGTCAGATAATTATAATTTGAACTTTTTTCTCTCAACAAAATAAAAGTTTTGTTTGTGATAATTACCACATTTCACAATATTTCAAAAAATTATTTAATTAAAAATTAAACAGAATATTCCCAAGAAAAAAATAATTAAATATTTAGGCAAAATATTGTTGACTTTACACACACTTGAAAAGAATTTTGTAAGCTCCTCCAACTTGTTCACAATCATTTAGCGCTGCTCATTAAGTTAAACCTTTTGTTAGAAACTAAATCAATATTTCTCTAATATAAATTTCGTGTTACCCTGCCATAAAAACGATTGAATAAATGTAATGAAAAGAAATCTATGCATAATGTCGTATGTGCATATAATACAACATCCAAACAGTACTTTCCTTGTTTCAACCACCTTTGTAAAGCACCGACAGTAATAATATAAAAAATATAAGATTCAGATATACGATTGCTTCCCCGTTCACTCCTTCCGCACACTAAAGTTTCTTTTCATTTATAATAAAAAAAAAAATCCATAAGGAAAATAAGAAGAAAAAAAAATACGACAAAACTATAATTAAATTTATATTACATTTTGCTAATTATAACGCCGAAACCTCTTTATATGCATGCGTAAATGTATTTCATCTTTTCCTTTAAAGTTTAAAACAATATTGGATAAATGTGACAGATACACATAATGATGATCGTATACTTATAAAAAGATCATATGGCGCTTTAATGTTTTCCTTTATAAACGGATTATATTTAAAGGGGGATTAAAAGATGTCACTCAGTTGAAGAATAAAAATTAAATTCAAAATAAAAAGAAAAAAAAGTTATTCTCAAGTCAAAAGTATTAAAAAATTTTGGAATAAAATTGTTTTTAATTTTTCCTGCATATATGATGAAAATGTAAGGATCATAAAGACGTTCAGAATATTCGTGAGTTGAATTAATGTTATGGTGGTTTTTTTTAGAAGTTCAAATATTCTGAATCGAATAAAATTTTCATTTAAAATTTTGACAAATCCTGAAAGAAATTAGCACAAAGTTTCCCATTCTAACAAAATATTTAATGTATTGAATGGAATCAATTGGAACAAATGTTTATGGAATTTTCTACTAAAATATGATGAAATTTTGGTAATTTCATTCTGCAATATTTTTTTAATAAGAAACTACGATTACTTGAATTTTGTTAAATAAATCAAACATTTGCATCCATTTTGGACGCATTTGCACGCATTTCTAGTAGTGCCAGTTATTTTTGATTTTAAAATTCACATACCGCACATTTTTCTATAATCACGTATTTTATTTTTAAGTTTGATGCCTTTCATTAAACAGACAATTTTCCCATGTTGTTAGACTGATGACGTTCTAACAAGGAAATTATTAAAAATGAACCAAAATTTTTTTTTTTAGGCAAACGCGGTAAAAAATGTCAAAGTCAAAAGGATATTTTATGAATAAAAAAAAAAAAAAGAAAAGAAAAGAAAAAAAAAAGTGATACAAGAAAACGTTACTCGCGTAATTCTTCTTCTTCTCTTTTTTTTTATGTTTTTGTTTTGTTTTATAGCTCACACGAGATACAAGACAAGAAAAAAAAAGGGTTAAATCTTTTTTCAGAGAGAAAGATTGTTGTAATAATGAAAGAATAATGTGCAAATGTGTGCAAACTCCCGAAAAAAAATTTAACAGCAACAACAACAAAAAAAAAAAGAAAAAAAAAATTGACGAAGAAAAGGGGCAAAGAAAATAGCGCCGGCGCCAGACGTCGCCATATCCTTTTTTTTTTATTCTTCTTGTCTTATATACGCTTCTTTTTTCTTTTCTTTTTTGTTGTTGTTGTTGTTGCTGCTGTTGTTGTTGTTTTGTTTTTTGTTCTTGCCGAATTTCAAAGAGTTCATTATGCATTCAATTTTACGTTTTGTCGTCTTTCGTCTTTATTTTTGTTTATAAGATTATTTTTTTTTCTTTTCTTATACCCCTTTTTTTAACGCTCTTCCCCCCTCCCTCTCTCGCTCTCTCTTGCTCACTCTCTGAACATTTAATACAAAAATTAGCATATTCTTAACAAATTATCACTGGAAATTATGAGAGTTAGACAATTAAATTCAATAGATTCATTTGGGAGTGTGTGTCTCTGTGTGTGTGTAGGTTCATTGTGTATAGTATGGGATCTCATTTTACTAAACTGATTTTATATTTGAAAAATGTGTTTAATTGGCCAAATAACAAAATTTTAATCCGATTTTATGTTGATCGTTTATTATTTGCTTCAATCTTTTTTTATTAAAAAGATTTTGCATCTTTAGAAACACAAAAACAAAAACAAAACAAAAAACAGGAAAGCCGGTTTTGTCACTTGTGTTTTTTTTTTTTTTTTGTTTATAAGACATAAAAGATGAAGACGAAGATGAAGAAGAAGAAGAAGATGATGATGAGGGGGAAACAAAAATTGCGACCGAAAACAGTAAAAAAAAAAAGGGAAGAAATGATGATTTTTATCAGAGTTTATGAAAGACAAGGTCGGTCTTGTAAAAGGGACAAGTTCAAAAGGTTTTGACGGCGGCGCTTTACTTTTTTTTTCTTCCTCTCTTTGCTCTTATTTTTTTTTTTGTTTTATTTCTTTTTGGTCTGGATGAGATTGCGCGTTTATAGTTTAAGATTCTTTTTTTTTCTTTAGTTTGAGTTTTATATTTTTTCTCTAATTTTTTCCTTTTTTTTCTTCTTCTTTTGATTTAATAAAAATTCATCATCTTTCCCATCATCTGCGAGAGTAAAATGAATTTTCCGTTTCATATTAAATGAATTTTTGTTTGTTTTTTTTTTTTTTTGTTTTTTTTTCTGTTTACACAATTAGAAATTTAACGAACCAAAACTCGTACGATCCGCACATATTCACGTCATTTACTAAGAACTAAATAAAACATCATTATTCATTTATATCAAATAATTGTGAAAAGTGAGTATATAATTTTAATATGGAAGTATTTATACAACAACTCACCCTGTACATTAAGTAAACTTACCCAGTGTGCTATATGTGCTATGTGGTGCATATAAGACAAACGGATTTTCATTGGGGTTGACCGCAATTCAAAAGGTCATTATGTAGTGTTTTTTTTTTGGCATCAATGACTAGAATGTAAAATTATTTGTTGGCTTTTATTTTTATTTATAAATTTAGAAGAAACATTATTGCAATAATTTTACAATGAAAAGTCAAAAACACAATTATTGTTAAAGGATTATTTTTAAAGATTGTTTAAGAAAATAACTTAATGCAATGACACAAAGTATTTGCGGTATGCGTTTAATTTAAATATAAAAAATATAAATAAACGTATTAAGACACCATCGTCATCATCATCATTCTGTTTATAATAATAATAATAATAATCGCGTCTAAACAGCCATCGGCCATATTTATCCCGTCATAATAGCAAATCAACACACACACACACATACAGAGCATGATAATTTAAAATTTAAAAGATAAAAACGACAGACTTGAGTCATTAAATGACGTTATGTTCATTGACTGAAAAATAATAATTTTAATGGAGTGACAGTTTTTGTCACCAATCGATAAGAACGATTAAAGGTGAATTTCTTAATTACATTAAATCGCGATTCGCGACAAGATTTTAATTATAAATATTCTATACCTGATATGCGAATCAGAGAAACCAGTAAATGTAGGTATATATGAATATGCGTATGTGTGTGTGTGTGTATAATAGAGAGAGAGAGAGAGAGTGAGTGAGAAAGAGGATCAAAGAACAGATTATTAAATTGATTTTGTTTTTGTTTTTGTTTTTATGGTTTTTCTGCGTTTATTATTTTTTTTTTTTTGTTTTTTCTCTTAAAACTTTTAATAAAGTCAAGAAATTTTTAATTAATTAATTATTTATGACTCAACGCAAATGTTGACGTTTACGATCGATACAAGATTCATTCTGCGAAATCAAATTAAATAAAAAAAAAAAACAAAAACAAAAATGTTTTTTTTGTCCAAAAAAAAATTGTTCTCGTCTTTTTTTTTTTCTTCTTAACTTTTTATTTCACTTCGTTCTGTTGTTTTTTTTTTTTTCTAAGCTCATGTTGGTTCTTTTTTTTGGTTGTATATTGTTTGGTTTGGTTTGTTTGTTTGTTTTTTTTTTTTAAATTTATTTTAGGCATGCGGTTTTATGGGTGAGGTACACACACACACACACACACACATATATATATATAGAGGGAATTTTTGTATGTGAAGCCCCCCCAGAAAAATAAAATCTACAAAATTATGTTTGGTGAGCTTTTTGACAGCTTTTTCTATTTATTTATGTTATTTTTTCTTTTCACAACATTCAACGATTTGTAAATGTTTCCAAATATAAATATTTCTGTTTCTGTTTCATTATTTATTTATTGTTTTTGTTTTTGTTTGTTTTTGTTTTTTTTTTGTTTTTTGTGAGAAAATGTCAAATATTTATATTTTGGGTGGTACAAATATTTTGATTCTTATATAAAATTGGACGGATGTCATAATACTTAACGGAAATAATCAATTATTTAAAGTTTTTGTTTTTGTTTAATTTTATTTACTAATAAAATGTGAGTGAAGAAAGTTTAATGACAAAAATTTTCTTAAATGAAAAAAAGAAAAATCCTTGAACTGACCAACTTTTTTTTTTTTTCTAAAATTATGAACTTTTCTCTTTACAACAATTCCATAAAGAAACTTTTGAAATTGATTTTCTTTTAACGTTTTTTTTTTTTGTAATGTGACAGTGGGAAAGGAGTTTCTTTTTCCCTATTTTTTATTCCTTTTTTCTTCTCTCTCTCTCTCTCTCTTTTCGCTTATCTTTATTTTTTCTTATTTTTCTTTTACGTTTTCTATCAAAATTGAATTTTCAAACAAGAAACAACTAAATCGTTTTTATTTTTCCTTATACTTTTCCCCAATTTTTTCTGTCTCTGTGTTGTGTGTGTGTGTGTGTGTGTGTGTGTGTGTGTGTGTGTGTGTGTGTGTGTGTGTATCACTGCATTTGAACGTTTCTCACAAAATAGAATATAAAGAAGAAAATAAAAGAATTTTTTGTCGTTCCGCATGAAAAGAAAAGACGCGAATCTTTTGTCACCGACAGGCGCCTTGGTTTACCACCCTCAATTCTCTCTCTAAAATATCCCTAACAATATATTTATCTTATATAGGGGATGACACACACACACACACACACAAACCCAAACACGTTTATATTTTAGTTGAGTGTATATTTATCTTTATCGTCTGGCATCTGCCTCTGATGCTTTGAATTCTATATTTTCTGTATTTGTGTTTTCTTCTTCTTCTTCTTTTTTTCGTTGAACTTTTCTTTTTAAGAAACGTATAACATTTTCTTCACTTGTTTTCTTGGATACTCTTTTTTTCTTTTACTGTTTATTAAAAATTAAAAACTCTAAAATTTTTTTTATTTTAATCGATTAATTAATCGATTAATTCATTTAATTTTTTATCGATTAATTTGGAAATTTTTAATAGAAATTTTTGTTGCATCGTGCAACATCTATTGATCATTAAAAGAATCTTTACAACAAAAAAATACCAAGTTCAGATTCATTTAAAATCTAACATTTTGTTGAATATCTCAATTATCGAAACCTTAATAATTAAGCAGAATTGTGAAAATAAAGGAAGAATAATTGAAAAATATGAAAGTCAAAAGGTGCGATCAAGAATGAAATCAAAAGAGTCAGAAAATCCTGATGTGAATTATGAATATTTTGATTAAAGAAGATTACCTGGTCTTTTATTTACCTGTGACACAACGACATACATTGATTCTAATTCTTTAGAAAATATTTACAACAAAACACATAATTTATTCTGTTTGATATAAATTCTAAGCTCATGTCGTACACACATCAGTCATATATGACGTAATTTTAAATATATACGAATACGCATTGTAACCTACATTTTTATACATTTTTATACTACAGAAGAATTTTTCCATTTTCTATTTTTCCATTTTCATGTTTTTTCATTCTTCCATTTTTTCATTTTTTCATTTCTTAATTTTTTTTCCTTTTATTTTTTTTTTTTTTTCTGTCATATTTACAATAAATTATGGAAAATCTCTTTTTCTCAACATTGAAAATTGTCGTACAGAATTTTAAAGTAAAGAAAGAAAGAAAGAAAAAAAAAATAGGTGAGTGCGGGTTACGTAGCGCGTTATATACGGGAGTGTTTTCTTAAGTGGGGGTCTATACAGCTAATTCATTACACTTAAACTTTTTCTTTCTTCTTCTTCTTCTTCTTCTTTTATTCTTTTTTTTCACTTTTCATCTCCTTATTTTTTTTTCTGTATTGTGTTTAAGAACCCTCTCATCTTAGGTATAGAATTTGTTCATGCGGGTGACCAAAAATGAAATGAAAAGAAAAGAAAAAAAGGAAAAAAAATGAAAGAAATTCCTCTAGATACGTTTATTTTTTTTTTTTTTTTTGCTTCTCTTTTGAATAAACCAATTTTTGACTAAGATATATGTCAAGTCAACAGAAAACACCTCAACCCACCCCTCCGCCCTCTTCTTTTTTCAAACCGTAACTTGTGATATTCTTCTTCTTCTTCTTTTTTCTTTAAAACTCATACACATATATAACCGCATTCACATCTTCTCAGACATCTCACATCAAAAACATCTTAGTGTTTTTTTTTTTCTCTTTTTTCATTTTATTATTTCTTTTTTTTTTTGTGTTTGTGAGGAGTTTGAGAGAAAAAAGGATGAGAAGTACAGAAAAAAGTGGGTTTGGTTGAATTTTCTCTATAATATTATTGTGTATTATTTTTTTTTTACGACGGATGAAGGGAATTTTTCTTTAATATATTTTAATGGGAGATTTCCGGCGGAAAATTTTTTTTCGTTTTTTTTATATCTGCGAGAATAAGACAAAATTTTATAAAAGAATTGAAAAATCTTATGTCACATTTGAATTACTTTTGAAGTAATCTTATTGTGTGGGTGTTTGTTTTTTTTTTGTATATAAATTTGTGTAGATAAAGACGACTCTATTCTTTGTATTTGTTTATTTGCACTCAATTAAGATTATTGCATAATTTTTGTTATTTCTAATTTGTCATCATTCTTTGGTGCGGATAAAATTTTGTGTTATTTTTCACACACAAGTTTAAATATTATTTTAATAGGATTAAAAATGACTGATACGTGAACAGGATTAAACTTATATTTATTTTTAAATGATGTTGAAAATTTAATTAATAATATTTGTAAAATTAACTTTTAATAATGTTGTGTTGATTGACCAATTTTGTGGCTTATTAAACAAAAAGTTTTTTAAATTCTTTCAAAATTTTGCATATAATTATAAATGATATTTACACGATGATAATCATTTTATTCAACCACCCGCAACACACCAAACAAACCCACACACACACACATCAGCAGTATGACATCATTACTAAGGCATGCATTATGAAAGATAGGAAAAAAAAGAAGAAGCAAACATAAAATTGACATCCTCCTGTCAAATTTTGACAATCATCAAATGATTTCACCATCCCGTCATTTCAGTTTTTTTTTTAAACTCGCGTCGGTTCTTGTCTACAAATAAATACGTATGCGTTTGTGTGTGTGTATGTGCATATACATTTGAACCCAATTTACATTTTTATTGATCTCTTAATTAATGAGATCATCCTTTATATTATTTATTCAAATATATAATTTACAAATACAAATAGAAATTATTTTTTCATGTTTGATTGTCGGTCGTTCTGTTTTCGTATATTTAAACAGGACTGTAATAAGTGAACGGTGATTTTATTGGATTCCATTAGAATGGTTTAGTCTCTACCAGTTGATATGAGACACGTTAATATGCCCAATGTTAAATCAAATTTACATATTAGTTGATAAAAGACGAAAGCTCATTTGAAAGTTCTTATTTATTTAATTAAAACGCAAATGTTAATATTTGAAGTTATGCTTATAAAGTACATTTATTGTAGCAATTAAATGTGACAATACACGACACATAATTAAATGGCTTTTTGATTTCTTCTGTATAAAATGAACTTTAAAGTAATAAAACATGTTTATTTAACTTAACAACAACAATAAATATTCATGTGTAAATTATCAGATTACGTATGGCTTCAGATATACTTTACACATACGTCTCAATATCAATATCAATATAGAATATAAATGAAAATTTAAATTACACTCCTGTTAATGTTTCTATTTACTCAGAATAATCATCTGTGATAATTTTCTTATGTTAAAGATTAATAGATTGATAATTAAGTGGAATGACTGTCGATGACATTTTTAATTAGTTGAAGACTTCTGGCATCGAATTACAACAACACAAAAAATTTCTCTATATGCCTCCCAGAAACTCTTCATCTTTCATATATATATATTCTGAGAAATTGTTTGTTGCACAGAAATATAATACAACATAAGTATAATATTTGTATAAATATATAATTGTACTTATATGACGTAATAAACGTCAAACGTATATATTACTTAATTTTTTTTTTTTGTATATACGAATTGAAGTGAAACGGTCAACGACGTTAAAGTGGCGGAAAATTAATGGGGTTGCGTTAAATTATATGTTTTACATTTTTTCTTTATTAAATGGAAATTTAATGCATATACTCAATAAAATCAAACAACATTTGACTATATTATACGTTGTTATTTCTGATGGATGTCAGAATTCTGATAAATGCGGAAATGTAAAGAAAGTCAGAATTTGTATAGAAATACTATCAGACATCATCTAACACTCCTTCATGAGAAGATTAAAATTTTCTAACCACAATCCACAAACATAAATTTTAAACTTTATACAAGATGGAAAACGTATGTTAAGATTCACAAATTCTTTTATAATTCTTATCAGCTGTCGATTTCTCGAATCATATGCATTAGCATATGATTTTTTTCTGTCACTATAAATAAATGAAAATGTGATGATCTGAATGACAATAATAAATGATAAATGTGTGTTCGGTGAGAAATATCACTGGACTAGTGACAATTGAAATAATAAAATATCCTCCAACATAAATTATTTTGTTTTGTATTTTGATTTGTTACAACAAAAGGAATCAATTTTTTCAACATATAATAAGGCTTGATTCTAGAACAACATAACTAATCTGAATTTCACGCCCTCTCAATATGTCAACGACATATAAAATACACACACACATAAAGCTCACATGAAACATATAATCCATTTTAGAATTTTGTTTCGTTTTTTCCGTTAAACCTTATGAACAAAAAAAAAGGCCATTCAACGTAATTTAGTAACAAAAAAAAAAAAAGGAAAAAAAAAGGAATTGTATGGTTACCTCTCACTTTAACACAATGTTGGGAGAAAGCAAACACATACACGCACAAAAAGAACACAAAATGTAATATAAATGCGCGTCTAATGAATTCTTATCAATGAAAATTATATAATTTCATGGAATATATTTTTACCTAATTACAAACAAACATACACACACATACACACTCACACCCTCATACACACAAAATACAAGCACCCAGTGCGTGCTTAAGAAATACAAAAGAAAAAACACTTTTATGTTATATTATTTAATATTTATATAAACCCGCACTCTACTGTGTCTCTACATTACATCTACACAAATATTACAAAATAATAACACCTTTTGAGTGTTTAAGTCACGCAAACTTTTATTTTATTATATTTTTATTATTCTATTCTATTTTTTTTTTTTTTCATTTTCATTTTCATTTTTTTTTGTCCGTTTTATTATAAAAAAAAAAAAAAAAGGAAATATTTATTTATTTGTCGTTTTTTATTTCTTAAAATTATATAAAGTATGTTCAATTTCAATGTACTATATTTAATATAATGAGTGTGTAAGTATACAATAGACATTATATATTATCTTCTATTATCTATTCTTATTCATATATAAGGGATGAAATGTGATGGTTCTTATTTTTTCTCTAAGTGACTGATATTATGGATAATATATATTTACTGGGGTGGATTATAACAAATTTGTTAAAAATTTTGGATTCTTTAAATTAGAATCCACTAAAGATTGAATTATTCTTATAAATCATCATCAAAATATAAATTAATATGGTTTAGTTTGATTATCCTGTAATAAAGTTTATAGAATGTTGAGGAATTTCAGAGTATAAAATTTAATTAAATCAGGGTAGAACTTGTATAGAAGAATATTAAGTAATGGGCTTAAGTTAAGTCGCAGATATTAAATTTTTAGAAAAATGTCCTTTTAGTGTTTTTAAGGTCAAAAATACAATTTCACTGCGTTTTACCAAGGTTAAAATTTATTTACACCCAAAATAATCGTATAAAAATTATTTAAATGTTAACGGGTTTGGTCGCCATTTTGTTAATAAACGATGACAAGAAACTGTCAAATTTTTGTTTGGTTTTGTTACGTTTCATATTTGAATTTTTTTTCCACATAAAATTTTATTGCGCGGCATCACATAAATTGACAATTAAAATAAACGAAAAACATAAATAAATAAAAGAATATCAGGGAAATATAATTAATTCTTCAATTTTTTGTTTTTTTGTTTTTGACAAATGTTTTTCTAATAAAACTGTCAAATTTTTTTCAAATAATAATAATTTTTTTTTCTTCTATGAATAAATGTTAAAATAATTTGATGCTAACTTCACGCAAATCAGACAAATTAAAAATAATGTTTAAAAGATGGCGTCACATATCTTTATTTATCAAAAAGAAAAAAAAACAAAAAAACTGTCAAATAAATTTCATGCTGTTTTCATTTGACCTCAAAAAAAAAACAGACAAAAACTACAAATTTTTATGTTTATCTTATAAGTTTCTGTGAATAATTTAATTACTATAATTTAATTATATTGGCATATATTTAAAAACATAAAAGGAAAATAGGAAAACAAATTTAGCGCACATAATCTTTTGATGTTTATAAACAACTAAACTAAAATTTCCTTTCATATATTTATTATTTAAGAATATTTTCTTTAAGAACATAATCCGCACTATACGCTTAATATATTTGCGGTAGGTAAAATTTAATATTGTTGATTTAAAACATATTAAATATAATTCGCATATATCGGTATAAACATTTATAATTGGTGACATAACGTCAGTGTTATAATATCGACGAACTTCTGTTAGGTTTATAAACCCCACGTTATAACAGTTTAGGAAATGACAGAAAACTAACATAAAGTGCATGCAGATTGTGTTATGTTTCAACACCTACTGTGTCGCAAAACTATTATTACCATTTTTTTACTTGGATGAAGAATGGAATCTAATACTAGATTTGTATTATGTGTTCTGTACTGTACACATATTGCATTTAGTGTGGCTTATAGACCTCGATCAGTGTACATATTTTAATAGAAGTTATAGTCGATATCATAACACTGATGTTGTCACCTATTATAAAATAGTGAAGGTGTATCATGCACTGGTATTGTGCAAAATATTTAAACATCATGTCAGTATAAAAAATGTAATCTTATAGAGAATTGTTAAGATTATTGCACATCTTCATTTTCCACTAAAATAGAATTAAAAAAAATCGCCTTCCTCTCAACGGTTTGGTTTATGAGTAAATTAATTTACAATAATTTTAAATTAATTGTTGTTCCCTTTAATTGTTCCCTACACAACTGCTTACATATTGTTCTCGATATTAGTACAAATTGAATGACGCACTTCACTGATTATTAAATCCCGAATGAAAATTAATTTTCATTTTTTTAAAAAAAATCATAAAATTCATCATAATTTCTAAGAATTACAAAAATGTTTATTGTCCAAATTTTGACGATGACAAAAATAAACTTACAATTAATTGTGACATATTTTCCATATGCATAAAAATAAAAATTTCACAATTGCAACAACCATTTCTGACTGAAGAAAGAAAAACAGAAAAAGAGTAAAGAAAATATATAAAAAGAAAGAAGAAAATGAAATGGAAATATAAGACGAGAGAGAGAGAAAACAAATAAAATGAAACATGAACAAAAGACGAAGTAATATAGAAAATAAATCTGACATGCAATTAGCCTTCTTTTCTTTTCTTTTTTTCTATTTCAATTTTAATTATACAATGCAATTGTTCATAGCCACAAATTATGATGTTTTCATTTTATATTAAAAATCTATCCAATTGTTACATAAAATGTTTATTCGTTTGTTTGTAATTATTATCTATATATAAAATCCAAGAGAAATAATATTTATATAAATATTATAAAAATTATTTACGATTGTAATAATTGGCAATTTGGATAAAAAAAAAAAACAACAACAACATTTACTGTCTGTTGCAAATAAAGAAATATTCAGAGTTCTGTTCAGAAGACATCCAGAAAGTTAATTTTATATTTAATTTATTTTTTTCTTCTACTTTTACAAAAACAAAAATTAGATCTTTACAAATTTTCCATTGTCATATTTTTATATTTATTTCTTTTTCTTTTTCTTTTTAAGTGAATTCTGGTTGAATAATATAATTTGTTATTTATATACAATTGTTTCGGTTGCAATATACAAAGTTATAAAAAATTATCACAAACACAGAAAATTGATTTTTTTGTTCTTGTTGTTGTTGTTCATTCCTAAATGGATTATTGTGAGAATTAATTAACCTGCGCCATCGCATTGATGTTACTTGTTACTTGTGAACGAAAAAAAAAACCTATAGGTACATTGTAGCAGATATTTGTTTTAGAATATAAAGTAATTTGGGGTGTGTAGAAGAGGAAGTTTTTTTTTTCTATTACATTGCAAATTGTGTTGTGTAGAAATTCTTGTGTTATCAGATATTTTTAATTCCTTCACAAACATTAAGAACAACAACAACAAAGACATTCTACTTATTCCCATTAATTCTAATTCTTAAAGAACAATCATCAACATCTGGTTCTCATATTACGTTTAATTATGCAGAAAATTCTTTATAAAAATCTGCAACTCATAATAATCGTACATAAAGACCAACAGAATAAGGTTAAATATTCGTTTATCATTTTAAACAAATAATTTCACATCTATTAGTTACCTGCACCATCCTTCATTATTTATTCATAAATAATCCGCCCCACTTCATTATAATCATCCATATAAATTACAATCAATCATCACATATACTGTACGCTATAAAATTAACGTTTATTTGGTGCAACTTTTCATATATTTATTAATTATTTAAATTTTGTTCTTGCGCTCCTTTTTTTTCACTTTTTTTACTTTTTTAACTTTTTTAACTTTATTTTTTTTTTGTTCGTTGCTTCAGTTTTTTATATTCACTTATGAATCTTTACACTTTTCCTTTTTTTTCCTTCACCTCACATTCCTGCACTCTTTTACTATTGCAAACTTTTTTTTTTTGCATTTAACACAAAGTTACTTGCATATTGTTAATAAATATTTTATGATGCATTGAAAATGTGCAGAATAAGGGAGAGTCAATAAATAATTAATTGAAACTTTTTATTTTGAAAGTTCAAAATCATCATTATAAGGTTTGCATGTAGCTGTGTGTGTGTGTGTGTGTAAATGTGTTTTTATGGATGAGTGTTCAGTTCACTGACAAAAGTGTAATTATTACATAGGATTGGAAGGGATTGGAAGGGACAAAATAATAGAATAAAAAAAATATATTTCGAACTAGATAACTAGTTAAATTTTATCTAGTCTAGTTTATTGAATTTTTGTGTTTTTTTTTTGATTTTTTTTTTAATTAATTGTTGTAAACGAAAAACATAAAAATTTATGTTTCATATTTGACTAGATTCATAATTATCTAGTTGCTGCCTATTTTAATTCATGGTGGTCCGACCAATCACCAGTGTCCACATTAATTTTAATTTAAATGAAAAATATTCGTCTATAAAATTCTAATTTAAAAGTGAAATTTTTTTATCAATTTATGTTCCTGTTAAACGCAATTATCAAAATACTTCATAATAATAATTAACATTATATCTATATGGGTGTGTGTGTGTGTATGGCTATCTGTAGAAATGTGTGCATGTGTGTGTGTGTGTGTAAAACCTTATAATTTAAATTTATTATATGATTTTTTTTCTCTATCTTATATTTTGTTTTTATTTTAATTCTATATAATATTAAAAGCCATAAGAAACTTATAGAGGCACACAATTATCATCATCATTTTCATTATTTTGATTTCATCTTATTCATTTTCTTCTTCTTATTCATTTTCTTCTATTTCTTCTTCTTTTCACTTTAACTTAACATTTTATAATAAATAGTCATAATATGTCGATGGATCTTTAAATTATGTTATATGTTATGTTCCATTCATATTTTTGTATTCGTATTTTTAGTACCTATATATGAATAATAATGTACAATTAAATTTCGATTTATTTATTTTTCTTGTATTTTGAAAAATTCAAATAGAAAAAAAAAAAATAAAAATATTATCTATTTGTAGAAGAAACGTTTATTTTTTATGGTTGTTTTTTATGAAATATGTTGCCCTTGTCTAATCAGACCAACACTTGAATTCGACAACATATTTTGGTTCGTTTTTATTGTAAATTATAATTTTTCGATTGGAAAATATGTTGAATTGAATTAAATCAGTTTGTTGGAAAATGATGATGGTCCTGTTATACAGGTTTTAGTATGTCCTATTGTATTGTGCAGGTATTAAGTACTAGCCAGATATTATAAGTAAGGCGTGCAGTTATTCATATTTACAACAAAAACAACTAATTTTATTTCAAGTTACGTAAACCTTCCAATGTGGACCAAAACCCACCTACAATAATTTATAATTTGTGTGGTCTTCATATATAAGAAATTTTTTAATGTTTATTCGAAAATTATGCATTTTGAAATTTTATTAAATATTTTTTTTTTTTTTAATTTGACAGTTGACATTGTTTAGTTTTAGATTTATCCGCATTTGTCGCTAATGGATGTCATAAAACTTTATAGTATAATTTATTAATGCGCGTCTATTGGGAGATTAATCTCAGTTTATTTGAATTTATCTCTAATTTGGAATTGGTACACTTGCGGATCATTTGAAGTTTTACTTTATAAGGATCCAATAAATATTTATTCATCTTTTTTTCCGAACAAAAAATTATAAAGAAACAAAAAATGGCGGATTTACATAAAAGAAAAATTAAATAAATAAAATACTAAAAGAAAAACACAACAAAAAAAAAAAGAAAAAATAGGGAAACGCAAAGAATATAAAAATACGCATACTATTAATACGTTATGTCATGCGTTGCGTAGGTATGACATTAATTATTAAAATATGTGACTTAACTTAATAACAATAAATTTTTAATAATAACAAACAAAATAATAATAGACTGTATGTAATAAATACAAAATAATAATGCAACAATAACAATAACAATAATAATAATAATAATACACAAAATAGTTTTAATATATAGAAAATTTTCTTGCATGTATGTATGTATTGGTAAAATGTATGCAAGAGACAAGAATAGCGTGCGGGCAGTTATTTTTTTGAAATTTAAACAAAAAAAAAAAAATATAACAACAACTCAGAAATTATAAATTCTTTTTCTTCTTCATTTTGGCTATTGTTGTTGTTGTTGTTTGTTTTTGTTTTTTTTCTTTTTTGTATAATTGAAACAACAAAACGTTACACACAAAACTTCTATTGTTCGTTGTCATGGTTGTTTGCGAGTAAAAATTAGTGGTTTTGCGTTTGGACGACTTTTTTTTTATAACAATTTTATTTAATAAATGTAATGAACATATGTACATACATATGCATACATACATACATACATATATATTAATTTTTGTCTTTTGCTATAAGACTATGTGTGTGTGTGTATGTGTGTGCGGGTGTGCTTATGTAACTGTATGTTTATATTTATTTTTTTTTTTGTTACGTTACGTTACGTTACGTTTATTCTTTTCTTTTTTTTTAATTAGATGTTACCATCAGTGAAAAGAAGTTTTAAGTTGTATATATTTAACTTATTGTACCTTTTTCATATACATTATACGTTAAATATGAATATGATGATGAACGAAACGTATATAACGTTGTGACATTTTCTATAAAATAACTTTATTGAAAATAATTAAATAATTTACAAAAGGATTCTAATTTATTAAATTTGTTCCTTATAATTTTTCTCTCATTATTAACATTATATGTATATACATATTTATTTTAGTGTTGCCATTGTAACGTTATATATTCACTGATGGTATCCCTTATTCATCAGATGGTAATTTATATACGTTCCACTTATTCACATCCTTTATTCCAATTGAAATCAAATAGTAAAATGAGAATCTTTATCATCAACTATTCTAAATTCAACATCAAACTAGAATCAATAAAAAATCAATAATTTCGATGTCATTATTCAATAGCAAACTTTTGGTACAATATAAACTTCCTTAAGTTAAATATTCTTGATGCTGTAAATAAATGACAAAATAAGCAAATAATTTGACCCTCTGTTCATCCTTTATTATTGTACGTTAAATGTACGATAAGTGTGTGTGTGTGTGTGTGTATAATTCATTTGTATAAGTTTGTGTAGGCTATATAAGTTTTTGCGCAAACGCAAATATACGAAATTTTGTATAAACCATTTCCACCATTTAACCCCCGCATATATAAATAAAGGATCATCAAAAATAATATAAAAATGAAATAGAGAGAAAGAGAGAGAGAGAGAGAGAAAATAAGAGGTTATTTATCAAAAACACATTAGTCCTTTCACCTCCTCAAATATATAATAAGAGCACGAGTTATAATTTTTTTTTTTCTTTCTTTCATTTGGAATCTAATTTATTGTATTAAATTTTATAAATTATGATAAATGATGTGCGCGGTTGGTTTATAGTAAATGTAGTTTTTTATTTTGATTCACGTTCAATTTTTTTGTTAACTTTTTTTTAAAGGAACGAAACGCAAGTCTCACATATAGAAATAATTTATTGTATAGTTCATCCCTTTGTACACATTTAGTAATGATTAGACGCATCTATATGAGGTAAATATTTGAGGTAATTGAATCTTACAATTATTTAGATTTTTAACTTTTTAGATTTTTATTTGTTTTTTATTTATCCTTAAAATGAGTTCCGTTGAATTGATTTGAGCTAATGATGAGCTCACAGGTAATCTCAAAGGTATTATTGTTAATCAACAACTTAAAATTTTCAATATATTTGCCAAATCATATATATTAATGACATCAATCAATAACTTCAAATGTTTTCTTAAATTTACCACCAATCAATATTTTTAATGCTTTCAATTTATTGTTAAAATAAAAAAACTTTAAATTATGAGTTTCGTTTAAAAAATAAAATAAAATGAAGTAAAAATACTTTAAGAGTCATACTAGAAAATTAGACATTAGACAATTACAAAAGTTTCTATATCAAATTTTTTTTTATGTTTTAATTTTGAAATTTTTCAACATAAAATATTTCTTTAAAATGAGGGAAAACATATTTAGGTCTACTCATAATACTCACATACACATATTATCAGTCATTGTCTGGAGTATTACACACAAACACACGCACGCACAATTTCTTTTTTTCGTAAATTTCGGTATAACAAAACAATGAGAAAATGGTTATAAAAAGGAAAACAAAACAAAACAATTGATTCAAAATGAATTATCCCTTCACGATGAGATGTGATTTTTTTTCTTTTTTTTATTATTTTTCTATTTAATTTTTATAATAAATATCAAATTGCATTCTTTTCATAAAACGACATACAACACGTCACGTAAAATAACCCGCACCATTCACACACACACACACGCACACACCCCCATCCCGTTGAATTTTTTTTTTGCTAAAACCACGTTGGGCGTGGTCAATAAATATCGACCAGGATCAGATATATTTTACTATAGAAAAAGAAAAAAATTACTTTACTTCGATATTATTGAAAATCGGTTCATACCTATAAAATATTTTCTTATCTTTAAGAAAAAATTTAAAAAATAACAAAAAACAAACATTAAACGAAACAAATAAGAAAAAAATCATGAAATTCACAAACAAAGTATAGAAGAGCATCCACAAACATGTCACCCTTAAAAAAAAATCAAAAATTACACTGTTGCCGTGATTTTCCTTTCAAAAGATTAATTCAATTTTGAAATGTTATATGGACATTGCGCAGTTGTAATTGATTATGATCACGCCCCAATTCTGATTTTCAGACTCCGCCTTTTTGATTGTTATAAATGATTGTTCAAAAATCTCTGAAATATAAAATGATGGCAACATTGGATTTTAACTTGATGGAAATAGTGGGGGAAATTTTTTATTTTATAAAATGTAGAAGGAGAAAGAAATATATAGATGACTCCATTGTGAGCTTTTTTTCTTTTATTCTTTTTTTACTGGCGACAACAAAAAAAACTTCGCGTTTGTGTGGCTGTATGCGGTTTATTTTACACCGCACGATTTGAGAATTCAAAAAAGAAGAAAACAAAGACTTTGTCTGATGATGATGATGATGAAGAGGAGCAAAAGAGGTTAAATGTGTTTTAAATAGTTTTGTATGTAGAAACCACCCAAAGCAACCCCATTTTTTTTTATCATTTTATTTATGTTTCCTCTCTCTCTGTCTCTCGCTCTTTAATAGTTAATATTAAGTCCTTTCGTGTTGAATATTAAATCCTTTTATTTTTGTTTGTTGTTGTTATAATTTTTAAAACATTTTTTTTTTAACATTCAAAATGTTTTGATAAAATAATTTCGTTATATTTGGCGGCGGCTGTACAGAGAATACAGAGAAGTACAAAAAGTCGATGGTACTTTTTTCCCCCCCATTCAATATTTTGTTTTTTTTGTGTTGATTAAATTTTAGTGTATAATCCATGTAATTGTATTTAATGTGACTTATATACTTTATTTGTTTACCTCCAGCATATAGTCTCTGGGATTGAACTTTTAATTAAATTTAAATTTTGGTTTACGCAAGTGGACAATAGTTACAAACTTTTTTTCGATACAATTTTTACATCTCACAAATACAACTTGCAGGAACTTTTATAATTTTCCAAAATTGTATTCCTTGTGTTAATCTGATTTTCTTTTATTTTTACGTACTTACATTTTATTATTTCAATTGTGTTGGGAGCAAATGGAGTAATTGAAAATAATAAAAAATTCAAAATAATAATTTTAAAGCATCAGACATGAAATTATGTTTCTAAACTCTTGTGATAAAAACAAAATTTCCATACATATTTATCTACATATCGAAGCAGATTAGAATTCAATGAGAACCTACAAAAATGATTCAAAGGACACCAAACAATTTTATTTATTTATTTAAAAAAAATTCTAATGTAGAGGAAATAATAATTTTGAAGACTAGAAGACGACAAATACTAAAGAATAATTTCGCATATAGAAGAATTTCTATTAGAAAATTTAAATGTGAAATAATTAACAATTTCCATTCTTTTTTTTTTTTTTTCAAATTTCACAAAACAATTTTTCCTGAGTGATCATTTCGTCATTTGGTGATTAAAAAAGAATTCTCAATATTTACAGATTTGATTACTTTATATAACGGTTTCAATATAATGATTGAGACGAATGATGAAAATTTTAAGAAAAAAGTCAAAATTGTCTAACAATAAAAAAAAAGTTACCCTCGTTATCATTAGGACAGTTTATTATCATTAATAGGACGCCACTGAATTAAAAATTCTTCATTTTTTTTTTAATATTTCAAAAATTCTCTATTCTTGGAATTTTCTCATTTTTTTTTTGTAAAATTTTCTCTTTTGTCTTACAATGAATGCAACAAATGATTTGATGAATAAATAATTTTCAAGTTTTCCTCCATTATTACTGAATGATCTCTTGTACCGAGACCGATATATATGTTCATCATCAAACACTTCCATTCATCACTGTATATGTATAAAATTTAAGAATTTTCAAAAAATTATTCAAAGAAAATTTGCAACCATATTTTTTTTTTTTGTTTTTTACAAAATTTTATTTTGGGACTTTTCCAACAATTAAAAAAATAAATTTTCCGTCGGTTCAAACTTTGTTATAAATTTAATATTTATCTCAAATTTCAATCATTTATACATTTATACACAAAGGTACATACACACACACACACACACACACATATATGCACATGCACTCATGCAATGTAAGAATGTTTTCTTCTAAGACAAAATCATAAAAATAGATAAAAATTTGTTCAAATAATTAAATCATCTCGCATAATAAATTCAAAATCATCTTTTTCTTCTTCTTCTTCTATATTTTTCTTTGGCTCTTATTATAAAGTGTTTTAATCGTAAAGATAATCTTTTTTTTTTTTGGCAAAATGAAAAATAAAATGGATTTTTCTTTTTTCCCCCATCTATTGAATTTTTTTCATTGGAAAATAAATTTTTCCTTCTCTGCAAAAAAAAAAAATCCGCCAAGTAAAAAACGTTGTCACAAATTTACTTAATCAACGCACCCACTGAATTGTACACTCGCACACGTATGCAATCAATGCTTACTAAATTCTTGCAAATACACAGCACAACACTGCACACAAAAATATAGACAATAAAATAATTAACGTATATTCCTTTAGGTGTATGTATTGCGATTTACAACAGAAAAAAAATCATCAACAACAACAACAACAACAACAAAAATAACAGAAAAACACAATAAAATAATAAAACACTATAAAAATTTTCAAATCTCTACGGATAAAAATGGAACTAACGAAAAATTTACTCACACACTCACACACACAAGTAAATATTTTGAATTTTATTATGCCATTGAAGGCACACAACGAAAAAAGCAAAAGCATACTGTTTTAACACAAAAATGAATAAAAAAAAAAAAAATAAAGAAACCTGAGAAGAAAAAAATAGAAGAAAATCTTCTCACTCAACATTTTTTTTATTTGTCTCTTTCTAAGTAACTACTGCAACGCCTACTCTGTCTCATTCTTTTGTGTGTTCTGTAGAATAAATTTAGTTGTTGAATGTGTGTGCGTGAATTTTGTGTTCATGAAAATTTATGAATAATGCAGTATTGTGATTACATTTCTGTGTGTATATGTATGTGTTGTATGTGGCGGCAAAAATGTTGAATTTGTGAGGTGATTCTGTTGTTTTTTGTGTGTGTTTTTTTTCAGTCCCTTAAGTTATACGTTTGGAAGAATGCAAAAGTATGTACATGTGTGTAGTGTAAGCTAATCCCCCCCACTAAGAATAATATGATACGGATTAGTGGGCGTGTGCATTTTGAAAATTTTTGTTGGCCCCCTCCACAAAATACAGTGATTTCAAAGGCGCCAATGTCGACACCGGAGTTTGCTTGTCACATATAATTTCCCCTCAACACACCACCCATCACCTAATGCAACCAATATTTACATTTAAATATATATATATATATACATGTTTTTCTTTACCATATTTCTATAGTTGAGTACACTGTTTCATACATGTGTATGTGTATACATGTGTGATGATAAAGTGAAAATATTGTCGCTCAATGTTTATTTCGTCCTCTCTTTTTCTATTTATCTAAAATTTATTTTTTATCTCTTTCATTTCGTATATTATGGTGTTTGTTTCTCTATTCATATACAAACATCGGTGCAAAAAAAAAACAGAAAACAAAAACAAAAAAAAAACATGAAGCTTTTGTTTTAAACTGAAATCTAGTTGACCAGTTTGTCTTCAAGTTACACCCGTGTTTGGTGTTTTCTTTATTTTTTCGGTTTTTTTTTTGTCTCCTAAAATAAATAATATAACGCGAAAAACGACGGCGGACGGTAAATTTGGTGCTAATAAATGGTGTAAACAAAAATTAAAATTACAAATAAATATTTGCAATTTCAAAAGTGGGTGAAATTTTAATAATTAAAAGTGAAAATTTTAAAAACAATAAGAATCAAATCAGACAGTATTCTGGTTAGAGTCCAATCGGACCATAAAGCTTTAACTCCGAATAAGATTACGGAAAATTTTGTTGTTGTTACCAATTTGAAATTATTTCTAAATTTGTTGTCCCTTAATTTTCAATTGCCCATTAATTTTTCTACTATAATATTGCAAGGGCATAGTAATATCTGAAAAAACCGCTTTCATTTTACAACAAAAACAACAAAATAAGTGTTTCCCTTAATATTCTAATTAACCCAATACGCCGGTAAATTGAATTAATTCTTGTTAATTTAATCAGTTTTTTTATAAAAACAAAAATGTATGAGTGTGTGTAGAAGAATTTGTAAATGATTTTTGTATGTGCATTTTGTTTTATTTATATTGACATAAAAGAAGCAAAAAAAAAAAAAAGAATCCATACCAAAAAAAAAAAGTAAAAAGATAAAAAAAACCAGTCATATCACAAATAATCTTACATATTTTGGATATGTGGTATATACGATTGGTGGAGAGACACCAATCCGCGTCGATTATCACACAGAAAAGTAGGAGTGGCTTTTATTGGGGTGCGGTCGACACCAGCCCAACACTCAAGGTGTGATTATAAACACCAAAATATATGCCTAGACACCAAATGATGTGAATGGCTTTTCTAAGCTAACCAGTTCGTAACCGACCGGCGTGAAGTTAGCATCGTGAATTTTATTTATTAATTTTTTTTTTCTCACTGTTTTTCTTTCTCACCAAAAAAATAAAGAAAAACAAAAGGGATTAAAAAAAATAATTATTTATTTTGTTATTGTTTTTTACGTGCTAAAAAGTAAATTGTTGTTTTTTTTTTGTCTACAAAAATTAATTTCGCGGTTTTTTCTCAATTTTACTGAATTTTTCTTATCGAAAGGATAAAAAAAAAAGAAGCAATATGAGTGCTTATTGAATTGTTGTGTGTGTGTGAGTGTGTGTGTATGTTTGCATGAAAAAATTCACGCTTTTTTGTGTATACGTGAAATTGTGTCATAATTCAAAAGGATTATCCTCCACATTACACTTACAAATTAAGTGATTCTCGTAATTAATTATTTTCGTTTTTGTTTATTTTTGGTTCTTATTGGTTTTAACAGTAAAAAATATATATATATATATATATAAACAGTGCAACAATGGGATCAAAGAAAAAAAAGTGTATTTAAAAAAAAGAAAAAGTTTTTTTGCTGTGATTTTTTTTTGTTCAAAAATTAAGAAAAGTGAAAAATTAAAATATGGAAATTGTCAAATAAAGGAATATTTGACAAGTAAAATATAGAGGGGAATTTTCTTTTGTTTTTTGTTTCCAAGAATAAAAAGAGAAAAATTTGTGATACAACAAAAACAAAACAGAGAAATAAAAAATTTCTTGATTTTTTTAAAAAGAAAAAAAAATAAAAAAATAAAAACAAAATACAAAAAAAAAGAATCGCCCAGTGTCTTAATTTTGGAATGTTGTGATGAGATACGACGTTCAGGAATTTCTCCAATCTGACGATTTCAGTAGGTCCGCGAAGGGGATGGCCTATCATCCATTCCTTCAGCTGCCAAGACCCACTGACTTCAGCGTATCATCGCTGTTGACGGCGGGTGCAACAACACATCATACGCAGGTTGGACAAAATTCACCTCAACCATATTTTCCAGCAGCAGCACTAGCAGCATTAACTGGTAGTGGTAATAGTGGTCCTGGTCATCCACATTTATATCCTGGTACATTATTACCAAAATTACCACCACATCATCCTCACGCACATCATCCACTTGGTACACCATACACAACTGCTGAAGACGTTTTATTACATCAATTACATCCAGCAATGCGTCCACTTCGTGCATTACAACAAGAAGATGATGGTGTTGTTGATGATCCAAAAGTTACATTAGAGGGTAAAGAATTATGGGAAAAATTTCATAAATTAGGAACGGAAATGGTCATCACCAAAAGTGGAAGGTTTGTTTAAAATTCAACATATTTTTTTTTTTTAATATTTTATTAAGATTTAAATTTAAGACGCATTTCTTATGTAAACGTTAAGTAGTGAGTGAGTGAGAGAAAAAATGTATAATTGTCTGAACAATGAATTTTTGTTTTAACGCACAAAACCAAAAAAAGGACCAACAATTAAAATATGAAATAATTGCATAAAGCTTAAAGCATTTGTTCCGTCGGCTCTTAATATTTTTTATTTCTTTTCACACAAATGCGACCAGTGAAAATTTTAATATTTAAAATGTGAAAATTTTCATTAATACAAATTTCTCAAAATAAGCCAAAAAAAAAAAACCACCAAGACAAAAGAAAAAGAAAAAACCAAACGTCTTTCCATCTTTATTTTAGTCTATGATTTAACCCCTTCATGTTCAAATATTTTAATTATGTTGATTTCAATAGAACACACGAATTTCAACTGGAACGTGTTTCTTTTTTTATTCTAATTTAATTCTTTCAGTTGAAAATTTTCATTAAAAATTCTAAAACGAATAAAATGTAAAATAATTTTCTTTCAATTAATTTCAATGTTGTTTCTTTTTTTGTAGACTTTACACATTTTATTTTCTCATTTTTACAAAGTTTTTTTTTTCCTCTGTAAAATACAAAATATTTTATTTGATGACCGTAAAAGGATTTATTGTGTTAGAAAAATAATTTAATGAATTATTGTACCTAATTTTGTCTTTACATTTTACAAGAATAAATTTCACATTAAATAAGGAAATTGTTGTACACTGATGAATTAATTGCAAACATTTCATTTTTCGCATTGATAAACTTTTGCCAAATCACGTTTGCTCCTTTTTTTTTATGTTCAATAAAACGTTAATCTATATTCTCTCTTACTCTCAGAGAATCAATTAAATTAAATTAATTGTTTCAACTAATTTTAGGGAATCAAAAAGAAAGAATAAAATTTAGCAAAAATGAAAGAATAAAATTCTGTAAAATTTTAATTTTATCACAAATTTTTGTGTTTACATTTATAATTGAAAACAAAAAATTACACCTCGTCTGTTTTGTTTGCTTCAATTTCCCAATTTTTCTTTATTCAATTTTCAATAAATATTTTACTCTGATGGAATATTGAAAAATAAAATTGTCACTTCTGTCAATTTATGGTACGGAGATTTTTTTTTTGTAAACTTTTTTCAAAATTTTTGAAAAATTATTCTCCAAAAAAAAATAAAACAAAATTCTTCAATTGTCCATATTTTTTGTTGTTGCCTGCCCTTCTTTATATTTTCTTAAAGTGAAAATTAAATGTTTAAGAAAAAAGTGAGAAAAGGTCCTTTACCTATATAATTGACACTCTATAGGACCCAATGTAAAATAATACAAAATTTTACACGTTACAAAACATTTGATTTAATTAACTAAAGGACAAAAATTTAATGCAGAAAAAAAAAGTATCATTTAAAGACGATTATTTTAAAATTACATTTTCTTTTTTTTTCGAGAGTGTGAAAATTTTATTTTGTGTACGGTAAATTTGGAGGCCCTCAACAAATGAACACTTTAAATTTTTTATCGTTTAAATTTTACCTTCCTTTTGTCGACCAAAAGTACATTTTTCTCTTTGGTCCTGTTAATTAAATTTCACTTACGTATAAATGAAATTTAACGTCATTCTATTTTTTTCCTTATCATTTAATTCTGATTCTTTCAATAATTTTCAATGTTTGGTATTTTTAAATTTTACAAATTTTCATTTTAAAAATAAATTTTTTTGTCTTTCTCATATCGATTGTGTCAATTAATAGCAACAACAAAATTAAGTATCAAATAGCCAACAAATAAAAAACAGAGAACAAAAAAAAACAGTCACAAACATACACACACACACACACACATACATCAACCGAAAACAAGAAGAGAGAAAAAAACGTATAATTCTAACACGAAATGTGTCAATTGGGTTGAGTTGAAAAATGAAAAGAAAAAAAAAATGTTTTTATTAAAATTGAAATTATAACAACAACAACAACAACAACACCAATAACAAAACCAACAAAAAAAAAATGAGAATTTTTTTTTAATTGCAATTTCGTGTAAAAAGTGCCCTTTTTGTTGTTGTGTCGTTTTTTTGTTGTTGTGCCGTTTTTTTGTTGTTGTTGTTGTTTATTTTTCTGATTTTTTTGACAAGATAATTTTAAATGTGATAATTACAATAATAATTTATAAAGTAATTGCAAATTTGTTGTTGTTGTCACGTTCATTGTCTTTTTTTGTTGCTGCTGCTGGCTGCTGATGGTCGTTATTCCCCTTTTTGTTGTTGTTGTTGTATTTGTTTTTGTTTTTGTTTTTATTTTGTCACCGCATTGTTAATTTATTTGCGCCTCATATACACAACAATTATCACAGCTAATATTATATAGAGTGTGTGTTTCTGTTTTCAATAAAGCACAGTCCAAACAAAACACACACACACACACACAATAAGCAACAACAAATACAAAAAAAACGCAAACTTTTATTAAAAAAAAAAAAATAGAATAGAAAAAATTATAAATAAATTGTGATAATTATGAGTGATGGGGTGATGTGTGACAAAATAAAATAATAAAAAAGAAAAGACAAAAAAAAAAAAAAAAATTAAATATTGAATAATATTTTTTATTGATGTCCATACGATGTGTGTATGTGTGTGTGTGTGACTTTGTGTGGCTTTTGCAAAAGAAATAATAAATTTAAAAGTTAAAAAAAAAATTGAAAAATCAATACCACACATAACACACACACACACACACACATGGTTTTATGTGCAAGGAACTCATTGACAGGAGCGTATAGTATTTTTTCTCTTCAATAGAAATGATGTAAGAAGGGGTTAGAAATAAGTTTACTTATAATATGTGCCGCCTACATACATTCTTCCTTGTTTGTTTGTTTGTTTTTTTTTTTTCATGTAAATTCTAAACGCATTAAACATTTTTGTACTTTTAATAAAAAAAAAAGGGAACAACATCGATAACTCCTGATTTTTAAATTGTTTTCTTATATTAAGTGAATGCTGGACTGAATTTTTTTTGTTAATGATGAATTAAAAATAATGTGTGTGTGTGTGTTTGGCTGTGTTTATATTTTTAGAGAGAAATTTCTATTGAAAATTGAGAATGTTTTTAATTTAGGTGCGAAATTGAAAAATAAAAATAATCAGAATAGGATTTTGAATTTTATAAAAAAACTTTATTAAATTGAATTTATAAATATCAATTTCTCTCTCTTTGTATTGTTCTCTCTTTCCATCTCTCTCTCTCTCTCTTTGTATTGTTCTCTCTTTGTCTTAGTATGAAGAATTAAAAACGGTTGAACAATTCTAAAATAATTTAATGGAGTCACTTCCAATTTTATTGTTTTTTTTTTGATTCCAACAAATAATTTCACTTTTAATATAAAACTTTTTTTGCTAAAAACGAAAAGATTTTTTAAAGTCGTAAAGTTTTTATTTTACGTGGGTGAGGATGCTAGAGGCTAGGTAAACCATACTCTTGTAGGGCTTGCCATGAAATCAGATGCAAATTGAATAAAATCCAGAATCAGTGATTACATTGATTGCTATCAAATGAATCCAATGAAATAAGATTAAGACAAGATGCAAAACTAGACAGATTTTATTATAAAATAAAATTTATAAATTTTCAACCATTAAATATGACTTCATTTAATTAAATTTTAATCTTTCTTTTATAAGAATCATTAATCGTTAATTTAGATTTTATTATAGACAGATTTAATGGAGTTTACGTTTGTGAATTTTTTATTGCATTTTTTTTTTTAATGATTTTTCAATCAATATTTATAAATTTGTTTATTAAATTTTATTAAATTTTCTACACAATAATTCGTCAAACAAAAAAAAAATCCCAAAAAATTGAATTTATTGATTTAAATTAATTTAATTTAATTTTCAAATGAAAAGAATGAAGAACAAAATAATTACACCAAATTTATCTAATGACGTCACATAATTTTAACACATTCAATTTATTTATTATATTTAAAAGAATTTAAAAAAAAAAACATTTAAAATAAAAAATGAAATTATTGAAAAAAGTTGAAGAATTTTGATAGGTTTAATTTTTGTGTGTTTTATATAAAACAGGAAATGATTAGATTATTATTTGTTGTTTATTCTTTTTATTTGATGAACGTGAAAAAAATTTATAAATATTATTTAATTCTTCATTATATAAATAAGTATGACTTATGTAAATTATATAAATAGGAATCAATTGGTTACATCAAATTCATAATACTTCTATTAACGCATTATTAACTACACTTTGAATTATTTTATTTTTTTATATAGAGAAAATGTAAATTACGTTAAATGGATTTTTTTTTTCTTCAGTTTCTGACAGGACAGATTATTTTTCTGTTTAATATTTTAATTAAAGTGAATTTGATTTCTCTATTTTTAATTTAATTACTTTTTATATATGATTCAACTGTCTCCATTCAAAAGTTGAACAGTTGAATTGTCTACTGTACGCATAGATGCGTCTTAATTATATTTTGCTGAGTTCAATTCCTGATATAAGAATAAAATTATGATCCTTAAAAATTCTTTCAAAGTTTATGTTAATTTTTCTTCTTTGGAAACTTTTCTAAAAATATTGTTAATTCTTACGTTTGCATTCGCAATTAAATTTAGTGAACTTATGGTATAAACTTGTCGATTAGAAGAAGTTAAATAATCCGTCTTTACATTAAAAGGGTAACCAGTTCAAACCCTGGTTAATTGCCCATAGTCCTTGTTCCTTGATAGTCGATCTACTTTAAATAATCGGCAATAATAAAAATCGATTGAATTTTACTAATTAAGTTTTTAATTTGAAAAGATTTAAAGGGTGTGATTAAAATGTGTGCTCTCTGGCTACAAATGACATAAAATCGTGTCCAAATAAATTTATTTTATTTTATTGAATAAATGTTTTGTGACAAAAGACAAACATTTGCAACGCCGCACTTTAAATTAATTTTTTGTTGTAATTTTTGTATTAATATTTATTTGACATTTATCTTATGATGATGGATGAATAATGTTAGAATATTATTTTTTAATAATCGCACGTATAAAAAAAGGTGGATACTTAATTAATGGATTATAAAAATTCGCACACACTTTTAGAATCACACAAAAAAAAAAGACAACAGAAGATTGTTGTCCCTCATTTAACTCCCTCTCACTCAAAAAAAAATTTAAACTTTATTTACTTTAGTTAAACGAGTGTAAAAAAAGAGGAAAGATTTGAAAAAAAAATCCAACCAAAAAAATTCTAACTTAACAAAATGAAAAAAAAAAAGTCAAATTGTTTCGTTTCTCTTCTATTTTTTTTCTTCTTCTTCTTCTTCTTCTTCTTCTTTTTGATCGTACCAAAAAATGAAAAACGTCAACTTGTTGTATTAACGCCTCAACGATTTTGACGAACATTTCCTAAGCCATAAGTTGAGACATCAAAGGCCCGATTCCGCGCCGCTGTACAAACCTTATATAAAAGACTATTCGTCTGTTTGTCCGTCTTCTTATAAGAACTAAAAAAAAAAATAGTTTTTTTTTTCTTAAAACAAAATGATAAGAGTGAAAGGGACAAAATGATGGCGTTAGTTAGAAATAACTAGATTTGGCGGTTTCTTTTAAAAAAACAAAAAAACAAGAACAAAAAAAAAACGTCCAAACGAAGAGAAGATAAAATTATTGACATTTTGGCGGAACAATTGAAATGATTTTTCATCGATGAAATTTTAGTTTTTATATTTTTTTTTTTTAGTTGTTTTTTTTTTTAATTTTTTTTTCTTGCACATCATCATCATCTTTACCATCCATCTAGAAGACTTTTAAATCACAAACATTAGAACAGAATAAAATATAAAATGTTATATATATTTGTTGTTGTCTTTATGCGCACCCAAACGAAGTGCAAAGTACGATTACAAGAGAATATAAAATTCAGGACTTTAGTTTTTAATTTCCTTCTTTTTTTTTTTTTTCATTATAAAAGTGAAAAAAATGTTTTAAAGTTTAGATTCCCCGTACAGAATGTAGAGAAATAATTGAAGAGAATTGGGTATTATGTACTCGTAATTGTTTTTTTACAAAAGGAATTCAAAAGGTCAAGTTTAAAATCAATTTATTCTTTTTTTTATTAAATTTACTCGAATAAATTATTTTTGGTTAGAAATTTTCTGTAATAGAGAAATTCTTAAAATGTCCGTTTCTTTGTTATTAATTTAAATGAGGAAAAAATAACTCTACACACAGTGAAGACTTTTTGCTTTTAATAAAAATAAAAATGCTTTTCTCCACACTCCCCCATTAAAAATTTTCATCTGTCACAAAAAAATCTTAATCGTTTTTGACGTTTCAATTTTCACTTTTATTTCTTTCAATTTTGTAGAATTAATTTTTACTGATTATTATTTTTGATTTTCTTTATTTATAAATTTCAATTTGAATAATTATTACGTAATTACATTGATTATTTTTTTACTTTTGTTTATTTTGTTTTTGTTTTGTTTTTTATTTATAAAAAATTTAACCATAAATCCAAAAAAAAATGATTTTTTTTTTTGGTAGTTTATTATTCCATTTGTGTTTACACATTTTTTATTTATTTATTTATTAATATAAATATTATTATTATTATTTAAAAAAAACAACAACATCAACACCAAATAATACGAAAAAAGAAGGAAATCAATTTACCCAAAAAAAAAAAAAAAAACAAAAATTTAAATGAAAGAGAAACAAAATGGGATGGAGATAACAATAGACAACAAAAACAAATTGAATATTTAATTTCATAATAAATAATTAAGAGACAGAGTGAGAGAAATAGAGAGAGGGACAGAATGTCAAGTGGACATGTAAATAAACAAAAAAAAAATTATAATTTGACAATCATAACAATGCTAGATAGAAAGAGATAGTTATATATTATTTAATATATTTCTATGTTTTTTTATATGAAGTGGAATTCTAATCGATTGGCGGCGCTAAATTTGAACGCCATTTTAATATATAAATTTTTTTTTCTGTCACCAAACAAAAACGAAACTAAAAAAGAACAAACAGATTAGACAGAGATAGAATGATGAATACAAAAAAAAACAATATTGTAAAGCATAAATATTTAAATAATTATTGGTTTGTATATTATTTGATAAAATTTACTTAATTAAAAATAATTACACGGACTTTTCTATATACGTTTATCGCGGGTTGTTTGCGGGTGCGTTACATCTTTTGATTATTAAAAATTTAAGCCTATATTTATTATTTAATAATTAACCAACAAAAAAATATTACGTATATTTCACGTGAACGTATATTATTAAAGTTAAGTATAATTTAAAAGAAAAACATAGAAAAAAAATTTCTAATCAATAATTTTAAAGGAAGGAATCCTTTTGTGTCACCAACGCATAGACTTTTTTAAACATCAAAATCACACGTTAAAAGAAGACAAATACGCGATTATTAAAAAACAAAAAAAAAAATTATATCAACATGCAATTATTGATCGTTTCCATTTTTTTTTGTATACTTTAGATATGATTTTTACACAAAAACAATTTCATGTATTAACATTTGGGATTTGACGTTTATGCCAAACTAAAGTAATTTTTGTTTGCAAGAATTAACACACGTGTTGACAAGGTATAACTTTTAGTTAATGAGCGATAATTAAGAGACCTAACATTTGTGCAATTACTTTGCTTGTCTTTAATTTAATTTAACTTTATTTTTGATTTTCGATTCTTATTTTCGTTATACACAAATTTGATAACAGATAGAAAGAAAATTGGTATGAATCACCCTGCTATTTTATATTTAAATACAAAAAGTGCACAAATTTACAGTCGCATGAACACACACACACATAGCCACATACGTATACAAATGCATCCAATGCAATAGGTGTGAATATGATATTGATTGTTCCCGCGTGAACTTTAAGCCATGCTATAATGCTCGTAGATAAAAGGAGTATTAATAATGTACTAGAAAATGTACTTCTATAAAGTATAAAGAAATTTTCAGGTTGTCCACAAAAATTTATAACATAGAAAACTTGAAACTTACGATATTGTACAATTTTCCATTTTCAGAAAATATTTTCTTCATTAATTAAGATTTCTTTTAGACGCACGTATAATTGACCAAAATAAATTATTTTAATAAAAATAACTGAGAGGTAACGTAACGTAACGTAATCTAACGTGCAATCGTTGAATCGTGCAAACATCCCTTATATGCCAATCATTCTTTCCAAATGTAATTGACACATTTTCTTCATTATACTTTTTGTTTTGCCATGCTTTTGTTTTAATTCTTCTCTCGCCTCTATTGTAAAGGATGCATACAAAAACAATTTTTAATCCTTTTAGTATGTGTATGACATCATTAAAGAATCTTGCATAAAGACATTTGTGTGTGTGTGTGTGTGTGTGTGTGTGTGTTTCTTTTTTGTTGGATGCATTCTAGTTAGAAAATTCTGAAGAAAAATGCAATGGTGGTTTCCTGTGAATGTGTATGGGTGTACATTTTGATGTGTGCGTATATTATATATAAACGTGATTGAATGTAGTGTTAATGCATTTACGATGAATTAAATTAATTTATATGATAATTTTTTGTTTAAAGTTTACCTAAACATCACCTATCTCATTTTTTTTATATTTGTCTTTCTATTTGCACTCTTTGTCTCTTTCTCTCTCTCTCTCTCTCTCTTTGTCTCTCATTTTGTTGGATCTAAATTTATTTTAGTTAATTGAGCAATAAAATATTTTAAGATAAAAAATTAAAAAATGCAATGTCAGGATACAGAAACGTGAAAAAGCAATATAGAACTTTTCTATATAAATATAAAAAAATATTAATCGTTACGAACTTCATGGCTCTTTTTTTTTGCTGCTGTCATGTTATTAATTTTTTTTATTCCTACAAAAAATTTACCGGAGGCTGTGAACGCATGAACTTCTTGTTACCTCTATACTTTAATATAAACACACAAACAATTTTTTTTAGTAGTTAAAAGGGTTGCATTATATTGTGTGTATGCATGTGTGTATTTCCTGTATGGATACGATTGTGTATGTATAAGTGCATCTGTGATTATAAAACGAAGCGTAAAATCTTCAAATCCATTAAACATTAAATCATATATGCATAAATTGATTTTGACGAGAGAGAAAGAGAGACATATATATTGGCCTTGAATAATGGCTTCAGGAAATTTTATAAAATATAAAAATTCATATGTGCACAACAGTAGGTATTTTGCAGACATATACATACATACATGTGTAAATACATATTTAATAGCATTAGTATTGAATTTATTTATTTACACGTGTATGTGTAAAAATTCTAATTAAGAATAAAACAAATTTATTTCAATAGTGTTTATTATGAGATTTGTCACTACATTTTTACGTGTTTATTTTTTGTATGTGCAATTATAAAGTGTATAATAGTGTTCCGTTCATCAGTATTATGTGTGAAATATTATGTATGTGTGTGTGTATGCATTTCATTTTTTACACGCAAATTACATTAAATTACATAGATTATTATTTTATGTCTATTTTGTGTAAAAGTATGAGTGCACACATAAAAACACATACAATTATTAATAATATTTATAACACGCTACGTTAACACTTTACGTCACGTGCTTTTTTTTTTTTTAAGTTTCTCTAAAAATCAACAAAAAATAGGACACACAAATTAAAGTAATGCTTTTTTTTGTCCTTTATACTTTTGTTCTTTTGCACTCGTTCCTTGTTTTATTTTTTTCCCTTTTGTAACCCATTTGTGTGCGGGCAACAATATACTTTTATGTTGCTATATTCTACTAAGTAATAGTTAGATTTTCATGGATGTAGTCTGAATAAATAAAATAAAAATTGTACTGCACTGGATATCCAATTGGAAGTATGAAGAGAAAATTCTTAATTTTATTTGAATTCCAAAACGAATGAAAAGATTGTTAGTCGTACATTTTTAATAGAGTTAAGTATAACAAAAGTCCGCACATCATTCCACTTCCATCATCATCATCATATTTTTACTTGTGTTTACTTCACTGTAAAATAAAATCTAATTATTTAAATAGATTAAATTAACACTTTTTATATATTTTGAATACACCATTCCGCGTGGCCACCCAACAAAACGTCACCCCACCACCTTTTTTTATTTTTTATTATAAAATTTTACTCTTTCTTTTACACTTTCTATCTCACTCTAACCACATAATAATACTTTACTTAACGAGACAACCAAAAAAAAAAAAACGAGGTTTTTTTATTTTGCATTTTACACATCATTTTTGACACGCAATTCTATTGTTTTTTTTTGTTCCTTCTTCTTCTTCTTCCACTCTTTTTCTCTTCTTACTTTACTCCTCTCGTTATTTCTGCTTCTGCTTTTGGTTACGTTATTTGTTGTTATTGTTGTTGCTGTTGCTGTAGTTGTTGGTGTTTCTGTTTGATCCATCACTTTAGTTTTCAGTCAGTATTAAAAAAATAAAAGAAGAAACAACAGAAAACACAAAAAAAAAAAACAAAATTATTTTTATTAAATAAAAATTATGACACGCTAACTACACTAGTGTCTGTCTGTTTATCTGTCCAATTGTCCACACACTAAAAAAAAAACATTCAAATTGTCTTTATAAGTTTTGTTGTTTTCATTCGTTAGATTTTGTTCCTATAATGTGTGAATATGTGATGCGTCTCTTAACTATACAGATGCAGTTAGAATGGGTTAATATTTTGGACACTAATGGCCAGTTTCATACAAAAAATTTAACAAATCTGCTAAAAACATAAATTTCTATCTTTATCTTAGATAATTGTTTTTGTATTGTGTCCTCTCTTTCACTCTTTGTTAGCAGAATACAAAAATATTTGTGTATTAAAAGTTTTAAGACAAAACTTCTTATAAAACAAATTATCGTCTTTATTTTTTATGTATATGGTGTCCCTTACCTGAATGTTACCAAAGTTGTTCTCTGCGCCTCTGAAAATAATGGGGGCTCCAGCATAATTTACATATTAACGCATAGGCCATAGAGTTTAAGAAACCTTCATAAATAAAAAGAAGAAGAAGACAAAGAAAAAAAAATAAAATAACAACAACAACAACTAAATTAAATGAAGAAAAAGAAGAAGAAGAAAATTAAAATAATATAAAATCTCATTCAATTAATTCATTAAAATGGAGATTATTTTTGTAAGATTGTTTTTTTTTTTCAAAATTCATATAAAAAAAAACACAAAAATCGATTTTTTTTTGATTTGGTTTTTCTTCTTCTTCTTGAAAAATTATAATTATTGGTTATTTGGATCAGATTTATTACAAAACTAATAAATTATAATTAAAAAAAAAGAAAAAAAAATATGCACACACGTTTTTTGGATTTATGATTAAAAACAGAAACAACAACAACAACAGCAACAACAAAAAAAGAGATGGTCAAAGTGAAAGAGAGAGAGAGAGAGAGATACTAAGATTGAAACGGGTAATTATTATTAAAATATAGAAAAGACAGGTTCCAAGTCAGAGTCCTCTATATTTATTTATTATATAAAAAAAAAAATTTGAATAAAAAATGATCCATCAAAGTGTTTTATAGTGAGTTGCTGTTGTTGTTCTCTTTTTTTTTTTTTTTATGAAGTTTATGTTTTTAGAAGAAGAGAAGAGACTTTTCTTTATACATATTCTTCTTTTTCTATATAGATTTTTTTTTATGATATACATAATCGAAAGATTAAATCTTAATAATATCTTTATAGTATAAGACAAAAACCTATACATAAAATGTGTCACTTCTGAAGGTCATTCATTCATTTAAATTTACACACACACACACACATATACGCACACACGAACACTAATTGAAGATCTTTATTATTTATGAGATGAGATATTTGAATTGATTGCGAGAATATGAGAAAAAGGGAATGACAGATAGAGGGAGAGAGAGAGCGAGAGAGATGGAGAGAGAGAGGTCATATGAAATCGATAAATTATAAGTTTTAACAAAAAAAAAAACAAAATATTGTAATTATAACGGTATATTTCTAAATAACAGTAACGACCAAAACCTGCAAATTCACTGACAGACGTAGCAAGGATAGCAACAACAACAAATGTATACAAAAAAAAAACAAAATTTAAAGTCACCAATGAAACCGTATTTTATCATTTACCATTTTAAAATCTTATTGATGAATCTTGCGGTTTCAATTGTCTTCTTTCTTTCACTAAACATCTTCTGTTCACGTTGTTGTTGTTGTTTTGTTCCTACTTGTATTTGTGTTGTTGTTGCTTATTAGTCCTATCAACAAGAAAGATAATTTTCTGCGTAAAACTGACAAATACAAAACAAAAAAAAAAGGACTTAACCTTCAATTAAAGATTATTATTTGATGAAAGATCAACAACAGACAAAACGAGAAACTAAAATGAACAAGATCAAAATAAAAGACGCAAGATAAAAATTGGTGTTTCTTTTACCATTTAAAACAGATAAAATTGACTTATTACATTTGAATTCTTCTTTCATTATTATTAATTATTTATGTTTGTTTTAAATTTCATGGAAAAACGTCATAATTTTCTCCTTCTTTTATTTTTTTTGTAAAAAAAAAAGAAATTATTGACAGGAAGAACTCAAAAGGAAATTGTGAATTGTGTCTTAATTTTGTCTGTCATAATTTTATCATGTCTGAATTTTGTTTTTTTTTTATACGTCAATTCTTGAATTTTAATATCTTACTTTGGGTTTTTTTTTAAGAAAAAAAAAAAAGGGACACGATACAGACACGACAATTGATCAATTTAAAACGTTAATAAATAATTCTTGTAGTTTTTTCTTGTATACGAATTTTAATGGATTAACAATTTTAAGACAATCATAAAAACTCTATGGTAATAATTGATCTGTCACAAAACAGAAGGGGAAGAGAATTTAAAAAAAAATAAATATACCTACAAACGAAAACAGAGGAAAAATTGAAAATCACAATGAGACGAACCTATTTTGTGTACACACAAAAAAAAAAAGATTTCCACAAAAAAAAGAATTTCAATGAAAATCTATTTGAATAAATTTCACATCTTTTTTTTTTTTACCCCTTTCGCATCCAAACACAATTTATATTTAACGATGAAGATAGAAATGTTCTCATCATCATCATCTTCACCATCATCATCATCATCATCATCATCATCATCATCATCATCATCATCATCATCATCATCATCATCATTATTTTAACCTTTATAACTTATCATCATCAAATTATTTTTAACAAGAAGAAGAATGAAGAATGAAATATATTTGAAGAAGAAGAAGATGATGAAGAAGAAGAAGAAGAAGAAGAAGAAGAAGAAAGGAAATCTTAATAATTTAAACGTTTTTGTAAGAGAGAAAATTTAATAACAACAATAATAATAATAATAATAATTTTTTTTTGTTTGTTTGTTTGTTTTTCTTTCTTTCATTTATAATTTTTATCTCCTTTTAAGAAACTTAATAAAAGAATCTTCCTTTCTCACATCAATTAAAAAATCATCATTCAAACTCAATTGTCTTTTTTTTTTTGTTGTTTTGTTTCTTTTGCTCTTTTTTTTGTGTTGTACTAATTTAATTGACTCTATAAGCGAATTATGTGGTGGAGGACTTCTTCTTTTACTTAATTTTATACAGACCATCAAATTATATTTTATTTTAAATTGTTTTAAGTTTTCTTCAAATTTACATTTTTTTTTTATTTTCACAAATTTAAATTAATTTTATTTCTCTTGGTTCAATCCAAAACGTGTGACAATGTTTTTTTTCTCTTGTGTCAGTTCCATGTTTCTTTCTAACAAAAATGTTTCATTTTACTTCGTTCACTTAAGATGAAAGTCGAACACATTTTTCTTTTCTATATTCTGAATTCCTTTCCCTTATACAGTATTCCTGGTTGGCTTTATTCATTTATTCAGAATGTGAGAATTCTTGGTGTAAACTGACAAAATTACAACAGAAATCTTAATTTTGACTTTTAATTCTCTCAACATAAAATTTGAAGAAGAATCTTCTGGGTCTCTGTGATTTAAGTTGGACGCGCGCGCATCCAGTTCATCATCATGCGAAGGTGCGCACGCATACTTTCACAATTCATAATTAACGTCAAAGTGACAGAACTCTTTTAGTTTCTTTTTTTTTTAATTTAATTTTCAAAGATGATAATAGATCCGTTCCTCCTCCTTCTCCCTTTCTCACATCATTTAAAACTCTATAGAAATGTTTTGTACTGTCTTTGATCAACTTAACTTTACTTAACTTTACTTAACTCTACTTAACTTTACTTAACTTTACATAACTTTACTTAACTGTACTTAACTTTTCTTATATATTCAAATTTTCCTGAATTTACGATGATAATTTGATGATGATAATGATGATGAGTCAGTGTGGTCTTCTTTATACTTCTTAAATGGTATACTTTTTTTTTCGTTTTTGTTTTTTATATTCCAACATTTATCCACGAAAAGAAAAAACAACCAAAAAAAAAAAGAACCAAAAAAAAAAGCTCAGAAACAAGAGAAAAACAAATGAAAAAGAGAAAGATATTTTATGATGATTAAGTACTCTCGTGTGGGTATGTTGTTTTTTTTTTGTCTGTTTTTTAAAAAGAATAAAAAAAATATGTACAAAGAAAATGAAAAAAAAAACGCACCAGAGAATCTCCATATAATTTCTAAATTACCTCAGGTTGTATGTTCAGACGATTGTTTCTTCTTTATTCTCCTTTTTTTTCTTTTGTTTGTTTCTTTTTTTTTTTGTCTTTTTTGCTGTCTTCTGTGTCTTTCTTCATCTTACTTAAATATCTTTTTGCTGCATGATGATCATCATCATCATCGTCGTCATCATCTTCTTCTTCTTCTTCTTATTTTGTTGTTGTTGTTGTTGTTGTTGTCTTATGCTATTTATTTATTCATGTTTATTTATTCTCTTTATTTATTTTTCGTTACAAATATGAAACATATAATTATGACCTCAACGCCAGTTCCAGGTTCCAGCACCTAATTTTTTTTTTATTCCTCTTCTTTTTTACAAAAACAACAAAATTCGCGTGTCATTTTTCTTTTTCGTTCTTCTTTCATTCTTTCACATTTTTCTTCTCTCTCTTTCTCTCTCTCTCTCTTTGCATTTGCTCTAATATATGATATGACGTGAAAAGGATTGAGATGTGAGAAAAATTAACTAAAATTGAATACAAAAAAAAGGAGTCTCTGGACTCTGACATTTAAAAGGAGTAAAAAAAATCTGTAACCTGCAGATGGAGAGAGTACGACGATCAATTATTGATTTTCTATAAAAATTAGAATTTCGCATGAATAATATTTTTTTATAAGAATTCTATATGGATGAAGAGACAGGACCACCCTGAGTTCATGCCCATATTATTTCTTTTTCCCTTTTTATTTTGTTGTTATTGTTTTTCTTTTGAAATTTAAAAAATATTCCCAATCAAATTATGTATATTTAACTGTCTTGTCTTCACATATAATAATATTTACCTGAATCATCAGATTTACCTTCATTCTGTTTTTTTTTTTTGTTTTTTTGCCTCCACTCACTGCTGTGTAAAATATGCATTAAAATTAATCGGTAAAATCGGGTAGAAAACCAAAAAAAATAGAAAAAGAAGAAGAAGAAGAAAAATACAACAAAAATGAAACACCTTTTTTTATATTTTCTGTATTTTATTTGTAAAAAAGAATAAAATTCTATGTTTATGTGTGCGTGTGTGTGTATGGCTGTGTGTGTGTGTGTGTTTATATATTTTTTGTGATGTGATTATCATAATTTTCCGTGTGGATTTTTCAAATTGGTAGGTCACGCCAAATAATTATATAGGATCGTTACATTCATACTTAAATAAATAACAACAGTAGGATATATTTTACTTATTTAAAGGTTGTAATTTTTCTTCTTCTTCTTCTTTTCCTTCTTTTCCTTCTTTTTCTTCTTTTCTTTCGCTTGTTTTCCATAAGATTTCATTTTTAGTTTTAGTTTTAGTTTTATTTATTTATTTTTCTGTTGAACAGAATAATGATGGAATGTCAGATAAATAGAAAGGGATAGAGAGAGAGGCAGAGTGTGTGTGAGGTAGAGATAAAATAAGTTTATGTTTGCAATTAATATTTTATTGTTTTTTATTTAGACTTTAGAAATGAAATTGAGAATGATATATTTGTGAAATTCAAAATGTATTAACAGATTTATTTTCTGTTCTACATTTTAGCTTTTGGTCTTCATATAATTTGTACTGATATTTACTCGTACAGTGTGACAATAAACAAAAATGTTTCATTTAAAGTCATTATTATTGAAATTATGAATGAAATCGATTGAAATTAATTTTAATTTATTGAATTCAGTAAAACGTACATTAACATCATCAACATCATCATGATCATCATGATCATCAACATCATCATGATCATCATGATCATTACCCAATTTATTGAGAATAATAAAATTAGTGAAAATGAGTGAACATTTTTCTTGTTTAATGCAACAAAAATAAGATTTTCTGTTTTTTATTTTCTTTTTCATATAAAATCGGAAATTTTGCGGGCAAACTTTCGTTTGTTTTTTAATTTTTTTTTTTATTATTCAATTTTAATAAATTATATTTTTTTAATGAAGTAATTTTTTATATTCACTTTTATTTTTTCTCTTTCTATATTTTTTTTTTAATTAAACTTTAACACGTAAAGAACGCGATCACTAAAAATTAGCATATGTCTATGTCAGTGCGGTTTTGTTAACAAACTAAAAAATTTTTTTTTTATTTAAATCAAAATGTTAATTTACTCCACTTTTTTTTTGTGCAAATATTCAAGGATTCAATGATTCAAGGATTCAGATTAATTATTATGATGCAAAAGTTTCCGTTTCGATAATTTCTCATTTTCCAACAGACCATATGACAATTGTTTCATTTCTTTCTAATTCAAAAATTTATATTTATGCTCTGTCCCTCTCACACACTCCAACACATTATAGTGCGAGAGAGAGAGATAACACTTTTGGATTTTTATCATTTTTTCAAATTTTTCATATAAAAATCGAAATTCTACCACCGGAGTAAAATAAAAAAAAAATGATAAACAAGATACAAATTGTTCAATAAGGAAGTGTGCGGCCACCAATAAAACATTTAAATTTCATTTTTCTTTCTTTTCATGTTTTGTTGTTGTTGTTGTTTGTACAACAAAATTATATATTTTATTATTTTATGGCCTTTACTTCTTATATTATTATTATTATTGTTATTGTTATATTCATATACAAAACTCAATAATTCCATCTGCCAAATTATCAATAAATAAATTTATCAAAATAAAGAAGAAAATAAAGAACGAAAAAAAAAGAAAACGAATGAAAAATAAAAATTCTTCCACTTTGCTTGTCTGATTGAAGTTTATTTTTTTGTAATTTTTTTGTTTTTTGTTTTTCTGTTTCTGTTAACGCAATAATAAAATATTATAAAACAAATTTTTTTAAACTAAAAAAAAAAAAAGGGAGGCTTGCCGGTCGAAGCGCACACGGAAAGGGGGTTGAGGTAAAGCAATAGTATCGTATCGTGCAGGTCAACATATAACATTATTATTTTGCACCTGTCTCATCGTCATCGTCATCATCATCATCATGATCATCATGATCATCATATCGTCAATAATAATGATTTTATTTACGTTTTGTTTGTTTGACCACTGACATGTTCTACCGTTTGTCCCCTATGACTGTCCTATAGCTAAATTTATCTCCCCCATCGCTCTCTCTCTCTCACTCTCTCTTTCTCTCGGTTTCACTTGTCATTCTTCTGTTTTTATTTTTGTCAATTCTCCTGAGTCTTCTTTCCTTTATTTTATCATTTTTTTTTTGACTTAACATTTTCATGTTTTCATGTTTTTTTTTTGTTTTGCGGTCGGACGGACCTTGCGTACTTACACTTTATTAAAATACGGGGAATAAACTTTGGAAAGTATCGTATAAATACGGAAATGGGACGGGGTGGGAATGAAAAAAAAAGTACTATTCATAATTTGTTGTTGTTGTTGGGTTTCTGTTTTGAGTCTTTTAATTTTAATTATTTTAATTAATTTCATAATAAATTAATTATTTTATTATTTAAATTTTTCATGTTTGGTGCGTTTATTTTTTGTTTGTTTCTTTTCTTTTTTTTTGACGTGTTATTTTTCTGCCTGTTTCTGTGTGTGTGTGTGTGTGTGTGTAAGTTTGTAGTCAGAATGACGGGACACTATTTTGTTTTACGTTTTTTTTGACTCCAATTTTTTTTGTCAAAATTACACAAAAAAAAAAACAAAAATAATAAAAAACTGATTATTTAATTTCCATCTTAGCTCATTCCACATTCATTCCTTCCTGTCATATATTTCTATATCAATTCAGATTTCTGTCTCTGTATGATTCTGTCTCACGTCAATTTATTAATCCTGAATTTTGATTTTTTTTTTTACAATTTTACAATACATAGAAACATCACATAAATCATTTGCCTTTAATAAAATATAGAAAGTAAATGATTTTCTTTTACACAATAAATTTCCCCCGTTTACATTTCTTCTGTTTTTTTTTTTTTGTTCTTTCTTACTTTTTTACTGAAGCCGTTGTTGTTGATTATTTTTATTTCTAAATAAATTATAGATTTATTATACAAAACGTTATTCTAATTGTGAGGTCTTAAAAATTTAAATTGCATTTAATGTGAGGGAAAGAGATACAAAAATCATTTTTCTCTCTTATTTCTATAAGTGAAAAATATTCAATGAAAATAATGTTTTACATTCACTATTTTTTTGTTGCTGTAATTGTTGTTGTTGTGGTTCTATCTTTTCTCTTATCTGTTTTGTCTTTATAAAGTACAATCTGTCTACTGTGCGAGGATCGCTTATATATAAAGACATTTGATTCCATTGGTTTATTTAATGCACTTAAAAAATGTTAAAAATAAACGTTAAAATTCAATGGAAATTCTAAGGTGGTTCGATTAAATGAATTCTACTGATTTTATTCAGTCCAATGAGATGAGTTTAATTGAAGAAGAATTAACAATTGTTTCCACATTCAATTAAAAAAGGAAGGAAGGAAAACAATTTATTCATTAGAGAGAAGAAATGAAAGACGAAAGAAAAATCGTGCAATTAGCAAAGATTATAATCTTCTTTCCTATTTTTTTTCTTCTTTTCTTAATCCAAGATTCATCTTTTTTTGTGTTAGTTTTTCGTTTTTTACAGTTTTAAGTTATTTCAAAATTCATAATCTATTTTGTGTTGTTGTTGTTGTTATTGTTGCTTTGTTGTTGGGTGAAAGGAGGAATTTAAAATGAGTTGATATGATCACTATGAAATTATGTAACTTTCATTTGGGCTCAAAAATTCTAAACTAATTTTACTGTCTATACACTAAATGTCCAATTATGAACCATATATATTTTCTGGGTACATGCTTGTGTGTGTGTGTGTTAAACACGAATAAGAAAAAGACGACAAAAGAGAAGAAAAAAAAAAGTAAAAAAAAAAGTCTAATAATTAATTATCGAAAATTAACGTCAAATTCCTTTCTTAAATCTTTTTTTTTACCTAAAGATGAAGAAACGAAAGAGTAACACAAAAAATATTCACTTATTCATCTTGAGTTCATTATTCATTTTTGTTCTTTTTCTGATTGGTGTTGTTGTTACTGTTGTTGTGTAGTTGTTGTTATTGTTTTATGTTAGTCAAAAATTATATAAAACAAAAAGAAATAATAATAATAATAATAATATGATTATTGACCACCTTGGACGATGAGTTTTACAAACAAATTTTATATTAAAAAAAAAAAAGAAAAAAGATTCATCCCATATTTTCTCTGTCTCTCTCTCTCTCGCTCACACTTTCTTACTTATAACTTTTTTTTCCCATATAAACTTATTATTATTATTATGCTTCTTTTAACGATATACAAAACGAAATGAACGAACCATGATCTTATGATGATCATCAACTGATCATCATCATCATGATGAGGTCTCTCTTGTGTCTCTTTGTTACGTCTTTTTTTTTGTGTGTCTTGTTATTTTGTTCTAACTATTTTTTTTTTGTTTCATTTCGTTTCGTTTTTGTTCTTACTTTGACTTTTTATAAAATAATAAAATCGTAAAGAATAACAAAAAAAATCTCTTTAAGAAAAAGTAAGACAAAGATAGAGAGATGAATGAGATGAAAGAATTAAGAACCTAAAGGTGTGTGTGTGTGTGTTTTATATATTTTTGTATATCTATATAAAGCGCGTGTGGCTATTTTGTACATGGCGCCTCAACTGATCGAGATTGAGTGATTTCTGCCTTTGGGGTATTTTATCCCATGAAATCTACATCATCCATACACGGTTATAAACAATAAAAAGAACAACAACAATAATAATAACCAGCAATATAAGAACAACAAAAGAAGGATATCTAATTATCATGATTATTATTTACATTTCAGTTACAATTTTTGTAAATAGAATATTTCCGTCTTCTCACTCCACCATCTCCTCCTCCATCATCACTTCTTTTTCTTTTTCTTTATAATCATCTTCATTTTCATCATCATCTTTTGTCTTTATAATTCTTGTTTCTTATTCTTTATATAGTCTTGAGATTCGTTTTAACTTGTAAGAAATTATTACTTTTTGTTTATAATTTTTGTTAAAAAATTTCTTTTTAATAAAAAGAAACAGATTTTTTTACATATTATAAGTAATTGCTTTTTACGCCACTTCAAATTGAGAGAGAACAATATTACATATTTCACCTTTTTTTGTTTTTAAAAGAAAAAAGACAACAAAAAGAAAACAGAATTAAATAATAAATTATGGGCAATGAGCCGAATGCGCAAACTGTGCATTCAGAAAATTTGTCATTTTTATTTCTGCACAAAATGTATAATTACTGGTTGAGTTCATTAAGAAAATGTTAACGTCTTTTTATGGTTTATTTTCTGTCTCAGAAAAATATATTTTTGTAAAATATTCAAAATTATTTGTGGCACTTAAGTCATATTGCTCATTAGTGATGATCCTGGATTAATAATTAAATACTAAGAGATCTCCCATAATCCAATCCAAAAAAAACTACTTTTTCCATCATACACGTTGACCGTTGGTAATTGAACTCACATACTGCTATGAACATGAGTCGAACGTGTATTTTTGTCACTCGGCCACAACGTGAAGAAAAAAAAAAAAAATATTAATAAATGCGTAATAAAAATCGACAAAATTATAAATTTGGCCTCGAATCCTTTTTGAATAAATTTCTATAATACGGATTATAAATTCCTATTGCATATACATTTTGATACAATGAATCATTACAATTTAACCTTAGATGACCAAATAAATTTTAATATTTAAAATTATTTGAAATTTGTAACGTAGAAATAAAAATTGTTTTAATCGAATTCTTTTTTTATTATTTTTGGTTGATCTACGGTGGTACCTTTATCGATTGTCCAGCTTTATACGAATTTCAATATTTATTTATTTTTCTTATATATATTTATGCACACTTATGCGGCGGCGACAAATAGCCGCCGTCTTTGTGTCTATGCTTTTTTATATATTACAAATGCCAAAATATATTATAACTTTGAATAGATTAATATCTACTTCCCACTTTTTTTCTCTTTCATTTCATTTCTTAAGAAAAGAAAAAAAAAAGAAGTTTTTTTTTATAGAAGTCTACACGAGACATTACACACAATCCTAAATAATCATATATTATAACAGATAGTCTACTCTACATTATCTCAGATAGTCTTAGATTTCTTCTTTTTATAAATATTAGAAAGAAAAAAAAATACCCTCCTACTGTCAGATAAATAATAAACCACAAATGAAAATGAAAATGAAAAAAAAAGATTCCTTTTCTTTATATTGTCCTTCTTTAAATATAGACAAGAATTATCACTCTCTCTCTCTCTCTTTCTCTCACACTCGTTGATCATCACATCATTATTATTATGAATAAGATGAATATCTTTGTAATAGAGATTAAATTGTGGATCCTTTTTTTTTTTTTGTTGTTGCACAATTATTTATGCTTAAGAATTTTTAATCATACGAATGAATGATATAAATATAAAGACATATATAGTGTAATAAAGCAGATGCAATTCTTTTTTTTTTTTTTGGTTTATAAAAAGAAATTACAAATTAAAATTTTGTTTACAGCAAAAAAGATGATCATTTTTTTTTTGCTCAGAATTAACAAGAAATTGCTCAATTTTTAAACAAATGAATGAATGAAAATCTATAAATCATAAGATTCTCTATAATTATTCGTATTTAGACTTAAACAATAAATTATTTTATATAAGAATTAATTATGATGAAATTTTCTAATAAAAAGAGGAAGAAAATTTGTAATATTTCTATTAGAAATTTTCTTATAGGTTATGTTACTTATTTTAACCGATAACAATGCACAATTAAAATTTAAACAAAAAAAAAAAGTAAATATACGACTTTATTAATATGTTAATGTCAAAAATATATCAAATTTCTTTAAGACAATGAACGTAAACCAACAACAACAATCATCCTACGAAAAAAAAAACAACAAAAAAAAAATTATAAACAGAAAAGAAAACAAATCAAAAGTCACGGGTACTTGATTTTCATTTTGATTTATGTCGATTTCAATAAATTTTATTAAATAAACACAAAATAACGAAATTTTCTTTCAAATTGAATTTGCTAAAAATGTTTCCTTTAACGCGCGGTTTTTTTTGTTTTTACTATTTTGTTTAAATTTGAAACAAAACGTTCGCCATCTTTGTTTTTTTTTTGACGTTTCAAATTTTAAACGTTTTTCTTAAATTCATTTTGATTGTTTTCAATTTATCGTATGTATTTTTTTGACAAGTGACTGTTAGACGGCCATTATTTTTTTTTATACAAGAAACAAAAAATAGAAACAAAAAAAAAAGCACGCGGTTTTTTTTTGTCAATTTAATTTCAATCAAACAAACAAAAAAAAAAAAAAATGCGTTCCGTTGCGCGCGTTCTTTTTACGGTTTTTCCTATCATTCACTCTCTCGCTCTCTCTCTGTCTCCTCATTTTTAATTTTATTTTTTAAATTCTGACCAAAAGACAAAAGTTTAAACAATTTTGTTTTTTTTTTGTTCTTTTCTATAAGAGATAATAAATAATAATCGTTAACCGAAAAATTTTCTTATCTCTTCATACCCTCCTTCCTCTTTCACAAAAAAAATGTACTTAAAAATTATATAAAAAAAAAAAACGAAAACAAAAACAAAAAGTAATAAAATTCTCACATAATTTTAAGATGCGTTATAATTATTTGTAAAGATCACCAAAAAAACAAAAAAAAAAAAAATTAGAAATAAAAAATAAGAAGAACAGAGAGAGAGAGAGAGAGAGGTCAAATTGTATGGTTCAATTTTTATCGCTTTTTTCGGTTTGTTGTTGTTGTTGTTTTTATTTTTGTTTTGTTTCATTTGGTTAAAAGCTATAAATTTTATTTTGTCACAAATTTTCGTTTTCTTTTTTGTTTTTGTTTTTTTTTTTTTTTTCAAAAAAAGAAAACAATTTTTTTCTTCTTCTTCAGTTTCGTTTGTATTTTTTTTTTTTTATTACATTTCAAAAGAATCTCCGATTTCCGTTTCTTGTACACATCAGACATACTTTTTTCTTATTCTTCTTCTTCTTCTTTTATCTAGATATGAAAAGACAAATAATAATAATAATGAATCCGCTATCATAATTTATTAGAATTTTGTCAACAAATAATTAAGATCAATTGGCCGGCCATTATTTATAATGCATTACGCACTTACAAGAATGTCTCAAGTGTGTGTGTGTGTGTCTTTTTTTTTTGGTTCATTTGTGTGTGTGTGTGTGTGTTTGTAAGATGTTTGTTCCGTTTGGCCCTTTTGTTGGCCCCTCATTTTCTGTTTATAGTTGTTGTTGTTGTTTTTCTGTTTTTTTTAGTTGACCTTTACCATCATATTGATGATCGAGTTTTTATTTTTATTTATTTGATATAATTTAATGATAATAAAATAATTGTTTGCTGTCAAAAATAAAAAAAATATAATAATTTTGTATATTTATTTATCTTTTCTCATTTTTTTCTTTCTTTCTTTCTTTTCAACTTTACCATAGACAAATGTTTCCACAAATGAAATTTCGTGTATCAGGTTTAGACGCCAAAGCAAAATATATTTTACTTTTGGATATTGTTGCAGCTGATGATTATCGTTATAAATTCCATAACAGGTAAAAAGAAATTTAAAATTAATAATTAAAAAAAAAAAAATGTTGTTGAAAATAATTTATGTTTTTTTTTTTTAATAGTCGATGGATGGTCGCTGGTAAAGCTGATCCAGAAATGCCAAAACGAATGTATATACATCCTGATTCACCATCAACTGGTGAACAATGGATGCAAAAAGTTGTCTCATTTCATAAATTAAAATTAACCAACAATATTAGTGACAAACATGGATTTGTAAGTACTGTACGTTGTATCTCAATTCCTCCCAAAAAAAAAAAAAAAGCAAAAAAACAAAAAAACAAAAAAACAAAAAAACAAAAACAACAAAAAACAAAAAATTAAATTCAACCAAAAAAAAAAAAAATACAGTGAAAAAAAAAAAATAAAAGCAAACAAATGTTTTTATTTTGTTTTTGTGTTTTATTTTGTTTTATTTTTGTTTTGCTTCTTTTTTTTTTCTGTTTTTTTTAACAAAATTTAGTTCTTAAGTTTTTTTTGTTTTATGTTTTATTTAATTTATAGAGAAAATTTTTGTATTTAGCGTCTTAACGAAATTATCACCAAAAATTAGTTACACCGTCTTTTGTTCGTTTAATTCGTTGATACTCATTTCCACTATATAATAAAATCAACTTTGTCTCTTATCTTTTGTTATCCATAAAAAATAATATGAACTTCTTAGATTTTAAGACAAATTGAACTAAATAAGTAACGAGACTTATCCCAAAAGTATATAAGACGCTTATATGAAAGTGTAAAGGATATTTAGAAGAAATTATTACAAAGAAAATCATGACAAACAAAAAATATAGAAAAATTATCACAGCTCAAAAAAGTCAATAAAAATAAGATTATTATCTATTAAGAATATTTATCTCTAAAATCTTATCTTGTAACTGTTCTTCATTTATCCGATATCCGATACTATGAAGTTCATTTTTATTTTTGTTTTAATCTTTTAATCAATATTTATTTTAAAATTAACTACTGTAAGTATAAAACCGTGTCTAAGCTTTAACTTTAGCCGGTGGTTTAAACAACAAAAAAATCAAACACCATTAAATCTATAGAATTGTACAATATATATATATATATATACATTTTGTATACTTAAGAATATTTATATAATTATTTTCTATCCTTATCTAACAGTGTCTTAGTTAATTTACTCTTTTGTTTATTGTTTAAAGAAAAGATGTCAAACGTAACAATAATAATAATAATAATAATGTCAATAGATTTGTCAATTTTTGTTTTTTTTTTAAAATACTTTCTTGTGTGTGTGTGTGTGTGTCACTTCAAAATCCGTTTTTTTTTTCTTTTTACTTTTTCAAAGTAAACAAATTCACTCTGGTAGTAAATGTGCGCGCGGCATTTTTCTCTTTGATATATTTTCTTCTTCTTCTTATTCATTTTATTTTGTTTCTTTAATATGAAATTATTATTATTGATAGGGAAAATATTTGATTTATATTTTTCTTTCTATAGAAGAAAAAAAAAAGTCAAAATAATAATAATAATAATAGAGTGACAAAAGCTACCGCTGCGCTACCTATCATTGTATTTGTTAAACAAATAATTTACACTGTTAAAAAAAAAGAGGAAAACAAAGATGAAGAAGAAGAAGAAGAAATATTTGAATTTTGTTTAATGTCAAATATATTGTTAGTATTAGTTGAATCTTTTGTTTCTTTCTGTGTTGACGTTGAAGATGAACGTTTTGATAAATCAAACTAATATAATAAGTACGTTGACTAAATAGAGAAATAAATTTTTTTTAAAGAAACCTTATTAAAAATGCCGATTATGGTGTTTCTTGTAACACATTCGTACATTGTAGAAATTTTGTTTTTTGTTTTTGTTGTTTAACGTACAAGATGGCTTCTTTTAGATAAATAAATTTTTGGTGTTTCCCCGCAGTCCATACCTTCAAGTACAAAAAAAGATAAATAGTCGTGACTTTTTCTTGTCATTTGTATTCGGTGAATTTTGACTTTTTGACTTTTTTGACAGACGTCTGTTAGTTTAGTATGACAATGTCACCAAAAACTATTTAAAAATGTTTACATTTTGACAGTTTTTTTTTCTTTGTTGGTTTCAAAAAAAAGTTTATTAAGTCGACATTTTTTTTTGTTTCTTTCTTAAATTAAAAATCTGAAAATTTGTTTCAATTCAAAAAAAAAAAAAAAAAAACTCAAAAATGTTTTTTTTTCTTCTTCCTTATTGATTATTTATTTATGTGATTTTGATAAACGCTTTTAGTAATTTTAGTAATGTTTCATCACTTTCCGATCATCTTTCTATAAATACTTTTTGTTTATTACACAAAAAAAAAATATATAAATATTGTTTAAATATTACATTAGGCTATGCAAATAAAATCTTTGATCTTTTCTATCTATGTCTATTAGTTGAAAACAAATACAAGAGAGACACAAAAAAAAAAAAAAAAAGACAGAACGAACAAGACAATATTGTACGTCACCACAAAAAAATATTTTATAGTAATTTAAAACGTGTGTTATAGATTGCATTATAATAATTTTTTAAGGAGTGAAGAAAAACAAAAAAAAAAAATCCTATATTATTTATTAATGCCTGTTGTATTTGTTGTATGTCTATATTTAATTAAATATCAAATGACAAAAAAAAAAACAAAAATTCACTTCAAAAAAAAAATTATTATTTATTTTTAAAATACGCGAACAAAAGTGAAGGAAATGTTTATTTAAGAAAACAAAACAAAACAAAAAAAATATCCACAAATATTTTCTGCAAATATTATGATATGTATTTACGAGGGTAAAGAAGAGGGGTGTGGGTTGAGGACAATTTTGTCACTTTTGAAAATCAAAAGTATTTTGATTTCTGGGGAGAACAACAAAAACAAAAAACAATTTATTTATAGATTTTTTAAAACAATTTAAATTTGTTGAATCAATTAATGGATGGCAGCACAAGAAATAACATCAAACTGAAACATTTTTTTTTTTATAAAATATAAAATTTATTTTCTTGTTGTTAATTTTTATTTTTAGAATTTTTGTTCCTGTTGTTGTTGTTGTTATTCTTTTGATGGATCATAAAAAAAATGTATATTATTAATATATAGACTCTCTTAGAAGGGCGACCCTTTTATATTAGTATATTATATAGATAGGATATAGATAATCGTGTAACAAATACACAACAACAACAATAATATAATAACAACAACAACAACAAAAAAACAAAAAAAACAAAAAAAAGTAATACCTAATCTACCGCCACTGATCGTAAGACAAAGATAACGTAAGAGATACATTTTATATATTTAGAAAAATAACACGAAAATTTTTGTGTGTGCGGTAAACATAAATATTTTCTAAAAGTAAAAGAGGCTTTGGAAGGGTTCAAAGGGAAAAAAAAAAATAAAAATATTATGGCGACCCGAAATTCCCAATTTTTTGTGTTTTTTTTTTGTTTTTCCTTTTTTTCTCTCTCTCTTTTTATTTCAGTTCGTTTCATAATATTTTTCTTTTTAAAAACAAAATCAGCGAATTAATTCTGTCAAATTTATTTCATAAATTTAGTAAAAAAAAAAAAACAGGAGAAGAAGAAACGACCTAACCTAAATTAAGAGTTTTACGTTAAGTTAAGCCAACTTTGATTATCTGCTCGATTATGTTCTAGTGTCAAATTATTCAACTGTTTTAAACATTTGAGGAAAAAAATATTCTAATTTAATTATAAAGAAATAATGAAAGAATGGATAGAATGAAATAATAAATAAAAAGAAAAAAAAACTATATACGTTAATTAATTTGTCGTTTAAAATTAGAATATACACAACATCTAATAGAGGGAGGAAAGTCTATATCTTTATGTCACTGACAACAACAACAACAACAATATCTTTTCTTTTCTTTTTTTTTTATAATATACAATCGAACAACAACAATATTTCTAAATTATTTTGAAGGTAAATCAAGAGCACGCGGAGTTTTATAATATAATATATTTCGGCATATTTTCTCTTATGTTCTTCCAGCTCGATGAGATCACTACAAAAATTTGTATCAACCAAGTTGTCATTCATGAACGCGACCAGCCGTTAACTCCTTAAAAGATATAAATTTTACTCTTTTTTTTTCTTCTTTTCTTGGTTTGGTTTCGGTTCGGAGATAAAGTTGTTCAGTCGGTCGCGATATGTATAATTTCTCATTCTTTTTTCTATACGAATCTGTTGTTTGTGTAAATAGCAAATTTGCAGCCATTTTGAATTAAAGTCTGCAGAAAAAACAAAATTTATTTCAGTTCAATGATAAACGGTTTGTGTCTAGAATATATTTAAAAATTTGCAAAATTAATAAAGAACAAAGTAAAGTATAAGATTCTAGCTATATATATAGGATATCACTAAGTAGCTATAGAATATCGTTGTAATAAACACAAGATGTTTTTTTTTGGTGTCTGATGCAAAAGGATCATCATCTTTTGTATTCCTTATTGTTCTACCTTATTGTTTGATCCTTTTTATAAAAAGAAAAAAAGAAGCATAAAGCGTCTCTCTCTCATTTCTTTATTCTGAAAAAGATTATTATTATAATAATAGAAGAAAAATCACAGAAAATTGGTATTATATATTTTTGGTTGAATCTTTTGTTAAAAACCACTCGAGTTAAAAACTATGGTTTGTGTGTGAAGGTATTTTTTTTTTGTTGGGTCCCGCCGCAAAAGGACACAAAAAAAACGAAACAAGATAGAAAAAAAAGACCTGATAAAATGTGCTACTGTTGGTCCTTTTGTGTGTACCTAACCGATGAAAGGATACATCTAATGATATTATAAAAGAATTATTATAAATACAAAATTTGTGGGCATTTACCTAAACATTTACAACATAAATTATATATATAGATAAAAGTGTGGGTGGTTATATATATACGAGTGATGTCCTTATCAATGAATTAGGATAAAATTTAGAATAGAATAGAACTAAGAATGGAACCAAAAAAAAAAAAACCTTTTTCTTAACTTGAATAAACTCTAAAAAGGGACTAATCAAATCATAAAGGTGTACACTATATTGTTTTAAAGTGTCCATTATATGTACAGTTCACTGAACCAAATTATTTGTTAAAGGACTAACTATACATGTACACACACACAATTATATATATAAATACTTTTTGTCTTCAAACAAATATGGTTTCCAAATTTTGATGGACGTTTTTTTTATTTTTAAAGGGATGTCAATTCATATTATTCGTATATATAGTAAAGGACATCATCTTAGGGAATTGGGGAATTTTAGTTCCATTTATATATAAGTTAAAAGATAGAAAGATAGATGGATGAATGAATATAATAATATATGGAAGATATTAATAGGTAATAAGCATAGTTACAAAAGAGAAAAAGGACTTGAAATTGAACAGTTCAACGGTTAACATCAAAGAGACCCAAAAAAAAAAGTAAAAATAAAAATACGATTCTCTATAAATTTAAGAGAAAATCATATAGGGGACTAAAATTTTATATATACAGATAGAAATATTTCTCTATTTATATCGGTAATAAAATTTTTTATATGTATAAATTTTAAAGATATAAAATACAACGCTATATATAAATGCATATAAATGTAAAAGGATAATAATAATAATTTTATTGTGGAATGTTTATTTTTTAAATTCAACTAAATAAGTACCTATTATTAAATTTAAATGTTAAAAAGTAGAAAAGAAAAAATGAAAAAAAAAATTGCATTGAATAATGTGAAATAACATGCAATATGACATATAACATGACATTATAATTAATGGCATGACATAATGTAAATGCCACAAAAAAAAAATTGTCGTCCGTCTTCTTATCTCTCTTGTTGTTTTTTTTTTCTTCTTTGTCTCTTTACTTTTAATTTGTATGTATTTGCGTTTGCTACAAAATAAAATCATATAAAAAAATTATGAATCATAAAAATAAAAAATTCTTAATTTGTCGTCTATAATTAAGAAACTTTTTCAATTTTCTTAATTTGTTTGTTTTGCTCCTAAAATACATTTTCTTTATTTTATACTCTGAATTTTTTTTTTTTTTTGTTTTTTTCTTCACGGACACGGTTTTTGATTATTTTTTCTTTAATATTATTACCTTTACGCGTTATTTATACTTATAACATATAAAAACAAGTAAAACAACAACAATAACAACAAGAAATATCCTTATTAAGTTTATATTATTAAATTAAATCATAAAAAAAAAAAAAAACAAAAAAATAAAGGCCCAGAAAATTATACTTATATTGTTCATGTATGATGATTATTATCAGGTGAAATGGAACCACGCTTTTTTCATGTTCCCCAAAATAAAGCAAAAAAAACAAAAAAAACTTTATCAAAATTAAACTTGACTTTTTGTCGTCCTTTTTCTCTTGTTGTTTTTGTTGTTATTGTTGTTGTTTTTTTTTTGTTGTTATTGTTATTTTTATGATTTGTACCTTACCTTAATATTATTCTTGTTTTATTATTATAATAATGTGATTTTCTACACCCCAAACATAAAACATAAAATAAAAAAAAAATATGGCTGTGTGTGTGTGTGTGTGAAAGTAGTAAAAACAAAAAAAAAACGGGTTGGATGTGGTGTGTAAGGTAAAGTATAATAAAAATGTTATCAATAGTGTTTCATGTCGCACCTTCAAATCAAAATGTCGTCCCGTCCCCCCACACCACACTCCATCACTCCTTCACTCACACTTAATTTTTTCTCTTTCACTCATTTCTATACATTTAACATTTCACAATGAAAGTACGTTACTTCTTCTGATGTTTTTTCTCACCCACACAACTTTTTTTTTGGTGCTGCTACTTTTCTTCTTCTTCTTTCTTTTTGTTTTTTTTTCTGCTTTTTTCGTTTTGGGAAAATTTATATAATGTTGTGTGTTTTGTGCTATATCATTTTGGTTTATCTTGATTAAGCCACCCATTTGGACGCGCCTTTAGGTAAATTTTAACACCGAAACCACCTCCCCATCACCACCACCCCCCGTTTTTTAAATGGGAACCCATTTTCACTCGACCATTATTTCTCTGGCTGTGTGTGTGTGTATCAGTGGAGAGGAGGGTTCAGTAAATAACTTGAAGCATATGGATGACGAAGGGGATGTTGACTTGTTAAGGGGTGAAAAAAAAAAAGAAAAAAGAAATGAAAATTATGGGGAAAATTTATATTTTATTCTACTTTTGTGTTTTGTTTTTGGTTTTTTTGGATAAAGTTGTAAATTTATAACGTTAAGAGAAGAAGAAAAAAAACAATAATGAATTGTGTATATTTTTGAACACACAATTGTGTGTGTGTGTCTATAGGGTTAAGGGGACGAAAAATGGGTGGTATAATTGAAAAATAAAAATTATGAAGAAAGATGACCGCAAATTTAATTTATTTAGAATTGTTTTTTTTTCCTTTTCTTCTGATTTCAATTGTGAAAACGCTAAATGTGTTTCACTTAAATTAATTCATTCTGTCAAAATGGCAAAATCAAAAATTGATTTAAAATTAATTTGAAATTTTGGAAAAATTAAGGAGGCAGATTAGAATATTCATAATCCGTTTAAAATTGAAGGAAATTTTTTATAAATCAATTTGAATCATTTTTTGATTCCATCATTAAAATTGTTTATTTCCTGTTCAGTTATTATACGCTCCATCCAAAAGGATCTCCAAAAAATATGCCCAACAAGGAATTAAAATTAAAACAGAATTCGATACTTTTGTATCTTTAAATCTGAAAATTAAAACAATTGTTTTCCTTTAATTTCTGTTTGATTCAGTTTATTTTTTCAAAGAGAAAACAAAAAACTTAGAATTTTTTTTTTTTTGTTGATAAAAAGCGACGGCAATGAGTTGTTTTTTTTTCTACATTTTATTTCAACCACACACATTGAATTATTTCGTTTTCGTTTCGTTTCACAGAAAGACAAGAGAACAAAAAAAAAAGAAGTAAAATTTCTGAATCAAAAGTTTTTTTTTATCCAAAACACAACAACATTAAAATAGTACAATATAATAATTATTGCCTACTTGACTTTTTATTGTTAGAAAAGTGGAAAAGTCGAAAAGTCGAAAAGTGGAAAAGTGGAAAAGTGGAAAAGTCGAAAAGTGGAAAACTTAATATTCTCTAAAATATGCATATTTAACTTTGTCCAATTGTTTATGGTGTTAACTTTTAATAATCCTCCAGTTTCTTCTTTTTCTTCTTTGAACATTTTCATTTTATTTTATTTGTTTTTGTTTTTGTTTTTTTTTTGGCTTTAAATGAAAAGCTCCTTTTCTTTCTTCTCTCTTTCATTCGTTCTATTTTCTAAAATAGGTTTTTTTTTATTATTGTATTCTGACACGACATCATTATATGTGTCTGGACTCTTTTTTTTTTAAAAATGTGTTTTCTGTTTTTGTTTTGTTTCTTCTTCTTCGTCTTCTTCTATTTTTCGCGTTGTAAAAAAGCAAAAGTTAAACAAAGCTAAGAGAAAATCTGGTCCTGAACTTTGGTTGTTTTTTTTTGTTGTTGTTCCATATTTTTCTTAGAAAACGGGGAAAAATAATTATTTGTTAAAAGTAAACAAAATAAAATTTTGACACCACGTTGTAATTTCACCCATACAAAACTCCAAAGTCTATCTCTCTCTCTCTCTGTTTTTTTTTACGTTTTTTTTCCACACGTTCTTATCAATTCAACCTCCACTTATATGCAAATTTTGAAGCAAAGAAGAAAAAAACGGCGAGAAAAATTAACAACAAAACAACAACCCCCCCGGTTTTTTGTAATTATTTTTATTATTTCTATTTTTGTTCATTTCAATTTTCTCTTCTTCTCTCGTCTTCTCTCCTTGTCTTTTTCGTAATTATTTTGAATGGAACAGAAATCAGACGTACGCGATTTAAATGAGTTGGTACACTTCATAAGTACTCTTATAGTGTTTAGTCCTATATGTTCTTGTGTATGTGGCTGTGTGTGTGTGTGGATGTACATATGTAAATGCAACTATTTATTCTAATACATATTCATGAATGTGTTCCATATTATGTGTTTCATATTATGAGGCACCCTATTATTAAATTGGGGTGTTTTATTATGTATGTTTATATGTTTAAGTTATGTTACATGTGTTTGTGTCGTGTGTGTGTGTGTGTTTTTTTTCTTCTTATATTTTGTATTTTATTTTTCTTCTTTATAGAATTTTTTTTTATTCATTTTTTTTTTTCTTGTATTGTTAAGTTTTCGTGCTAAAACTATGTACTCCTCCTTATTCACACTACTATACGTATATTCACGCGTCATACATACATACTTACATATGTTTTTCCGCATATATATATATATGAGTACAATATCATGTTCCTTTATTTTGTATTTTCATAATATGCAATATGCACGGTAACGTTAACGTTTGGAATAAGAAAAAAAAAATCATATAGAATAGAACAATAATGGCGGCTTCTTCTACACACACACACATATGCATATATTTATATTTTTATAACAAACGTCGTACTATATATGTGCGTATCAGTATACATATGTGTGTGTGTGTATAGATGCCGACGTGTAAAAATTTGTATAGATTAAAACACAAAAAAAAAAAAAAAAATTAACAAACACAAACGACTTGTGTTAATTTTTTTCTCTCTTTTTTTTTTTCTCTTTTAGAAGTTGGTGTGAATTATTTATTTTTCCTTCAATCAGAATTTTCATTTTATTTCCATTTCTGTCGTTCTTTTCTTTTCTTCCCTATATATATTTCAAATTTTATCCTTTTCTTTTTAAATATAAAAAAAAAGGGTTTGAATTTTTTTTTAAGGTGTGATTATTAAGGACTAGATAATTATTGTGGATTGTTATGTGAACATAACCAACCAATACACTTACATATATACGTTGGCAGTAGAGGATTAATATAAAATTGAGAAGAGTTTTACGTTTGGTATAGAAAATTTTTAAAAATTCTTAGAATAGGAATAATATAAGGGAATGACTTTTTAAACTGAACTTAGAATAATGAAATAAATTCTTCTTTCAAAAAACAAAAGATTCTCAATCGATTAAAATTAATTAATCAATATATTTAATAGCACAAACTCATGTGGCTTTCTTAATTATTTAGAGAAAATAATTATGTGAGAAAACCACAAAAATAAAAGTAAATATACAAAGTGGGAGCATTACAAAATGACGGTTGTCGGTGCGCCGAATCGTATAACTTAAAATTTTAAATGGATCTCTAGATGGAAGGTGGCTCAGAAGCTCTCTTAAAAATTAATAAGTCTCTTAGTAGTTAGTATAAAAAAATAAATAATAATAATAAATAATAACTAAAGTACAATAAATAAAATAATTCTATATGCGTATGGAATATGGATAAACATTTACAAAAATATATAAATTTCGTTCTTTTATTAATTATTAATAATTAATTAATTAATTATAATTCATATAAATTATTAAATTTAGTTACATATATATTATGCGTTCATTCAAATTAATATATGCGTAAATAATACAAAAATTGATATATACAAACAAAATTATTTTATTGTTTTTAGTCATAGTTTAACGCGCCCGTCTAAATGTTTCTTTTATATAAATACAAATTTATGTGTCAATTATAATATATATATATATATATATAAATATGTTTTATATTTAAATTGCAAATAATAATTCTTATATATATATAAGAAAAACAACAACAACAACAACAATAATACAACAGTGTTACATCGAATGTATTATTATGATTATAACAGTTACCTCCATTTACTACTAACAAATATTTATTTATTTATATAATTTTTTTTTGGTTCTGGATTGTAAGTTTTTCTTCCACTTTCTTTATCTTTGTATTTTAAATATGTAACAATTATTTATGTATGCATGTAAGCGCATATTATTACAATAAAACAAACACAATTATCAACTACATATAATCGTTTTGTTATAATTAATAAATTATTACTTAAGTACAATAAATTAATTGGACCATCCGCTGAAATTGAATTTTGATTAAAATAATAATTTGTGATACCAGATTCAAACATCAATGTTTATGGACACTTGTCAAATCGCATTATATTTATTGAGATTAGAAATATAAGAGATTTGAAAAATAATTCTCAAAATGGGAATATCCTGACTCTCATCAATAGGATCCCAGGTTTAAATCTCTGCCGGGTATAGAACTAATAGTTTGGATTCCATTATAATAGAATGAATCCCGGGTCTTAAATTAACTTAACAATTGACACAAGACACGTTAATTAGACTGCAGATCTAATCTAATCTCAAAATGATGATAATTATTTGTATATTCAATTAAATATGATTCCGCCTTAGAAACTTGATCATGTTACATTTTTCCTTCTTCTGAATTCTAACCTTATTAAATATTGTGACATTACTGCGATGCCATTAAAGTAAAGAATAAATTGGATTTTATTGAATTAAAATAAGTCCAAAGGATCCTTCTTAAATTGTTTCTGAATTCAATTTCAATGTTTTACTGCGCGGCCATTTGTAAATTTTTTTTTTAGCGAAAATCAAAGTTGCCCAATTTTCTCTTATTATTACTATTTTTTTTTTTTTTTGCGAAACAAACTTTGATTGAAGTTAACAACGGCAAAAAAAAACCAATTTGACTCTTTTAACATTTTCTTTTTATTACACACACACACACACATATTATTAAGTAGACGTAGACAGATTTTCCAATAAAAATAAAAACAAAAAAATATAAATACTGAACTGTTCGTTGTTGTTTTTTTTTTCCTCCTTAATATTTTTTATATACAAAAACAAAAAACAAAAACTCAATCGAAAAGAATAAAAACAACAACAACAACAACAACAAAAAAAAAGCTCACAAAAGCGAAGAAGAAGAAGAAGAGGTTTAATAATAGAGAAGAAGAAGAAAAATGTAATAAAGCAGAATAATAAAGTTTAGTGTGATAATAAATCTAACCAAACGATAAAACTTTTTTTTTTTTTTATGAAAGACAATCACCAATCCACCTTCTTCTTCTCACATTCCCAATCTTCTTTTCAGTTTTCTTGTTTTTTTTTTTTTTTTTATTTCAATTTAGCGTGAATCACGTGGAAAGGAATTTTTTTTTTTTGTCTTTCCTCCTCAACTTATTTTATTTTTATTCTGTTCCAGCAGAAGAAACATAAAATCTGATGACAACGAACTAAGAAAAAAAAAATCAGTAATATAAAGTGAATACTTTTTTTTGGGAAGGTGGAGTAATGTGGAGGGTTTTTCATGAGTGTATATATAGGGATAAGTTCAGTTTGGGAGTTTAGCTTTACTACCAGATATTTTATATTCTTTTTTAACGTTTCGCTGAACTTAAGACGCCGCCGGTTTTTCTTACTATCTCTCTTCCTCTCTCTCTCTCTCTCTCTTCCTCACTGGTCTTATATAAAATATTCTTTTTTATTTTTATAGAGCGCAGAGGTAAATTTTTTTTTTTTTATTACATTTTCATTTTTTTTCTCTATTATACAAATGGAACTCTTGGAATGCATCTTCCTTCTATTTTTTTCAATTCCTTTTATTATTTTTACAAGAAAAAAAAAACTTATTTCGTTGGAAGTGTAGAGGTTATGCCATATCTCATGGTATTTCTTTTTTTTTTTCTACAAGGAATTCAATTCAAATGTGTCATAATAAATTAAGGGTGTGAGATGAAGTTTTTTTATTAAGAGTTTGTGGAGTTGGGGTTCGTTTCGTACCAATTGCCAATGATATTTTTTTCTACTAAATTTTTGTGTATATATAAGATGAATGTTAGACTTTAGACGTTAGACGTTCGACTATCTTTGCCTTAATAGAATTCATGTGTCTTTGATGCGTCATCCTCATCATATATAAATATTAATATTTATTTGTTTATTTTCCTTTTTGTTTTTGTGTCTACTGTATGAAATTCTGTTTTCAAAATTAAAAATGAAAGAAAAGAAAAAAACAATAACCCAGCAATAGTGCATAGAATAAGAAGAAGAAACAGGAATAATAATAATAATAATAATAATAGGGAACAAATTGCACCATATAAATAAATATAAATAAAAAAAATTGAATTGGTAAATATTTTATAACAATTTTTATTTGTATTTGTCTTTGTTTTGGGGTCACAACAAACAAATTACATCAAAATTATTCATATCCTCAATTAGTCAATTGATTAAGAGTTTGAATTTTGACAGGAAAATGAAATAAGTGGAAACAAATGAAAATCATTTAAATATAAAAGAATAAATCTTTGTTTGGGTTCAGTTGAATATTTTTATATTTTAATATGGACGCCATTTTGTATATTGGTTAAGATTGAAACTGGCAAGACGATGTACAACAATGACGAATAAAATCTTTAAATCAAAACAATTTAAATTATTCACAAATTTATTATACAAAAGAAACCAAAAAGTCTAAATTTTTTTTTAATATGAAATGAAAATTGTTTTCCTTTTAAAAAAAAAGAAAAATCAATTTAAAAAAAAAAAATCAGTGAAAAATCAAAAACGATAAAAAGAAAACATTTAAATGAAAATGAAAATATAAAAATGGAAAATTTTATATTATTGAATTATGCTCCGCCCTTGTAAAGTAAAGGGTGTGGCGGAGCCACTTAAAAAAAAAAACACAACAAAATAAAAACACCACAAAAAAAAAAAAGAAAGAAAGAAGCAAAGCATAAGAGAAGAAAAATAAAAAAAAAAAAACGAAAAGTGTAAATTACCATTAGGTAAATTAACCCTTTCACTATATAAAGAAATAATATATCTATATATGTAACACCCTTATTTATACCCTTTTACACACACACACACGATATATACACAAACACAATAAATATGCATACACGCAACACCAACATATATTATGGAATATTCTGGTATAAATATTTTTTTTTTTTTATGAATATTTTGTACTACTATTTTTTATTTTATTTGTAATTTTCACCTCATCCTTTAGTGAACATTTACTTCACATCCCATTTTAAGATTGAATCGTTCCATTTTATCAGTGCCGGCATATTAAAATTCTTTTTTTTAATTATTCCGCTTCTATTTCTTATGACACGCTCCTTTTGAAATAATTTGTTTTGTGAAACATTTTCTTTATAAATTTCTTTACAAAAACAACAAAATAATAATTAAGAATTTATCCTTTTGATGTTCTTTTGTTTTACGAACTTTGGTCAGAGTCTAAAAATATGACAAACTATAAATAAAATACGACATTTGCGGTTGTGATAATTTTCGTGTCTTAATGTGACTGAGGAACATCAAATTATGAGGACATCAAATTATCAGATAGTTGATGTATTTGTTGTGAGATTGTTATAAAAATTTACACTTGTAGTTTCTTATAATCCTGAATGAAATAAAAATCGCACTAAATAATATTCCCTTTTATTTATTTATTGTTGTAATTTTTTCAAATAAATATTAAATTGTTTATGAGAATTCTGGCGCCTTTTTTAATGAAGGACGAAACAGACAAATACAACTTTTATCTTTAATTTAATTGTTTTAGTCGAATAATGTATAATTTTACATTTAATGGAATTTACCTCATAAACGACAATTAAGAAGAGAACAAAATTCCACAGTAAAGTAAAAAATGTAAGTTCCTTATGCACACAATTCCGCACTAATTCATCCCTGATTTTAATACAAGTGTGTGTGTGTGTGTGTATATGGAATATTTAATAAATAGAATTTCTCAAGTGCATATACACACGAAGGTGCGATAAATGGATCTATAAGTTATTTATGGAAAGTCTACATATTTTATAGAAGTTAACTATTTATGCATTTTAATGTATGTTTTTCACACCACAACACAATACAATACACAATAATTTTATTTTTAAAAACAAAAAAAAAATGGTTAGTACGTAAACTTATAATTCTATTACGTTTGTTTTTTTGTACATTCATATATACATATTTATATTAACATTTATTTATATGTAAAAAAAAAACTCTTATAATAGAAGTATATAAATTTATTATCGCCGTAAATTATCTTTTAACCCCACTTTATACATTATTTTATTATTATTATTAATTCAATTAAATCGATTTCAATAGATATAAATTTATTTATTTATAAATGAATTTAATATAAATATTCATTAAATTGAGGGAAAACTAAATAGTAATTGTTGTATTTGTATTAAAGTGGCCTATATATTTACATTATTAGACCACATTTACACTTCAGACTAAGGTAATGTGAAAATCTCCACACGGATAACGTAAATTGCATTTTAAAAATCTCATTCTCAATGGATGTACTTGAATTTAAATTTTAATCCTACAAAATTTACCTACAAATTGGATGACCTTTTTTTTATCTATTTTACTTTCTCTCCACACTCACACTCTCCGCACTTTTAAAAATATGTACGCGCGCAAATAAAAAAAAGTTTACTTAATAAATTCAACAGAACTTTTATGATTTAATTGCTTTAACTTTTTTTACTTCACTTTTGTATAGTTTTGTTTTTAATTTGTTTGCGATTACTTTTTTTTTTTCAAATGTCAAGATCATGGTAAAAAAAAAACTCTCCACTTTTGTTAATTCAAAATTCGTGATAAACTGATTTAAAAATTTACAAGAAAATTCTAGGAAACTTCTACATAATGGAAGAAGAAACGCGAATATTTCTATAATCCGCGAAGTTCAAGAATGTTTCTTATACATTTGTTTCGGTTTAAATCTAAACAATAAATATTTTCTTTTTTCTTAATTTAAATTTAAATAGAAATCAAAACATCGTCGTACGCACATTAAGCAATTGTGATTATTGTCTCTGGTTATTTAATTTCCTTTTAATAAACAAAACTAATGTTACTGAATCTTCATTTTTGCTTTCGTCTAAGTAAAATAATAAAATTCCCTTTATTCTATTTGATTATATTGCTTCCACCTTTTTTTTTCAGCCAAATATCTTCAATTGAAAAAAATTAGAAAATATTCCAAAAAAACAGAATTGAATTAACTAATAAACTTAATTTGATCATAATTTTCTTTGCTTAAATTAATTATCCTGTGAATATGTATGACCCTAATTATAGTTAGACCTTATGATGAACTATTCAGGACCCACAAATATAGCAACAATTTTAGAGCAACTCTAATGATAGCATTAATTTAAATCTTTCCACCATCAACAAAACTTTATTCTTGCGACGGCCATTTTCGATTCTGATTTACTTATGTGAGTTTGTTTCTTTTTTTTTTTTTTGGTTACCCAAAAGTTATAATCCATTTTAATTCGTGGTTACAAAATGTTTTAATAAATATTGCAAATTAATTCAATTGGAAAATTAAAGAAACAATTAAAATATAAAAAGGGGTTAAATTGTTCAGTCTTAATTCCCTGTAACCCTGTAAGATAATAATAATAATTAGAGAATTAAAAGTAAAACTTTCTCATATTTTTCTTATAGATTTATGGAATTCATAAATTAAGACATAATAAAATAATTAGTTTTGTGGTTTTATGTTCTACTGAAAAAGGGAACTTAATAAAACTTAAAGATAATTCTCTATTGTGTGACCCATTCAAGGATTAAAATTAGGATTTTTGTCAAAAGAAAAGAAAAGAAAAACAACAACCATAAAATACAATTATAATAATTATTGGAAGACAACCCTAATTAAAGTGAACCCTTATAACTTTAAAGTGAGATCTCTTTTCTCTCAATCCGACCATAATTGATTTTTTTGCTCTTCCTAATCCCATATACACTAAATAAATAGACAATTGAACTTCTATTCTGTTCATCTCTTTCCTCCTTCATATTTATTTAGAATAGAATTGAAGAGATATTTTTCATTCCCAACGGAAAAATATAAAAATATAAAAAAATTCGTTAATATTATAAGCTCAGGGACGACAATTGTTAATGCGATTTCAATAACAAAAAAAGAAAAAAGAAACTACATATAAGTATAAATAATAACAACAACAATAATATTAATAACAAAACCCATTTACAAATATATATGTTCTGTCTCATTTACTCACATTTATATTCTATACTAATTCTATGAGTATTTTGATGAAGAGAAAACGACCCCTTTTAAAATTCTTAATGGATTGATAGATGTAAAATGGTGTGAGGGGTATAGAGGGGTGGTGATAGGTTGCCTAAAAGGGTGGGTTACAAATTGTTAGATAGTCAGAAGATAATTTTATTTTGTACATGAAAATATCTGTTTCTCTATATTTTCCTGTATATGCAAGACAGAAAAAAAATGAAAAAAAAAATATGGATAAGTGAACGTGAGTGGTGGTTATATTTTTTTTTTGTATATATTAATGGCTAAATAACACCCTCTCTCTAAATATTTCTCGATTCTAAATATATTGTGTGTGTGTGTGTGTTTGTGTGAAAAGAAGAAAAGAAAAATATAAATGAATGAATGAATGAAGAGAAAAGGAATGAAAGGGGGGTAAAAAAATGTGTCTAATACCTACATGTATGTTTTTTTTTTTGGTTTTGATCTGATATTATTCATCATCATCATCATCATAATATGTAGAAAATAGATCTTATAAATGCGATAAAAAGGAAAGGCGCTTCCAATCCAATAATAATAATAATATTTCATCCCTTTCTCTCTCTCTCTATTACTCATTGTGTGTCTCTTTCTTCCCTTTCTATTAATGTGTAATTAGCAACACAAACATATAAAAATAATATTATTATTTATTATTAATCGATAACAGACAATTCTTCCATATACATACATTTATACATATGTACGTAAATATATTTATTTTGGAACATTGGAACACACACACAAACACATTTTATATGTTTTCAATAATATTATTTGAAGTATCAAAAAAATATAATTGCTGAAAGTAATAAGCCGTAGGTTTACAACAAACACACAATAATTATGTATTTGTGTTCGTTTATCCAAAAAATTGATTGAGTTTAGTGTTCCCACCATCCCCCCTTTGGACATAAATCAACATAATGCTAAATAATTCTGAAATTGTATAAGATTCGTGCACCCAGTCATCAAATGTAAGACAATAAAATACAATCGGACAAAATAAAAAGAAAACGGACACAAGTTGCATTGATCTTTGAAATTAGCATAATCAGGATATACAAAAAAAATTATTGTCTCAAAATAAAGAATTGTTTTTTTTTCTTTTTTTTTCGGTTTTTCGTTGAGGAAAAGTAAAAAAAAAATGTCAAAGAAATGAATCTTAAGAAAATACACAACACACACGAACGATATATGAGAAGAAGAAGAAGAAGAAGATCTAAAACAAGGGAAGAGGAGGAAAAACAAAGAAAAAAAAATGGAACATAAAAATAAGAAAAAAAAACAAAAACTAAAAAATCAAAAAAATAAAAAAAGAAGAAGTTAAGACTCGAACCGCGGGCGCCAGAGTTTTGTTGCAAAAAAAAAAACAAACCAAAACTAAAGAAAGAAGCGCAAAAGAAAAAAAAACTAAAGTGAAAAAAAGAAAAAAGGATAAAAGGGCCAACTAAAAACCAACAAAGAATTATAGGAATTTTCAAAATAAATTGGAATAAACTGTATTTGGATTATTGACGTTTCACATTTTCACATTTTCTTTTTCTTTTCATTTTTCCTCATGACCACAATTAGAGACAACAACAACAAATAATTTTAAAAGAAAAAAAAATAATAAATACAAAATGTGGGGTGAAAAAAGAAAGAGAAAATAAATATTTTTTATTAATGAAAAACTCTCCCATCGGTGTAGAGCTTTTTTTTTTTGTATCTGTCATTTATCAAAATTAAAAATATTAAAAGGAAAAAACACACACACACACACACAAACTGGAAACAGAAGAAAAATAAATATATTTCTGTGTTTTGTTTTTTTTTGTTCCAATTCAAACGAATTTCTACACTCTCTCTCTAAGGGGATACGCCATCAATCAAGTTAGTTGTTGGTTTTGTATGTTTTTCTCTTCTTCTTCTTCTTCTTCTTCTTTTTTTTTTTATATACGTAAAACCCACAACCCAGGTCCAAAAAACAAACATATAATTATTTGGTCAGTAACAGTCTTTTAATACAGCGGATATTTTTTTTCTTGAAATAAAAAAAAAAAAGGCTGATTACAAACTTTGTTGTTGTTGTTGTTTTTGTTTCATTTTATTCCCTTATTTCAAATTAGGATTAATTTAGATGAGTTCTGTTTGTTAACATTTTTATCTTTTTTTTTCTTCTTCTTCATCATATTTTCACCAATTTTGTCTATATAAACGTATGATGATGTCTGCTTAAGGGAAGCAGATGGATGCAATTTAATGTTTACGGTCATAATTATTATTAGTATGTGTGTGTGTGTAGATAAATATTGTACACAAATCACTAGACTAAAAGTCATAAAAACAAAAAACTAAAATTTAAATGCATTCTGTCTGTTTGGCTGTTGGTGTGTCGTCCTTGTCTCTTCAACTTATAATATGATCCGTCTTTACAACTTTTAACTTTTTCAAAAAAAAAAAATACAGCTCATCGTCTATCATCTAACTAAATCTTCTTGTTTCTGCGTTTGTTTCTTCTTAGTATTAACATTTTTTTTGTTTGTTGTTGTTGTTGTTGTTGTTGTTGTTGTTTGTTGTTGTTGTAAATGCAGCTGTCATAATTTTATAAGTAGTATTTTTTTTTTGTTTTTTACTTTCTTATTATTTAATACTTCCTTAAAAATTTATTTAATGTTAATTTAATTCAATTTGTTATAAATTATGATAAACACAAAACAAACAGAATTTTTGTTATTTATTTATTGTTGTTTTTAATTTTCGTTTTTCCTCTTTCGTGTGCCAACAATTACACACACACACACTTTTTTTTTCTCTCTATTTGTAAACTTGAAACAATTTAATAATAAAAAAAATTATGGTAATGGTTCTCTCAAATCGAGCAGATAATATTTTTTTTTCAGTCTTCCATTTCTTCTTCTTCTTCTTCTTCTTCTTCTTCTTCTTCTTATTCTTCTTATAATTTATATATTAAATAAAAATTAATTCAAACCAAAAAAAAAAAAAAATTCATTATAATAATTAATTATATTTTCATATGTTTTGATGTTGATCACGCACATTTATCTCTTTCGATGAGGCATCGAAATATTATATGAAGTTTCAACAAAGACAAAAAAAAAAATAATAATAAAACACAACCAGAGCACCTTCCTTCCTTCTTTTCTTTTTCTTATGTTTAAAAAAAAAAGAAACCAACCAAAAGTTTCTTCTCCTTCTTCTTCTTCTTCTTCTTTTTTTGTTCCTTTTATTATTATCATTATTTTGTTAACTTTTTCTATAAAAACAAACAAACAATTATGAATATATATATATACACCTACCTACAGAAGAGTCAATACATCCATATAACAAATACAGCTACACACACACACACACACAGAGTATATAAAATAAACAAATAAAATAAAAATATTGGAAAATTGGCTGGAGAGGAAGATCGTTTAATAATATAAATAAAAGAAGAACAAAAATATAACAACAACAACGAACAGAGAAAAGATTATACAAGAACAGCAACAGCAACAACAACAACAAGCAAAAAAAAAAAAAGAAAAAAGTAAAAGAAGAAAAAAAAAACAAAACTAATTTTAAATTATTATACGAGGAGAGAAAACAAACATACAATTATCTTGTTGAAATTTCTTATTTGTTTACAGCGGTTTCATCGTTAATTATTATTGTTGTTGTTGTTGTTGTTGTTGTTGTTTTATTATTTATTCGGTGAAGCATGTCGATTGGGCCAATAAAACTATTTGACAGAATTTTAGAAAAAGAAAAAAAAAATGTCAGACAACAATCACAAGAATGGGGAATTATTTAATGGTGGAGATTTGCTTTTTATATATTATATGCACATTTTAATTATATATTTAAATAAGAAAAGAATGTCAAAATAATTTCAAGTGTGCGTATTGTGTATCATTGAATAATTATTATTATTACGTATATATTTTGACAGCTTAAGAATTTGTTTTTTTGTTTCTGTTTTAAACTAACAAAAAAAAAATACCAATTTTTGATCTTGAATATTATTTGACATTAACAAAAAGTTCTATTGATATTAATATGTCATCGTAAAGTCAGCTTTTTTTATCCCCTCCACCCCCCAACTACTGGATTTGGATTATAAATTGTGCTTGTCATCAAGACATTATTCATTCTATAAATATATTCATTATTAATTAAATTGAAAACCAAAGTGAAATAGGATGTTCCACAAAAATTATATTTAGACAAAATTCATAAATAATCAAGTTCTTCTTCTTCTTCTTCTTCTGTTTTACCTAAATTATATAAAAATAATAATAATCATATCATTTCCTATTTAAATAATAAAAAAAAGGAACAACAACAACAATAACAAAATATTGTTGTTTATAAACGGTTTCCCTTTCCCTTTTCCTTTTCCATTTTTTTGTTTTTTTTTTTTTTTTTTGAGAGAGTTCAAATAACACCAACTAAAACCCTAATTTTTCTTTGTTTATTTCAAATTAGAACGAATAGTAATAAATTCACTAAACATTATAAAAAAATAAATAAACAGCTGACTTCTGACTTTAATTAATAAAAAAATAAAAAAATAGAAAAAAAAAACAACAACAAAAAAAAAGCGCTTCTGGCTTGATGGGGCATATACACAACTATAAAGGGCCTAAACCAATCTGAAATGGAATGTCACATTAGTTTTGTTGGTTCGTTGTTTCATTTGTTTGTTTGTTTGTTTCTTTCTTTCTTCTTTTTTTTTCTTTTCGTTGGACATCGTTAATTTATTTGACTTTTTGTTTTGTTTTTTGTATTTTTTTTCGTTTGTGTCATAATTCAAATTAATTTTAATTCGAATGTAATCTGACATTATATTTATAAATATATATATATAGTCGTGAGACTGTGAAGACTGTGACAAAGGGGACGAAGATTAAATTAAAAAAAAAAATACTAAAAATAAAGACTTTTAAATAAATTGATTGAGTTTGTATGATTTTAATCCAAAAAAAAAAAAAATCAATTAAATGAAAGGAAAATAAAAACCAGAAGACACAAAAAAAAACAAAAAATCACCGACCAAGAAGAAAAAAAAATAACTCTCATTTAAAAAGTGTAACAAATTTTTTTCCCTTTGACTCTATCAAAAACATTTAATCGATTTGCTAAACTTCTTGTTCTTATTCCCATATACATACATTTAATAAATATATCGGAGGATGGAAGGGGAGGACGACAACAGTAAAAGAGATCCTCTAGTAACCTAACATTACTCGAAAAAAAAGGCCTAACGATGTCCGACGCGACTTTTTTTTCTGTTTTTTTTTTTTTTTTTCTTATCTTGGTTTGAGAAGAAAAAAAAATTAACTAACGAGAGACACAAGAACATGATTTTTGTTGTTTCTTTTTGTTGTTATTGTTATTGCTTAGTTACATACACTGTAAAATCTACATGAATATTAAATTTAATTGTCAATTAATTCAATATTCTCCACAAAATATTCTCCACATAATATTCTCCACACAATAATTTTCAAAAAAAAAATGTAAAGGAATAAGAAGCACGGCGTCACTGGTCTGTTCAACAATACTTGTGTATATCTTAAATCATTAACCATATAGGGTCTTTGGAGGATAATCAAACAAAAATTTGTTTTCTATTAATTACAGTGTAATATTATTTACCTGTTGTCTCACAATAGGAGGGCTTCTTCATCCAAAAAAAAACAAAAAAAAAAATGAAAATAAATAAATAAAAGACCTTTGAACGAAAAAACACAAAAAAAAACAAAAGATGTTCCCGATTCTCTGTCGTTTATTTCTTTTTGTTGTTGTTGTTGTGTTTTAAAAATTATAACGAATGTAGAAGAGAAAAAAAAAAGTTAAAAAACCCGAAGAAGAATGAAAATTTTGGTCAAACGGGCGCCACATTATTTATGTTGATTTCTTATGTAGGACAGTTTTATATTTTATATATATATATTTTTCTTTATAAAATTTTCAAATTAAAAGAAATAAAGAAAATTATTTAATTATGAAAGATACAAAAAAAATATATCTACATATAGAAGAAACATTAGAAAATTTGTGTTAAATTATCTTTTACCACAATAAAGTTGAACATTTTAAAGATGAAAAAAAAAATAACGTGTTGCCATATAGTGGATGAGGAGGAGGATGTTTTACACACAGGTATAACTCTTTGCCATATTTTATATTAATTTAAATTAATTTTGAATTTTTTTTTTTTGATGATACGATATGAAGTTAGCTACAAGTCCAATTATAAGAAATTTTTTGACAGTTTGCGTGTGTGATGTTTTTTTTAATATTTTTGTTTTTTCTTTCTTTCTTTCTTTTACACGTGTCTTATGATTTATGAGTAAGATATTATATTAGATGTGATGGTTACTAGTATATGACCGTTTATCTGAATGACTGACATGACAGACAGATTATTATATATTTCTATTTATTCTTATATATGAATGCGAATATTAATTTTTTTTTGTTTTTGTTGTTTTTTGTTTTTTGTTTTTTTTTGTTTCTTTATGCTTTGCAACTATTATTATTATTATTAAAGTATTATTATAAATTATATAATCTAAGAACAGAATCTTTCCACACATCGGAAATTAACGAGAAAAAACAAAAAATTGTAAAGAGATAAATAGATATGTTGGAAAAGAAACAACAACAACAACAATTAAATTGCAACAACAACAATAATAATAAAATACACAAAAAAAACACAAAAAAACAAACAAACAAACAAAATGATTATAATTCATTTTATTATACACCAATATTTATTATATTCCTCTTCTTCTTCTTATTTTCCTCCTCCTCCTCCTCCTCCTCCTCGCTCAACATCCTTCTTCTTCTTCTTCATCATAATTTTTGTTTTTTTGTTTTTGTTTCTTATGTTTCTTGTGTTTTTATGATGTTAACTGATTTATCAAATATTTATGAAAAACAAAAAAAAAATTGGTTGTATTTTTTTTTTTTTCATTCTTTCTTTCTTTTTTCTTCTTTTAATCTTATTCTTACGTCTCTTCTTTTGATGCTTATTTTTTTTTTTTTTTATTGTTGTGAGAAATTATTTGGATTTTGTGTTTTAGTTTGTTTTTTTTATTTCGTTCTTTTTTTACGTTTTATTTGATTGTTGTGCGCTGTCATTTTGACGTCTTGTCTCGTCATTTTTCTATAATGTTGTCTTCTGTCTGGGACACAAATATATATAAGAATAGGTCAATGCTTTAGGGTTGCTATATATTTTCTATGTAAGATTTATATATTTTTATTTAATAACAAGAAATAATATTCAATTACAACAAAAACAAAAATTCCTCCTCCTCCTCCTTCTCCGCCTCTTTTTATTTTACATTTTTTTTATTAAGGGTTTATCTCTATATTTTGACAGAAAAGGATTAAAAATTTTACACTTATGTATATATGTACATTTTGATACGTACATTTATATACTAAACTTTACACACATTATTTTACATTGAATATTCATTAGAAAAAACAACTACAACAACAGCAACAACAACAAACATACGTAATATATTTCGGTTGTTTCTAAATTAGCATATTAATATTCATAAAAAGAAAAAAAAAAACCAACAAAATGAAAAACGTGATCGCAGGAAATATTTAACTTCTTATTGTTGTTGTTGTTGTTGTTGTATTAATTATAAGGATCAGGAAATATAAGGACCTACACCACAGTTGGTCTTGAAAATATTAATATTGTGTTACGTTCTCAATATTTTCAACATTTATAATAAAACACACAATTTTTTTTTTCACATTCAATCAATTTTTTCCACAAAAACTAACAAATAACCTTTGACACTTTATGATTGACTGTCATAAATAGCAAAAATGTTTCTTTCTTTTTTTCTTTCTTTTGCTTTGTTTGTTGTTGTTGTTATTATTGGTCAAAAGAAAATGGTGGCGCCACAAGAAACAAATAATTATAACAAAAGTCTTTCGTTAAAAATCCTTCTGTTTTGTTTGTGTTTTTTTTTTTTGTGTTTGTTTATTCTTTTATTTTGTTGCTTTTATTTATTTTTTGATATTAATCGAAGACAAGATAAAATACATAAAAAACTTGAGTTGTGTTGTCAAGTCGGTAAACTTTTGTATAATATTTTATAGATTCGTAATAATAATAATAATAATAATTATAATAATAATAAAAAGAGGAAGAAGGTATCTCATATTTAGTTGTTGTTCTTTTTTCGTATATATTTTTTTAAATCAAATCAAAATCAGATATTTAATAATAAAAATAAATACAAAAAAAAGTCCATCTCTCTTACTGGTCGTATAATATTTTATTTGATTAAAATCATTTCCCATGAATAACATAAAATATAACATCAATATGTTGTTGTTGCTATGTGTGTGTATGTGTGTGTGTGTGCATTTCATAGTCACATAAAATGACAATCAATAATAAATCAATGATATATCGTCAACCGTCGGTCTTCTATATAACTTTTTTTTTTTGTTTTTATATAAACGCGTATCGAAATAATATAATATGAATGAAGAAGACTGGTGAAGGGTTTTTAGGTATATGGCCTTTAACAATATTCCGTAATGTAAAATAGATTTTACCATATATACATACATACATACATACATACATAATTATTCTGTATATGTTTTAACGTATATATCCAGCGGTACACAATAATTTATATTCTATTCTTTTATACGATTTAAATTATAATTAAAAATTATCTCTATTATTATTTTTGTAATTTTACATTCATTAAGTACTTGCCTACAAACGAATTTTATTTTATGTTTAATGAAAACAAAGTATTAGTATTATAGATAAACGTATACTTAATAATGTAAGTAGCATTTTTCACATAGATATTCTGATCAGAATATACAATTTAGTTATTTTAGGTTCAATTCAATACGATCGATTTACATTAACATATCGTTTGTTGCTATATTTAGAAAACCATTTTATACGGAATTCTAAATAAATGATCAATCACAATTCTCTCCAACAGTTACCATATTCTGGACTACATAAGTAACATAAATTACAAAAACAATACAAATTCAAAGAGTTTTTTTTGGCTACTTTTGTTAACTCTACTTGACAATACTTTGTTTAATGCTAGTCCAAATAACTCCCATCTTTTAAGCAAACAATTTTTCTTTATACCAACTATAGATAATTTTTATAATTTTAAACATAATTAAATCAGTGTTTCTAACCACGTCCAGTAAGAAAGTATACGAATGAAAATGAAAGTGCATCATAGTAAGAATTTATTAAATGACGAATAAAATATAAAAGAATAATAAATTTGAATGCAGCCTTAATAATATAATTGTCCAATATAATATGTATGTATGAATGTATATTCTATACTTGATTAGAATAAAATCCGTATAAATAAGTAAAAATAAAATTTTGAAAAATTATAAAACCTTATAATTAATGTACAGTACAAAAATATAAAATTCATTTTCTTTTATTCAGATTGACTTTATACTTATAAAAGTTTACCTTTCCTTTACACATGAATAAAAGTTTGTTTTGTTTTTTTTAAAGAAAAATAAAAACAACAATAAAGAAAAAAAAAGCCTCTGATTGGTATATTTTACAATTATGTATTGAAAAGAAGAAGAAGAAGAAGAAGAAGTAGAAGAAGAAGAAAAAAAAAATGCATAATAAATTAAAATATAGTCAAAGCGCACAATTTTTTTTTCTGTTCAATGTCGCGGCATATTTCTTTTGATGTTTTATTTAAATTCTGTCGTTTTCTTTTATTTCTGCTTGCTTTCTTTATATATTATTAAATATACTACTTGGTGCTTGTGTTTAATTTAATAAGATGTGTATACCCCCCACCACCACCACCAACAGCCCCATTCAATTTTAATCGATTGGTCTTCTTATAGACAACAACGTGTGTGTCCAAGAATGTATTAGTTATATTATTGATAAGATATTAAAACCATTCAATTTGTATATATATAATCCTCCATATTCTATGTGTTGCTGTGTTCTTTATTTTTGTCTTTTCGTTTCATTTCTTTAAGTCGTCTCACACACACACACAAAAGAAGAAAAAACATAAAATTTTCTCGATAGAAATAAAAGTAGAAAAAAAAAAATGTTATTAATTTTTTAATTGAAGAATGAACGCGAATTCAAAAATAAAAGAAAACGTCGTGTGACAAAAACGTGAAAAATATTGTGTAAAAGTTTCTATCTACAAATTGTTCAATTTCCAAATTAATCGCAAATGGTAAATTCTCTTTTGTATAAGGGGACAATGAGAACCGTGTCCTTTTTCATTTTTAACTTTTACAAAGAAAAATTGTGGTCGGGGAAAATGCAAGGAATATTATAACTGATCTTAATAAAGGCTGATGAATTTATTTTGTGGCAGTGTACTCTGTATTTGTGACATTTAAAAATACAGAATCTGACCGTTTTGATTTTTTTAAAGTTTGTTTTGATCATCATCATCATCAGCATCATCATCATCATCATCATCATCACTATAATAATAATAATAATAATAATAATAATCATCATAATCATAATCAAAACAGGATAGGGTTATTATACACTTTTTGTTTCTTTTAAAATTTAAATGAAATCAACAAGACCCCCAACCGAATATTTTACAGGATTTTTTGTTTCTTTTTCTGGTTATTATTTTTTTTTTTTTTGTTTTTTTGAAATAATAAAATAATAAAATAAAAAACAAAAAAATCAAACAGTAAGAAAAAGCAACAAAACGTTTTGTTTTAATGCTTTAAAAAATGTTTATAAAGTCTTTAAGTTTTTTTTTGTTTCTTTTTTGTTTTCTTTGAGTCATAATAAAATTTTTTTTTATAATATTTTTAGTTTTGGTGAATAAAAAATACAAAAAAAAAAAAAAAGGAATAAAGAAAAAGAGAGAAAAGAGTCAATCACACATCATTAAATTAACAAATAAAATCCATTTGAATATTGATTAGAAAATCAGAATTAGATTTTGTTTTGTTCATCATTTTGAATATTCATTAATGGTTGGTGACGACAAAAGACCACCCTGTTTTTTTCTTTATTATATCTATCTCACTTTTACTCTATATCACTGTTTTGTCTCACTCCCTTTCTCTTTTGTTATTCATTAATGCCGCGATGGAATAAAAAAAATTTTGTTATATCATTTTTTCTAGCATTTTTTTTTTTTTGGTTTTTTGATTTTTTGCCTTGGCTTAAGAAAAATTATAAATGTATTTTTTTTTCTCTTCTCATTTGTTGATTAATTATAAAACAAGGCGAAAAATAGAGTGATAAAGAACGAGACGGACATATATTAAATGTGGGGTAAAAAAAAAGGGAGACAGAAAGGCCAAAAAGAAAAAAAAAATGATCGTGTCAAAATCCGTATAAAGTCGTTTTGATTTTTATTACAATTTCGATTTTTTGTTTTTATTTTTTTTTACTATTGTTATTGTTGTTTTTTTTTCTAACCCATCAAAAATAGCGCACGCGATTATTTTGTTTTATTAAAGTCACACAAAGTTTAGTTGATAGATCCGGATATTTATATAATGTTTAATTTGACCGTGACATAATCCAATTTATCACCTTCTATATAACTAATTATTCTTCTTCTTCTTCTAACTCGTCCTTTGAGATGGAGTAAAAAATAAATCTAAAGTTATTGCACGTACAAACACTTCTGAAAGTTTCCGTTAAGGTTTAATTTTTTGTCACAGTTTTTTGTTTATTGGGTTTTTGGTTTTTGTTTGAAAAGTAAAAAAAAAAAAGGTGAAACTTCACTAATTAAATTTATACTAATTAGATAGAACAAAAAAAAAAATTAAAGAAAAGAAAACATCCGCACCGGAAACCATGAAGTATCAATAATTTTGTATAAAGCATTTTTTAAATTTCACTCTGTCGTCCCATGATTCAGTCCATAAATGTATAAATGAAACGAACAGTTTTTTTTAGTGTTTTTATATATGGTAAATAAAAGGGGGAAAGGGGGTATAAAATATTATATTTTATACAAATTACTATGCTGTCAAAATTTGTATGTTAAATTATTTATCATATAATTAAGAAGATGGAAAAATATATAAATATAAAATTTATGAATAAAAACGCTGAATAAATTAACAATCAATTCGCACACCTTTCTGCGATCTTTCAGCAACTCGTGTATTATAATATTTATATTTATATTATTTATATAAACACAACCGAACCCATAAGATATCATTTTTTTTTTTAATACATTTTTATTTTATTTTATTCCATTCCGAAACGAAAGAAAAAAAATTAACGAATCAAAAACAAAAAAAAATTGTAAAAAAAATATTAAAACATAACCAAAAAAAAAATCTAACAGCCTGTCAGTTGTTTTGTCATTATTGTGTCATATCATTGTAACTTCTTCTTCTCACTTTTTTTTCTGTATTTTCTCTGTATCTTTTTTGTATGTTTTCGTTTATTTAATTCTCTAATTGTGCGAACAAACCAATTAATTAATCTTTATAAATTCACGTTGATATCTACCACTGGGAATACTGGGAATATTAAAAGCAAAAAATAAACAAGTAAACCAAAGAAAAAAAAAATTTGTTTAGACAAATTGATACAAATAATAATGGACACTGTTAAGTCAAATGTAAATTATTTCTACCGACTTTTTAACAGTGTAACATATTACATAAAATTCAATTAATTTTTTGCGTCAAAGCAAAAGAAACAGTTTTTTGTTTAGCACAAAATTTAAATAAAAATGTGAAATATAGAAAACTCTAATGCACACAATTTCCCCTTCCGCATAATTTGTGTGTGTGTGTGTTTCTTTTCCATAAAAAAAAAATGAAAATGCTTAGATATGTTTTACTTAAATATGGTGTCTGACATTTATAAGTTATGGATTGAATGAGAAGAATTTCACAGGTCAAAGAGTTAACACGAATTCAATCAATTATTGATGAAAAAAAAATTATTTGTCGAAAAAAAAAAGTTTAGTTTCATTTGTTTTTTTTTTGTCTATCAAAGTTTTTTTTTTCTGTTTTAGTTTTTTTTTTTGTTGTTTGTTTGTTTTAATTATTCATCCACGTCCGAAGGAAAATACAAACGAAATGAATAAAGAAAAAGAAAAAGAAAGAAAAAAAAAACGTTAAACGATGAACAGTTTTTTTTTCTTCATTCCATTCAATTAATAAATAATAAACAGTAGTCACACGGTAGCTATTGAAACTCACAAGTCTTATCTACCTAATTACAATATTTACTATCAATTTTAAATTTCGATTTGTTTTTTCTTCTGTTCCGTTCTTCTTGTTATTTTCTTCTTCTTTATATTTTTTTTTGTTGTTATTTTTTTTTTTTATGGAACAAAATTAAAATATAGATTTTATAAGTTTTCGTTTAAAGAAAAAAAAATTTATAAATAAATAAAAAAAGAAAAAGAAAGAAGAAGAAGAAGAAGAAGATAGTTAAAAGTTAGAAGACACGAAAATGTACTCAAATGAATAAAAAAATTAAAATAAAATAAAATAGTTAATAATAATATGGTTGAGAAATAGAATTTCAGGATAGGCAAAAGATCTAAAACTAAAATCTGAAAGGCTGAAAAGATCAAAAAGTTAGAATTCTCATAAATCTTTATTAATGTATAGAACAAAAAAAAAAGCGCTTTATTTTTTGTTGTTAGTTTGTTGTTGTTACGTTTGATTATTTTAATTATTGTATAATAAGAATTTTCGGGATTTCATTATTAATTGAAAATCAATAATGCTTAGTTAATAATCTAAGCTTGACGTATGTCATTACACGGTTAATTGTTAAATTATTAATCTTTTAAAAATTAAACATATATAAAGAAAATAGAATTGCCGACAAAAAACAAACAAAAAACAAAAACAAAATCTAGAAGTAAATTAATTCAACAAAAATATAAAGATTTGACGTTTAATCAGCGCCATCTTTTGTTAATAATTAAAAATTGCAAATTTCAATTAGAAAAAAAGAAACAAAACAAAAGTTTAATTATTCTTGGTCACACTTGAGTGAATAAACTAAAATTAAAAAAAAATGAAAGAAGAAAAAAGAAAAAAAAAATTGTACTGAATCCAAATATAAAAATGGAGTGAAAATTTTTATTGCTGGAAAAAAGAAAAAAAAATTATAACTGATTTGATGAAGAGGTATACTGGTACTCATAGTACTCAAAGGAATCTCTATACTAAACTTTTTTTCTTTCTTTCTATTTTTTTATGTATTTTGTTAAACTAGAACTGAACACATCAAATTAAGAAACTTGTTCAACAACATATAGATTTTATGGATTAAATAAGAAATAAAAAAATAGTTATAAATAATTTACAATAACAACCACAACAACAACAACAACAACAACAACAAAACACAATCTTTAAGTAATAATTTTTTTTTCATCTTTCGCAAATGATTTTATAATAATTAAATTTTATTTATTACTTTATCTATTTAGGGAGTGAGAAAGAGAGAGAGAGGAAGGAGAACAGCAACGAAGTAATATTTTATTTATACATTTTTCTCTCTCTATCTCTCTCTCTCTGTGTGTCTTCTTTTTTATACCCAACTAAACTTAAACTTCTTATTAATTCCTTTGTAACATCTTACACTCTTCTTGTATTCTATTTTCTATATATTTATTATACATAATTTGTCGTTATTGTTTTTGTTGTTTATATGACAAGTCATCAACATTCTTTTATATATTATAAGAAAAATTCATAATAATAATAATAATAATTGTGATAATAATAATAATGATGATGATCGTAGATGGCGTGATTTATCGCCCCAAAATATATAAAAAAAAAATGTATTATAATGGAATGTTTTTTTTTTTTGCTTCTATTCTTCTTCTTCTTCTTCTTCTTCTTTTTTCTTCTTCTTCTTTCTTCTTCTTCTTTCTTCTTCTTCTTTCTTCTATTATTTTTTTTTTCTTCTTTTTTAAGAAAACAAGATCAGATGATTGGATATATTATTATGTATTCTTTTTTAATATTTAATCATTTTGACTTCTATACTTAATTGTATATGACAATTTCAGTCCGGTTTTCTTTATACTTTTTCTAATCATCATTTGAGTGTCATTTTATTATTATTACTTTGGTAAGACAATCATAAAGATCCGTTATCTGTATATTGACGTAAATTTGTATTTCCTTTTACTTTGCCTTTGACTTAAGTGAAAGAGACAAATAAACAAAATGTTGAGAACCCTTTTTAAAAAATAAACAACGTTGTATATTTGTATTAAAATTAAAGAAGGGAAATCCCTCCTTAAAACATTCATCAATTTTGTCTTTTTGCTTTTTTTTTGTTTTATAATTTTTATTGGATTATTAAATTTAACAAATTTAATTTTGTAATTACAACTAAAATAATAACAATAAAAATAAAAAGAAAAAAGAAAAGAGACAAAAGCGTACAGACGACGAATATAAGAATTATAAGTAGCCGTCCGTTGTTATTGGTAGCGATGTAATTTTTTTTTGTGTGTTTGTCTCATTAAACACTCATTTATGACTGTAATTATTATACTTTTATTTTCGTTGTTGCTGTTGTTGCTGTTGTTCCTCCTTTTATTATTATTTTTATTGTTCCATCATCAAAAAAAAAAAAAAAGTAACAAATAAACAAGACAAAAAAACACAACTCATAATCCAATTAACGCATTATAAAAACCAAACATTATACGCACACACACACACACACATACACACACGCACATACAGACATAATTTACGTCTTTTTTTTTTGTTCTTTCTTTTTTTTTTAAAGTTTAAAGTAAAGTTTAAGTTAACTTAAGTTAAGTTAAGTCAAGTGCTGAATTTAAGTTTTTATTGCTTTTTCTTTTTCTTTCAACTTTTTTTTTATGTCTTTTATTTTTGTTTTTGTTTTAGTTTTTTTTGCGATAAAAACATTTTCTATAACTTTTTTGTTTTTGTTTTTGTTTTTATTATTTTATTTTATTGAAGATTTGGTGATGATTTTGATGATGATGATGATGATGATGATGATTATTTTGATAATATATTATATAGAAGGCTCCTATTTCCAAGAAATTTAAACATTAAAATTATACAATAAATTAAAACAGAAGAAGAATTTTGTGTGTGTGTGGTTTTTAGACGCCTTTTGATTTGTCTTTGATAAAATATTATTTCTCATTTATTATTATGAATTTTTTGTTGTTGTTGTTTGTTTTTTTTTGGTTTTTAAAGAAAAAACAAAAAAACCTTAAAACCTGACTACCATATATTTTTTTTCTCTTACACTTCACTCTTCACTGACTGAAGGTCTTTTCCAGTTTCTTTTTTGTTGTTGTTGTATTTTTTCTTACACTTTTTTTTTTTTATCAAATAAAAAATAATAAAAAAAAAAAACATTTTATCGCCTTTTCGAACCTAATTAATTTGTGTATATATAGAATCGTCTTTTCTTTTTCTTTTAATTTTTTTGTCTCTTTCACTTTGTCTTCACCTCTTTTGTATAAATTAATTTATTTCGTCTATTTTTGTACAATTTTTGTTGGTGTATATTTTTTTTTTATCTTAAAGTCATTAGTTGCTGGCTGTTGTTGTTGTTCTTGTTGTTGTTGGTGTTGTTCCTGTTTCTTGATATTCATATTTGATGAAAGAAAAACAGATGACAAAAAAAAGAATAGCAACAATTACAATAACAACAAAAATGATAACTGGTGGTTTTTTATGTAAATTTATTTATTTTATTTTTTTTTTAATTCATTCTTTGATTCTTCTTTTCTTCGATTCGTCTTCTTTTTTTTTTTTTATATATTTTTTTATTTTTATTTTATATATTTTGTTGTTGTTGTTGTTGGTTGTGAAGAAGACAGCCGATGATTTGTCAAATACATTAAATCCTAATATAATAAACGTATTTTTAATGTTTTGTTTGATATTTGATATCCTATTAGAATATATTGTCTATAGCGGTTCAGTCGGTTTTTTTCCCTCTTCTTCTTCTTCTTGTTGTTGTTATTGTTGTTATTTTTGTTTTATTGTAAAAAGAACAGAAAAAAAGTGGATATAAAAAAAAAAAGTAGCCTTAAGAAGTAGCCTGATAAGAGGTAGCTAAAATGAATTAAGATAAGATTTTTGTTTATTTTATTTTTTATGAATATTTAATTGTGTGTGTGTGTGTTTGTGTTGTTGGGTTCCATAAAGTCTACGTAATGTCATTTTATTTAGGAACATTTATTTAGAGTGTGCACCATTTACATTCGTCTTAAATATTATTGATTAATTTCATCATTGAATTAAGTAAAACAAAAAGAGCAAAAAAAAAACAAAATCATTTTTACACCACCAACATCTTAATCTAAACTTACATAATTCACTGTTAAGAGAGCTCTTTTGTTCCTATTTTCATTTTTTATCTAGAAAAAAATTGATACAATAAGTTGAAGAAATCTTTCTGATTATCCATGTATTTTTAATATAATTATATGATTTAATTTAATTAAATTTAATGGAGGTGAGATGAAACAGAATTAACAATATTAATCTTAAGCTAAGTTTTATCGGTTATCGTCCATGGATTAAATAAAGAAAAATATATGATTAAATATTAAGTACAAAAAAAACTAAAACAAAAATAAAACGAAAAAAATAATAACAGTTCGTCAAAAAAAAAAAAGCTTCTTAACCCGTTCAGTCATATCTATTATGTTGAAGTATTGACTCAAATATTCTTTATGATTGAAAGGGTTAAATAATTGTCAAATTTGAAATATTTTCGGCCAAAAAAATTCTGAATAAAGTCAAAAAGTTTCAAAATTTCAAAATTTCAAACAAAATGTCACAAAACGGTAAATTCGACACAAAATCAAATCAAAAAAAAAAAAAACAAAAACAAAAATCCATTTTCCTTTTAACCTAAAAATTCTTCAATATACAAATAGATCTCACCATGGACGAACGGTGTCTACCCAAGTATCTTCGAAGCTTATATCATCCAACGGTTTTATTCATATTATTTAAATTGTGAGGTTAGTATTCGTTTTATTTATAAAATGCGTCTAAAAACAAAAAAATTAATAGAAAACAAAAGAAAAATGGTAATAAAATTATTAAACGTCAAAAATTACGTTTGCGCCATCTATGAAATATTATTCGTCCCTCATTCTTTCTCACACTATTATCTATCTCACTCATTTTGTCTCTTTCTTTCTCTTTGTGACTTCTACTGTTTCTATCTATACCAAAAACAACAATAACAATTCAAGTTTCTAATCTATATTCACATAATAAAGTAATGACGTGACAAACTATCACGGACACACACACGCACACACATACCGAAATAATCCTTTTGGATTAAGAAAAGTGTTTTCGTTGTTTTTTTTTTGTCTTGTCTTGTCTCTGTTTTTTTTTTTTTTAGTTTTAGTTTAGAGCGTTTAACTTAAATCCATTAACGAAAATAATAATAATAATAATAATACATAATACATAATAAATATATTTTATAAACTGAAAAGAAGATGAGAAGGTAAAAAGATGAAGAAAAAGAAGATGAGGAGATTCTTTGAGTCTTTCAAACATTTTCTTTATTGGTTTTTATCGTTTTCTTAGACGGCTACTGTTCATATAATAATATACATATATTTATTTATCTTTGTGTATATATGTATGTAATAAATGTGTGTGCCCACCAAAGGCGGTTTTTTTTTCTTGTGTTGTTACTGTTCTTAACCTTCTTCTTCTTCTTATTATTTTTCTTCATCTTCATCTTCTCTGATATCGTACTACTTAACATTTATCCATAATTTTTCTTTATTCCAATATATTTTTTTTTTCTCTCTTTTCTTATGAAAGATGAAGAAGAAGAAGAAGTAGAAAAAAAAGATCAAGAAACAAATATAAAAAGTATATATAAGAAAAAGAAGTCTCTGTTGAGTGTCGGCTCTTTTCATATAAAGTAATAATAGCGATAAGAAGATGTGATTGGGTGATGAAATTATTTTATTTCTTTATAATTTATCTATTTTCATATCTATTTATTTTCTCGCGGTAAATAAAATAAAAAATAAGCATACACACACACACACACAGCACATATAATTTACATCTTAAGTTTTTTTTTTATATATATGACGCGACATATACACAGACGTAGACACTTGAGATGATCTCCATGCCTGATGGCGATCTATGAATGCAAAATATTTATAATTATAATAAAGTGATTTTCTTTTTTTGTTATTAGCCGTCTCTATATGGAAAGAATAAGATCTAAATTTATTTTGTTTGAACTAGTTTTTATTTTGGTCCAAATTTTATCTGAATAATTCAGTTCCACGTATTATAATTTACCTTTGTTGTAGTTAGATGATTTAGATGGTCTATAGTCTGGTCTCTATTAGTGCAGAGAGGGTAAAATTGTTTTTAGGTATTGAAATTCACTGAGATCCGGATGCGTTCAAATCTAGTTAATTCTTTCGTTTGAATTTTGATTGCGCCTTTTCCTTTTGTTCCTTAATCGTTTCCTTCTTTTAAAAATTACAAATTATATGGTTACTTAAAATCTTTTGATCTTTTTTCTGGCTTGCATGTATTAATCCCTGTTTTATTGTCGTACCAAGTAGTTCAATCTATCCGCGGTTAATCGATAAATTTTTTATTATCAAAATCATAAAAAAAATCATTTTGTTCAATTTTATTAATTTCTTCTTAACGTTTTTTGTTGTTGTTGTTGTTGGTTAAATTGTATTAAATCGTTAAAAAACATAAAAAAATACAAACCTAATCCATGTGTTAAACCTGTCTTCACTTGTCTTGTTTGGATCGTCATCATTTTAATAGAGACCGCACACAATTCAATCATTTCCTTCTTCTTTTTCTTCTACTTTTTGTTGTTGTTGTTTTTTTTTTCTATCTCACACGCATCTTCTTTTACTTTTACTTTATCCCTTGTGAATTCTCTCTTTTTTTATTAGTTTTCCTATGATATACACACACACACTCGGTACGAGTGAGTGAGACAGATTGAATTAAATTATTTTATTTGCTACTTTTGTTGTTATTGTAAAATCGGATGATGATCTTGATGATTATGATGATGATATGATACCCACACCAAATCATCATATTCAAACATCTTAATATTCTATTTATTAATTTTTTTTTTATTAGAAGCTAATAATCTGATTCTTCTTCTTCTTCTTATTCTTCTTTATTTAAGAATGATAAAAACGTACCTAATCCTTTTATATTTTTATTATTATGATTATGATTATTATTATAGAGGCGATGAAATCAAATCACGTTTAAAAAAGCTTAAAACACTTTTAATATTCAATATAAAAATTAAAATGTTTATTCCCTTCTCACTCTCTTTCTACTCTATCTCTTTTACTCTTTTACTCTTCAACTCTGTTTTTTTTTACTGTTGTGATTCTCCTTTTTTTTCAAACCATTCATAAAATTCAATATTCGTTGTGTTTTTTTTTGTTATGCAAATAAAAAAAAACTGTCTTTATAAGTATAAAGAAAAGATGGAGGAAAAATAATGGTAATAATCATAATAATTAAATATGAAGAAAAAAAAAATACTGACTTTGACTAAAAAAAACAAAAAAAGGATGAAAAAAAGACGAATCTCGTTTAACGTGACGCTTTTTTTTTCTTCTTCTTCTTCTTTCTTTTTTCTTTATACAAATTTTTGTTTCTTTTTTTTTTTCTTCTCTTATGAAAACAAAAATAATGAAACGAGGAAGAAAACCTAGAAGGATGGTTTTATGAGAAAACAACAATAACAACAACAACAAAAATGTGAGGGAGAGAGAAAAAAAAATTGTGTTTTTGTTTTTTTTTTATTTTGCCATTTTTGTTTTGACAAATAAAAGTGAAGGTTAAAAAAGTAGTAACGTTTAGTATTTATGAATTAAGAAGGAATAAAATAAGAGAACAAAATGAGAGAGAAAAAAAATATATATATTGTCCCCCCTCGAATGAATAATAATAATAATAACAACAACAACAACAATAATAACGACGACGACAAAAAAAAAATATGAAATGATCTTCACTTTTGATTGGACAATTTGCTGGTGGTCCAACTCTTTTTTTGTTCTGTTCTCATCAACGTATAAGATTAAAATTGAACACCAAGTTAATTTTGTAGATGAATTCTTGTATTTTTTTTTTTTTTTTGGGTAATTTACCTTTGTTCAAGGAAATATTATTTAATTTTTTTGTTGTTGTTATTTTTATGATTGTTAATGTTATTGTTGTAATAAAAAATATAATTAATAATTTTGACATTTATTCGGATTATACGATTTTTCCCACAAAATCACAATTTTTATGACATTTTCAAATTACCAATAACATTATTTTAGAGAATGTTAAATAAATTAAATGTAAGGAATTTATTCTTTGTTTCTTTTTGTGAAAATTAACAATAATTTTTATGCAATCATAATTAGACAAAACAGAAAAACATCAGCCAAATGATTGTTAAATTTTGATTGATGATCATTGACACTTTGGTAAGACAATCTAATTCCGACCATTAAATGGTCATGAAGGGGTTAACTAAAAATATATTTTTATGTAAGCTTATTGAAAAATTTTATTTTATTTTTGTTGGGACATGAATACTTTTCACAGATTAACCCATCAAAAATAAATGTTTATTATTTCCACCGTATAAAGATGAAATTTTCCCCTTCAATATTTCCTCCTTTTTCATATTTAATTTGCGTTAAATGCGAAATACCAAATTAGCATAATTGGTTTTAAGTTCAATTATGGTTAAACTTTCTAATTCCTTTTAATTCAATATAAAATGTGATAAAAATCATGTGTTGTTCCCATGTTAGAATGGAAAAGTATTTGTATATATAATTTACGCACAAATATTTTTTAATTATTAAGTTTATATTGTAACACAAGAATCCAACTCCCTTAATGGATGTAGGTACCTACAATTAAACGTGTGTATAAATATAAACGTACGTATATAAGAATTATTTGATACAGTAGCTATTATAAGGTGTGTCACCACCATCCATTTGACACACATAATTTATTTTAAAAAAAAACACACACGCACACAGATAACCTCTCTACCACTTCGTCTTCTTCTTTTTTTTTTTACTTTATTAGCTTTTATTTTTATATTATTTCCAAAAGAATTATAACCTTTTTTTCCCAGTGGCAAAAGATATTAACAATCTTGTTTTAACCTGAGACATTTTCATTTATCAGCGTTGTCCTTTTTTTTTTTTACTTTTTACTTTTCTTCGTTCTTCTTTTTTTTTTCTTTTTAAGTCACTTTGCGTTTTATATTCCATAAGTTTACAACAACAAAATAAACAAAACAGCAAATTTATTTCGTTATCAAATCCTAATTTCTTAATTGCCTTCTTTTTATATATTATATGAGTTTCTCCTTGTTCCTTTCTTTATTTTTGTTGTCGTTGTTGCTATTTTATGTTTAGTTCTTTCCCACACACCCATTTGAAATTCATTTACTTTTTTCTTCTTTTTATTCTTGTTTGTTGTGTGTTTGTGTGTGTGTGTGTGTTTTTTTTCACTCCTCAGTTTGGCTTTTTATAGGATTGTATTATTATTTTAGAATAAATAAATCTGTTTACGTATTCGTAAGTGTCGTTATAAAGGTCGTCACTTAAATTAACAAGCAGCACATTATGAAATCAAAAATTAAAGACAAAAAAAAAATACAAACGAGAAATGACAGAGAGAGAGAGAGAGAGAGAGAGATAGAGAGAAAAAACAAGAAGCAATATACTTTATATACAGGAATCATCATCACATATCTTCAAATTGCCCTGCGCATCTCTCTAATTTATTGGCTCATTTAACTTCTACCGGTGACCACCGGGGCTAAAAGAAGAAGAAAAAAAAACACACAACAACAACAACACACAAACTTTTTTTTCTTCTTCTTTTTTTAGTTTTTTGGTGTGATTGGACTAGTGTTTTATTAGCTTAGTGAAGATGGATTCGTGTTTATTTCATTGATAAAAAAAAAATAAAAAAGAAAAGAACAAAACAAAAAAAAATTATATATATTTTTTTTTTGTCTTTAAAGGCAGGTTTTTTAGGTTGATGAGAGAGAAAAAAAAACCAATTTTTATTTTAATCGTTAAAAAATGTTAATTTTCATTTTGTTTTTGTTTTTGTTTTTTTTTTAAAAAAACAAAAAATTACGAGAATCGATTTACACAAACACAGAGCGCTATCTATCTTTCGATACCATTATAACGTGAAAAGTCATTGGTATTTCCGAAGACCCCACAAAATCCTTAAATACATAGAAGAAAAAAAAACTGTTAATTACCTTCGTTTATAAATTTTTTTTTTGTTTCTTATAACTTTTTACTGGTCTTCTCGCATCTTCTTCTGTTCTTTTGGGTTACCTTAACTTTGTTGTTGTTGGTTGTTTTTTTTTTTTTTTTTTTTTTTTTCATCTTAAATTCATTTTATTTTATAAAAATTCAAATTTATCACCATAATTTAATTGTCCCCCTTTTTTTCATTCTTCTTCTTCTTCTTCTTCTTCTTTACAAAAGAGAAATAACAACCGAAAAAAAAGAAGAAAAAAGAAAAGAAATTCAAACATTGAAAAGCCAATTAGTTGGATGAACGCCTGATATGGTGAGATTGGCCTTGTATAAAATAACGTGGACGAATTGATGGAGGATCGAAAAGAATCTTTTTTTTTTGGTTATTTGTTTTTTTTTTTTTTTTCTGTATAAAAAGAAAAACAAAGACTTAAAATTGTTTTATAAGAAATCGACAAAAAAAATTTAATAGCATTTAGTCACAATTTTTTTCTCTCTCACTTAATCGCACAATATTCAAAAATAAAAACCACAATTTAAAAACAATAAAAGATGCACATTAATAATTGATTAAAATATTTAAAGCTCTTTTTAAAAAGGTGTTAATTATCATTATTGTATGTGTGTGTGTGTGTGTACGTCTATTCTATTTATTATTTATTTGCATTTTGTAATATTTAATGACGGATTGACTTCTTTCTCCTTCTTAAATAATAAATATTTCTTAAATATAATACACAAAATTATGACAAATGTTGAAAAGGTAAAGATTATTAATTTCTTTTATAAATAAAAAAAAAAAACAAAATAATCCAATTTTAATACCTGACGAATTTTAATAAAAGAATTAATTTTAAATCAACAAAAAAAAAAAAAAATAAAGCAGAACTGATGAACATATTTGTTAATATTTGTGTAACCAATTTGTCATTTATGAATTTGATTTATTATGTAATTTTTTTTTTTATCTATGGAATAAAAAATAAGAAATGAACAACAACAAAACAAAAGAAAAACTAACGATATCTTAATCTGAATAAAAAAAAACTGACAGATAGTATCGAGGCGGCGTTTATTTTAAGTGAGGTTATGTATTAGATTTTCTTTTCTTTAACGTACGTATTATGTTTATGTGACGATTATTATCGATTATGACATTTCAAAAGTTTACCGGTAATTTGTGTTGCCATTTTTTTTTTTTCATGTCTACCAATAATTGTATGATCATATCACTGCTAACTTCATTGTAAATAGAAACACTTTTATTTTTATTCTTTAGAATTTTCGCTATACGCCATTGATTTAAAAATTCAATTCCTTTAAAAAAAAAAAATTCAATATTTGATGAATTCTACATCAATTTGTGGGAGTTTTCTTAATAAAAATACACTTTTATGTCTTATCCAATCAAATACAAAAAAATGTGACACCCAGTTGCGATTAATATAAATATTTTGTATAAAAACTACAAGGTGGTAGACTCTATAAACGATAATTAATGTTTTGTTTTTTTTTTCCTTTTTTTTTTTTATTCTCTTCATTTTTGTAAACTTTTTTTTTTGTTTTTTTTTAAGAAAAAGACAAGAAAAAAAAACCACAAAATATTCGATTTAACGAGTTTTTGTTTTTGTTTTTGTTTTTTTTTCTGAATTGTCATCATTGGTGGTCTCGTTTAGCTATATAGTAGGTATATTTAGTAAATCGTACATGATCATCCACAAATATTTATCTTTTCTCGTATATACGTCTTATTCCACTGAAATAAATATATTTATAAAACCAATTAAGACAACAACTATAATAACAACAACAACAACAACAAAAAATTAAGCTTTTTAGACTTTAGAGATGAAGAGAAAAAAAAGAATTGTCTCATTTATGTGAAAAGGAAGTTTTGAATGAGTTTAATGAAAAATTAACAGACTGAATGTATGTATATACAAATGGTGGATTGGAGGCACGCAGATAAATGAATATCGAAGAAGACACACCACGTTTTTATTGTTGAATGAAAACCATTTTTTTTTCTTTTCTTTTCATTTGCCTCTTTAATTTTTTTTTTTTTTTATTCATTTTGGTTATGGAAATAAATTAATTGATGTTAGTTTTTTGTTAATTAAAAATCAAAATAAAAGATAATAAAAATATGAAGAAGTAATTAAGTTGAATATAGCAATAAAAGTTTACAACAAGATTATTATTTAAAAATTATTCCGCCATATTAGGAGGTTTTTTTTTTGTTTTTCCGTCTTTTTAGAGTTAATTTTTTTATTTTTTTACAATTTCTGAATTTTTATATAATAATTTTTAGTGGAGCGGTTTTTCTTTTTTTACCTCATCCACAACATATGGTTGAATGAGAACTTTACATTTTATGAAATTTCACGTAGCCGAGTAATCTATTTGGTTTTTGTTGAATGTTGAATTATAGACAAATGTTGGTTAGAATATATTATAGATTGTTATGAGTTTTAAAACAAAAGAGTTAAATTATTACATAAATTGATAAAAATTAAATCGTAAGCTTTCCATATTTAGATTAGACTGACTCAATCGCCGGACAATGAATTCTTATAAATATACTTTCCATTTTTATTTCCCATGCAACAACTTATAAAATATTTGGGGCATAAGTAAAAGAAATACATCAAAATATTATAATTTGATGACAGCCACTGCACACACACATAATGTCTGCATTATGAAATTGGCGTCATTCTATCTAAAAAAAAACCAAAGACACAATAAAATTAAAATTTAGAAAAAAAACAAATAAAACAACAGAAAACGTGACAAAGTCACATTTAGAATTTTTTTTTTATAATAATAAATAAATAAAAACCACTAACGAGTTCACCTTTAACCTCTTTCCATATTGTTGTTTCTCTTCATATATTTTTACTTTACCCTACAAACAATATTTGTGCGTTTAATGCTCACCTTCTTCTTTTTTTTTTTGCTTTTTTACTCAAAAAAAAAAAAAAAAACAGACCCATTATCAGTTTTATCATCAACACAATCAAAGCGGAAACATTATTTCTTCTTGTTGTTTTATTAATTTTTATTTATATTTTACCTGGTGTCGTTGTTGTTGTTGTTGTTGTTGTTTATTTTTGTATTTTTGTATTATTTTTTTTAAACCAAAAAAAAAAATAAAATATTAAAATAAAATTTAAATTTTTTTCTTTTTATTACAATTTTAACGGCGTCTGCTATAAAATATGAATTTTATGTCTAATTAAAATAAATTTTGGATCTCACCTTTTTATTTTTTGTTTTTGTAATTTAAAAAAAAAAAGAGTAAAAAGAAGAAGAAGAAGAACGTATAAATGAGCACAGATAAATTTTCACAAATTCGGACAAGGGTTTTTTGGAACCGCAAATTGAACCGCTAACCCTCCGTCATGTGTGATTTGCTTTTCTTCCCTTGAATTCCCAACATTTTATATTAATTGATTTTATTTGTACAAGAAATCAACTGACTATTATTGCCAGATGAACATAAATAAAAAAAAAATTGTAGGTTATCGGTTGAGAGCCCCTGACTTTAATGAAATTTTTATTTTTGTTGTTGTTGTTGTTCTTTTTCTTTTGCATATTTCTTCGTTTTGGTCTTTTGTCTTTGTTTTGTTTCACCTTCTAAATTCATTCAAATTAATAATTAATAATTAATAAATGAATGAATATTACATGGAAAATGTCATAACAGCAACTTTTTATTATTAATTAATTTTAAATTATGAAAAGTAGAAAGAAAGAAAGAAGAAAAAAAAAGTAGAAACGAATTTTTTTTTTTTGGTTTTAGGTGATAAAAGTCAAATTAATTTGGTGTCGACTAAGGTGACAGTATTAGAGTTGGAATTTTATTATTAGAAATTAAAACTTTTTTTTTGTTAATTAATTTTTTTTTTGTTTTGGTTTTTTCAAAAAAAAAAAAAACTAAATTTAAAAACTTTCGAAACAAAAACAAAATTATTTATAGATGTTTCCTTCTATAAATTCATGAAAAAAAAATATTTTTTACAGCTTTCGTTTTTTTTTTTTCTTTTACGTTAATTTTTTTATTTTTCTTAAATTTTTCATTTTTTTCTCATTAAAAATTTATTAAATGAAAAGATAAAAAACTGATGAAAACTTATTTTCTTTTTTTTTGGTTTAAAATTTTAATTAAAAAAAGAAAAGAAAAAAAAAAATAGAACAAAACAAAATTAAAAAACAACAACAAAAATTTATTTGTTTTTGCGCTTAAAAAAAAATATTTTTATTTTATTTTTTTTTTTGTTTTTTTTTTATATATTTTCAGACAATACTAAATTCGATGCATAAGTACCAACCAAGATTTCATTTGGTTAGAGCGAATGATATACTGAAATTACCGTATTCAACATTTAGAACTTATGTTTTTAAAGAAACCGAATTTATTGCTGTTACTGCATATCAAAATGAAAAAGTAAGTACAATAATAATTAATGTTTTAAATTTGGGTTAGGTGGGAAAAAAAAAGGGTTGCAATGGGAATTAGACATAATTAGATAATAAAGTTATATTTTATGTATGCGGTACACTAACTCAATGTTTTTAATGTTTTTAATTGATGACTTTTAAATTAATATATACGTTTGAGTTGAACGTTAATTGAGAATATTTTAAAATTAATGAAGTGCGTTTTAATAAAGTGAAATAATTCTAATTTACCAACTCGATTTATTCAATTCTATAAATTTTGTTTAGCCTAAAATAACCTTTCGTCTTGTATATTCATTGATTTTTATGAATGAAAATTAGGTTATTTCAATTGAATGAACTAATTTGTCTTTGAGACATGTTTCCCTTTTTCTTTTTTGATATTTAAATTCATCAAAATTCATAATTTCTTCAAGTCTACAAATATTTAATTCAATTACGCAATTATAGAAAATCATCCTGTAAATCTGTAAATTAATTTTTTTCTTATGAATTTAAACATCCTTTATTGAATCTAATTGGATCATCTCTATATTTGGACCATAATATTATTAATAGACCAAAAGCTGATGCTTCTTAAATAAGTTTGCAATTAAGTAAAGCTACTGGTCACTATAGACAGGGTTTACAATTATTGTTAAATTCATAAATAAAATTACGTAACAGTAAAATCCTTGTAACAATAAATACGAATAGAAATTAATATAATAATATTGTAATCGTTAATTTGTACAACTCGTTAAACAAGGCCCGATTATGTGATGTTTTTGTAACACAAATTAAAAATAATAAACACCGATATATGGTATCCGCACTAATCCAATAATTAAATCAATAAAGAAGCAAAAGTAAATAATTATTTGTTTTAACTTCTGACCATCAGATATTGATGAATTGAAAGCTTTAAACAGTTTGTTTGCGCGCGTACACTTTTATAAAAAAAAAATTAATTTTCTAACATTTTCTGATTTGATTTTTTTTTTTATTTTCAGATAACACAATTAAAAATAGATAATAATCCATTTGCAAAAGGATTTCGTGATACTGGTGCTGGAAAAAGGGAAAAGAAGTAAGTATTTTCATTTACATTCAATATTATATTGTTACTATTTTTTTGTTGTTTGTTTTTGTTAACCCTTTTGTGTCCTAATTTTTATATTTCATTTTAAAAAAATTTCAACTGTCAAATGTCATCTGTCAAAATTTGATCAAAATGTGAAAATAAATTTCCAATTGGATATTAAATAAATTAAGGACAAAATTATAATCATACATTTAAAATTATTAGCTAATGGGACACAAGGGAGTTAACAGAAACATTAAAATCGTAAATATCTTATAAAAATAAATATAAATTAAAACAAAACAAAAAAAAGCAAGAATCCCATATGCAATTTGAAATAAAACAAATTTTATCTGGAAATAAAAAACGAACAAAAAGAAACAAAAATAGTAAAAAAAAGGCAAAAATCAATAAATTTAGTCGTCTCAAATTGAGATACACAACCCAACAAAAAAAAAATACACATACACACACAAGAGAGAGAAAAGTCTAAAAAAACAAAAAATAATAAAAACAGACGATATTTCGTGTAACGTGGTAAACTATACATCCACAAATACACACACACACACACTCACATATGTACATACATATACAACCCAAAAGTGATGTACAGAATATAAATTTGATTGAATAATTTAAAGTCCGCACCCTTAATAAATACATTACGTTACTCTCTATAATTCATTCTCCAACCCAAAAAAAAATCTTGTGTATTTTTTCTTTCTTTTATGGTACATGACTTTAGTAAAGCTCCTTCTTGATCTCTCTCTTAGTTTCTATATAGACACGGTATACATGTAGAATAAATACTGAATTTCAGTGGGTCAGAGTTTAGGGTTGTAATATTCTATTTTACCTTTTTCTTCATCATTTTCTTTCTATCTTACAATTATGTTGCGGGTGCGCGTTTGTTCAACATAACAGAGACAGAAGGGCGGTTTCGGGCGTTTTTTTTTCATTCTTTCTTTCTTCCTTACTTTTACTTCTTCTTCTTCTTCTTCTTCATTCTTATTCTTTTTCTTTTATAAAAGGTAAATTCATATTATCAATTTTCTATATATAAATAATATACTATAATATGTAACTGGAAAGCGTTGAAATTGGTGTAATCTAAAAATTACAGAGTAAACCATATAAGACTATTTAGAATGAAAATATGGGGAAAATGAAGCACAGAAGAAGAATAAAAACCACGTATCATATTTTTTTATTAAAATTATAGGTTTACATCATAGAGAGAAATAATAATATATGCGGAATAGAAATTGGTGTTTATTTGCCTGTGTGTGTTTGTGTGTGTAAGCTTAAATGTGTGTGTGTGTGTGTGTGCGTGTATTACACTTTTTTCTTTTTTGAAAAGGGAAACAATTTTTTTTTTCTTTTCTGTTTGTATAAATAAAATGTTTTTTAAATTGAAATATTATGATGGGGGTTTTTTAGTAGAATTTCAGATGAGAAGAAAATAAAAATGAATTTCACAAAAAAAAAAAAAAAGAAGAAATGAAATAAAGGAAGAGGATTATTTTCTTACATTTCTACTCCTTTTTTTTTATCTGTTGGATATTTTTTTTTTTTATAAAACCGAATAATAATAATAATAAGCGATATAAATCCACTATAAACGTTTAGCCTGTGTGTGTGTGTGAGTGTGTGGCTAAACTTTCTACTCTGGTCAGTTCATATAAAGGATTTTTTTTTTGCTTTTTTTTTGTATTTTAATGGAAAATCCATTTTCTTTTTTAGTTACGTCATTTATCCCTTCTTATCTTATTTGATTTATATTTGTGATTATCTTCATTCAGAATTGGATACGTAGGTTGTTTTTTTTTTGTTATTTGGAATCCAGTTTTATTGTATTTGCTAATTATTGTGTGCACTTAATTTATTTCAACATAAATTGATTATTAAAATAAGAATATATTTTCTATATATGAAGTATGATTGATTTGATTTGATTGATGCTTATTAACGTATTTTGTAACAACTATCAGAATCATTAAGACACAAAGAATTATAATTAACCTAGAATGAGATTTTCTAAAATTGATACATTCGTTAACGCATATCAGAAATTTAATGATTTTGTTCATTTATTATTAACTAACTCCTGTCACTTTTTTGTAATAAACTGTTATTTTAAAATCAAACTTAGATTATATCCTGGGATAAGTTATATAACAGAAAATCGTAAGTAAACCGATTCTCATCCACCTTCCATCAAATCAAATCCTTCATCACCCCTAACTCAACTATACAAATTGTAATCTGACCATATAGAATTCAAACACATTATTCTTCAACAATCAATTTCCAACACAAATCCAAAATGATAGATTTACATGGCAGTTTGATTGATCCTTTTTTCTTTTACTTTTTTTTTTTTGTTTTTCTTCTTCTTCTTTTGTTTTTCTCATCTTGTCTCATTTTCTGTAAAATCACTCTTCTCATGTTTTGTTTGTCTTTTCTCTTTATATAAATAAATACCCTACTGTCATGTCATAGAGACTAAATAGAGATGCGTCAGTTTGTTTCGTATATCAGAAATGTATACGAATAGTCTAAATAGCAGGATAACCTTCATACCGACCGTATAGAACAAAAAAAAAATTGCTCATCCCTTTTCTCTTCTCTTTCCTTTTCATTTCTTTTCTTTTATTTTTTTTTTTCCTTGTTTGTTGTGTTTAAAAAGGAGAAGATGAATTTGAATTACAATAGGGGATCATTGGGTGATATTTGGCTTAGAATTAAGAAGGTTAGATTAAGTCAATATACGCGTTCAAAGTTGAATCGGTATACTAATGTGATGTGATACTGTGTTTGGTTGGGGTATGAAGTGTAGAGGGATTGATTGAGGCGATTTTAGTAAAGTGAAAAGTAGCATCTGTCAAAGTTCTTTTTTATATTATCTTTTTGGTATCTTTTTTTTTTTTATTTAATGTGAATTTGTGGAGTATGAGAAGAATAAAGAATGAATTAAATTGGATAGATAAATGTACTGAGATTCTAATAAGTTTTTTTTTCACTTTTGACTGCATTTACTTTATATACGAGAAAAAAGAAACACTGTATTCCATCTGAATCTTTACGAATTTCTCTAACTGAAAAAGAAAAAATAACTGAACAGAAAAAATATCAAATTTGATCCAATATACGATAATTAAGGAAAAAGAATCAATCAAAATAAATCGTTATATCCCATTGAGTTATTTTGGTTAACCCTATATATTTATTCTAACTAAAATAATTATATTGTATCAAATTACAAATCACTTAACCCTATACACTTCAGTTCTATTCAGTTCTATATTCACTTTCTTTCAATTCACTTATAGAAAATCTATTTAGTTTTTTTTTTATTTTTATTAAATGTTTTGACACTCGAAATACTTTAGAAATTGTGACCAAATATAATTTCCAACCTTAACCTCAATTTTTTCTCTTTACCATCCTTTCAATTTTTTCATCATCATCATCATCATCATCATCATACTCATGCAAAGACCATAAAATATATTTTTATTTACACAAAAATATGAAATACAAATTGCCATATTTATATTTTTCATCGTACAAAATCTAACCCTTTTACCCCCTTTTTTTTTTTTTGTTTCTTTTCATTGTTATTGTTGTTGTTTTTTCTCGGTTGACATTTATATCCCTGAGTACATGTCAAAACTGGTTAATTTGTAGCTATTTAACAGTTCACTCTTACTCTTTTTTCACTTTTCATCCCCTAGTTTTTTTTTCTTCTTCTTCTTCTTCTTCTTCTTCCTTTTCTGTATTGTGATTTATGTTTACTACGTAAATTATAGCAATTGTTACAAAATATATTCTTTCACCGTGTACACACAATATTTTTTTTTATGTTAATGATTGGTGGTGATGATGATGATGATGAGTGAGTGAATGTAGTTTTACTTTATGATTTAAAAGGGTTAATTAACAAATTGTATCACTGTTAGTTGAACCAACAGAATATAATCGATGTGAACAAGGAATATTTGTTGATTTTGAATTTGATGAATAACTTTTGTTGCTTTTGTATTAAAAAGTTTTCTATTCCAATTTAGTTCGTTTATAATACACTCTTTGGCATAATTCCTATAATAAAAATTTACCAAATTTTAGATGCAATTTAAAGTATCAATGTTTTAAAATATCTTAAAATTTTCCATTCAGAAGAAATAAAAATTTGAAGTTTTAATCAAATGCAAATCAATGCAAAAACTTTATTGGAAAAGAATTTTATTATCTTGTGTTTTTTTTTTTTTTGGATTTTAATGCAATTTTATCTATTTTTTTATGTCATTACTTAAAGTATAAGTAGCAAGTGCATATGAAGAGTAAGAGCCTTTATATTTAAATTAGTGCAGATATTTTATAAGTTTCTTGAAATTTAACGATTTTTTTATTAATTGAAATTATCAATTTTTTTTTGCGTGGAATGGGATATTCTAAGTACCCATTATTAAGTTCAATTTCAAGGATGTGATAATATATTTCGAGTGCGGTTGAGAAAAATGCCGATCCCATAGATGGAAGGAATTAAAAAAAGGAAAAATAATTTGGTTCTCAAAAGTATTGATCCTTAAAATTCGATAATTAATTTATTCTTCTTAAATTCTGTTTTTTATTTATTGATCTTTGAACGTAATAAAAATAAAAAGGGGACCATAATTGAATATTACACCATTTAAATTTAAATCGTTGAAATTTAATTTCGCACATTCTATTTTTTTTTCTTCTTCTTCTTTTCGTTTTAAAAATAAAACTAATCAGGAATTTTACATAATCTATTTCTCTATTATCACCACCCTATCACTTTTATTTTACCCCTTTAATGTAATAAATTTATCTGTATATAAAATGTAGACACCAAACTACTTAACCAAAACACATTTTATGAAAATGTTCTCATAAAATTTAACCAAGCGCAAAACAAAAATAGTAAAAACAAAATACACTTCATTCTATATTTACTCTTTTGAAAGCTTGTTTTATGCAAATTGGTCACAAATTAAACCACGCCCAATTCTAAAAGTATTTACAGACGTACACACACACACACACATACATACATGAACACATTATATCCTTTATTATTTTCGTATATAGATTTTGTGTTGTGTGTTATTTAGAAAATGTACTGTACCATGCTAAAAAATTCTCTTTATGAATAAGGAAGTTATAGGTAGGTGCACACACACATATATAAATACACACCCCCACACATACATACAATATGAATACACATCCTGAATTTTTTTATATGACTCCTTTATTTTCTTAAATTATGCGCATAACGCACATAACGGCAGTCACTGGCACACACACATATACACGTCATACACACACACACATGAATAGAAATAAAATTGATCATGAGTGTACGCAATGCAATTAAAAATGCTTTTATAATTGAATTCGCAAAGAATAAGGATAAGAATAAAATTAGTTACTGTTGAGGTACACTTTATTTCAATTGTCACAAGTATAAGAAAGTAAAACGTAATAGGAAAATGTGTGTGTGTGTGTAATACTTCTAACGTTAATCTATTTTCTTCTCATAAGAGTTTTTTTATAAAACAGAAAATTATGTAACATTAATAAATGGAATGATTTTAATTTTGATTCTATTTAATTCTAAAAACTTAAAATCTTAAATCAAAGTGCTTAGAGAGAAGAAGAGAACACAAATAAGAACGATAATTTAGTAAAATGTAAACCAGGAAAAAAGTTAAGTGCTTTTTGCACAAAATTAATAAAATGACAATGTTGTTATCGTCTTACTTCTATTAACCTTCTAATTTGTATTTTCATAATAAAGTCTATAAAAGTTTCGTTAACAAAAAAAGAAAATATGAAAAAAAAAACTCACAAAGTCAAAAGAATTTACGTTACAAAAAGTATAAGAAAAAAAAGAGAAAAAAATTAAAATAAAATAAAATAAAAAGAAATAAAATCGAAAAGAAAATCCAAATGTACATATCGTGTTAATGGGTTAAATACAGTTGTAGGTGGTTTAATACTTATGTTCAACAATTTTTTCAATTTGTTCAAACAAAACCACACATGTACAAAGTGTAACACTTTTTTTTTCTTTCCTCTTCCTCTTCTTCTTCTTCTAATTCTTGTAATTTTTGTAAATTACTTTTGTAAAAAATATCGTTTCGTTACCTTGTTCAGTTTCTGCTTTAAATTAGTCATAGTTCACAATAATGTGAAAATTTCTGAAATGATCTTCACTTTATTGACTTCGATCTTCAAATGTGATCTGTAAGTGTTATCTTACTAATTCTAATGGGTTTTCTTCTTTATTTGAAACAATTAATCAGTTTTTATCGTTAATTGATTTTTTCAAAAAACTGGCAAAATTTGTTAAATTTGTAGAATCGCAATTACGAACTTTAACGACTTTCCTTAAAATTTCCAATAATTTTTCATTGACTTTTAATAAATATTGAATGTACAAATTTTTACAATTAATGAAGAACATTGTGAATGATGCGTTCGCTTCTTTTTTTTTTTTTGTTCTGCATACAAAGTTTTTTTTTTTTTTATTCTTCTATTTTTTTTGAAATGCAAAAAAAAAAGAAAAATTACAAGAGAAAACAAAACAAAACAAACGGCTTTAAATATAAAATCCTATTAGATTTTTTTTTTTTTTAATACGTTTGGTGCCAAGGTAAAAGATCAATTCTGTCCTACATGTGTGACTTTTAATAATATTATTATTAGATTTACAGCACTTATTGTTGTTGTTCCTTCTTGTTATTGTTTTAACGGAATTACAAAATTCTCTTTTAAAAAAAGAAGAAGAAAACCTACCTAAAGAAAGATTTATAAAAAAAAATGGAAATTTGTCCGAGACTTTGTTTTTTTTGCTTTTCGTTCAACTTCTTATTGATTCTCTAAAATCCGTTTGTTTTTTCTTTTTTTTTATTATGTTCCTGTGTTGGTCATTTTGTTTTCTTATTCTATTTTTTGCGCTGATCATAAAACTGATGAAACTGATCAATAGATAGATCCTTTTACAGTTCATCCGGTCCATTTAATTTTAATGCGTCTCCACTTCGTCTTTTTTTCTTCAAAATTCAACAAAGGAAAATAAGAAAAATATATTTTTGCTAATTTATCCCCCCCTCTATATGACTTTTTTATTTCACTTTCAATTTAATTTATTTCCTTAATAAATTTTCAAAGTCATTCAGTATGCTCTCTCTCTCTCTCTCTCTGTCCCTCTCTACCATGAACGTTGAAAGAAAATTCAAATTTAACACTAGATGACTTAACACAAAATAACCATCCATTAATGGCTGGAAAGAAAAATAAAAAAAATACAAACATTTTTTTTCTGGGCACTTCCTTTTGCTTGTATTTAAAAAGAAATGAAAACATTAACATGTCATTGATAAAGTTTTCTTTTTTATGGGCAAAGAAAAAAAAATCAATGCAACCAAAAAAAAAAAAAAAAAATAGAAAACTTTAACAAAACGGAAAACACGAAGAAAAACAGAAAAATGAGATGGCAAAAATTTTCTTATATTATTTTGAACTTGACTTACCTCATTCCTCCTTCTCTCTCTCTCTTTCTTTTTTCGGATTTAACAATTCACAATTTTTCGTTTACAACCCCGTACCCCACACCCCGTCCACCCACCCACGCATTAGAAAGAAAAAATTGTTTTTCGCCATTACAATTTTTCTTTTGCTTTTTTTCGTATTTTTCCAGACAAGCATTACTTGCGCAAAGAAATACAACTACAGATTCTGATAAACTCACTTCTACTCATTTAAGTTCCACAAGAAGTCAAATTGAACAACGGACACGTAATGATACAGCACAAGGTGATGATGATGATAAATTACTAGATGTTGTTGGTCCACCACAGAGTCCATTACTACCATTAGGGCATTCATTATCACAAATGCATTCACATCCACATTCAGGTAAGATTTTTTATAATTTAAAGTTTTAAAAATTAAAAAACAAATGAAATTATATACGCGATTTACTGAATTTTAATAAAAAGACAAACTTACGATTTAACGTAACGTCAGAAATATTTGCTAGAATTAAATTTGAGAATTTGAAAATGGTTTCGAAATTCGTGAAAATGAAACAAATTTACTTCAAAATTTAACGTTTATATTTTGTGAAACTTTATGTCCAAAAATTCAACATAACAACAACAGTCTGTAGCAACATAAATTCTAGATAAATCTGTAGATTAATGTCTTTATTTTTTTTTAATTTTGGCTAATTATCTGTAAAGGACAAACGAAGCTTTTCTCGTGTCAATTATAAACTTTTCTAAAACATTTTTAATGTTGCTGAGGAAAAATAATTGAACTTGAAAAATAATTTCTTATTTTAAATTTGTTTCGGTATTTTCTAGAAAGATGAAAATGTAATTTTCCTAATTTAGTCAAAATTTTATACGTCTTGGCTAATTAATGTTTTAAAATTTGAATCGTAAATTAATTAAATTGAATTAAAATTGGCAGCCAATAGAAATTTAATTATTATTTTAATTTGATGAAAAATGAAAATTGAAATGAAAATTAAAAATAGAATATTCTTTTCTAGCGTGGTTTAATTTAACTGGAGATGCCCTAAATGCAGAGGAAGCATTAAGAAGACGGCTTCAGGCAGAAGAATCTGAACGTGACGGTAGTGATTCAAATTGTTCGGATAGTGCAGCTGGTAGTACAGGAGCATTTCGTCCAACATCGGGTAGTCCAAAGGATAATCATAATGCACCTGGTACCTCATATCCATCACCAAATATATCAGTGGGTCCGCCAATACATCCGCCTCCACATTTATTGCCTTATTTGTATCCATCAGGATTGTATCCTCCACCACCTTTATCACTGTTACATAATCCAGCTGCGGCGGCAGCAATGAATCCAGGACTGAATCCGGGTCTATTATTTAATGCTCAATTGGCGCTTGCTGCACAACATCCAGCATTGTTCGGACATTATTCAGCTCATGCAGCAACATCACCATTGCATGGCTTAAAAGGTCATCGATTTTCACCATACAGTCTTTCAGGTAGTTTAGGATCAGCATTTGATGCAGTTACACCAGGTGGTGGCAATCCAACTGGACCAAGAAGTTTAAGTAGTAGTCCAAGACCACGTCCAAATTCATCAAATTCACCACCAAATCGTCCATTATCAGTTTCACCAACGCCAATAACAACATCAACACCAACATCATCATCATCCTCTAAATTACAATCATCTAGTAGTCCATCAGAATTGAAAAGTATTGAAAAAATGGTGAACGGTTTAGAAATGCAACAAAATGGTTTAGAAGAAACAAACAAAACAAACTCGGATCAGTGACAAAAAATGCAACAGAGAAAAGTTTCTGATAATATTAATGATGATGATGACGATGATGATGGTGTATACATAGATGATGATGATGATGACGATGATTGTGGTGGTGATGATCATAATTCAAGAGATTCAACAGAAATTCTTGATTTGGATGCATGACCCGACTAAATTCCATCCTTATTGGTCCATCTACAAAATCCTGATTCCAACAAAACTGTGAATTTTTGTTATTTTTTTTTTTAATAAAATTGAAGAAAAAAAGAGAAAAACTAAAAAGAAAAAAAAAACTGACAAAAAGAAAAACTTTTTTTTTGAAAATAAAAAAAATTATTAAAAAATTTAGAAGAAAAGTGAAGAAAAACAGAAGAAAAACAAAACGAACGTAACAAAAAAAAATTTAATTAAAAAAACGTGTAAATAAAATAAAGAAAACTAAAAAAGAATAAACTAAAATTTAAAATTTAAAATTTAAAATAAAAATAAAAGAAAAACTCGTGCAAAATTTAAATAAAATTTTTAAACAAAAAAACAAAAAAAAAAAAAACATAAAAAAAAAATGAAAAACAAAAATGAAAAAAATTGTAAATAAAATTAAATTAAATTATTTATATTTAACCAAAGAGTATTGTATATTTCTTGTAAATTTGTATCTCAATGTTAAAAAAGAAAAATTATTAAAGAAAATGAAAAGAAAAAAAAAAAACAAAAAAGCTGAAAATATTTAAAAACAAAAGAAGAAGAAGAAGAAAATAATTAGTTGAAAAAAAAAAAAATAAAATAAAAATGAAATAAATTTAACAACAACAATTCAAGTAAATAAAAGAAAAATAGGAAAAAAAGGAAATTCATAAAACACAAAATGAAAAATTTAAAAAAAAAACAAAAAATTTTTTACAAAACGATCAAATATTATATTTTTCCCCCCCTTTTCTATCAATCTTTTTAAAATAAAAAATCTTATTTAATTTCTTTCCAAGAATCATTTTTTTTTTGTAGACATTTTTTTTTTTTTTTTGTAGAGAAAAGAAAAGAAAAACTTGTAAAATATTTATAAAATAATAAAAATGAAAATAGAAATTTAATTAGAAAAGAGAGAAAAAATTAATTAATTAATTAATTAAAAGAAAAATAAACGAAGGAAAAACTGAACAAAAAAAAAAAAACACAAAAAAATTAAATTCAAATTTTTAAATTTAATTAAAGAAAATAAATTAAAAGGAAAAGTATAAATGAAAGAATAATTAAAGAGAGAAAGAGAGGGAAGCTATATAATGACTGAGAGAGTAAGAGAATAATAACAAAAGTACTTACTCTTTCATTTGTTCGTTTATTTTGCTCGCGGCCATATTGGAAATAATATTTTGTTTATATTTTCGTAAATGGCAAACATAAAATAATAGAAAGGATTTCTTTAATCTGTTTAATTAATTAGTTAAATAATAAACCAATGTGAAAAATAGAATATTCCTCCTTCTTTTTTAGTGTAAATTTAATTATTTGTGATAATTTCTTTTTCCCACTTTCCTTTTTTTTTTCCCCCCCACTTCTTGTTTTCAATTTAAACAACATTCGTTATTCTTTTTTTCTACCGTAGATGGATTCCAGTTTTTTTTTTTTTGTCTCCACACAATCCGTTTGAAATTTACACTACAGACGCGCCTCTTACGTTCTAATTACTAATTCACATTAATATTTGTTGTTGTTTATTTAACAGAAAATTAATTATTTTTTATTTCAAATTAAAAATAATTTCTTTTTTTGTTTAATTCGAAGAATAAGGGGATCCATTAAGAAGGGGAAAAAAAAGAGATGACAAGAATTAAAATAATAACAAAAAGTAAATAAATATATTTAAATAAATTTTATCAAATAAATTATGGAAAAAACAAACAAAAAAAACTCAAGGACTGTCAAAAGTTCATTAAAAGCAATAATTGAATAATTGAATTAAAAATTAAAAAAAAAACAAAAAATAGAAAGAATGAAATTTATTTTAAATGGAAAATATGAAGAGTTTTTATATTTATGAAAAATCAAAAGTTCAAGAAGAACAAAAAAAAAAACAAAAAACAAATAAACAAACACATAAAATTGTAAGTCCATACACAAAAGAATTTCTTAGAAAATGTCCTGTTGCTGTTTATTTTGTCATTTTTTTTTTTTCTTTTAAATCTTGTTTTTTTTTCCTGTTAATTTGAAATTGAATAAAAGAAAATGTAAAGAAATTAACCCCATTTTTAAAATGGGGGGACACATCCTCGCCTGATCAAACATTACCAATTTTTTTTTTTGTGTTTGCTTCTTGTGTAAAATTTTAAATTAATAAATTAATTAAAAATAATAAGAAAATGGAAAATTTTAAAGAAAATTGAAAATATTGCAAAATTAATAATTTCAAAGATGAAAATGGAATGAAGAGAAAAATAAATTGAAAACAATTTTTAAACCCAAATTTCCCATTTTATTTCTTTTCTTATTTCTGTTTTTTAATTTATGATTTTTGCGAACAGAGAATAAAAAAATAATTGAAAAATATGAAAAATATGAAAAAATTGAAAAATATGAAAAATTGAGAAAGAGAAAAAAACCCGCAATTTGTTTTTTAAATGTATAATGTCACTTCGTAAATATACACAATATAAATAAATATAAATATAAATGATGAAAAAAAAAAAAAGTATATATTTAAACAAATAAAAAATAAACAAAAGAAAAAACAAAAAATAAAAAAAACCTAAAAGTAAAAAAGTAAAAAAAAAAAAATAAAAAAAAATAAATAAAATAAAAAAAAAAATTAAGAATAAAAAAAATAAAACAAAATAAATAAAAAATAAAAACAAAATATGTTAATTATTATTATTAGTAATTAAGGAAAGATGAAATAAATATTTAATATAAAATATAAATCTGCATTTTTTCTTTTTTTTTTTTTGGTTTCCTTTTTTTAGAATTTCTAGACAATTATTTTTCCTTCTCAGTATTTACAGAATAAATTGGATTCTTTGATTGTCCTAAATTAAACGTGAATGTCTTAAAGTGCTCACTAAACCTCATCAATTATTATAAATGAGTCCAACAGAATATTCGATGATTATAATTCTCACTCAATAATTAAAAAAGAAATTTCAATCAAAGAGAAGAATTTATTAGGATTTGAAAACAGGATTTGCTAATTATCGCGTTTCATTTCTCATCCACTCTTTAAAGATTAAACAATTTATGCAAATAATTATAAAAGTGTATTTCGAATGTATTGTTTTTTTTTTTCTAAACAAAAAAAAAAGACATTTTTCACCAAAAATCATTTTGACCAACGGAAAGACGCCATTTTCTATTACATATTATTGTTGTTGTTGTTATTGTTGTTGTTGCTATTATTATTTTCGTCTAATTTAATATCAACCTGTCAAAATTATGCAGACATTGAACATACAAATTTTTTCTTTTATTTCTATTATTTTATTTTTTATCTTGTATATTTTTTATTGTTTCATGTGAATTTTGTTTTTTTTTATCAAAAGAATTATGAATGTTCGTGTCTTTCTTTTCATAATAAATTAAAATTCCACTTAAAATATTTCTTCTTACATATTATAGAGAGAATAGTTTTCTTTAATTTTTTTTTTTATATAATGAATTTAGAAATGTGAGAACCATATTATTATTTTTTTCTCCTTTTCTTATCTATGTATCTTCTTCTTATCGCATTCTGTATAGACGCGCAAGACGCGCGCGTTTTTCCATTTATGTCATTTCACACTTTTAGAAAGAACACGCAACGTTAATTATTGGTGTTGTTTGTTGTTGCTGTTTGTCTTATTTAATAAAAAATTATCTCGTATTTGATAATCCTCTTTTTTTTTGTTATTGTTGTTGTTATATTTGTTGTTTTTTTGGTGGCTCCTAATCTCTGTTTTTTTTTTTAATATTTCCATAAATGTTTTCTCCACAATAAATGGAGATACACGCTGATGTTGACAAAGAGAAATAAATTTGACAGTTTTATTTTTGTTTGTATAGATTTGGAATTTAAACATTTTATTTCACAAAACATTTGAAGTGTGTCAGATTAGATTAGATTACAAATAAATATTCGAGCAAAAGATTTAAAGTTGACGGATGAATAATTTAAAAAAAGTAAAAAAAAAAAAATGCCAAAACAAACCAAACTGATCATCACAAATTCGGCCACCGTGATTTCAAATCCTCATCATTTTTGACAATATTCTGTCAATGAAACAAGAGAATCTGTCCAGTTTTACGTTTGTATTTTTCTTTGATAGTTTTTCCTCAATCAAATTAAACAAAACAAAAAAAAAACATGTAATAATACGAACAAAATAATAAAAAAAAACTACAAACAAACAAAATATAAAATAAAATTAAATTTAGTTAATTGCCTTACGTTTCCTGTAATCAAAATATATTAATGGATTTTGCTACTGGATTTTAAAAAATGCTAATTAGATAACAATAATAAAAAATAAAACGAAGAAGAAAACGACAAACAAACTGCTGTCATCACCTTTTATACCATGTGCTCTGCCCAATCGAAAATCCCCAGACCCCAACATATCTTTTGTCCGATTATTTTCCATTTGTTGTTTGGTTTTTTTTTCTTTTTCGTTCATTCTTTCCAGATTGAAAATTGAAATTGAAATGATGATCATAATAATATGATAATGATGGACCCAAAGATAAATTTAAACGATTTAACATGAATGTTTTTATGTTTTTCTCTTCTCTCTCCTCTCTCTCTGTCCTGTTTTTTTCTTGTTTTTAGTTAAATTTATTTTCAACATTCGGTTGTTAATCAGAAGCTTTATTTTGGTTGTTATATTTTGATTGATCTTTGATGTGACAGATTTATATAAATGAAAAGATATTAAAATAAAACAGAGAGAGACAGAGAGATCTATAATAAAACATTGATTCAGTAGAGTAAAAAAATATAAATCTATACAAACATTAAAGTTTTTTCTGTTGCTTAGTTTTTTTTTTGTTTGTTCATTAGATAAAGGATCTTGTTTTTGGTGGTCAAACCAAATAGATTTTGAATTGAAATTAAAAGATTTTGTTCTCGTGAATTTTAACAACAAACAAGTAACAACAAGCAACAACAACAACAACAGTAATATTTTTTTTTTTTAAATCTCGCTTCTGTTTGTATATTTAAGAATACAAACATAAGGCATTAAATGAAACCAATTAACTGATTGGATATGAGTACAAAATTATATCTATCACTTAATGGGGGTCATTAGTTTTTTTATTTGAACATATAGAAAACTAACATAAGACAACAAAACTTATAGTCTCTTCTTTCATTCTGTTCGTTAACTTTATTCTTTTTTTTTCTTTCAATTAAATATTCATTCATTGTCGACTTTGGTCATATTTCATCTATAATCTTTAAATTTTTGTTTCTCATTTAATGATTCTCACGACGTCCCATTAAACATAAAAATGTTTCTGAAGTCTGTTGTTCTCTTTTCTATTTTAAACAAGTTTTTATCTCTTTTGTTACGTTACATTATTTTCTATACTTTATATTTTTTGTCAGTTAATTCTCAATTAATTATGATTATGATGAGACTAAAGGTCAATCGTTTATTTCGATCTCATCCCTTGATTACAACTTTTTAAAAAAAATAAATATATATTCCTTTGTCTAAGTATATCAGAGGAGGGATACATTACATAATCATCCCCTATTCATTCTATATAAACATTTATACATTGCGTTCGTATCACGCAACGCAAAGACGTCAGAACATAATATCAGTGACGCATTTATATAGAACAGGGTGATGGCACAAAAAGGTGGAACAATAATTTATAATCATACCTTTTGTCACATTACGTTTCACTTTAATTATAGAAATGTGAAAAGATCAAAAGTGGGATCATTATTTTTTTAAACAAATTTGTACGTATACAACAAACATCTTTTAAACGAATCATACACGCGTTTTTCTTTTAAATTTAAAAATGTCAGTTGTTTTTTTGAAGGTCAAAAAGATAATTCATAATTTAAGTAGAAAAATTTCTTATTTTGGTCTAAACGCGCATGAACAATTATAATGAAATTGAGGCGTCTCCACTTTGTGGATTCATTCGATTTTTATGGCAATTGTCATTATTGTCAACACAAAAAATAATGATTGGTATGAGAAAGAATTATTCTTTTATTTAATTGTAAATTTAACAAAAAATTTAATTAGATTTATTAAAAAAATATTCTGGCGCCTCCATCGAAATTAAAACTTGTCATCGTAATTGTCACATTTAAAATTTTCCACACATTATCCAGAGCACGGTTTTTTATCTCGTCCGATAAGTGAATTTACCATAAAAGAATTACCACACTAAACTTTCACACTCTATATTCGGCACTGACACCGAATATAGCAACAGCAACAACAACAAAAAGTACACCCATCAATTTTAATATTCTTTAACTTAACGTTTTTATATCTTTATTTTGTGTTCTTCCTTTATTTATTTTACTTTATTTTTTTATTCTCGGACCAAGATAATCCCCTCCGTTTTTTTTTGTCTTCAAAATAAATATGTCAACAAATTGAATTAAACTGTCCATTTCGCACCTGCTCAGGTTTAATTTTCTTAAAATATTATGTTTGTTTGTTTGTTGTTGGTATATTGTATACAAAATTATTTAGTTCCTCTTTTTTATTTCACTTCTGCTTCCTTTATATTATCAAAGGATATATGTATTGAATTGACACACATGGTTCTGGAAAAAAAAGGAAAAAAAAAAAAGAAACACACAAACACCATAAAAAAAAATGGAACAAATGTGACCAATATTCACAGCTATTGATACTAAATAAATTATTATAATTAATTGTTGTTTTGTCTTTAGGATATTTTATTAGTATTTCTTTTACTTCTTCTTCTTCTTCTTAATTTTTTTTTTATTGGTTATTTGTTCCGAATCAGAATTAATCAGAGTTGGGTCAGAGAAACTCTGTCGAATATTTTTCTTCTTTTTCTTTTTTGTTTAATTTTTTTTTCTTATTCCTTGAATTAATTTATTCAGAAATAAGATTTGTTTCTTTTTATGTTTTTTAGGAATTTATTGGGGCGTTAATTTATTGGACTTATGACCCACAAAAATGTTATAATCGTTTCTTCTTCTTTTACTTCTTCTTCTTCTTGTTCATCTTAGATTTAAAAAACTTCTTTTGAAAGTGTGATTTTAAAAATAGTCGTTAGATAATTTTAATTATATAGATTCCACACTATCCTCTTATTTAGTTTTCATAAAATTAATTGTTAATTTTTTTATTTATGGAAAAATTTGATTTATTATAATTTTTTATTCGTTTAGAATGAAAATGATATTTGGTTTTTTGTCTTTAATTTTAGGTCAATTATACCAAAAAAAAAAAAATAATAAAACAAAAGTTATTTATGACTGAAGAAACTTCCTAATTTATATTCACCTTTTAGATTTTATGTTTCTTTCGATTAATCGATCAACAATCCAATTAAAACGATTTATATTGTATTTTTGTTTTCCATTTTTAAACTGACAACGAACAAAAAAAAAATAAAAAAAATTCAATATCCTCCCTCCTATAAAAACATAACCTAATAAGATGTGATCGTTTTTTTTTTGTTTTGTTTTGTTTTGTTTAAAGCCATTAATTTATTGTGTCATGGTAATTTAAATTTAAACTATAAACTGTGTCTTTTTAATATTATTATATTATTGTTAACCATAACCAAAAAAAAAAAAAAAAACAATAGCAGGAAGTTTAAAAATTGTTTAAAGGCACTCCTAGTGTTGCTAAATATGATAAAAATCAGTTCAAAAAGTATTTTTACCAGTTTAATAATAATATTTTAATATGAAAAGATGATAGAGAGAACAAAAAAAATAAAGGAAAAACTTTATTTGAAAAATAAACAACAATAATATGTGAGTGTACATAAATGGGAAAGAATTTTATTACGAGTATAATGTAAATATATAGTAAATAGTATTTTAGTCAGTTGTATTTATATGTACTTGTGTGTTAATAGGGTGATTAATTTCTAATTTGATAATTTCTAAAATTAAACAAATATAAACTTCTTAGAAATAAAATTTTGCTTACTTTTTTTTTTGTTGTTGTTATTTGAAAATTTAAATCAAATAAATTAATTGGAATTTTCCAATATTTCACGGAGAATAATAATTTTTTTTCACAAGATCATTTCAAAATTATTTCGTTTTTAAAAATTCAAGTTTTCCAAATTACAAACAGTTTTTCTGGATTTCATTTTATATAGAATTTGTTGTAATAACGAACACATTTTTATTGGATTCATATGTTGGCTTAAGGTAATTCTTTCAATTGTCAAAAATTGAAAATAACAATTTGTAACAATATCATTATTATCAAGATCCTTTTTACATAAACCGACAAATTACACAATATTTATCTGTCAAATTGACAAACAAACAAACGCATTTGTTTCAAAAAAAAAAAAATGACAATCCGTTGAACCGAAATTTGTCAATTTAAAAATAAAAAAATTGTTAACAGTTGGCAACCCTAATAAATTCAAATTTATATTTTCTTTTATTGTTATTTTATAAAAATAATGTGTTCCGGGAACAAACTGTATACGCAATTTTACACAAAAGATCGAATACAAAAAAAACTGTCAAACGAAATTTCTTCTTTTTTTTTTCTCATCGATTTATTACAAAATATAAAATAATAATTTAATAAAAATTTTAATACATAAAATTGAATTCAGAATAAATAAAATATAATAAATTTTGAAAAAGACAAAAACAAAAACAAAAAGAAAAAAAAAAGTCATCGCTACTGAATTAACATAAATATAAATATAAAATTAACATAATTGTAAAGGCTGATTTACCACAAACAATGTTTTCTAAAACATCGGACATTTAACACCGATTATGTTAATGCAAATTTTGTGTTTTTTTTTTACGTTGTTTCTTTTTCTTTCTGTTCAGTTTTTTCTATTTTATTTTTCCTAAAATTTAAATTTAAATTTGTATTAAAGGTAGGGCAATCTCAAAGTGTAATAAATAAATGCGGTCGAAATCAGTCAACTATGTAAAAAGTATATAACAATTTTTTTTTATTGAAATTAAATTGTCGCCTTCGATTAACAACAATAATAATAGCAACAACAAAATATATTATTATAATTTTTTGAAAGTTACAAATTTAACACTGACTCATCAGAGTAGAACAATGAATTCATAATAATTTAAATGAATATTATTATATAGAATACCTTTACATTTGACTCATTCTTTCATCGTCATCATCCTCGTCATCATCGTCATCGTCATCATCTGTATAATTATCATAAGAGATTTATCTGTAATCCTTTTTTTTCTTATAGTAATAAAATTCGTTGAGGGGAAAAATTGTTTTAACCCTTTTTTTATGTGTTCACCTACCATTTTGAGTTTAGCCACAAGCCACAATAACCGATGAAAATTTCTATTTTGTAAAATGGGGAAAAAAATATTTTTATATACATAAAAAGAAGAAGAGGAAATAAAGAGAGAAAGGGAAATTTTTGCTCTTCGTATAGAAGAAAAATTTATAAGTTTGCGGTGACAAGTAGTGTCATGGTGCCACACCCAAAACTCCCGCACCAACAAAAATAAAGGAGCAGAAAAAAAAACTTTTATAATTTTAATTTATTGACAATTTTCAGATAATAAATTACGAAAGAGAAAAAACAAAATTATTTGTATGTTTTTATTGCCTCAAATCCAAACTACGAAAAAAAAAACAAAAAAAAAAAAAACAGAAGTCAAATCAACCCTATTCTTTCTTTCACCTTCAACCCTATCATCAATTTTCTTTCATTCACTGTATAGTTTTTTTTTTTTATTCTTCTTTCTATAAACGACAATTTTTTTCTTCTTCTTTTATTTGTCTATTTTTAGACAATTTCAACTTTTATGATTATTTAACAAGCTTCAAACTGAATTATTTTCCATTTCGACAACAACAACAACAATATCAACAACAACAATAAATAGAAGAACCATGAAGAACATAGAAAAAGTTAAACTAACAATAATAAACTATTGAGTTTAATAGGCGTCAAATAAATGGAAAGTATTATTAAAAATATCAGGCAGTGTTTAGTGGAAGAAGAAGAAGAAATTGAAGAAGAAGAAGAAGAAGAAACTATGAGAACCTTCAACCCTTTGTTTTTTTTGTTTAAGCTTTTTTTCATGGCTTTTCCTATCGCTAGAATATATAAACAGAAAATCCGCGCGCTTTATTAAAATTATATACTTTCTTACGAAACACAAAAAAATAATAAAAATAATAAAAAACCAAAAATCAAAAATAAAGGGAAAAAAAAAACAGTAAACGCAAGAAAATAATAAAAAAAGGCAGCTAACAAAATTTATGGAAAACGAATATAAATTTTCCTGTGTTTAGTTTTTTTCTCTTGATTGTTTTCGTGCCATTAACGGCGGAAGGGGGTGAAAAAAAAATTTTTTTATATTTTTTTTTTTTGTTTCTTATTTTTACGATTTTCTTGTTTTTTTTTTTTTAAATAAAAAAAAAATATAAATCATAAGAAAAATTTATTGTCTGCACGAATAACCACCAAAAGGGTTATATCTAATTTGTGGTTTATTATTATTTATTTATTTTTCTTTTTCTTTTTCTTTTGTTTTGATTTTTACGGTAATAATTTTTTTTTTTTTTGAGTTTGTTTTTTTTTTTTTGAGTTTGTTTATCTAATTCTGTCATTATATTAATGGAAATTTATTGTGAAAATTGATGAAGTGCTGATGATGATTATTATTTTCTTTTCACAATTAAATTTTACTTTATGAATTTAACAATTTCGACAAAATCATTTTGTCTGAAAAGCCAATCTGTCTATAGACTGAAGTAAAAATTGTTGTTGGGAGGAAGATGCAAATGTGAGATGTTGAAAATAATTTGAGTAATAATCTGTCCATTGTGATGTTCTCTAACGTGATTTGTATACAAAAAAAAGTAAAAGTTCTGGAAAAGGAACGTAAGGATGCAACAATAGAAATCAATTAATGACGTTTAATTTTTCCTTGAGTGAAAATAATAATAATGAAATCAAAGTCACCTTGAATTAAAATAATATTTTTATGAAATGACAAAATGACTCATGTTGAATTAGAACCAACTAGAAAATTAAATTCAACCCTCTTCCTCTTCCACTCTCTAACCGCAACTCTTTATAGATATAATATTATCTTCTTACAAAAATCGATTCTGAATATAAAAAAAAAATAAAGAACTATTTCCAATTTATTTTGATTTAATAACCAATTCGTGTTCATTAGACTTTCAACTACTTCTAAATAAATTAAAATTAAATGAAATTATTCCAGACATCGTCGTCGTATGACAAACAACTTAAAAATAAATAAAAAAAAAATAACAACCGAACAGGCAAAACAACAAAATTATAAGAAAATTGTCTTTTCGTGACTGAAGACATAAAATTCTAAGTTGTCAAATGAGCAACTAATGAATTCAACTTACTTCGCTATTCTTTCTTTTACTTGAATATTCCAATAAATTTATATAAAAAAAAAATAGAAGTTAAATATAAAAACAGCAACAACAATAACAATAATAATAATAATAATAATAATAATAATAGCAAACAACTACTAAAAGACAAACTAGGTATGTACTAACTACTAACTACTAACAAACCGTAACTGTAACGGAAAGAGTTTTAAATTTATTTGTAATTTGTTTGTTCATAAATTGTTGTTGTTGTTTTTTTTTTTCATTTATACTTTTATGACATTTCACTTAAATATTTAAATTATTTTGTGCCAGAAGAAGAGAAAAATTGTGAAGAAAAAAGAAATAAAGTTGAAATAGGAAAAATTTTAAAATTTATAGAAAATTCTTTATATTTTTTTTTGAACAAAAAAAAACTTAAATATTAAGCAAAAAAAATGAATTTTTTCAAATTATAGTCGATTATTTTTAGGGTTGTCACATTAAAAAATTTATAATTTTGTCATTTAACATTTTGATGCACATACCTAACGGCAAATGCACGAACCTTATTTTCTTTTATTGTCAATTTTTTGTTTTTGGCAACGTTTACAATGAACATGAAATAATTTTTGTATTTTGTTTGCATAAATCTATATAAAAGTTTCAATAAGTTATTTATATAATGTACAAAAATTGTAAAATTCTGATTACTATAATTGTATTGCTAAAAAAGAAAACATAAATTCCTATTATTGTCTTACCTTAAATTTATCTTTGTCACTGAAATTGTTTTGATCTCATAATAAAAAAAAAACATTACCACTGAACAAAATATTTTACAAATCTAATATTAGTATATATTTTTGTATCTTTAAATATTACAAATAAATATAAAAAAAAAAAAGATTTTATAAATAATTTAAAAATTATACGTTTTATGAAAACAATACAAAAATAATTCTAGTAAATTAATAATAAAATAAAAACAAAATTTAACTGTCAAAGTACTTCTACCCTTTCATCATAATAATCAACGTAAAATAATAATAATAATATATTATAAAATTGTAAAAGTAAAAGAGAGAAACAAAAAAAAAAAAGAAAAGAGAAGAAAAATAATAATAATAATCCCGCATAGTAATAACAACATAACGTTAAATTTTGTGTCACGCTAAACCTCTTAAAGTTTATACGAACAATCACAAGGTGCCTCCTGTCACAGCCACATATTAGTTTATAAATATTGAGTTGGTGATAGGGTTGATTGTTGTTTGTGGGTTAAAGGGGTTGATTTTTTTTTTTGTTGTTACCAAACGTATAGAGTTGTTGTTCAAGAACATGAAAGATTCTTTAACTATCAGAGAATTTATTATAAAGTAAATGTAAATTATTTATTACGCGTATAACAATCAAGCGTGTTGTCTTGTGCTTTTTCACATATATAGATAAATGGGTTAAACCGATTACACTTTTATTCATATATATAAAATTTTCAATATGAAAAGTTAACTTGTAATTTTCATCTAAATAGTCAAATGTTAACTGGGTTGACATATTTTTTTGTTTTTTTCATTATTATTTATTTAGATTTAAATATAGTTACGGTGTAAAAAAAAAATAATAATAATAGAAGACCTTCCCAACAAACCCCATTCAACCCCTTTTATATATATTTTGTTTTTTTAAGGTTGGATCTGTCTATATCTATATGCATGATAACTTACGTAATAAAAATTATAGAAATATGATTTAGTTTTATTTTATTATTATTATTATTATATTTCGAAAGGTTTTAACAGAATATAAAAGAAGAAGAAGAGAAAAAGAAACGGAAAGAAGAAATAACAAGAGGAAAAAAAAAAGTATATATAACCTAAAATATTTTAAGTATGTTAATAAATTAAAAATGTTTAACAATAAATAATCTATTGCGACGAAAGGTTTTTATATATTGTATGTAGATGTTGAATGTTAAATGTATACATATAATATTTTATTATATTAATGTGTTGTTGTTATATGTTTTTGTTGTTATTATTTTATTTCTTATTTCTTTATTTTTTATATAAATATAATATTAGGTAACTGACTTATATATATATGAATGAATGAATGAATGAATGTAAATAAATGTTTATTAAAATTTATTTTTATTTAAATTATTGTTGTTGTAGATTTATATGTTTAAACATATAAAAAATTATTATAGCCAGTAGTAAGTATAATTAATTTATGTAATACTTTTTAGATTTTATTTTTATTTTAAAAAAAAAAATCGTTTGAAGCTACCGTAAATGGTAATATATTGCTATATATATTTTTTGAGCTACTGTGTAGACTTTAGATAAATGTCAAAATATATAATAAATTGCTCATTTTACATCCTACATTTCAAATTGGAATAAATAAAATAATTGTTCAAATTAAAAGAATTTATTAAAAAGACAAAAAAAAATTCAATTTTTTTATGAATGCAAATCTTTTCTCAGAATACAAATTAAATTATTCCATTTTTAGGGATCTAGTGAAACTAATTATTGTCATTTAAATAAAAATTAAAAGTTGAATGCAAAATTTTAAAGTTCTGGTTAAAAAACCTTTTGGCTTTAAGATTGTAAAAAATCACCGAATAATGAATTAACTTTCATCTTAAAAAATTTTCAAGACATAAGTTTCCATCAATCAAGTGGACTAACATTTTTTTAAAGACATTTCTCATATTTTCAGAATATAACAAAATATTTGTTGGTGTCATCACAATAGTAATTAATTGACAAACAATTACAAATAACTACATTATTATGCAGTAAACTAACTAAATGTAATAACAACCGAAGAATTAATGACAGTAGTAAAATATTATAATGAATAAATTTCTCTATCTTTTAATAAACTTAAACAATATATATTATTTTTTTATTAGTTACAATCAATTTACATTTAATTAACATTTAATTCATCTGATCAATTACAATTTGTTAAAAAAAAAAAACATAAATCTATCAAGTTAAATTAAATTGTGTCAACGCCATATGTCAAACGATTTCGATTTATACATGACTGAACGATATATATGTATGTATATTTATTTGTATGTTTATCTGTATGTACGACATAAAATATTCAATAATAAAAAATAAATGTAATAAAAAATAATGCACCTTATTATATATTTAATGCATTTGTATAAAATTCAAATTTTTGTCGTTTTTTACCTTCCACTTTTTGTCTTTTTTGTCTTTTTTTCTTTTATTTTTTTTTTTTCATTGGTTCCATTCTGTTTTGCCTCATCATTTTTTTGATTTATTATTTTATTCAGACACAACAGCAAAACAAAATTATTTTAACTTTTATTACTTTTTATTGTTTGTACCTACATTTTGTTCTCTCTCTCTCTACTTAATTCCTATTTATTTTTGATTGCATGAGCCATGACGTTATTATCTGTTATTATCCGTTATTATTTGATTTAGTCAATTATTTTTGATGTGAAAATAAAAAATTATCGATTAAAAATATTTGAAAAATATTTTTTAAATTCATTAAAAATTATTTTTAGTGAGTTTCAACGTAATTTTAGCAGACTACTAGAGTAGAGTAAAAGTGATGACGTAAAACATTTTCTTAGACGGACTGTTAAATATTTCATGGAACTTGCCCTTTTAAATTTTGTTTAAACGAAACTATCCAGTGAACTGTGTAATGGTACTTTTCTAAATTTGAACCAAAAAGAAAAAAAAAACAAAATTGTTTCAATCATCACATGAAAATTTTAAACTCAAGTAAAAATAATAAAAAAAAAATGTGAAGAAAAAGAAAAATTAATTCCATTGGCAAAAAATAAATTTCTCTTTACATTCTCCGTCTCTCTCTCTCTTTAATTTTCTTTTACCCAATTTTCTATTCCTGTTCAGTATCAAGGCATTAAATGTAATTTTCTACTTCGACACATTAAATGTGACTTTTACCACCCCTCCTATTTTTCATTCAATATTACGATACACTCATCTCAATTTTCCTTCACAAAACTCAATTCACATTTATAAACCCCCCTCCACCCCACCCCTTCTTTAATAACTTCTTAGTTACATATATATATATTTTTTTTTCTTTAACTAAATTGATATCTGCAATTGATTTCCTATTTCATCACTTCCGGTTCAGTAAATTGCAACATTTTTGTGATTGCACGAATTGTCCGTCAGTTTTGCTCAATATAATCATAATTTTTTTTTTTTTCATTCTTTCCTTTTTTTTCACTATGCCTCTCTCTTTTACTCCTTCATGAACTTTTGGAACGTCCACATAAATTCTGACAATTGCCCATTTTTATTATAAAGAATTTTCTTCCTTTTTTTTTTTTTGGTTTTGTTTTGGAAATAAATTATTCTTCAATTTGTCAGCACATTTTATATTTTTTAGTCAAACAAAAAAAAAATTGTAAAAATCGAAAAAAAAAAATTGAGAAAAAGGACACAACACGAAAAAAAAAATGGAAAATTATTAAATTTGAATAAAAAAAACTGAATTATCCTTTTTTTTTTCTAAAGTTTCTTTTAATAAAAAAAAATCGTTTTGTCTTCAGTTAAAATTAAATGCATTTAAATTCATTTTTCCTTTTTTTTTTTTTTTTTTTGCTTTTGTCAAAATCTTTAACGCGTGACTAGTTTTGTGTTGGTGTTTTTTTCCTTTTCTATAATAACTTTTGTTTTTTTTATTGTTGCTGTTGTTGTTGCTGATGCAGTTGTTGTTGTTGTCAGTTATCATCCCGTGTTCGTTTGGCATATGTTTTTGTTTTTTTTGTTTTGTTTCTCTTGTGAAATTATTTTACACGAAATCGAAAAAACGTTTGTATTAATTTGTTTGTTGTTGTTGTTATTTATATTTGCTTCTTTTTTTTTTATTAGAACGTTTTTTTTTTGTATTTGTGTCTGTGTGCTTTTGTCTTTTGTCTTCTATAATTTTTTTTTTTTTTTGATGCATTTAACTTAATTCCTTTTATTTTTTTTGTGCTTGTAGTTTTTTTAAGCCTAAGTTTTTTTTTTTGTGTTTAATAAAAAAAAAGAAAAAAAAACACAAAAAATGGAAAAGGGGAAGTTTTAAAGATAATGATATAGGTGCAATTATGTAATCATATAAATTATTACAAAATAAATAATAACAAGTAGAAAAATAGGATATTAATTTTCAAAAGATGAAAAGACAGTAAAAAAAAAATTTCGTTCAAATTGAATGGATATTAATATTCTTAATAATGAATACATGAATGCATAAGAATAATCATGAAGCTCATGATTGCATGTGTGTGATGTGTGTGTGTATGTGTGTGTGTGTGAAGATATATATGTTAAAATTCTGACCGTCATATGGTGCGGTTTCTGTAGTTGATATTATTATTGTCTGTCCCTTCCTTCCTGTATTTTGTCATTGACAAGATCAATTTCTGTATTTGATTGACCCAAAGGGAAACGTTTATTGAATATTTTTATTATTATAAAATTTTAATATTGAATTTCTATATAAGATTTTTATTTGAAGAGTTTTTTATTGATTAAAAGCTCAATATGTATAATTTGTCATTGATTTAATAATAATTGTATCAAAGTAAAAACGGATCAAAACAATTGTAAATTCACTAAAGGATTTTAATTGAAATATAATTGTAAATAATTTTCATTAATTTTGTGTCTCTCTTAAAATTCTGAAGATATTTAACAATTCTCTTAAGTCAAGATGGATGAATTAAAATTTATAAAATTCCTTTAATAAAAATAATTAATGGACCATTTACGAAGAATTCATCTCACACAATGACAAATTCACAGAAACATTAAAAATGGACTACAACAATTTTCACAAGAAAAATTGAAAATTATTAAAACTTTGAGTTATTTGTTTCTCTCCCCCCACTACACTTTTGAATTAATAATTATTCCAAAAAAAAAAATTGATTTCAAATTAGTCACAAAGTCTTTAATTTGCTTTAATTTAATGAATTGTAATTATTGTCAAATAATAAAAATATGTGAGACAATCAAAAAAAAAATTGGTAACTTTCACCTGAAACCATAATAAAGAATAATATAGAAAAAAAAAAAAGACGGTTACGATCATTTTATTTTATTGCTGATCTTTGCATAAAATAAAATTGGTTCCTTTCAAAAATTTACTCATAAGTTTATCCTACAATAAATAATTTGTTGGTTTCCTTTTCTTTTTTTTTTTGTGTTATTATCACATTTATACGTTAGATAAATTACAAATTGTTAGCTACACACACACACACACACATGCACACGTACACATTTGTATAAGAAAAGAAAAGAAAAAAAATAACCCATAATCATTAAACGCTACAAGAAGGTCTAAATATCCAAAATATTATATAGTGAATTTTCCCTTAAACTAGTTAACCGGTTAGTTCGCATGGTTGATCACCCCTGATGAATTTTTTTTTTCTTGTAACTGTTTATAGCATTTGACTGAAATGTGGGTTTTGTATATAATAATGTCCATCTATATAGTTTCTTCCTAGACACAAGAACACAACAATAATATACGTTACATACACACACACACACATGTACACAATTGATGGGTGGTTATGGGTGTTATAAATATATGAGTGTGTTTGTGTGTGTGTGTGTGTATTATTTTCGATTAAATGGAATGGTCTAAAACTAAATGGGACATGTTTAGGATTGATATTGTCGTTGATTGAAGACTAAAAATAGAGAGAGTGAGAGAGAAAACTATAACAATAATATATCCCTGAAGTTTCTATACATATAATTAACAACAACAACAATAATAAAAATAACAAATAATAACAAACAACAACAACAATAGCAAAACGAAAAAAAAAACAAACATAAAAGTAGAATGAAAATTACTTTTTATTAACCCTTAAATTATAGATAAAGAACAAGAGGGGGTTCAAAGGGGTAGTGATGGGTAGTGGTAATTTAGAGAGAATATCATCACATAATATTCATATTCTTTAAATTGGTCAGTGTTTAATTGTTTGTGTGTTAATATATAAAATTGTTGTTGTAACAATTACATTACAGAATGAAAGAATTTTCTCTAATACAAATGATTAAAAATAAAAGAAAAACAAAAAAAAAAACTTTTCTTCATCCATTTAAAGTGACAAATTTGTATTTATCTTTCCCGCTTTTTTTTTTTTGTTGCTTTTACTCTGTGTGTATGTGTGTATGTGTCCTTGGTATGTCATCTACGACTCATCCTCTATTTCTCGATAGTTATCTCGATTCTCTTTTATACATTTTTCTACTCTAAAAGTCTTCATTCTATATGCTAAGGTTCTACTCCGTTCAACGTTCTACGTTCTACAATATATTATTATAAAAAAAAAACGGAGAGAGAAACAAAAAGGAAAGGATCTAATAAAATGGAATTTTTCTAATCCAAATAAATTTTCGGGTTAAATGGACATCCAACAAATAAGGGCTAATGTTTGGGACAGTATTTCTTCTTCTTCTTCTTCTTCTTCTTCTTCTTCTTCTTCTTCTTCTTCTTCTTCTTCTTCTTCTTCTTCTTCTTCTTCTTCTTCTTCTTCTTCTTCTTCTTCTCTACGCACAGAAAAAAAAAATGAAAATGACGAAAAAAAAAGTTAGAAGAGTAAAAACTTTTTTCTCTCCTTTATGTGTGTGTGTATGTCTGTGTGTATGTGCTTTTTTTTTGTTGTTGCTTCAAATTTTCCTTTTATTTTTGGTTCTATTTTTTTTTCTATATTTATTAATTTTTCTTCTATTTTTTCTCTCTCTCACCACCCTCTCTTTTTTATAAACATTTTATTAAATATTCTCATCAATTAATTAAAATAAATAAATATACAAAAAAGGGATGAGACGATAATCAATATATAAATATGCGTGTGTGTGTTGTTTGTATGTGTGTATTCAACCCCATTTAAAAGTTTAATTTTATAAAAAAGAAAAAAAAACAAAAGCAAACAGATGAATTGCGTTAGGTACTTTTTCTATCTCCCTACCCCCCCTCTCACTCACTCCTAATCAGACGCATTTAAACTACTGGCGTTTAATTATATTTTTTTTTTTTGTTGGTTTATTTTTTTTCTGCGTTATATTTTTATTTGTGTGAATTCATTTTTTTTTTTTATTTCTTTTTGACAAATTTTCTCTGGAAAACAATTTATAATCAGTAAATTGATCGGTTCCGTTCGGTTAACTTTTCATCGCCCACATTAAACATTTATTGTTGTTGTTGTATTATTTTAACGTTTATTTTGTTGTTGTTGTTGTTGTTATTATTGTTTTTTTTTTTCTTTCGTCTCTATAAATATTTTATTTATAAATTTATTTGATTGAGTTTGATGGGTGAATTTAAAGTTATCTGTTTGTGTTGTGTTATGCGTTGCGTTTCTTTCTTTCTTTCTTTGTTTTGTTTCATTCAGTCACGTGTAACTGGGATGTATTATTTTTGTATGATCTTTATCAGTTCATCAGTTCGATCAGTTTTAGGTTTTTTTTTATTTTTTTTAATCAATTTTTGTTTTTGTTTTTTATTAATAATGAATAAAACTACCGGAATTAAACTCTTTTTGTTTTTGTTTTTTGTTTTTTTGTTAATAATAAAATATAAAATAAAATATAAATACATATACGGATATAAAATATTATAATAAGTTTCCATTCACTTACGTCATCATAAATATATTATTTTTGGTTGATCTTCTGTTTGTATCATTTCACTGTTTGTTGTTGTTGTTATTATTTATTTTTAATCGAATTTATGAATCATAGTCTAGAGAAAGAAAAGAAAAGATATTCATCTTTTATAAATTATAATAAACGTTCATTTAAATGACACAAAATATAACTGGACTTTTTTTTCTGTTTCTCTTCAACTTATTCTTTTAAGATCAAAACAAAGAAGAAGAAGAAGATGAAGAAGAAACAAAATAGTGATGATTAAACATTTTGTATTATTTTTGCATAAATTGAATATAATTATTTGTAGCTTTATAATAATTAATAAATGCAAAATTTATAAAAAAAAAGAAAAAAAAAACGATCAATAATTCATAAACATCTTACTTTTATTATAATAAATCTATAATCTTACACGCTGGTATCATTAACCTCCATTTATTTAGTTTTCTTTCTCTCTATGACTCTAATTTTTTTTTTGAATTTATACAGATTTTTTTTTTTTTTTAACTATTAAAAATTCAATCCCTAAATATTAAGAATATTAAATAAACGAATTACAAATATTATTTCTCATCCATATAAACTTAAATATTAGTGTTATATAATTCTCTTCATCATCATCATCATCATTATCATTATAATGATCATCATCATTTTCATCATCATCATCTTCTTCTTTTGTGTATTTTAACATTTAAACCATTTGTCTTTTCATCAATATTAATAATTTATCTAATGATTTTATATATTTTTGAGTGTGTATGTGTGTGTGAGTGTATGTGTGTGTGTGATATTTTTTTTGTAAAATTATTTATATTGAAAAAAGATTTATATCTTGAGAAAAAAATATATCAACTCTAGACATTAACAATTAATAGGTCATAAATATTGTTAAACGCCTCTGGACGGTAAGATTAAATATCTTAAATTCCAATTTTTAAACGAAAAAACAAAAAAAAAACGGAATTGGGAAGACAACAACAAACAAAAAAATGACTAAATAAAAAAAAAGAAAAGAATCAAATAAAAGATTTTTGGATTCAACTTACTGATATTGTCCATTTTTAGTAGGATTACAATGTTTTTACGGTACAGTATTGTGTCTTCCCAAATTTCGGGGATCCCACAAGATAACGTTAGATTCTTTAATAAATATAGATAAAGTAATTTTATTAAAATTTGAGAAGAATTTATTTTATGAAAAAAACGACTTTACGTTTTTTTTTCTCCCATTCAACTTCTGTTGCCGTATGCAATTACCAATCCATATTTATTAATTAATTAAAATATAATCTAATCTTTTCTTTCATTTAATGTCTTATTAATATTGTAGAGGTTGTGCGTGTAATACAGGTATGTCTTGGATTACGCGATTTATGGAAAACCACGATGGATTTGGAACTGCTGATTCTCTACTTTTTTATTTCTACTATTTTTTTTATAATTGTCTTATATTAAATATTAAACAAGAGTTGTCATATGTAAGTTTTTCAATATTGATGGTAACTTAAAATGTCTAATTGCCTAAAACAGCCGCAAAATATCATCTACGAGTTACCAGTAAATGTAAATAAAGTTATTTTAGTTTCTATTAATTACAATTACGTGCAGTTTCAGACATTCTTAAAATTATTTTTAAGATTTGCACATTCAATCAGCGTTCTATGTCGTGTATCGTGTATCGTTTGTTGCATTCAGAAAAAGTTTTAATCTAAACTATTTTCACCAATACTTATGTAAAGTGTAAACAATCAACGGAATAAATTTAAATTTAAAATTGTAGATGTGTTGGTGTAAATGTTAACTTTTCCCGTACGCCTGCCTCTTCTAATTGTATAACTTCGTTGGTTTATCTCTAATCAATTGTAAATTCTATACAACATTTTTAAAATCATATAACGAAAATTTTGTAAATTGTTGACAACTTCACATCATTCTAAAGTTCAAATTTTTGTTTTTGGGATTTATTTAAAAAAAATTTTTTTTTCATTCTTAAAAATAAAGAAGTTTATGATAAAATTTTTGAAATAGTTTAAATCTAATTATCTTTAGGATCATCACATGAGAAACTATTCTGTTTTATTTGTGGAATGCATTTTATATAGATTCAAATGCTACCACTTTTATTAGATCCTCTTTAAGAAACAAATGCTGTAAATTTTAAGACTTAAATACACCAACAACACACACACACACACACACGCATAAACCTGAGAAATGAGAATCTATAACATTAGGAAGAAGGTTGACATATCGATTGCTATATAATATGTAATTTACACCTTCCTTTAACCATTTAGATGTCATGGGACTTCTTTTTATTTTATTTTTTTTTCATCTTTTCATCTTTTTCTTTTTTCTTCTCTAAAGTAAAGTTAGACCAAAAAAGTCACATTAGATGAAAAGAACAAAAAAAAAATACGATAGCAACAACAATAACAAAAACAAATAAATAAACAACAACATTGATAGAACATTAAAAAACCACATAAAAACGCTAAACGACAAGAAAAGTATTTTTTGTTGTTGTTGTTGTTGTTTTTTTCGTTTTAAATTTTTTTGTTGTTTTTTTTTTGGATTCTTGTCGATCGCATGAAAAAAAAATAAAAACAAAAATAATTTCCCAGAGATTATAATCAAATTATATGTTCTATAATCGTGTCAGAAATTATTCTCTATATATCTATTCGATGTCTGATCTTCTTCAAGTTAAAATACACACACACACACATTATTTGTTAATATTCTAATATTTTTCTCCATCTTATACGTAATAATTGTTGATGTTTTAAAAATGCCAACACACTAAACTTATCATATTCATTTTTATTTCCCTTTTTTTTTTTATTTCCACGGCATATAAAAAATATGTCACGTTAGTTAAGATTTCTTTATGAAAAAAAAACAAAAAAATAAGGAAAAGAATTGATTATTATCTTCTTCTTCTTCTTTTTTTCTTGTTGATAAAGAAAGAGAATAACTTCTGTAAAACGTCGAAGGTGGCACCAAAGATTCTAACATTTTTATATAAAATGTCCCTTACTGATTGGTATCCTTTTATTTTTATCTTGTATATATGAAAACTCTTTTGTTCCATCTTCTTCTTGGTCTCTTTATCATTTTAATCTTAAAACAAGAATCTTTTAAAGGAAGAATTTAAAATTCTGTAAAATTTGAAAGATAAAATAAATATTTATTTTTTCTGTTTTGTGTGTATGTGTGTGTGTGTGTGTGATAAACACCAATCACTTTTGATTAAAGATTAAGAAAAAATTTGAAGATATTTAGTCATGCTCCACGTTCTATCATTTTTAATAAAATCGCAACAAAATTTGCATTTGCGCCAATAGCAAATTCAGTCAACCGACAATTTTGTTATTAGACATTTTTTTTTTTTTTACTTTTGATTGGCAATTTTTAACAACAACAACAAAAATAATAGATTATTGTTTCATTTGAAAAGATCTTCATTTGAAAAGAGCTTCCGATTCATATTAAACGAATATAAAAATCAAATAAATTCCAAAATTAAATTTCAAATTTAGAAAATTCACATAAGACAAAATAAAAAAGTTAAATTTAAATAATCGCCCACACCTCATCAAATTACTAAAAAAAAGATATTTCCATCATCAGCAGAAGGTTAAATTGTCTATATAATCATCCACTCCCCTCCCCACTAATTGCCCTTCCATTTGTTAAATAGAAAAGAAATGTTTTTCTATTTATTTTCTTTTTATTTATTTATGATAACAAAAAAAAAAACAAATAATTGACATTTGGATTCAAATGACATTTTAATTCAATTACATTTTATTAACGTAAAAAAAAAATCTAAATTTTTATTTTAAACTGACATTTATTTTATATTTTCAATTTTGATACAATCCAACATCTTGTCGTTGTCAGTTTTCTGTTTCTGTAACACAATTTTCTGTTGTTGTTGTTGTTGTTGTTATTATTGTTTAATACAAGAAGAAAAAGAAGAAAGTGAGGAAGAAGAAGAAAATTATAGAAAATAAAAAAAAAATGTGGGTGACATAAAAGAAAATTAGAAAATATAAATGTAATTAATAAAATGTCAAAAGTGTAACGACAAGTTTTCTGTCTGTTTTAAGTAATAAAAAAAAACACAACAACAACAAACAACAAACAAAAATTGTTACTCGTCTTTATTTAAAACCAACAAAAAAAAAATGCGAAAGAAAGAAAGAAAGAAAACAAAAATTAACAAGAAACAAATTAATTAAACTGTCAAAGAAGGTTGAATTTTGTCTTTTGTTTTTATTTTTTGTTTCTTTCCATTTTTTTTTTGTTTTTGTTTTTTTTTTTTTTTGTTCAGAACAAGAAAAAAAAAGTGAAAAGTAAAAAAAAATAAAAAACTTTGTTGTGTTGTTGTTGTTGTTGTGTTTTTTTGGTTAATTGAAGAACAAAAAAACAAAAAAAAAACATTTTATCCATTTTATCGTGAAAGAAAAAGATAAAGAAAAAATAAAGAAGAACTAACGCGTTGGCTAAAATGATTTAAAGAAGACAACTAATAAGAAATAATTGTATAGAAATATATTTTGTTTGTTGGTTTTGTCTGTTCATTCTTTATAACAAATAAATTATATTGATGAGTTTGACCGCCCATTATGTAGACGTAGAGAGAACAAAAAATGTATATAAAAGATCATCGTTTTCTAAAATATTCAAATTGGACAACAAATCGCATTAGATTGTCAATAGATAAAAAACAATATAAATGAAACGGGGGAAACAGTAGCTAACATTGACCACGAAATCTTTTTTTTTTCGAAGTCAATTAACGGACATTTTAAATGACATTTTGAGTCATCATCAGTCTTTTCTGTTTTTCTTTAAGTTTTAGACTTTTAGAGGCATGTACTGAGAGAACGCAAGTGGAATAATAAATGCAACCAAAAAAAAGCAACACAAAAAAAGCAACAAAAACGATATTTGTGTATTTTTACATTTTTGAAATTTTAAACAATTATTGTAGTTTTCTAACTTTATGGACATAATATTTTGTGTGTGTGTGTGACATGTGTTTATGTGACGTGTGTGTGTGACTTGTGTGTGTGTAGATCATCTATAATAGATCTCCCATCATATATGTAGTATGCAACTATCCAGCTTCAAACATTTTCTTGTAGTTAATCTTTATGAATATATCTGAAACACGTTACAATAATATTGTCTTTACTTCAATACGTGATATGTCACTTTTTTCTAAAATGAATGTGAATTTTCTATTATTGTTGTTGTTTTTCATTTTTTTTGGTATTTTCCTTCTTTCCACATGGATTTAGTGTTGGATATGCATACATACATAATGTATATGTGTGCATGGATATTCTTTAATTTGATTGTGCATTGGTATGTGTGTATGTTATTTTATTGTAGAATATTATTGTTACACGCATTTTTTTTTTGTTCTTGTTGTTGTTATTGTTTTTGTTATTTACTGTTATGTATTATTGTAAACATAAACATATGTTCAAATGTCATTAGATGGCGCTTTTAAATAAAATATATAGAAAAACAACAAAAATTTTGCTTGTCAACATTTTATGTGACATACATTTATCGTTTATTTCATTTTTTTTGATATTATTTTTTTTTTTTTTCGCAGTTAAAGATTGTAAATTTTATGCATAATTGTGCTATAAAAAAAAACTGTAGTAAATTTTGTGTGTGTAGGAGAAATCTCTCTCTCTCTCTCTCCAATTTAACATTTGAATATTTGAAATTTTGTCCTGTTTTTGTTTTTTGTTTTTTGTTTTATGTACAACGAATATTATAAATTTTTTATGAGAAATATTACATATTCCACTGTTATGGTTTTGTAAAATTTAACGAAAAAATAGAGAAATAATATCAAAAAAAAAATAAACCAGAACTAATCTAATTAAAGTTTATTATCTTATCTTCGTTAACTGGTATGACCCATTGACTGTTAAACTGTGAACTGAAAAGGGTAATTATCTTTAATTTACATTATTAATGGAAAGTGAACAATATCCCTAACCAAATTATGATCTTTGATAACGTTCATTCTTATATGTCGTCCATCATAGATTATTGAAAATTATAAAAATTGTTTTATTGCAAAAAAAAAGTCAAATTTAATTATAAAAAAGGGGGTAAATTTATTATTTATTGAATGGGGGTCGCAACTAAAAAATAACCCTTGAGAGCTCCTGCTTTTATATAAATCAAATAAAATGAATATCATTATTATATTATTGTTATCATCATCATTAAAACCACAGCAAAAAAAAAAAAATAAAAGATTCATTAAAATGTACTTGTCGTCATGATTGTAAAATAACATGAAACACTAAAAAATATCAAAACAAAACAAATTTATAATAAAAAAAATGACTAACTGGGTAATGTTGGAACTGGGTAATGTTGATTATATTATTTGTATTATTGTTGTTGTTGTTGTTTTTTTGTTCTTGGTTAGTCTCGTTGGTTGATTTGATTGTAGGTAAAATTTATTATATTATTTTACCTTTTATATCTATTCTATATGATTGTATGTAGGCAGAGAGGTAAGTGATATAATATATATACATATATTATATTTATTTATTGAAAGTATTATAATGTTGAAAAATACGAATTTAATGTACAAATTGTAATATAAAGAAAACAAGTATAAAAGAATAAAAGAAAAGACGAAGAAAAAAAAAATTGTATATAATGAAAACGCGATCACGAACTTAGAAAATGTAACTTTCTTGAAATTATCTCTTAAAATCTTTATAAATGACAATTGCAGACAATTTTTGTAAATACAATTATTATACTTTTTTTTTTCTTTTTATAAATATTTTATCCATTTACGTAGGTTATGGTTATGTACAAAAATATATCCAGTGAAGTGATATGGTTTTGTTTTTATTATATGACTTCATCATCAGACAACAGAATCAATATTTTTATACGAGATGTTATGACACAAAAAAAACTACAAAAATTCATGTCGAATAGATAGATTGAATTTGTACGAATTTCTAGAATATTTCCACTTGTTTCATCATTCGATACGTTAAGAAAAATATAAATAATTATTCATTTAAAAAGGGACAATCCGAATTAATTTGTCAAGTGATAATTTATTATAAAATATAAAAAATACAAAATGTTTTATGTTTTCGCGTGCGTTAAATCACTCAAAACAAACAATAACACAAAATAAGACACATGTGTATGTATGAAGGGGGAGATGGAGGGATTATATATATATTTTCTCTGATTTTCTTCTTCTTCTTCTGTTTTTATTTTTTTCCCAAAACAATTATATTAAAACAAACTTTATTTCTCTTGTTTTCTTTCCTTTGATGATTTATTAGAATTGATTGTCAAAAAAATAAAAAAAAATAAAAAATCCTACACCACTGATTTTTTTTTTACTGGCTATATTTATTATTATTATTATTTATTTTTTTCCTCCTCTCCCTCACTCTCTCTCTCTATATATTGTTTAATAAAAAGACAAATGATTATTATATGTGTACTACGATTTAAAAGAAAGAAAAAAAACAAACAAACTGAGAGAAGAAAAAAAATGGCGTCTGTCTCCGCATGGCACCACCAAAAAAAAAAAATGTACCTGTATTACAAACAATGCTACCAACCTTTGACAGAGGAAAGAAAAAAAAAAAAAGAAGTATAGAATATTCGGTAAATTGATGTTGATGTTAAAAATACGTCTGTTTATTAAATTATTATATTTTTATAACATCCTAAAAATGAGCGAAACCATTTATGAAGGTACTAATAATCGTGCCATACAAAATATTTTCTATATATTATTATTTCTGATTATTAACTATATAAAAAGACAGTTATTAATTATGTTAACGGAAAAGAAAAAAAAAACAATGAAAAAAAATAAACAAAATCAAGACAAAATAAATTGATTGTAATTTTTTTCCGTTTACGTCGTTTTTCTTTCATTTTTTTGTTTTTTTTTTTGATTTTTTTTTCGCTTCACCCCAACTACCCTTATTTTTTTTTTTTACGATTCCTTTATTTTTTTGGCATTTTGTCATTTTCTTGTTCTTTTCTTTTTGATAGAAATTTAATTTGAATAAGAAAGTTTTTTTTTCTCATGTTTTTTGACATAACCATTTTTTATATTTATATACAAATTTTCTGTACTACATATAAGTTTGTATGTACATGTGTATGTATGTGATTCTGTAAAATTCTGAATATTATATAGAATTGTCCCATGTCCCTTTTATTTTATATTTTTTTAACACAAACATATACCCTTCGTTGAACATCCAAACATGGTCAAATATAAGAGAAAATTATGTTAATTTAGAGATTTTTTTTATGCATAGAGAAAAAAAGAGGAGAACAACAACAACAACAACAACAACAACAAAAAGAAAAACTTTGGTGTACGTCCAAACTTGTCTCATACCATATTTACCAACCATTACCATCATTTACAATAACAATAACAACAGCAGCAGCAGCATCAGTAACAACAACAAATAAAACAACAACAATACATAGAGGCAAAAGTCTCCCGCATGTTTATAACACAAATAACATATTTCATACACTCTATATTATGGTCCACACAACAAGCAAGAAGAAAAGAAAAAAATATATATTTATGTACATAAATGTATATGTGTTTCCAGGGAAACTGACAAGGGAAAGCAACTGGCAAAGTAGTGGCAGTTGGAAAGACCAATGTATATAAGGAAGAAATTATTAAATGGTCCGGAAAATGTGCACCACTATGAAATGAACAAAATAAACAAAACTATATGTTCAAAATGATACGGTGACTCCACTTTCATCCTTTCTCTCTCTTTCTCTTTCTCTTTCTCTTTCTCTCTCTCTTTTCTCTCTTTATTTTACTCTGTTTGCAAATTGCTTTTGTAGTTTTTTTTTTTGTTTTTACACATTGGAAGTGGATATGGTTAAAACACTGGAAGAGTTGAACACCAGAATTATTATTTATTAAAAAAATAATAAATTTTTGTTGTTGTTTTTTCTTATTTTCTTTTTCTGCTTCTACTTATTCTTCTTCTTCTTCTTCTTCTTCTTCTTTAAAAAATTTATTGTTGTATTAAAATACAAGAACAATTTTATATGAAACAAAAAGTATTGGTTTCTTTTTCTTTAACTTTTTTTTTAGCTTTTTTTGGCTGTATATGAAAATTACCATTTTATTTATATTTTCATTTTTCATATTTTCTGATTATTTTTATATTTTCTGAATAATTTAATCATTAAGTGACATAATAGCTTTTCTGTTATTTATTAAAGTCAATTCGTTTATTTTGTTCCTTCTTATCTAATTTTGTCGTATTTTGTTCTTGGTAGAGTTTTTTTTTTTGTTCTTGTCTTTCTATAATTTCATTTTTACATGAAAACAAAAAAAAACTTACTTTTTGTAATCAAATTTTCCACTAATAAATCATCATACAAAACTAAAAAAAAAATATACAACCAGAAGAAAAATGGAAATATTCAAAATGAAAGGACACCAACAAAAAAAAAATAAAAGGAATTATATTATTCTGTATAACTGTGACAGTGACTTTTATTCTATACGAATATAGAGTGAAAGAGAAAGAAATACATTTTTATTTTTTTGGAAAAGATCAAACAGAATATTTCTATAAGAGAATATTTGTGTTCTTAGTCATATATGAAATATAAAAGAATTTAACCAGATTTGACTTTAATTGCAACAAAAGAACAATTTGTAAATGTCAAAACTTGTTTCCATTTTGTCAATACTTTTAATAAACCAAAAAAAAAAATATAAATAAATATAATGCGAGGCTACAAAATATAAATGACACAAGCCAAAAACATACAGAAGATATCTTCTTGAATATTGTCAAAAAAAAAAAAAAAAAACACCAACAGCAACACCAACAACAACAATAACAACAACAAAAAGAAAAAGTTACAAAATGCATTTTCCAATTCAGAAACAATTGCAAGAAGAAAAAAAAATATGTATATAAAAGGTACAAAAGAAATCTTATCAAACATAAATAAATAACGATAATTATCACAATAAATAAGAATTGGTTGTCGGATCAATTTGTTTTTCAACACGCAATTATATGGCAAAAGAAATTACTCTGACGTTGGAAAAATAATAAACACAAGAAAAAAGAAGAAGAAGAAGAAAAACAATATTATTATTATTGCAATGACATTGTATGTAGTATATGTGTCTGAGTGAGAGAGAGAGATAACAAGAGATAAAAATTAGATAAAGTGATGAATATTTTGATAGCCAAAATGAGACAAATATAGTCTCAGAAGAAGAGAAAAAATAAATACTATTTATAAAAGAAGAATGGAATATAAGTGAGTGGAATTCGCAATTTAGCTGTCCGAATTACACACACACACACACATCCAAACAGCAAATATTTATTATAAAGGTGACAAAAAAGTGAGAAGCATAAATTTCTTTCTTTTTTTTTATTTCACCAATAAATATTCTTAAAGAGTGAAAGAGATAGAGGTGTGTGTGTGTAAAAGTTGCTATAATAAGGAATAATGTTATATACTATAAAAGTGGTGAAAAAGATACGCGATGCTATAAATATAAAAAAAGAAAAACAAAAGAAAATTTAAAACATACAGATTTTTATATTATAATTGAAATTGGCGCGGTATCATCAATAAATATTTGACAGATAATTGTCGTGGCCAAACAAACAAATAAAAATTGTCAAATGCAAATGAAAAACAATTTTATAATTCTTTTTCCTTAATTTCTGAATCTGTTTCTGTTGTTTACTGTTTTGTTTTTCCCTTTTTTTTTCTGTAAATAAAAATCTATAAAGATTCTAAAATATATTCAACTCAACAATGACATCTGGGGCGTGTTGAATTTTTTACAAAGATTTTGCCGACTACAATACATTTTTTTTTTCATTTAAAAAAAGAAAAACAAACAAACAAAAAAAAATACGAAGCATTATAATAAAAGTAGCTACTGTTTGTTTATTGGGATTTGGGAACCAGGTTCAATAAAATATTCACTTGATTTCCAATAGACTCCGCAATGAAATTGTTCTTTATAAATGTCAAATTATTTTTGTATACAAAAGAAAAAATAGCCTGAAGTTACATCAAATATATCATTGTGATAATTAAAGTGAAGTAAAGTGACCAAAAAAACCTTTGTTAAATAATGCAATTCTACATCAAGTTCTACAATCAACGTTTAAAGTTTCTCTGGTAAAATATTAATTAAAATTAACATTTTTTTTTTGACGTTTCAAGAGAAAAATTGTAAAGCTTTTATTATTTGAAAGAAATATTTCTTGTTTTTATTTTTCTTTTCGTTTTCTCTTTGATCAAATTTATTGAAATAGAAGAAAAAAGTAAAAAGATTTTCAATTAGAAACAATGTTTTAGTACATGACTCCCTTATATAAGTTAACACTCTATCCCGTAAATAATTCAAAGTCGACACCTTAACACGTCTTATGCTTATTTAAGACTTTTACTGCCGAATACACATACACACACATATAGTTACATGTATACACATCATCATCATCATCATCATCATCATCATCATCATCATCATCATCATCATCATCATCATCATCATCATCATCATCATCATCATCATCATCATCATCATCATCATCATCATCATCATCATCATCATCATCATCATCATCATCATCATCATCATCATCATCATCATCATCATCATCATCATCATCATCATCATCATCATCATCAACCATCCAACATAAAAAATCTTAAAAACGATTTTTTTGTTTGTGAAAGGAAAAGACAAAAGAAATTCTTACATCAGACCCAAACGACAAACACACAAGAATGAAAGAATTAGTTTTCAAAAGTTAAAAAAAAAAAAAAAACAAACACACAAAATTTTCACAACAGAAGAATTGAAGATGGAAAAAAAGAGAGAAAGAAAAAAAAAAGACGCGAAAACGACAACAAGATGAAAAGACGACATGCAGAATTGTTTCTATAGGGTTTATTTTTTTTTTTTTATAAATATATAAGAGAAGGGGATGGGGGCGGGGGGTTTATTTGTTGTACGGGAATATATGGAAGAAGATGGGTTAACTATATATAAAATACAAGAAGACGTTCACTTGTCATTATCCTCTCACAAGTATCACCTACATAAAAAAAAAAAATAGAAAACAATATAAAAGTTTCGTTCAATTGTTATTGTTTCATTTTAAAAAATATATAAATGTTTGTTGTGTCTTATATACGTTAATGGACAGATTTTCAATTCTATGTCATTCTCAATTCATCCTATATACAACAACAACATTTGAAAAGCACACACACACACACACACACACACACACACACACTCAAAACAAGAGTCGCGTCTTTATTATAATTTTCTCTAAAAGAACAACAACAATAATAATGATAAAAAATACTAAAAGGATTTTTAATTGAGCATATTATAATGAAGAAGAAGAAGAAGAAGAAGAAGAAGAAGAAGAAGAAGAAGAAGAAGAAGAAGAAGAAGAAGAAGAAGAAGAAGAAGAAGAAAAAAAAGTGTTGCCAGAATAAATGGAAAAACAAAATTTAAATTTTTGTATAATGCTTTCTCTACTTTCAATAGAGAAATTCACGGTACTGTCTTTCCGTATTATGTCCTCGTAGTATGTATAAATTCATTAGAAGAAAAAAAAACAAAACAAAAATATGTAAATATAAAAGATTTTCCAACATATTTTCCACTTTGAAAAACAAAAACAAAAAACACACAGACACACACAAACCAAAAAAATAAAAAACAGAAATAAAGAACTTTTCTCTTTCTCACATTTTGCACACCTTTTTGGCTGAACCAAAAACAAAAAAAAAAAAGGAGAAAAAAAGGAGAAAAAAAAAACTTTTATTTAAATATCCTAACAGGAATTTCACAAATTTAGCAACTGCGTTATGTAAAGTACAAATATTTCTTCTTTATACATTCACACACACATACATACACACACACATAAATATTATGATCCTTACAACAACAACAAAAAAGTATAAATCTACCGCTTATTTTTTTTTTCTTCCCATCAAACATGCGCGCGCTTTTTGTTCATTTTCACATTTTATTTTATTTATATTTTTCTTCTTCTTCTTCTTTTTCTTCTTCTTTTTCTTTTTTTTTTTTTGTTTGTTGTTCTTCCATTTTTTTGATGCGGTTTTATTTATTTAAAGAGATTTAGACTTTTTCGTTTTTGTTCATTTCTGTTTGTTTTTCTCCTTTTTCCTTTTTCTTCTTCTTCTTCCTCATTTTCTTCTTCTTTTTTGGCACCTTCTTTTTTTATTGTTTATTTTTAGAAAGTTAAAATAAAAAAAAACTGTCTATTCCTTTTATAATTTTTTTTTGTTGTTAAGAGAAAAGAGCTTTTTTTTCTTCACTCTGTTTGTGTGCGTTGTTCTTGTTGTTTTCTCCTTTACTCCTGTAACAAGAATAACAATCACACCAACAACAATAACAATAACAAAAATAAGAAAAATCTTAATAAAGTGGGTAAATTATTATTAAAAAGTTTCTTGTTGTTGTTCTTGTTGTTTTTTTGTTCCTTTTTCGTTTTTTCCTTTTTTTCCTTTTTTTTTTTTTTTGATTTATGGAAGCAAACATACAAATGTTAAAAAAAAATAATTATAATAACAAAGATTATTCATAAAAAACAATGAAATTATTAACGTGCTTTCTGTTTTTATTGTTGTTGTTGTTGTTGTTGCTGCTTCTGTTTTTGTTGTTGTTGTTGCTGCTGTTTATAATTCTTTTTGCTTCCTAAACGTTTTATGGTTTTTTTTTTATTGTTACCAGTGTTGTTGTTGTTCTAGTTCTGCCTATTTTAAGTTTACGCAAACGTAATTATTCTTAAATGTTCTCTCTCCCTTCTAGAATCTAAAGTTCTACGGCGATCAGTGAAAACAAAGTAAAGAAAATGATTTAATGTAAACGAAACAAAAACAAAATTTTCAAATTAACAAAAATTCTCAAGCAATAAAAACAATTCTTCCCCCTATTTTCTATCACTTCACCCCCTTCCACTTCTTATACGTGTAATAAAAATTAAACAAAATAATTAATCCAAAATGATCCTGACCTTAATATAAGATAATTGTCTAATTTATGTTGTCCACCCCAAAAGAAAAAAAAAATTTAGATTTCAAAAACTATTAAAAATAATTTAGCGCGTTAAGACATTTTTTTTTTTTTTTGATTTTTGATTTTTGATTGGTGTCTAAAATACAAAAAAGAAAAAAACAGAAAAGACAATAAAAAGACAAAACATAAATGAAAAAGAAGATAAGGACCGCAAAAAAAAAAAAAACAACAAAAGAAATTCACAAACTTCTTTTTTGCGGCTTTTTTTATTTGGTTTTTTTTTTTATTTGATTTTATAAAAATTCACTTAAATTGTATTATAAAACTTTTGACATTATGCAGTGCGAATTTAATCCTAAAAGATTCGATTGTTTTATTTTTGTCTTGTCTTCTTTTTTTTTTTTTTGCTTTTTTCGCTTTTTGTGTGAAACGAATAAATAAGATGAAGAAGAAGAAGAAGTGGAAGAAGAAGAAAATTGTCATGTCATTCGTAAAGAAAGAAAAAAAAAAGTTAGTTATACTGAATAAGGTGAGAACAGCTGAATGATCGTCGTCTGGACATATATAAGATTGATTTATTTTATAGAAATTTTGTCATTGAAGTGGAAATTGTTGAAATTTCAATTAAACTAACAAATCTTCAAAAGGTAAAAAAAAAAATTAAACGAGAGAAGAAAAAATAAACAAAAGAAGAAATATAAAAAAAAAAAGCCAAAATATTCTTAAAAGAAAAATTTAATTTAATTTATAAGTTGGAGAGAATTCTTAAACTTTTCATATATATGAAAAGTCATTGAAAGTTTATAAACGCAAGGAAAAAAAAAAACAATAGAAAATTATTAATTTGTTTATGTAAAAGGAATCATTGACTCATCCAGTCACCAAGTCCCATGAGAATTCATTCCATTTATACCATTTTTATTTATTTGTTTGATTTATGATGATGCCGTGTAGAAAAATTTTCATATTAGATTAACTGATTTTGTGGCAAATAAAGTAAATTAAGAACTTCATTTATATATATGGGATAATTGAGATTTACCAATTATATAATGCAACATGTTAACGTAGTCAGTCAGTATAGTCAGTACCTAATATATTTTAATTTGTAAAATATTTGTTAGATAAACAACAATGCAAATTAGGTAAATTAAATTTATATGGAGAAATTAAATTAATTAAAATTAATTGTTTTTGGTTTGAGAAATTAAAAAATGAAAACATTTAATTTAAATGGTTTACGATCCTTCCATTCCAACTTTCTGTTTCTGTAAATTGGTAAACAATAAAAGAATTACTAATTTTGTGTTAAGGTTTATGTTGTTATGGTTCTGGTAATTTTTGTGACGGAAATTAATTATTACCAAATATAGAATAGGAATAGAAATGATTCCATTGATTTTCATAATTGAATTCAAGGAAATTTATTAAGTTGCTCTAAAAAATTGTTTATGTGAAAATTAAATCAACCATACCAATTGATAAGTAAAAGGTACACAATTGGACTCTATACGAAAATATTATGTACGAGCAGTCAAAGTAATGATCTAATTGTATAAAGATTAAATAACAAAAATTTAAATTGACATTGAATTCTATTTCCTTATTCCAAAACTTATTCTTCTTCTTCTTCATTTTTTGTATGCGTCTTTGTGTCTTTGTCTTTAAATAATGTTAAATAATATCTAATTACAAGTATTTACATTACATTACATTACAAAAAAAAAACACAACTTAATATATTTTCTAAGAAATCTACAAAACAATTAAAACAATCTTTAAAACTCAATCAAAATAACAACAACAACAACAAACAAAAATATATAATACACTAATTTTAGTTATTTAATTGATCACGTTCACTCACTTATCAACTATTGATCAATCATTGTCACTAAATATGAATAACAATAACAACAACAATAACAACAAAAACAATCCAAAGAAAGAAAAGAACAAAAACAAAAAGTAAATAGTAAAAACATTATTAACAATTGAAAATATAAAATAAAATAATAAAGAATGAAGAAAACAACAACAACAACAAAAATGAGAAACAAAACAGAAACAACAACAAAGAAACTAAAAAACAAAAAAAAAACGTACATCTTACAATATTCTTTTGTATACAAACGATGGGTCGGCATTTATGAAAAAAGAATTAAATAAAAATTAACTTATTATTATTATGGAAATTATTAAAAGTCAAAGAATGAGTGTCGACGCATTAATAAAGGAAAGAGAAAAGTAAAAGAATAAGAATGAAAGAGAGAGAGAGAGAGAAAGGAATAGATTGATGAAAGGAGAGAATAAAAAAATAAAAATTGTATTTATGAGAAAATTGTCACATACATCGCGTAATTCATTTATTTTTATTTTGAACAAAAACAAAAACAAAAAACCAAAAACAAAATACAAAAACAAAAAACAAAAAAATACAAAAACAAAAACAGTGACTTCTTGTATTCACATTGAATTATAAATTAAACCACTAAGAATTATGTTACCCGCGCTTCTTTTTTTTTTTGTTTGTTCGGAATGATTTTTTTTTTTCATCGTTAGATTTAAAGTTTCGTTTTTTTTTTGTTTTTATTAAAAGAAAAGGAAAAAAAAACGTTTCACGATAAGAACTGAAAGGGTTAAAATTATTTATTTTCTAATCATTTTCAATTTCTACGAAACAAAATTTATCCGTTTTACCGTTTTCTGGGAAAAAAATGTATTTTTTTATTTTGTATTTTTTTGACAGAAGAAAAACAACAACAAAATAGTAAAAAAAAAAAAAAAACCAAAAAACGGAAGTTGTCATCCAGTTAAAATAAATGTGTTCGTCTTGTGCGGTTATAATATTTTTATTCTTTATAAATTTGAGAGAATTATTCGTTGTTGTTGTTGCTGTTGTTGTTGTTGTTTTTTTAGTTCTTTCAATATATAATTTTAATTAATTAAACGAATATTAAATGCAGAAAGTGTTTAATGAAAATATCCAAAAAAAAGCTCACAGGTAAATTGATGGTTTTGAATAATAAATTAATAAATATGAAATTACAGAAAAACAAAAAAAAAACTTTGGCATAAAATGATGAATGTTTTTTTTTTTTATTAAAATCAGAAACTATTTAATAGCGGCTAATTGTCACTTCTTAATTGTTCCTGTTGAAATTAATTGTATTTTTTTTTTACTCATTTTGAATATTTCTGTCATTTAACCATCAAATTATTTATAGATTAAATTTCTCTCTGATTCACGTAAATCCTTTAAAGGACAATCTTAAGGTGCAAACAAGCGTCGTAGAAAAATAAGTTCCAATTCCATTATTAATCAGGATGCACAGACCAGACAGAGGTAAGTTTCATATTCCTTTTCAGTTTGTTACTGAAAAGGAATGTGGAGATTTTTTTGTCCCTAATTACAAAGTCGTTTAATTGATTGTAGAGTTTTTGGTATAGAAAATTAAAATTACAGAGACAACTTAACATTTGTTGATGCGCGATTGTGTTTCCTTTAACAATAAAATTAAAAATGATTGCACAAAATATGCAATATGTGTCCTTCTAAAATCTAAACGATTCTATAAATACAAAAAAGTAAAACCCAATAAAAATCATAAAAATATTGATTGTTTCAAACAAAAATTGAATTGAATTGAATTGCAAAAATTGTAATTTTCATAAATAAAAAAAATTATTGATTTGAATTATTATTGGTTCGTTAGAGTTGCGACAAAGTCATTAATTTACATTTAAATAAACATTTTTGTTCGCTGTTATTGTTGTTTGTTTGTTTGTTTGTTTGTTTGTTTGTTAAAATTTTTTAAAATTTAAATAAAACAATGCAAAAAAAAAAAAAAACAGAAACACTAAAAATGTAAAGGGACACCTCACAATTAATACATTTTAGTCGGAAGTAAAAACAAAAGAAACAAAAAAAAAAAAAGTGAATATAATCGATGACACAATCAACCAAAACAAAAAAAGCAAAAAAAAAATTAAAAGAAAATAAAAAAAAGCAAAAAAAAAAAAATTTAACGCAACAACAACAAATAAAACAAAAACGAAAATTCAAACCAAAAACAACTTAATATTCTTGAAATCAATTACCACCAGTAATAAAACAATAATAAATAATCAACCAATTGTCATTCTGTCTCTGTCACACATTCACACTTTTAATTTTAATTTAATTCATTTTTAATTTAATTCTTTTTTAAAAATAAAAATTTACTTTTTTTTGCTTTTTGTTTTCGCTTTTTGCTTTTTGCCTTTTGCTTTTTGCTTTTTGTTTTTGCTTTTTTTGATGATTGTCGTTTTTATCCATTGATTTTGAAGTGGTATAATAATAATCATCATCATCATAATCCATACGCATCGTGTTTAAAAGATTTATAGAATTATAATTCAAAGCGAGAGGCGACAAAATACAATTGTTATAAAAAAAGTTTGGAACGTGCGTGTAAATCCAACGAACAAAAAAAAAGAAACACAAAAGTTTTTTTTTTTGGTTAAAATTGTGGAAAAAATTAAGAATAAGAATAAGAATAAGAATAAGTAGACTCAAGTAAATGGTGATGGTGAGTAAACAACACATGTCCGTGTTCATAAATGTGGGATAACATAAAAATATATATGAGTGGTGTATGTCGATGTGTAAGTGTGTGTGTGTGTGTGTATGTGTGTGGGACATTAAAATCTATTACACAAACAATTCAAGTGGTCAAATCTGTTAAAGAACAGAGAAGAAGAAGAAGAAGAAGAAAAAATTACACTTAATATTATCGCGTTTAACAACAACAACAAATACAACAACAACAAAAATTAACATTTACAAACAGAAAAGAACAAATTTAATATGTGACTGCATTTAAAATTCTGTTTGAAATTAACCTAAAGTTTTTTTTTAAAGGTACGTACGATACGTGTGTGTGAGTGTGTGTGTGTGTGTGTGTGTGTGTGTAGGTATTAACTGAACTGACACTGGACTATGGGTGAAGACAATAAAAAAGAAATAAAAATAAAAATATTCAGTGGAAAGAATTACAAAAAAAATACAAAAAAATACAAAACAAAACGTACCGGAAAAGATCCGATGAACCGATGCAAAAGAGACAACCAACAACAAAAATGTGTGGAAAAAAAAGGAGAAAAAATGAAAACGAAAGAAACAAAAAAAAAAACAAATGATGTAGGCGTTGGTCGTCGTCGTTTTTTATAAATAATATGTAAAACATTGATTGTTCAACAATGATATCAAAAAGAAAGAAACAAACAAATAAAACAAACAAACATTATTCAGTAGATATTATTATTTAAATAATAAAATGAAAGAAAAGATAAAGATAAAGAAAAACAAAACAAAACTATAAAGGTGTGACATTATTTGTCTGTTCGTGTGAAAAATGATTTTTGCAAAAAAATTTGTTATTATTTTTTTTGTATAAAACAAAATGACGTACTTGAAAAGTAATGTATGGTTAATATACGTGACAAGACCTCACACACACACATCTCCTGATAACAGTAAAGTAAACTATTTTTTGTTTGTTTTCGGTTCGTGAAATCCACGTGAGTGGAAGACTTTAAATTATTTTTTATATGAAAGATTTACAGAAGCAGCGATTATTTTAAAGTTTAAAGAACACAATTTGTAAATGATGGAAGTTACTTTAATTATGGTTTGGTCTTATATTGTCTAACTTCGTATTCACAAAAGTCACAAATTAATCATCGTATAAAAAATGCACAATACTTTCAATTAAAAATGGCCAACGTCCCGATCCAGAATAACATTCACAACCATATACAAGTTTTAAGCAAACTTTATGGTAACACAAAGGAGATACAACTTTTGGGCATACTTTTGTTCTATAAGAATATAATTCGATAGAAATGTCACAAAAATGTCATTTGTAAAAATTAAGTATTCTCATGATGTGATATAAAAACAACATCAATAAATATGTTAACATACGTAATTCTGTTGTTTGTAAATTAAAATACAATAGACAATATAATTATATTTATGAACATTATTATGAATCATATTCCTATAAGTAATTGTGATACTAACTAATTGGGATTATTAGATTCTATAATAACAGAAATGTACATAACTCATAAACAGAATCTAAACTTATAATTTTTGTCTAAGGTGCGATTCAATTTAGACTTCATTGACATTTATTTTCCCAGAATAACAATTGCGCGTGATTCCATTTGAAGTTTTAACAAATTATTTAGTTTTTTCTCCTGATTTGGTACGCTTGATGCTACGACCAATTAAAGGACATTGTAAAATGTCTGATATGCCAAAATAGTCCTTACGCCAACCTCCGAAAGTTTATTGTCGCATTTGATGTTTCACACGCGTCAAGAATGACGCACCACGTGGTGATAATGACCTTCTGTAATGTCTCAAAAAACCTATTCTCAGATCTATTTGTTACAATTTTTGTTTTGGTTGATCAAACTCTAAAACAAAAAAAAAACCTAACCTTAAATAATATTCTGAATCAATCAAAATCAAAATAAACAATTGAACTCTATGTAGAAATGAATCAACCGAAAAAAGTGATACCGAGAAACGTTTACTTCATTCTTTTAGATTTACAAAAATATACCAAATCATTATTTGGTTTGATTTTTTATTTTCATTTTTGAACATTAATTTTCCAACAAAGAAAATAAAGTGGGAATGTACAACTTGCATTCAATTTAAAGGATGCTAACAAGACACAAAAAAAAACACATGTATGTACATATGTTCATGACCAAAATACTGGTACTCATCATTTGTACCATAAACAATTTTTTCTCTTGTCCATACAATTATCATCAAAGAAAAAAAATAAATCAACAAAGAATAACATCAAACCCAAAGTATAAGCAACACTTATAACACTTTGGGAGTTCATTAAATTTATAACCGCGCGGTTCAGTTGTACTTATTATTATTATTAACTTTAATCAATATAAATTCTACATATTGTAAAGGTTAATAACTGTTGTACGTGAACGGGTTAAAAATCTATCAATCAAAGGAGAGAAAAAAAAGTCTTTTTAATTTTTTTCTGATTCACAACAAATATTAAAAATATTTCTTACGTTTGACGTAAGTTATTTCTTTCATTTAATTTGTTTTGTTTGTTTTTTTTTTTTTGGGGGAAATATTTTGGTTTGAACAACAAAAAAAAACATAAACTGCGTAAAGACGAAAAAATACCCCAAAAATGGCGTGAAATTTCTGATTTTTTTTTTTGGTAGCAATTATTTTGAAAAGAATTTTTAAAGGAAATTTTCTTTTTGTCCAAAATAATAAAGAAAAAAACGACTGACACAAATGATGAATTTTCTAAATATTTTTACCTCAAGTGCATTGCACCTGGACCTCTCATAATGAGACAAATTTTTCTTCTGTTTTTCGTTTCTTTTTGCCGAATTCTATTTTTTTTTTGTCTTATTTTTTCAATCTGAATTCTTCATGACAAAAGATAAAGGACTCAATTGATCATCGTCATAGATAAACAATCATAAATATTAGACAAAAGACGACTATTGATTATTTTCTATAACAAACGTCACAGTTCAATTCACTAATTCACAAATTCAAATATCGATCATCTGTGATTTAAAATGCTGATAAAGAGTCGGTAATTCTTAAAAAGAATAATATTTGTCTTATAAAGTAAAATTTTCTGGTAAGAAGAATTGAATAATTGTTAAGATGTTAAAATCATTGATCAAATTACACGAAATTATCATAAATCCTTCTTCTGTTTTTTTTTTTGTATAAAAACTTTATTTATTACATTTTTTGTTTGTTTGTTTGTAGTTGTTGTTATTATTGTTGTTGTTGTTATTCACACCTGATATAAAGTTGTAAAAAACAACATTTACGTTTATTTTTTAAACGTTTTCTGAATTTAATATTATTTTTTTTCTTCTTCTTATTTAATTTTATTTCTTTTTCTTTGATTTATTTTTTTCTCGTTTTTTTTTTTGTTTTATTTTTTTTTTTACCATTTTTTTGTTCTTCTTCTTCTTCTTCTTCACTTAATTCTTAACTCTTCTCCTTTTCCAAAAAAAAATAAAACTAAATTCTTGGTAAAATTGGTTGACGAGTGGAAACAATTCATGAATACAAATATTTTTTTCTTTCCTCTTTTATTGAAAACGAAAAGAAACCAAAAAAAAAAGAAGAAGAAGAAGAAAAAAAGACATTTTCATTCTAAGAGGAAGGATTTTTTTTTTTTTGGTCTGTTTTTAATTTTTTTTTTTTCACTCTAACCATTTTTTTATTATTTCATTCGTTGTTTTTTTTTTATTCTGTCTTGATTAAAATATTATAAATTTTTCGTGATATTTTTACTTCCGACACGTGTTTTTTTTTTCCTATTTTTGTTTCAATTTTCTGTTGTTTGTTTTTGTCAGATTTCATTGAACTTTCTTATTTTCAAGGATTTTTTAATTAAAATTTTTATTGTACGATTTTTTTAAGATTTTTTAATCCTTTTCCTTTTATTTAATTATAGGCTAAGAAGTTATATTGCTTATTAACGTGTTGCTTTGGATCGACTGGCGTAGTCATTGAAAAGATATAAAGATCTGTGCGATTTATTTCAATACCAAGACTGAGTTTGAACTCATGACCTTATCTTTCCATGAATGAAAGTCAGACGTACTTATTATCATTTACTTTAAAAAATATTTCCTGCCAGAAAATCAATAAAATTATTCAAATTAATTATGACAATTCATAACCTAAAAATGACAGCCATTTTGTTTTTTTTTTTAAATAAAAAATTTGTTTTTGATTTGACAGATAAAACAAAAACAAAAACAAAAGTATCTGTCAAATAAAAATCATTGTTTTGAATTTAAATTCTTTTACACCCAAAATTCAAGACAACCTTGACTTTGACTTTAACATGAATTCAAAAGGTATAATAAAAGAAAGAAAAAAAACTAAATATCCAGTTAATTAAATTTGATCTTTATAATAATTTTATTTAAAATTTTTGTATACACCAATCAGGTAAAGTTTCATTTCAATTTACAAAAAAAAAAAAAAATAGGAGAAGAAAAATGTTAGAATTGATCGATTAAATAATCGATGTCAAACTATTAATAAAACAAGAAGAAGATGAAAGAGGACAAATAGAAATTCGATACAAATAATATTAACATTAAACAATATTAACATAATAAAAATCACAGAAATAGAAGCACCAGACACAATAAAAAAAAATGAAGGAAAGAATAAATAAAACAAAAATCTCTACAGTATTATATAAGTTTTTATTATAATAAGATTTCAATCTTTTGAGCATTAAATATAATTTTTTTTTTTCTTCTGTGTTTAATATTAAATTTCATTTCTCACACTTTTTTCCTCTCTCTCTCTCTCGACTTTTATAATGATTTTGTTAGAAAAACGCGGTGGTATAAATGTGGAGACATTTAATGTTTGTTGTTATTTGTCTTTTTGGTTTTAGTTTAGTATTTTTTTCTTCTGTTTTTTATTATGACAAACATTATATTTATGTTGATTATGTATGTGTGTGTGTGTGTGTGTTATTTTAATAGTTCTAATTCTAAGTGGATTTTAGAATGAGTCACTACACCCCATCTTTATGTACTGAAGAAAGAAAAAAAATCAAATAAAATTTTAATGTGAAAACTTTTTATTTTTATTGTTAAAAGATTATGCAGAATAATATCTAACAGATAAAATGATAATATTTTTTAATTAATGACGTTTTTCCTTAATCTTTATGTGATTATATTTATTGATGATCACAAACGATAATTAAAAAACCTATGTGAGAAATAATAATTTTATTTAATAGGAATTCTTTTATATATTTTTCTTAGGAAAGCACCACAAATAAGTAGCATCATTGTTTTCCGATTTCTTTTAAAACACCAAATCCGTCTTGTACATTATTTTAAGACTTTAGAATCCACAATAACATTAAAATATATCCGTTTGTTTCTTAATAAACAATCAATTATTATTAGTTCGTTGATCCTTGATCCTTAGTTGCAAAGTGAAAAAGAAAAGTCTCTTAAGTTGAACAATTTTATATAGAATCAAATATTGGAATAGTGCCAATTAAAAAATTTGATTAGTTTAATGTAAACATAATAAACGCACTTTACAAATTCCCCATTTGCCGTTTTCATATATAAAAAAAAAATGCTACACGATAATGGAAAAATATATAATAAAACTCATTAAATTGAAATTATGTCTATACGAGTGAAATGTAACAAACAATATAGAGAAAGGAATCAATTCCCCTCTCTCTCACTCAATTGTCGATAAAAATGAAAAATCCATAACCAATATTATAATTAACTTAAATCGATTGACCCCAATAGAAAGTACAAAAAAAAAAAAAAATAAAACCCATCAATACAAAAAGCGCACACACACGCAATACAAACACCACTTACAACGTCACATATCACACATAAAAATACAAAAATACAAAAAAATATGTCTCCAACCCCATATCGGGGTTTACCTATAAAAATACATAATATAATTCTCCAGAGATTATCATACAATGTGAGGAGGAGTATGTATTATCGTGACACGAATTACACTCAAGTCAATAATAATAATAATTCATGTAAGTTGTGTGTTGTGTTTTTTTTTTTTGCTTGTCTCTCCCTATTTGAATTTCTTTCCTTTTTTTTGTGTTTTCTTTAGGTTCGAGGCATTTTCATTTTTAAAGTTTTTTTTTTTTCTTCTTTTCTGTTTATTGAAGACGTACACACACACACACCACACACACACAGTCACGATACGAGGCAAATGGACAAAGAAAAAACCATTTTTTTTTTATTGATTTTTTAAAGTTTTGTTTATCTTTTGGAGAAAAATTCTGAAATTTTGTGGTTTTTTCTTAAAAAGGAAAACGCTTGAAAATGTATATACATAAAAAATATATAAAATTGAAACACAATTACGTCATCACTACATATAGCCCTACAAACATTCTCAAAAGGATAATTATTAATTTCATTATATTGACTTAGGTATGCTTGAATGTCTGACGTCCGGAAATCTTTTCGTGACAATTTTAAATTTAGATAAAAGGAAAATTCAATTCAGGCGTCAACAAAAAAAAATCACATTTGTAATTTTGCAAAAATTGCAAAAAAAAGTCCACTCTGCGCGAAAAAAAAACAAAAACAAAAATCATAAATTTTGAAGACACAAAATAATAATAAAAATAATAACAATAAAAGAAGAAAGACGAAAGATAAACGTTTATAAAATATCTAAGAGTAAATTGTGTTAAAACTTTGTCGACAACATTCATCCGCACCATGCTGTGAATTTATGATCCGAAAATTGTTTTTAGTACCTCCACACTATATATATAAGACAAACAGTAGAAAAATATAAGAAAATGAATAAGAAGATGTGATGATGAAGAAGAACCCAAAACCAAAATAAAAAATATATACAACAGTTAAATTTCAACATTTATTAATAAAAAAAAAAAATAAAAATTATGGAGGAAATAATAAAATAAAAGAACAGTCTGTCACATCAGACACACATACACACATACATTCATACACTTACACACACACACTCATCCACCCATACGATTTATATACATACAAATATTACAGTGAAAATTATATTTTCTTATGGTTCGTCTGGCAAGCCTTTTTTTTTTTATTTTTTAGAAAAAAATATCAGAATCACATTCTTTGTTCCGTTATAAATTAATTAGAGTCCCATCATAAAAAAGAAGAAGAAGAAGAAGAACAAAACAAAACGGAAATTTCTCTCCCTGATAATCAAAACTGTAAATTCCCATTCGACCACCCTCTGATATTAATCCCTTATCGCGCGTCACTTTCATTATACAAAGATGTGTGTCCTTAAATTGTATGGAAAAGGAAAAGTTAATTTTTTTTATGTTTGTTAATTCATGCAAAAAATAAAATGAAACTCATCCCTTCAATAGACATTGCAATGAAATCATCTTAATTTTATGGGGTGTCAAATATCACGCGAATTAATTTGATTTGCAATTTTGTCTTCTTCTTCTTCTTCTTCTTTTTTTTTGTCGTTGTATTTTTTTTTTTTTGCAGAAAAAGGAAAGGAAAGGAAAATTATTGTGTGACGGGAAAAAGGGGTAGTTCTGAATATCCCTTTAATTATCGTCTTAACTATAAATGTGATGATTTGAGGATTTCCAAGTAATTTACTTGCAAAAAAAAAAAGAAGAAGAAGAAGAAGATAAAAAGAAGAAGAAGAAAATAATTTATCATTTTATTGCTGGTTGTTTTTTTTTTGTTCTTTTGGAAATAATTGAATGAACACAAAAGTGAAACAAAAATGTATCGTGTCGTGTCGTGATGTGATACAAGTGAAAGAAGAAGTTACCCTTCGTAATAAGAAAAACTAAGATAAATAGACGTGTATGTGAAGGTTAACCAAAAGAAATTGTAGCATGAGCAAATTTATGCGAGAAAATAAAATTTGTCTAAAAATTAAAAAAAAAATTTAAATCATTTTTTATTCCGTCACAAATTTTTCACAATATTTTTTTATTGTGATTTCCCGAAAAAAATTTTCCTCCCCATTGAAAATCCAATGAAAATTATTGTTTGCATCCAATATATTGATTTGTTGTTGTTGATTTTATTAAAAGTAAAAAAAAAAACAGTATAACCGCCGAATACTTCCGAAACATTTGACAAATGCGTTTTGTATGGTGGGGGGTGAAAGAAGTATTTTTATTCTGCATTGTCTTTTTTTCTTTTTTTTTGTAAATAAAATCAACGCAGCGGGTGAAGTAGCAATTATCACAGTGGCGTACATATTTATTATAAAGAAAATGGGTTAGTCAATGATGCTGGGTTTTCTTTTCTTTTTTGTTTTCGTTTTTTTATTTTTGTGTTGACTAAAATAAAAAAAAAATTGAGGTAAAAATACGAAAATTATCCATGCGTTAAATGAAAGATTTAAAGATGTGAATGTTCAGAGATTATTCTTGATTTAAACAGATTTTTGTTTTTCTGTAATTATTTGTAAGATTTTAAAATAACATCATAGAATTTTATAGAATTCTTTGTTATTGTACGCGAACATCCTTTAACGTAAATTATTGGATTAGTTTTCCAAGAATCTGTAAACTGTTGTAAATTCTTAGATAAAAAATGAATTAAAACAAAAAAAATTCATCGTAGATTCTTGTTATTGTTTAGAAACATTAAGAAAATATTGAATCAATGAAAAGTTGAACAGAATTCTATGAAATGTTAAGATTTCACGTCAATACAATTTTGAAGTGTAGAAACAAACAAACTCAATTAGTCAATTCAACCAAATTATTACTATTTGTAGATATATTTGTGTACAAGTAATAATAGAATAATATAAGAGTTTAGAGTAATCTCACACTTTTAAGTAATTTGTAACAATTAACAACAAACATAATTTTTGCACACAATGTCACTACGTCACTGCATATCAATTCTATACGTATAGTGACACCGCGATTCTCTCTATGCAATAAAATAAAATAAACTGAGGAAAAACAAAAACAAAGGATAGTTAGTAAAATGTTACAAGAATATAATGCAGACAGGCGATTAAATTCGATGACATGTCGACTTGTATACTTTGTGTGTTTGTGGGAGTTACATGGACCCCGTCATTTAAATTTTGCTATAAAGTTTCAAATATTTTATAATACCATAACATAATCTTTTACCATACATACATATTACACACACACACATGCACACACAACACACAGCCACCTAAATATAATATATTGCTGTACAGATTTATGATCTACAGAAATTTATTGTTAGTTGATGTGCTTGATACGGACAAATTTAAAGGTTTTATTATTTTGTGTCCTTTCTGTTTAATGTATGTGTGGTGTATCCGTGTGTATGTATGTATGTGTGTGTGTTTATGTCGTGTTTGAATTTATTGGCAAGTTTATGTTTTTACAGTCAAAGAGAGAAAATTGTATATAATTTTTTTTCTTTAGAATTTGATTTGTGACAATTAAAATACGCTAATAAAATTTATTTTATCCGTTTTTAAAATATTTTGACATTTGTCTTTTCTTCTTCAATTCAAAAATTATTGATATTGAATGGAAATTGCAACACTTTAGATTTTTTTCTGAGTATAAAATTTATTTTATCACCATAACAACATAACAATTAGTGGTGTCCATTATTCCGGTTGTACTTTAGATTTATCCAAAGCATCGTCGGCGTTGATTTTTCAATCAATCTTAAATAATATTTCATTAGAATTTTACTTTAGCTAGAATTAGAATGAACTTACTAACCCAGTTTTAGTAGAATTCGTTCAAAACCAATAACGATTAGTATAGAGTTTTGATTGATTTGAGTTCATTTGTAACTCTTAACTCCAGTTAAGAGACGAAAGTTTCATCCTTTTCCTTTACACAAAATTATAGTCACATGTTTACTTTTAAGATTTAACTTTTAACTTTCAACTTACCAATACAAATAAATTCCTCTGTCAATTATTCTATTATGGTTTTGGGACGAGAATTTTTTGTATAAACGGAAACTATTTGGAAAAGGGCACAAAAGAAAATATTAAATTATTTCTAAAAGAAAAATTAGAACCTGCGTGAATTTCTTTTTTTTTTGTCAGTTTTATTCTTCTCACAATATTTCCGTTTTCCTTCTTTTTTTTTGGTACTTTTAAAATTTTTATGAATGAGAAACGGAACAATTTCTTCCTCTTTCTTCTTTATTTCTTTGTCTTACTTTTTCTTGTTTGCTTTTCTATGCACAAAATGTGTTAATTCCTTTTCTTCATTCAATTCATTTCAATTTATATTTTTTATATTTGCAAAAAAAAAAAAATTAATGCAAAAATAAAACAAAAATGAAAGAAAGAAAAACTTCAAAGAAGACCAAAAAAAAAAACAAAATTAAAAACAATTTTTTGCCGATTTCAATAAAAAAACAACAAAAAAATATTGCATTTTTTTTTTTTTATAGAAACAAAAAAATAAAAATGTCTGCAAAACAAAAAATAAAAAACACAAAACAAAAGGAATAAAAAAACAAACAAAAAATGCAAAATACAAAAAAAAAGAAAATCAAAGTAAATTTACCGCATAATTCTTAAAGAAATTTTTATAAAGAAAATGAAATAAAATGTCTAACGCACACAAACATCTGAACAACATCAAATTTAATATGTCATTATTGTGAATGCACTCTTTTTTTAGAACAAAAACAAACAAACAAACAAACAACAACAACAACTACTACCCAAATATAACAACAACAAAATTTGTAAAATTAAATATTAAAATTTAATAACAACAACAAAACCAGCAACTAAATCAGCAACAACAACAACACACTGACATTTTTAAAATTTGCATTTGCAAACATTTATTTTTTTTTTTATTTATATAGGATTTTATGTTCGAGGGGTTGGGTGTGTCAATGTTTTAATAGTGAAGATGAAATTCCAGTGCACATATAAAATCTGTAAATATTTGTCGATTAATGGATTTTATAAAGTTAATTCAAAATTTTATAACAAAATTAATTTATAAATAAATTAATTATTAATTTTTGACGATAAATTAATGATAATTAATTTTGTTGTTTAATGTGCGTATAGAAAATATTTTATGGACTTTGACTGGAAGTATTAAAGGAAGGAGGATGATTCTGATTATTTTATTCTGGGACATCTTATATTTGGTTCCTCTTCTCATGGATCGTTAGATGTTGACAGATTTACACGAATGTCTTCCTTTTCATATCAGTTAATTTCGATTAAGTTGCGTAATCGATTTAGATAAATTTTAATTCTCTAATTCAGTAACTTCAGTTTCAGTTAAAGTTTTATCTGAAAAAATTCATATGACAAAAATTGATAAATCTCGAACGTTTCAATATCCGTTCGATTGATTCCATCAACTAATTGTACCAAATTCCATTTGACATCCTTTTGCCTTTACAACAGACTCCAGAATGACATAATTCATCTTTCATTTTTCATATAATTTGATGGAACAGAATCAGAACGTCACTTTCTGCCTTCACACCTGAATATTGAATAATTTACAGAAAAACACAAAAAAAATCTTTCAAGATTCAAATTATCACCAAAAATTAATCAAAATCAAAAACTTCAAACAATTTTGTGAATTGATCAATAAAATATTTTCTCTTATTGAAAATTCACCAAATAATAAATGACATTCGGAAATTGGTTTATCATTAAAAAAAAAACAACAATTCTAACCAACAGAGAAAATAAACTTAAAATGATTTCCGTGAATTGCGTGTAAATAACAAAACTGAGAAGAAGAAGAAGAAGAAGAAGAAGAAGAAGAAGAAGAAGAAGAAGAAGAAGAAGAAGAAGAAGAAGAAGAAGAAGAAGAAGAAGAAGAAGAAGAAGAAGAAGAAGAAGAAGAAGAAGAAGAAGAAGAAGAAGAAGAAGAAGAAGAAGAAGAAAAATGTAAAAGCGCAAAACCAATAAAAAAAATGGGAACTTGAGAATTTATAAGCGATTCTTCTTTATACGTTGATGTACGTTGTTGTGCAGTTGTGCAGTTGTGTAACTGTAGTTGTTCTCAATAAATAAAAAACAGTCCTCCTGATCGCAAATTTCATAAACAAACAAAAAAAAAAATGGCGTCGTCTTTTTTTTGGTTTAAAAAATTTGTGATTTCTTGAATTAATTGTTTTCTTGGAATCATTTTTTTTTTTGTTGGTTGCACGTTAAAAAATGAAAATGTTTAAACGAAGAAAAAAAAAACACACACACACACAAATGTACAAAGCCAAATAAAATCTTTAACAGACGAAAAAAAAAAAGAAGAACAAATGTCTGAGAATTGGGCGCGTTAATTAAGAGAAGACTAAAATCTTTCTGGATGTCTGTTCTAATAATTAATACTTGAGGATTTTGTTAAATTTTAATTTTATGTATAATGAACCAATTGAAATATTTCTTAATTTTTGTTTTTTTTTTTTTTTTAAGGAAAGGAAGAGGAAACAGGAGCAAAGTTGGTCGTATAAAAATGACGATGAAAAATACTCGCCTAGAACAACGACAAGAGTCGTGATTCAAAATGAAGAGAAGACAGTATAGAAGATGAAGGGGAATCCTTATTGACAGAAAATCTTTCAATTTTATTCAATTTATAGAAAATTAAATATGTTCACATTTTCTTTGGTTTTCTTCGTTGTTTTTTTTTTTATTTTAATTGTTTTCTTTTTGGATCTTTTTTGTTGTTGTTGTTGTTGTTGTATTTTTCCCTTTTGTGTATTTTTCCATTTAAGCTGAATTATTTTTATTTCTCTCTACAAATTTTTGTTTTTCTTTTTTTGTTTAATACAAAATTGTACAACAACAAATGGTAAGGAATATTTATCACATCATCAAGAATAATTTTATTGGGAATTGGCAAATTGGGAAAAAATAAAAAATGGTGAAAAACAATTAAAATCAACTAAATTTGAAATTAAATCAGAATGAAATCCATATACCAGCCCCAAATGAAGATTTATATAAGATTTATAATCATCAGCGAACTCAAATAACTCCCAAATGTTTTTTATTTTTACGCACAGAATAAAATTTTAAGACAAACAAAAAAATGTACAGAAGAATTTATTGCATTTTTTTGTTTTTGTTTTTGTTTTTTTATTGAGGTTAAATATTCTGTTGGTGGAAAAAAAAAATGATAAGATTTAAATTTAATTCATTACACCAAGCGATGGGGGGACAGAAAGGGACACGGAGAAACAATTAAAAGTTTTCCATTTTTCGGAATATTCTACAAATTCTTTGAATCATTTCAACCCAAAAAAAAAAATCGTCAATATTTTCACACAAATAATTTTCTCTTGTCAGGCTTTGTGACACAAACACGAGTAAAAGGTTGAAAATAATCAGCCAAAAATTTATTTTCTTCTGTTTGGTTTGGACATAAAGTGAGATATTCCCTTTTAACAGACGAGAAGGACGATATAAAGTTGGATTCTCTTTTAATTGACGAAAAGGAACAAACAAAAAAAATCATGGCGGTTCATCAACCAAAATTTCTTAAATTTGAATAAAAAGAATTCAACAACAACAACAACAATTAATTCAATTTTACTTTACTCTTTTTTAGACCTTTAACATTTGACCTTTAATATTTTTATTTAATCAATTTTTTTTTTAAGAAGAAGAAACAAGAAAAAAAAATCTAATTAAAGCCGAAATAGAAAAAAAGTCCAAAAATAACAAAGAACAGAAAATTCCCTCAGTCTAATTTTTTGTCTATTAAGAGAAAATGTGTTCATTAACTTTAACTCTCTCTCTCTCTCTCTCTCTTGCTGTCTGTTTTAATTCTTACCCTTTCTCTTTCACACACAGCTATTAAATCTTAAGTGAAAATAATAAATTCTATTTCGTTGATAGACCAAATTATATTAATAATGAAAACTGAATTTAAATTAATTAAAAAAAAAAAAACAATTTTCTAATAAAACAAACGAAAAATTTACAATCAAATTAATTATTTTTTTATTTCATTTTTTTTTTATTTTATTTGAATTCATAAAAATTAAAAATTAAAAAATAAAAAACAATAAAAACAACAACAACAAAAATAAAGAAGAAAAAAGAGGAAGAAGAAAATTGTGGAAAAAAACAAAAAATAAATAAATAAATAAAATGCGTTTTTATTTGAATAAAAATATTGAATTTATTATTATGATTATTATTATTATGGCACAGCTTCACAAACACACATACACACAAACACATAAAAAAAAATTCAATACACACATACAACAGCAACAACAAACACCAATAACAAAATCATTAAAAATAAACAAAATATAAATGCCCGCACCATTAAATTGAAAAAAAAAAGAAAAAAAAAAGAGAGAAAAAATTAAATGGAGATTTCAATTAAAGAGAAAAAAAAATGGACGATAAACAACAACAACAACAACAAAAGTATGTGTGAGTGAATAGAGGGGGAAAAAATAGGGAAATAAAATAAAATAAAAAATCACTATTTGATCTGGCTGTTTTTAATTAATTAATTTAAACACATTAGTTGGGGGTAGTTAGATAAAAATGGTGTAGTTGTTGTGTGGTTGTTGTTGTCTCCCTTTTTTTTTTTTTTTGATTTTTTTTTTCATTTACAATTTTTGTATTTTTGTTTTGTTTATTTAAATATCGATTAACTTTGAACTTTTGTGATTTTTAACTGATTTTGAAAATTAAATCAATTTTTTTTTGTTTATTTGTTTTTGTGTAAAAAAATATTTTTCGTTAAATTTACTTAATAAATTAGTCGGTTGCCTGTGGACGTTAAATAAATTAAATAGAAAAAAAAAACAACGTTAAATTTTGGGATTTTGTAAATATTTGAGGAAAGCAACAAAATTGAAAATGTTCAAATGTGATTACTGCCAGGTGACACTTTGCGAATAAGGAAACTTAGTTTTTCTTTAAATTTGAAATTTGTAAATAAATTCTAAAGTCTACAAGTAGACAGATAGTAAAATTGTTTAATTTATTTCGATGACCTTTAATCTTCATTGGAAAATTAGAAGAGTGAGAAATAAAAGGTGGTAACACAAACACACACATTATACACATCACACACATTCCACACACCATTCGGCAAAGAAGAATTTCCAATGATCCAATTATTTTTAATTAATT